>NW_027019322.1:10979451-11282349 GCF_013076305.1 Rhopilema esculentum
TTTTTATTTTATATATATATATATATATATATATTTGGTTTTGAATAATTAACTAGCCCTCCTCGCAAATAAGCTCTTAATAGAGCTTTTACGGTAAATCAAAACAAATTAGGCCGAAAGATCGTACTCAACTGTCAATGACAATGTTCACGAAGGTAACTTCTCGTCGAGACCCTAAATATTCTGATATTTTTTCTTCATAAACATATACATAGCAAAGCCCAATTCTTTCTTGCTACCGCTCTTTACTGAGCTCATATTACATACCAGACATCTTCTTCGCTCATAGCCATTGCGCCCCTACGTTTACAGATTTACATATTTTTTATGAGAAAGTATTTCATGAGAAAGTTGTGCTCGGTTCTTCAAAAAGTTAAGAAAGTTCAGGGCTGGATCTTTGAAACTTCAGAAAGTTGAAAATTTAGATATTCAAAGTTTCAAAGAAAATTGTGGCGTAAGAGTGAAAAATATCAACAATACAGTAATGTGCTGAACAGGAAACAACGAATACAGGATGATGTTGAAGGTTTTTGAGAAATATAGCATATTTATAATATTTCATCCTCTCCGTCACTGCGCATGCTTACTAACGTAAAACTTTCCAATTTTACGTTAAAAAAGTTTTAGTGCTTAAATTTGGAAATAGCTAAGAGAGTCTGAAGGCTGGGCTGAAAAAATTTCTTATGAAAAAACGTGTAATAACCATAAAGTTGGACAACAACTTGGAGAAGGCTGATAGATTTCATCATTTGAAATATTTTCATTCTTTTTTAATATAAAAACAAATGCTGTATTCAGGACCAAGGAAGTGCCATGCAGTCCCCAAAGATGTCTCAGTAGAGATGACAAAGTAGATTGTTTGAGGATGCATGCCAGTTTTAACTTTTATTAGCTGTATCACGCTGATGTGCGTTTTCTTTTTAGAAATGAGGTATTTACGCAAAGGCCTTTCCAACAAGGTATTAAACTGGCAAGTTGGCTTATCGGTTTCCTGACTCCCTGATTCCCCGATCCCCAAATTCCCCTAGTTCATGGCTCCCCGATTCTCTGATTCTCTGATTCTCTGATTCTCTGATTCTCTGATTCTCTGATTCTCTGATTCTCTGATTCTCTGATTCTCTGATTCTCTGATTCTCTGATTCTCTGATTCTCTGATTCTCTGATTATCTGATTCTCTGATTCTCTGATTCTCTGATTCTCTGATTCTCTGATTCTCTGATTCTCTGATTCTCTGATTCTCTGATTCTCTGATTCTCTGATTCTCTGATTCTCTGATTCCCTGATTCCCCATTTCTCTGATTCCCCATTTCCCCGATTCCCCGATTCGGTTCCCTGGTTTCAAGATAAGACTCTCCTATTGAGGTTCAAGATCGCCGAAATTTAAAAATGATTTGAAAAAATGCGAAGCTCAAGCTTCACCAAGAGTTATTTTTTTGTTTATTTGAGTTTTTTGAATGCAAAATACGCGAGTTTCACGCTGCATGCTTTGAATGGACGCCTATCCGTCCTTGGAGTCATTACCACTAAAATACATTCCCGTTATACCTTATGTCGCGTAAGAATAATTTAAGAATAATCTTGGGGTTAAGATAAAAATAAAGTGTGTAATGAACTTTTTAACCTATGTATCCTTTTCAATTTGAAAATGTTTACATTGTTATATTGAAGATTGCTAACAACATAACTTTCTATCCTTTATCAGCATTTTGAAAATTTTGACTTTGACAACCCTATATATTTGGAATGTTGTATCGCAGTCTTTCATAGTGAAGAGTACAGTGCACTTTTGGCTTCCTTTTTGTGTACGCTTTTGGTAGAGATTTTTATTACTCTTGCTTAAGTTTTTCTTCAGCTTTCACTGACGTTTCTCTTACCCTGGCATGAATGTGTAACGTTTTATGTTAGTCGGGTTCTTCTTAGGATGGTGAAGATACGATGGGGCTAGGCCAATGGGCCTAAGCCCCGAATAAGCAGAACAAGAGAGAGACTCTATTCTGATGTTGTCTTTATTCGTTCAACAGCAAGACTAACTCTAAAGTGAACATTGACGGAAGGTAATTAAGAGAACAATACGAACGTCACAATACATGTTGACAGACAAACACATTGCCATTAGAAAGGCGTTAACTGACACAACAGGACTCAACAGCACATGTGACTATAACATGCAACTGAGATATTACGAAACATATCACACACTAAAGCCAACCGTTACAAATGTGCTTGGTCTCTCCCCATTTGCTAACTGCTTCAATTCTGTTGCTATAACACATTTGCTTGGTGTCTTTTGCACCAAGCAATAGACATTGACAATGTTTTGTAAGTTTTTGAGGTTCTTTCGAAAGATACCAGTAGTTTTAAGATTGAATGAAAAAAATTTTCAGTGACCGGGAACAATACATTAAATGATCACGTGTCCACCAGTTCCCCCTAATTTCGGGTCCCTGACGGATTTTGAGTCAAAGACCCACCCGGATCACATATCAAGAGAAAAAAGTCCGGTTACCCTCTTTACTAGATTGCTCACAAAATTTCCCTGTCTAGACTCTAATAACTTGATTGATGTTCACCCCTGTCTCAAATATAACAGGAGACATAAAACCTTAAAGTGCAACAGCTTCTATTAAAAAGCATATTTGAAAGCATCAAAAAGCAAAAGAGCATCAGTGTTTTACAAAATGCAGCGAGAGACTAAAAGTTTGTCCAACACTCGAGCACATGAACAAAAAGCAAGGATGTAAATAAATGTTCAGACAACGATTCTCTCTCGAATAAGCAAATGTAAAATCCCGCACACACTTTTAAATGAGCACACTTCCTTCCAGGGCCGCCGGACGCAGGTTTGAACGGGGGGGGGGCAAAACGAATAAAAAAGGGCACGAATATTTTTCCCCAAAACATTAGTAAGTGCCAAAAATGGTACAGATTTCACGGTAATTTAGTCATTTATAAAAATAATGACACACGTTGGATATAGTGAAATTTATCTTCGCTGAAAGCAGACATGGCTATGTTCTCCGTTTAGAGACCACGCACTCTTAATCATAATTAATTGTATAGCTTCCCATCTCAAAGAGTGTAAATCTCTCTTCCATGTATGATTTATACTTCTTTTACAGTACGCTGTCCTTAGTTTCCTTATAATTTGCATTGTAAGTGGATTTGGTCCCTGGTAAGAAGCAGGCACTTTTTCATACTTGTGGCAGGCGCATTATACTCAACAAATGTTCAGATTGATTGCAACATACCAACGAATCCAACCTAGAATATGAACTGAATGGAATTTTTGAATTCCATATTCTCTACATACTTTAAAGCGAGTTTCAGTCCCTATATCTTTCTAAACAAAGTTTCAGCCCCATTCGAATAATGATTTTAATTTTCAAACAATCTTTTGGTGGTACAAAACTTGTAAATGGCTTTGAAAAAAGCAAACATTTAGTAAACTAAAGCTTTTCGTCTGACACTCTTCAGAGTTTAAAACGTCAGAACATAGATCGAAAACTCTACGCTAAGAAATATATATACCCAGTTGTGGATCGAAATAGGCCAATCAGAAACACGAGCACATGACTGTATAGGTTGACCAATCAGTGCCGCTTGCCTATTAGAATGTTACCAGTGGAGTCCTAAGGTGAAAACGAACTCCTTTTGTCTACACAGTAGCGGTTTTTCGTGCTTATGTAGATAGATTCTAAAACTGCTAGGTGGAACGACGGCCTATTTCGAATTGCTGTGATGAATTTTGAAAATAGGGTTGCATTCTTAATCAGTCAGAGGAAACACAAAAAGGGCAGGAATTTACTGATATGATGTTGCAGATGATTTTTTAGGTAAATCAATGGCATATTGAGGTACAACAAATTTTGCAGTACGTCTAGTCTTGTATATTGTTCCAATCCTAGATAAGAAATTTAAGTCTTTGTTAGCATGTACTCATTGCAGGGACATAACTTTTTCATTTCTTTATAAAAAACATTGAACAAAATGTTGTTGAGCAAGCAATATGTCGCAGCTATAGTTTTACGGATGTCTGATTTTGTTAATATATATGTCAAGAACCATAAGGGATTGTTGTTAAAATCAAATTTAGTGAACTCTGCTTTTTAACTTGCCTAGGCATAAGTTAAAGAAAAAGAATGGCTCTAACATGCTCAGTGAAAAGCAGAGTTCACTAAATTTGATTTTAACAAAAATTCCTGCTCGAGTTTGAATATTCTCAGTGAAAAGAGTTACACAATTTGGCAAAGGCACAGAATAGGGTATATTTTACTCAACCCAGAATCAGAGATAGGGCTCCAGTTTCTACTTTCAAGAACACACACGATTTACATTGGACCAACTGACTGTGCCTACCGGGGACTTGATAGGACCTTTTACTAATGATTTTGTTGCTGAAGACATACTAAGGAAGTTTTCTCGCAAAACTGGCAGTCTCCTTCGCAGTTGATATTGTTCATCACAGGAGCTTGCGCTTCTTGGATCAAGACCAAGTAAACATTTAAGGAATCTTCATTAAATGGTCCTCCAACAACGCCCAGAGTTATGTTATTTTACTTAGTTTCTCAAAGCAGAATATCTGGCAGTGAAAAAATAAACGCAATATATTTTTCGAAAAGGGGCACTTGTTTATACTTTTCGCAAACAGGGTGGGGCTGTGCCCCCGTGGCCCCCTGGCTCCGGCGACCCTGAAGCACACTCCCTTACAGACAAATATAGAAGCAAGCGCGAAATGAGAATTAGCGCGCATCCTTTCAGACAAGAATTCGAACGGAAGCCAATGTCGCCTCAGTACAAGGTTAAAGAAAAAAGTTGAAAATTAAACTGATTATATTTTGAAATTACAATAGGCATCACTTCACAATTTTAGCCACACATAAAACAAAGTAGCAACCCCAGACCATTACAGAAATTCCTCCCTTTACTAGTGTTTGTTTGGAAGATTTCTCATTTACATACATCAATGGTACACAGAGGATTCCAGAATAATTTTTTAAACCAAATCTGCACTCGTCCGAAAAATTATTACATTTTGCTTCACTCCTGAATAGTTACAATTTCATGCCAAATTAGCCTAAAGGCCAAACATTTTTAGCAATACTTTGATATTCTAGTACAAGCGATTGTAACTTCAGAATGAATCAAATCGTGTGTAATGTTGTATCAATTCTTGTGAATTAAAATTCTGTCGTGAGAAATGTAGTCCTGGTAACACGTGTTTCGTCTTGGGTAGTGCGTAGGAGACAGAGTTTTTCGTCAATACGATTTACAAGAGAAGGGTCAGTTCATTAGAAAAGCCATTCAACAAAGCCACGAATCTAAAACACAGCAGTACACACGCCTAGGTTTATCGCTCTTCGTCATTTGTGGTTTTTGAAGTCAGAAGTTGCAGATGATGTCGTCGAAGACAGGAGCATCAAAAAAACCTGCTTTAGAGATGGCTACGCATGGACGAATCACTCGATTTCTTAGGAGTTTGTGGAAACGAAGAGCCTATAAGCGATTGACTATTGATAACATTGAAGCTATAGAAGCTGGCATGGAATTTAATAGGCGCTGCACTGAAAACAAGACGAAGAACCTGCGTAGGAATGCAATTTGTGAAGAAGATGTTATAGAAAGAATTGGAATTTATCTACTCCTAGAACAGCATTTGTCTCTTGAGTACGTCTTGGCTTTTGGATTCTAACCGTTGACGGGTTCATATATTTCTTGAAACTTGCAGTTAATTATTCTAAGTTTGAATTAAGGCTCGAATTGGACAATCAGCGATGAAAAGCAAATCATTGCAAGTTATTCTTTATTGATGAAGAAGAGAGAATTTTTAATGGGGAATTCCGGTAGCAAGAGAGTGCAAGCTTTTGATGTGAGTTTGGAATCAAAACGTTGCCAAAGATCTGGAAAAATGTATCGTAAAATAAATACGTCTCGTTGTAAAAATAAGTTGTTTTTATATGAATTTAGAGTTGATATTTATGAAAACATTAGACATTGAAAGATGCAAAATTTGTTGTTATTTCATTGCGAAAGATTATAATTGTATATCTTTTCTTACTTCACTATCTTGGTTGTTGTGATCAAATCCGCAAAACGAATTCTACGTGATATCTTTCTATAATACTTTACTATAGACAATCAACATAGTTATAATACTATAGAAAAGGTTCACCTATAAACTTTAATAAATTCCCGTTGACCGCGTAACATTACTTGCTCATGTCCGTCTTAGAGCCTTGCCGTCAAATTAAAACAATGCTTGCTATGTAACAGGTGATGGTCAAAGAGTATTAGATTCAGACGATTCAAAAAACACAATTTTGATCGGTTACAAAACAAGAAAAGTTGCTTTATTTCAAACTATGGTCTTTGATGAAATATAACTATGTTGATTGGTGGTAGAAATGGATACCTCGTGATACTTTGAATCCTTTTTGTTGTTTTACAGAACCAAGTTCAGCAACGTGTTCCTAATCTTAAGTATCTCGAACCGGCAGGTCAAAAGAAAATCACATTGCGTTTTGTGTCAAATTTTTGTTTATACATTCGTTGATAAACGCAACATTTTGTGATTAGGATCTGAAAAGGAATATCGCTATAGATTAAAGACTAATTGCTATCAATGAGCCATTGCGCAACGCAAGCATCCCATAATGCATTTTTCGATAGTCTGAAGTCAATTTTGGTTAATCCGTAGAAGTTTACTGCCATTGTTTGGATCGTTGCCACGCTCGCAAAGGCCCATTGTTAGCAATGAGTCTTTCAACAAAATTCTTTGTTGGCCAAAGAGCATGTCAGGTGAAGAAGCAACATCTGCTTACAATATGCGGCGAGAAGGTGAAGAAAAAATTTAGCATGGTGTAGAGGTGAAACTGTTCTTTCTGATCGTATATGGCATATGGAATTGCAAAAACCTGTTAAGATTTTCCTTGTTCATTGTAATTAGTAGATAACTTTTGCCGTGATGGTACATGGTACATGTCATGTTATTATATAAGAATTACTCTGTGAATTACACTCTTTTTTGTGAAAAGGTGGCTGTCTAAGCCAATATCCACGAAGTGGGAGTCGCCCATTTCGATTCTGGGTACGAGCCACTTTAGCGGGTGTAGAAATCGGCAAAGATGACATAGTCTAATCTCAATTTCGAACAAGATAGCCAAGATGATCTTATCTTAAATTCAAATCGAGGAAAAAGAGAAATCATGATATTTGGCACCGTAGCAAGGAGGAAGGAAAAGATAATAAAAACAGTGATAATTACAAATACCTTGGTATTCATCTAGATCAATCACTATCAATGAGCAACCATTTTCACAAAGTCTGCAAAAAGCGTCAAGTAGACTAGGCCAGTAGAGACGTATTCGACCAATACTTGCCATACACCCTGCCCCGGACGGGTAAAAAGCAATAGTACAAGCAGTCATGACTTACTGTACTGTAGGGCCTCTAGCGTAGCGTTATTGTTCATGTCAGAAACAAACAAAAGGATATTCAAAAGCTAGAGAAAAGAGCTGAAAAGAGCATTTTTGGAAAGCATTATCAGCAAGGAGACCGTTTGCTTAGCTCGTTTGCCAATGTACAGAAAATGCAGTATGCTGTTTTTGTGTCCAGATCATGACTATTTTGAAAGGGTTGAACACCAAAAAGCCACAAGAGCAATTATAACTATTCAAAGTTTCAAAATAAAATTTTGAGTGACTTTGATTAATCTATAATTTAGATTAATGACTCTAAGATAGGTAAGTTGGGAAGTTAACCTTACAGAGATTCCTCATACAGGCTATTTCTGACATGGTCAACTGTCTAAAACATTATAAAAGACGACATAACTTTAAAACAAAGTTGATAGCTATGTATAATCTATTCAGTAAAACTGCTCATGGAAGGTCTGATCTGAATTAATGTAGCTTAAAAATCCTAAAGTCTGGAATAATTAGATGAAAGGTGAGGGGATAGCAAAATAGCCTTTGCAAATACATTCGAAAAACCTGTGGGCAGAAATCAGAATAACATGTACAACCTTTAAAGAGGCACGAGTCAAACTTCAATAGTATTCTGAACGCTGATACTGATTGGTCACGATATCAAGGTTAAAATTTCCCAGCGACAGAGTGGGACTACGATTGATTTTCTGTGAATCAAACTTTCTTGCTGCAGATTTTTAAAGAATTGACAACACAGGCACGCATAAGCAGAAAGGCCCGACGGAACCAAGGGGCTCAGTGGCGTACCCAAGGGAGGGAGTAGGAGGATCCAAACCCCCCCCCAACTTTTCTAAATATGATCCTCGAGATTTGTCCAAAAACGATGTAAAACTCATTGGGGGGGGGGGGTGTAGTATACTGTATGCTTGTGTCAATAACAATTGTAAAATATTTTGCTATTTACTGTAGTTAACATACTGCAAAGTATGGCGGAACATTTTGCAAAAAGGGCGTTTCCCCGCATTTGCGCGTGTTTGAAGGGCGTGGTCCAAAAAATTCCGGGGACTATGCCCCAGACCCCCCCCCCACTACCACAGACCCCCCACCACAATAATTGTCAAACTGTAGCATGTTTCCTTTATAATGGTGTACTGAGTGAGAAGGAAAACAATGAACAGCCCCCCCCCCCCCCCCCGACGGCGGCACTGGCAGAAATCAAATCCGCTAGAAATCGCAAAAATTCGATTGGAAATAAAGTGTTCGGATTTCTATGGCCATGCGTCATAAACTGAATCAACGCGCACTGTTCCTTATGACTGAATCGAAAGGTGAATGGATAAATTTTTCCTTCCTCGCGTTGTGCAGTGCCATCTGATATCATTAAATGACACTAATTCATGCCTTCCTTACGGCCTAATTTAAATGAAGAAGAAACTGATACATTTAGATGCAAGTCATTAAAATTTCAACAGATTTTCTCTATGGCGCCAACTCTTCAAAGAGCATAATTAGTCTTTAATTATTGCTGCAATTGTTGCTGTCGAACCATCTGATTCTCCGATTTCGCAACATATTTGTAAAATAAAACCGAATTCAACAAGCAATATATTTGTATTTGTATAAATAGCACTTGGGGGCATTTTTTAGCTGGGGTCTGCATCCTATCTTTTTGAGCTTATGAAACTGGCCATTTCTACCAATCTTCATGCTGGTATCACAACTACCACCAACATTATTAGAAAAACCACTTTTGGGGCCTGGGACATAGTACAACAGTCTAAAAATAGCATTTAGGGGCATTTATCAGTTGGGGTCTGCATGTTATCTTTTTGTGCATATAAAACTGCCCATCTCTACCAATCTTCATGTTTGTCTAGAATAAACGCTTTTGGAGCCCGGGGCCTAGTGAAAGTCTAAAAATACGACTTGGGGGCATTTATCAGTTGGGGTCTGCTTCCTATCTTTTTGAGCATATTAAACTGCCAATCTCTTCCAATTTTCAAGCTGATATCACAATTAGCAGCGATATTATTAGAATAAATGATATTGGGGCCTGGGACCCAATATAACAGTCTAAAAATAGCAGTTGGGAGCATTTCTCAGCTGGGGTCTGCATCTAATCTTGTTCAGCGCCCAAAACTACCCTTGTGGACGACGTTTCATGCTGGTATTCGATTTTGCACAACTCTCTCAATATACGGTCAGCTCGACATTCAAGCGGCGCTGTAGTTTCTATCACTTGCTAAAATCTATTGTTTTGTTAAAATACATATAATCGTGCTTTTATTTGGTGTTAAGTTTCAAGATTGCTTTCATTGAGTATAAGGCGTATTATTTTCAACGTATTACTTCGATCCGAAATCAAGAACGTAACAGGCGCCACCAATAATTGATTCGGAGCTCTTGCTTTTTTCTACCCACCACTATCAGAGTTAGCAGGCCCATAGTGGTTGTGATTCACGCATTCGCGCACAGTTGTTTGCAAAATTGGATTTTCATGTTCACGCAAACAATAAATGTAATATCATCAGAGCCCTGTTTGAAGGACTACAACATTACTTTCAAACTTTGAATGTCTACACTTTGCTAGCTCGACAAATCAGTAGAAACGGCAGGAAATATAAATTATCCTTCAAAAATTCACTCAAAAATTCACGGATAGTTAAAGCCTTTTCACGACATAACGCAAGGAAAACTCATGTTTCACGCTTTACGTAGGAATCTTAATTCACGAAATCACGCATAAGAAATCGAGATTTCACGATTTCATGCACTAAAATATGACCAATAACGCATCACGCAAAAATATTGGGGCCTTTGAAGGCGTTTATAAAAAACAGGGAGAGGCTGGTGGGACCTACATTAAATACTTATGCATTTTGTGTTATACAAATGTCATGCTAATGTTCCTAAAAAACTTTGCTAGCAGCTTCGAATGTTGATCAAAATTCATCAATTATGATTTCCTCATCTTCGTCAGAGTCACCAATATCAATTTATAATCCTGCGACATCTTCTAAACAAACTTCGAATGACGCATAAGTCGATCATTACATGGGCCGTATTTAATGCACATTATCTTATTACCATCGCACCCGCAAAGAGGCTAGAAGGGGGACATAATAAAGAAGGGGGCTTATTTTAAAATGTTGCTTGATAAGGGGGGCTTAAAAGAGAGGAGGCTCAAAAAAGAGGGGGCTTTAAAGAAAGGGGAACTTAAAAGAGCTTTTACGGACAACGGAGCACATTTTGGAGTGGCGAGAAAGCTATATACGAGCCTACAAACTTCTATGGTAGTTTACCAATGTAGAGGGGCACAGTCCATCCAGCCCCCTTTCCCCGGCTCTGGTGTGTCTGGTAATAGCTACTATGAGCAGTTTTAAATAACTTCAATTACATTGAGAATGATCTGTTCTTTTTGTGTCATCCGTGAGGGTGTTGACGATCATGTTAGTCCATTCTTTAATGCTGCTCAAATAGAGCTTTTTCTGTCTCTTTCTTTTTTACTTTCTGCTTTCCCAGTTAGCGATAGATTATTTTTGGCAAGGGTGGACTGGCTCCAAATTTAGCGCCCGGCAAAATTTGTCGAGAAAGGGCCCCGAAAATCAAATGAAGTTTACGGGTATCTTCAAAGTTGTTTGTTGCAGCACTTATTATACTGGCTTAAAAGGTTATTATTGGAATATTGCTATTATTTCTAATTAATAACCATCAGGGCTGTAGGCGTAGACATAAGGGATAAGCAAGGGGGATCTACAATCCTTCTTAGTCCAGGGTGGCATCAGAGGCGTCTAGAGGGGTCATTGTCAATAGCGGTGTCACAGGGGGAGCTTAGGGGGGAGGGGGGCACGTCGGAAGGATCAATTTTATATTTCGTCTAAATATGATTAGAAGATGTTAGGAGTGGGGTAATGTTATTCAAGAAATTTCTTGTTATGAAATTTTCCAGTAAAAACATACATGGAGCTGATGTTTTTCCGATCATTGGTTGAGCAGCGAAGTAAATTGATTCGTTAAGCAGCAGCCAAGATGGGAGCATCAGTAGCATAGGCAGGGCTGGCGAAACGTTAATGAAAGTTGGGGAGGGGGCGAAATGTCTAGTGTGTTCAATAAATAGTTAGGAATGTATAAGACCGCCACAATGGTTAGGAATTTTGGCCGAATTCAAAAAAGGTTTTTGGAAATATGACATTTTAGGGGTGGCCAGAAAATGCATCTAAAATATTTACAACGTCAAGTTTGACCAAAGGAAGATCCTAGGCAATACCTTTAAGCTTTCGCTGACGATAGGAAATAAGTTGGAGTTGGTTATATAATAAACTTCCAAGTGTTAGAATAGGAATAAAGTTTAACAATGAGGAATGAGTTTGAAAAGGTGCAAAAAATACAAAGGTGGAGAGACAGAATTAGCACAGCTGATTCTAGGATAAACAGCGCAGCTGCTTTTCAGGGGGTCGTGACAAAAACATTAATAAATAAGTAAGAAGATAGACACTACAAAATAGGGATGGTCGTTCATAGTTAGTTTTTTATTGTTCTCCTATTCTTAGCTTTATTATTTATTCTTTTTATTATAAGTTAGGATTCCACACCTTATCTTATTGACCAATGAGTTCTTGACAATTTGAAATCAAACGTACCTCGCACCTTGATTTGGACTTGTTTTGTCCATTTCTACTAATTACTACTCATCATAACTAATAAATGCTAAGATATTTGCATGTCAACATGGCTGCTTGTGCCACTGACATGAGAACGCTACATCCCGTGACGAGAAAACTCATAAGAAAATTGTAAAAGCATAAGCAACTTAGCTATTAAGAAAAATATCTAACTACTGTCGTGCTTATGTACATCATTTACGTTTTTAACAGGGGCGTCGCGACCGGGGGGTGTGGGGGGTGTCACACCCCAATAGTATCTCGATAGGTAATTTCAGGTAAAATTTTACCCCGTGGAGGAAACGCTTTAGGTATTTCAGCGACCTTCATGCATTAACATCAATAAAAGATCAAGCAAAGACAGTTGCTCCTTTGGCTAAATATGATATTTCTCGATATGAAGGAAGAAAAAAAACTAATGACTTGAATATTTGAAGATTTCTTGTTGGCACAAAATCTAAAAATCCAGGCACTCTTTAAGTAAAATTGTGTCTTGTGTCCATTTCCCCTAGAAAGGCACGCTAAGATGGAAAGAGGGATCTAAATTGACAACCAGTGAAACTTGTTACCCAGCTTTAGAAGTAACTGACAACATGGAATTCTTCAAGACCACGGCGAAATTGTACCAGTTGTTTTTATCTGCTGTTCAATTTGTTTGCAAACATAAAAGAATTTTCGGTAGGATTAGGAGGATTGCTTTAGTAGAATTTACTTAAAAGAGTGCATTTTCCAGGGAACTGGAAGCATCAAAATTCGAAAATTGTCTGCTCCTTCGGCGGCAACCATGGTGCCGCCTTGGGTAATTGCCCGTCCCAGTATACAGATTTGGCAAAACTATTAGGAAAGTCCGTTATTATCATTTTAAAATGAATGTTGCGAATTATATGCCACATAGTTAGATTGGCAAAATGTATTGCAGAGGTTTGTGACAGCAACTTAAGAATTCCAGGTAATTATTTTCTAATCAAGTAAATTTGTAGTCCACAACCCCACCCCCCCCCCCCCCCCACAAGGCTTGCCTCGCGACGGCCCTGGTTTTTAAAGATAAGAAGATCAATGGGAAACTCGTGTTCACTGCTACCCTGGGTGCCAGAGCTTCAGAGAGTTAAAATGTGAAGAACGGGGAAAGGAATTGCGAAGGAGAACGGAAGAGGAAAGGGGAGATATTTCATTTAATTAACCCTTGTCTCTCCCCTCTACTCTTCGGTTCTCCTTCGCAATTCCCTTCCCTGTTCTTCATCCTTTGCCTCTCTGAGGCTCTGGCACCCAGAGTAGTCCACTGCTAGTCCATACTATCTTTTGCCAAAACTAACTTCTTTTGTGAACGATTAAAAGGATGGGAAAATAAAGTATGCAACATTTACCGAAGATTCTTTGCTGCGGTGAAAAATTTCTTTACCATTGTGGAATCCTGCTGAAATTCTCCATGCAAATGAACCTAAAGTAACAGTTGGATTTCACGCTATATATTTCTTTAAATGGGAATATGGTTTATAGTTTGCCCGACTCTCTGTCAACTCTAATTCAACTCTAGAAGGACTTCAGTCCCAGCGCCACACCCCGTGCGCTAATGTATTACCCTGACCTCCACTGCTTGTATAACATTTTTCACAGAGCGACCAGCGCAAAAACTCACTCTTTCCAGCTGTCTAAAGATTTTGATCTCTCTGTACCTAAGATTGTGTTATCTAATGTGAATTGAAAATATTTTCAGTTGCCTTTGAGATTCTCCATTAAAAGTACATGTTTAGTAGGTCAATCAGAATATAGCGATGCGCCACAAACAGTTGATGAATGAAACGAAGCCACCTTTGCAGTAATGTTTATATTTTTATATACCTTGGGAAAATAAAGTCAGTATCTATCTGTTTTGTAATAGTATCTGCTCTATGAAACCTTTCGAATTTTGGAAGAAACGCTCTAGACCCGCAATTATTGAGTGAAATTTGATCAAAACTATTAATTTTAACTTTATATATATAATCCTTCTTCTAGACTATGCTGACGATGATTATTATTGCTAGCACTTGCTTTTATGATAACATCTAGTAAGAAAGCGTGTTGAGGGCTTATGAATGTCAAAGAGACTGTTGCATTAGCACACATAAGATCGAGAGATGCAGTACAGGTTTACAACCAGCTGATACTGCGTAAGATGTTAGCTCAAACGGTTTGAAAAAGCTCTCGTCAAATATGCAAAGGATTTAAAGCTTGAACTATAAAATCCCACCTCGCTAGATGTTGCCACCGCTTTGAAAGTTCTTGAAGATAACTGATTGGTATGAAACAAGCTGAAGCCCATTTTGGCCAACCATCCTTCGCCAGACTTTTCTATTCAACACCAACCTTTTCAGCTAGTTTCATTGCTAGGTTTAACGCCAAATTTCCTGAAAAATCCGACTAAATTGATTCTAAATCTCCCAGCACAAGGACTTAGCTGCTTGTTCTTACTGTGGTATTTCATTGTGTTTGGATTGCAAGAAAAAACCGCTGCAGCTATTGTTCAAAGTCAATGTTAAAAACAATATTCGGAAGGACTGTGGTATTCCTTTTAAAGCTTTGGCAAGAATACATTGACATGCTTTTAAGATACTTCTTCTAAAAATCACATGACCTATAAAAAGGATGAGAAGTTTAATGAAGAGATTACGCAATTCTAATGAAACCTTATCTCAATGAAATTTTACGATCTCCAACTTATCTAGCGAAATGAGAGATAAAAAGGATTGCAAAAAGCAAACTTCTTGGACATGAAAAGGTTGTTTGCAGCAACAGACGTTCTACAAAAAATTTCCTCAAAGCCCTGATTTCATGTGGTGCTCCAGATGATAACATGATTTTCCAAGAAGTGTTCATCTCGTTTCTTGCCAGTGAGCATAAACAGCCCTACAAGCCTACCATCAAAAGCAGCAAAGGTAGGTAAGGACAATGAGTATAAGGCTGTGGCCTTCCTCGCGGTGTTCTGCTATATAGCCAGTAATTTTTCTGAACAGTAGATCCCAAATCCTTTCCGCTTTGGCAACATTGAGGATTGGGGATTCCATAGCTACGATAGCTGCTTCAGTGTTCAATTTACTATACACTCTACAGTGTAATATTGCATCGATGTATCGATAAGATTTATTTGCGCAAAATACTAACAGGATAACAAAAAGTATTGAAGCTGGGGAAGTGGGGTGCGTTTCATGCTTTTCTGCAAAATTCGATGCATGCCACTGTAGGAACTTTTACCAACTTTTGTCCTCCTCCACAGAATTCAAGGCTATAAATTGGATCCCAGCAAAGAACAGGATAGACTAATCTGCGTGGGCTACTGCATCAGGGCAAGATGCAATATGCCAAATGGTGGGTCGTGCAGCACATGACGACAACATCATCATCTTATCAAATTATCATATAAATGCATCTGAAATGAAGGCAAACAATATGGGTTTGCTGTCAACGCATGCGTAAGTACAAAATAGGCATGAAATGTTTCAAGTATTCTGCTATCTTTTTCTGCTTCCCTTCCGTTAAAATATTCAATTGATGAACGTTTGTGGTAAAAACTGCTCTTTTTTTAACAGAGGCGAAAACAATAAGCCCACGCAGGAAAATTGGAAAGAACAAGTTTCCATTTCTCTGCGTGTCCTATCTTATCTGTCCCTCTGTCTAAGTTTACAAGTCGCCGCTGTTCTCAATCCTTCAAATCGCAGAAAAATTGGAAATGTGAAGTTTCAATTTTTCTGCGTGGCCTATCTTATCTGACCCTTTGGGGGATTAATAAGAAATTTTGATTCCAGGATGAGGGCTTATTTGAAGAGGATTAAAATTGCCTCTGTTGCAAGATTTTATGACATTATGCACCAAAATGCAACTTTGGTACAGGCGCCAAAATATCTTTCGCATGGGCTACAAGCAAAGCGGCCTCGCAAAAAAGAGATTTGGAGTGGGCCCACGCAGATTTGGTTGCCACACAGTATCACACCGGACGAACGTGCCTGTCCTACCTAAGGTCCAAAACACGGAATCTCATCAACATCAACATCCATTATCAACATCTTTAAGCATAAGATCAAAGAGAACTTCTTTCAAAATATCGTAAAATAGAAGATGGCATTTATGCCTTTTACTAAGGACCAAATTGTAACAAACATAAGGCAAAAGTTCCTGACTCACCTACTTTCACTTCTGGTTTTCTCCTGTTGAACCAGCACCTCTCAGGGGACCATTATGGACATATGTTCACTTTGGCCTTTCAATGCCATACGTGCCATTGAAATTAGGGGTGTATTGTACTGTATTCCTTTTACCTTTCATAACTCGTGAATTAATTAATGTGATGACTTATACATACATGCATGAAAATTGCCGGAAGAGGCTCTGGACAAACTGAGAAAGAGCAAAGTGTAAAGCCATAAGTGTGCCAAATTTCGAATACCAGTAACGGAGTAGATATGGAGAAAGGCCTGTTAACAATGATTGCAATCGAACCAAAAAGGATTTTCCACTGTTGTATTGAGGTATATCATATTCCTAATGTTAAACGTTGATCAAAAGAGCTTAGAGATGCCTGAACCGGATAAAGAATGTTGCAATTACGTACATGGCTAATCTCTGAGGCTCCGCGAAGAGATCTGATAGGCTACCGAAAGACTTACATTAGATAAAAGTATTCAATTCATTTAAAGCTTCTTAACATCAGAGACAAGAATCCGATCAAAGATTCATCTCCGATTCAATAATACATGAGATGTTCAGCAAGAAACAGAGTACAAATTGGTGGTTACCACAGTTGCACCAGCTGTATACGTTTCCGTGCAACTTAAGGAGATGCAGATTCTGGTTTCAATCAATATCAAATATCCTGGACAAACAAATATTCTTCACAGAGAAAAGGAGCCGCCTAGTGAATTTATAATCAAGCGAATTGCAACATAATTTATTGATGGCACTCATCAGTTTCGAAGAAGGGACATCAAAGGGATTTGATTCCAAGCACGATCGTTTCAAATCTTTGCCAGAGCTTCTTTTTTGTACAAACCATGCACATCTCTGAATTGAAAACATATATTTCTTATAAATCATAAGGATCACGATTTTACTATTTTGAAAGAAAACTTGCTTCAAGGGGGGGGGGGGGGGGGGGGTAGGGCTCGATAAAGGGCTCTTCCACTTGACTCACGATTGAAATGACAGATTCAGAAAATATCTGACATTTTCAAATCTCAATGATACCATGATACTCAATCTCGTATCATAGGCAATAATAACACCTGCAATCTGTATGTAGATATCTAAATGGATTTCTTTGTAATTGCATTGAGAGATTGGTGTTATTCTTGTGGTCATGGAATACACAGAGGCAAAAAGACCAATCTTGTTTCGAAGAAGCATATTATTCAAGCAATTTCACCAAAACAGCGACAACAATTCAAGGGAAATTCTTTGCCTGCTTATGTAGAATTTGTTGAGAAACTTATTCAAATTGCAAAGAAACTGCTCAAATGCATGGCAACAGCCTGTAGACACATACTGGGTAATGGGCGAATCAGCCACGTAGCTGCAGGGGGGGGGGCAGTGCCTAATCATAATTCCGCGGGCTTGATTTAGTCCAAGTACATCTTTTTGTTATATATATGTTCTCTTGTTCAAAGCCTGCCCCCTCAGGTATGGTTCTTGCTCGAGTTTGCTGTCAAATTAATTTTTCTGTTATTATATTCGAACGCTATTTCTGGGACTAAGTTATTGAGACTCTGGCACCTCGGGTGGTCACTAAATTTAGAAAAGGGACGTTTTGTGCACTGGTTCCCAGCACTGATCAGTGGTTCCCAGGGCTTGTTAATGGTTGCTGCGAAGGAATTTGCTTTCTGAGAAACGAAAATGAGGTAAGCATGTTTGCGCAACTCGTCGAGGTGAGGAGAGAAGGGACTAGGATGTAGTGAAGGGAATTTCCGTTTTCAAGGTTGTAAGTTCACTCGAAGATGGTTCTTACTGTTGACGACGTGCAAAATTATATTTCTCGTTTCGAGAAAGCAATCAAAGACCCGCGAAAGGTGTGTATCGGCTCGATTTATTAGGCCACTTGTACGTTAATAACTTACCGTCATAGTAAAAATGGCGCCAAATGTATATTGATTTCCTTGTGGTTGGTGTGAAGGACAGAAGGACAGTATGAAGGAAAATAAGTATTTTAAAGCAACTGTTTTAACTGTATTTGAATACACTGTATATTTGAATCATGGATTAAAGTAATATGAGCTAAGCAAGTTCTTGTGAAAATTAAGTAAAGATTGAATTGTTGGGCTAATCTTGCTTGTCCAATTGACTATCGTCTTTTAACATAACGGTAAAGGTAATTGCAGAAAACAAATTTGCTTTGATAGCACCCGAGACAGTCCAGTCTGCAGAGTGTGGCAGTTCTAGACAAAATCTTGTGTGTGCAAGAGCAAATATAAATGTGTGCATGTGTGCAAGAGTACTGACAAAGTTTGCAGTGTGTGCACACTATTCAGTTTTGATCCAATGTGTGCAGCAAGTTTCTAATAAGCAAATTATTTGCCAATTTGTCTCACTATATGTGCACAGAAATTTTTTCTGCCAAAGTGCTTTCAAGCATTCCACAAAATTGGGTCAATCATATATTTGGTATAATTAGATTACAATTATTTTGACCCCCCTCCCATGTAATTAGTCAAACTTCTAAGTGGGGCCGTGGGATTGAAATGGAACCCCCTAGAAGTTAACTCAGTCAGTTGATTTTAACATAATACAGTCCACAGAATTATCCTTACAGAGTAAATTCTTGACCCTATAATCATGCTTGAGCACAAGCCAGCTACTGTAGTTTCCCAAATAATCTTACTTTCTTTGATTTAGATCTTTTTATGCCCCTTGTTAGTAACCGACAAGGCCTCTTCTTACAAGCCCTTGCTTAGGAAATTGAGAATAAACCCTAAGATTGTAGTTTCTCAAAGAACTGGAATATGCTAACAGTAGATTTTTAATTCTGGGCATCAATGGATTTCGGGCCAGCATAGGTCATTTCAAAATATCAAATCAAAATACTGAGACATGAGATGACTGCAGGGCCATTCTGCGGTAATCTATAGGGTGTGGCCCTTAAAAATTTTCCTAACTTCACAAAGCTTTCAGATATCATTGAGCAACCCTAAAAAGCTGTGCCTCATATTTCTTTCAATTTATTTGCATGCCAGAGCTTTTCAAATCAGGAGAAGAGTATCATCTGGAGAAAACTCAATCTGCCAAAACTTAATTTTAAGATAAAGATTTCAAATCTCAAGTCCATTTTCAGAAAGGTCTATTGATACAAAATCAATGACCTCAACCTGGAACAGAGAATATTATTTTATTGCATTAAATAATGGCCTGTTGTTAACAGGGAAAATTATTACAGGAAACAACCTTGCTTTGGTTGCACCAATGCATAATTTTACAACACAGCAATCAGGTCTCTCTGGGAATAACAAGCACTCAGGCTAAAAAAAGACCCCTGCTGGTTTGGCTGCGTGGACTATTTAGCCCTTGCAGGATTTGTTGTTTCTCTATTTATATTTGAGTATATACAAGCCAAATGAATTAATTCTAAATTAATTCAAAATAAATTATATATATATATACCTTGTCTACTTGTAAACATGATTTATCTTAAGAAGACAGTTATTTTGTGAGCATAACTACTCCTAAAAATGTCAATCTGGTTTTTTTTCAAAATGGCAACGTTTTGTGTAGGAACACAGATTTATTGAGTAGTATCCAATGAAACTCATCTTTATTCAAAAAGATATAGAGCAGTACAATGTTATTTAAAGGATAATGAAAGATTAAGCTGTTTCGCATTAAAAATTCACGAAAGAATGACTGAAATACACTTCTTTTCTATTAGAAATGAAGGTCAACTTGGAGTAATCCAGTTTCTTAACAGTCTAGGAAATTCCAATACTCATTCTTTCTTTAGAGTTTCTTAATCTGAAAAAAGCACGGAAGAGGGAAAAAATAACATGATAAAAATCAGCAAATAACATATACATAAACCTCAAAGCATAAAGGGAAGCAGATTGAAAGTAATGAGAGAGTTCAGTAAGGGTGAATGATTGGTTCTATGTTGTTGACAAATCCCAACTGTCTATCTCACCTTGTCGAAGAGTCTTGTTAAAGGTAATAAACACCTTTACATCCTAATGTGGACCTTTTGCATTTTCATTGTGTTTTCTTACTCAGACATGATACTGAAAATTAGGAAAGGGGGTGCTCTCTCTTTGATTAGTTTGTTTAGAGCCATACCTTAAGAAATTTTCCACAATACGCATTTCTATCACTACTCTGTAATTATTTGTAGTAATTTTCTGTTTTTCATCTCATGTAATCTTATAATGTAACTTTGTTAATTGTTTATATGTTGAATGATTTTTGAATCTTAAAATTTGATGAATTGAACTGAACTGAGTTATGAAAAATGTATCTTCATTTATATTTTTCTGAGAGTTTTTGAGAGTGAAAACCCTGCAGTCTCAGTGCTTATCCATGTATGTCCCTTTACCCCATAATAATGTAACCCCCTTCATGTTTGATATATATATATATATTATTATAATTAGCAATTGTATTCTGTTGATATCCTGCAGGTTTTAATTGTCCTCCTTTGGTAATGCCAACATCAGAATTACAACAGCTCTTTGCAATAGCTTTGTTATAAGTATTTCCAAGATGTGCAAGATGCTCCTATAGGCATCCATTGTCATAATGTCTTCAACTGAATGGCAACAAATTTGTAAGAATGGTTAAAAAACATTTAGCAAATAAAATAAAAAGCAAACTAGATTTCACCTTCTTCAAACTTTGTTAAGAATACAATCTTTAGCTACACAATGAACAAAACAATGTCACCCTGTATTTCTTTTCACACAAAGTGTGAACCCGCATTATTTGTTTTACACAATAGATTTCTTAACAAAGACTTGTTTACGTATGTTTGCATGTTTTGCTCTTGGTAGTTAGTTAAGTTATATAACGGTGAATTTGATATTATGATATGGAACTCATTACAAAACGTCTTCTATTAGGATTATCTCAGGGCAACAATTCTTAACAAACTTCAAACATTACCCAACAAATGTCATGTGACCAAACAGGTTGAATGATTGGTGTTACTCAGGTTGATAGGAAATTTCTGATCAAAAGTTTCGACCAATGTTTACTTCTATGGAGAGTTTCACATAGCCTCTATTCAAGGGAGTTTTTCTTGAAGGTTTTTTCAACTGTAGAAGAATTATGTATTTGCCAACACATAATGTAACTTTTTTCTTTTAATTTAGCTTGCTCTGAAGAAGCTAGACATAGCCAAGCTGTACCGAGAAGCAAGAAATTATGAGCAAGCAAAGCAGTGAGTATTGAAGTCAAATTTTTTAGTACTCAGAATTGATGTATGGTTTTCTTGTAGAAATATTTTGAAATCATCTAAAGCCTATCAAGAACATACCTTGGACAGTGAAATGAAAGCCTTATAATTCTGCATGTAGTAATTGTCATTTATATAAAAGCTGTAAAAAGTTCAGTTTGTTTTGCCACTTGCTCAGCCCTGCTCAGTCTTGCTGCTCAGTCCTGCTCAGAGATGTTTGACAGGGATAAAAAGGCTGATAGAGTCATTAAACATTTCTTTTGTTCGAAGTGTTGTTGAGTGATGCTGAGTTCATTTGACCACCCAACTGACTTTTGCTCAACTCTCGCATGCCTAGCTCACTCAGTGAATTCAAGTTTTGCATCAAGTATACACTGAGAGTTTTTGTTGACATTGTCCTCACTAGACTAAAACCGTTTAATTGCGTCATGAAAGCTCGTCATTTTGACAACATGCAATAGTTTTGTGCAAAATTTTCCTTTCTCATTGCGTAAGCACTCGCATTAATCATTGTTTATTCATTGAATTGTTGGGTGGAATGTTCAGTTTGTTTAACCACCCTGCACTGAGCAGCACGCTGAGCAGAGCTGAGCAAGGTTTGCAAATGTTGAGTGTTGCTTAGTGAAATGTTCAGTTCGTTTGACTAGGGCTTTAGATTCAAATTCAAGCTTAAACATTTACATATAGGTCATAAATGCTGTAGGGTGAGTATTACCACAAAGTGGTTCATAAAGAGTTACATTCTAGAGAACTGTGTATATTCGATATGAATGTAAGAAGGCAACCATGACAAGGAATGGCAGTAGTATTATGAGAATAAGACATGGAAATTGGAAGTGTTTTAAATATTTATTCATCAAAGAAAAGTTTTAATGGTTTGTTAAACACCTTGAAATTTGAAATCTTCCGGCCTTGCTCATTGTGGCTATCATAACCCTGTTGGCTTTGCCACTATGCAGATCAAGTTATGAAAGAGATAAACATACTACATATGCAGGTTTTTCTATTTCAATCTTGCAATCTAAGATCCAAAAGGGGCCGAATTGAAAGTGGATTATTTTTTTATAGATTTTCGTGAACAATGCAGTTTTGATCAATTAATCATGATTTTATGTCACTGTTTCGAACTTTCAAGCCAAATGAGTATGAATGATTAAAGGGAAAGGATTTTTTCTGCTGTCTGTTCTCTGCAGCAAGCCACTTTCTTCACACAAGAATTTTTCTTCGTTACGTTTGAAAGTTCAAGTCCAGCCATTTCAGAAAACAATCCTACATTTTTATGTATGTGTTTAATGTAAATATATTGCATTCCTTCTCCTTTCAAACAGTCCTTGTGCCATTGCTATTTTTCAGGTATGCCAAAGAGTATGTCAAAATCAACTCAAGTGACCACAGGTATGTTATTTTCAGCCATTGTTCATTTTTCAAAGAGTTACATTCCCTCTTTTGAGTAGGAAAATACCAAGTAATCAGCAGCTTTTTTTAGTTTTGTTCTGAACTATAAATGTTTTTCTTCTTTTTATAAACTACTGCAGTTACTTATGCACAGTTCTTCTACAAGCTTATGCAATGTTATCCTAGGCTTTCCTCCCAGTCTATTGGCCTCATCAACATTTCTTTTCTTCCTATGACCATAACATCTTAAATTATTCTCTCTTTAATCTGTCATTTTTCTACTGCTGATGTTATTTGATGTTCAAACTAATTACACCTGCAGTAATGTCTATCTAAATTTATATATATGGTCATAGATAGGTTAACAGGTAATGATAGGAGGAGAGAAAGTTTTTGGCAATATCGCTTGAATACTTTCTCTCCGATGGGTCTTAATACTAGGCAGGTAGATACATAGGACATTTATATATTCTTCTACAGTTTTAAATTTTTAAAAGTATTTTTTATATATTTTTAATTTTTAATGTCGGCTCTTTTGTTTATAGCTTCTCTTCTCATTATTTTGTGTTTTTTGCTTTTATGGCTTTCATCTATCTCTTGTGAGACAGCCAACACCAGCATCTCCATCACATTCTTTCTTCTACCTTTCTTTTTACTTCTCTCCCAGTTCCCCATAACAGTTTGCGTTCTAACACATTTGACAATATGTATTGTATTAGGCAGGTGCCCCTTAGGTTTCTATTGTATTGTAGTGTTCTATTGTAATTTAGGTTGATAAGTAGGCTCCTCTGATTTTGTGAAGTTATTACTGATGAAGCGAAAGCGAAACGTCGTACGAAAGTGTTTTATTTGATTCTATATACTATCGTTTAAACATTTTACATTATGAGCTTTTGAATACATATATATATATAACATCAGTACTCATGTAATATTTTCAAATGTCTAATATAGGGCATACAATTTCCTTGGAATTGTCTGTGAAGATCTTACAGAATGGGATGAGGCATTAAAATACTACAAAAAGTGAGTCCAATCTTTACTGAAAGAAATTCTTTTATTTGAGCATTATTTTAGGTCTAGATTGATTTTAAGCTGTTTGATCTAGCATTTAGCATAATTAAATTTGGCTAAGGTGAGTTAAATGGCCACATGGCTTAAGTGGTCAAGTGCTGAGAGAAAGTCATCTTTTCAAATTATCAATGGGTTTGATCCTAATTATAGGAAAACTTGATAAACTGACCTAGTTTTCTCATTCACTTTTGACTAACAAACACTCTTTCTGTGGCTTTTAAACTCTTATTAGTTCAAGAAATTGAAAGGTAGTTGCTTTCCTAAACTGCTTAAAAAAGATAATTGCCCTCATTGAAATCAATAATTCCTTATTTTCCGTTTTTGCCTAAGAAATGCCCATGTGGGAGTTTTTAAGAGAGCCATGTGGAAATTATTACTTCAAATCACTGTAATTTGGTCTTGGTCTTGGTAATCAGTATGAACAAAAAAAACAAAGTCATTCATGCTCAAAGACTTGTAGAAAGAGCTTCAAGACAAGGGATATGTACCTCTAGCTGACAGTACCCCTATATATCATATAGGTGACCAATGAATTAAGATTCCTTTTAAACCACTTTTCAAACTAGATCGCCCTCAGAACTCTATTGTCGTGATTAAAGAAATCAGTCAAATTTGGCACTCAAATCATGTATATATGTGTACTATCGGCGAAACCATTCAGTATTCTATTCTGTATATAATCACATGGAAAAAGACATCATAACAATCAATGAAAAAACGTTTGCTAACATCATTTTAAAATTTGGAATGAGGAAGTGCCATATATCTAAGCGAATTCAAGTTGGTTCTCTTTGTTTTGGTTCTTGTGCCATCTATTAACAGCAATCATTAACTAATGCTGCTTTGAGTAGGCCAATCAGAAACACGAG
Organism: Rhopilema esculentum; assembly: GCF_013076305.1. The sequence goes on from NW_027019322.1 coordinate 11,004,272, forward strand.
CACATGACTGTTGAGGTTGCCCAATCAGTGCCGCTTGCCTATTGAAACTGTTACCAATGGAGTCCTAAGGTGAAAACGAACTCCTTCTGTTTACACAAAAGCCGTTTTTCATTTTTATGTAGATGGATTCCAAAACTGCTAGATGAAACGACGATCGGGATTTATCCGAAACATGTCCCCATTATAGTTTTTTGCACAATCTGGTTTTCCCATTAAGTGCTGCCCGATAGCGGAATCGCATGTCTTACTTGTTGTTTTTGATCTGCAAGACCGGAATGCTGTTCTCGCGTTTTTGATTGACCTATTTCGATCCACAATTGGGTATATATATATTTCTTAGCGTAGAGTCAGGCTTTAGTATGACTCAAAATGTTTGCCTTTTTCCAAGCCATTTTTAAGAATTATTTTACTCTGTGACCCAGGAAGGAAAAACTCAATTTAAGCCAGAACAACGCGTTTTAAGCGACAGATGTCAATCGGATGAGAAATCAAGATTTCTATTTGCTGAAAATTATGATTGTATAATCCCTCTGCAAAGCCTGCATTTGTAAGAACAGGCTGTCTCAAATCCACGGCCTATATCGAACGAACTGGAAATGCTACCTTTGCAGTTTTTTGAATAAAGTATCGCAATAATTTTCAGTTCAGTTTTTAATTTCGCTCTGGACTGACAAGGCAGGCAAATTTTTTCTTGAAAGGGTGTATATTTTAATCATTTGGGTGGTTTATAAACTTATTATAAACTCGCAGAACCCATTTATTTTAGTTAAGGGTTTTTAGAAGTTGTTGATATCAACATGCTCTTAGGTTTAAAACTGGTCATCTATTTAAGAAACCAACACCTGTCTTCGGTGATGTTGAAATGAATACGTTTAGCCTTATGACTAACCGGATGAGTTTGTTGGGAGAGTGTACATTTGTAACTGCTCAGCTACTGATGTTATTTCATCTTTATTATACCCGCTGTGACTGTACGGATATTTATACTGTTGTCCACGCGAAGTGGAAAAATAACCTGCTTTTTTAACAGTCAAACTGTTCTTGAGTCTCGTTTAAAGTTGCATATGGTACTGTGTTTCGAAGAGTTCAAAGATCCTTACCTTGGATTCTAATCCATAGGTTTACCTGATGTTATGATACCCTGCAAATTGGGGCAATTCCCTTTAGAAGAGAAATCTAAAGATCTATCAGGCAGCGAAAAGATTCTTTAACACAATGTGCTTCATCAATGGAGCTTTGTTGATCACAAATAGCCGAAATTCTCTAAAGTCATAAATCATTACTGCGCTGAAAAATTAAACTGAGAACATTTCAAGTGAAAGAATCTTATTTTTTCAACTTGTTAAGGTTTGATGTATATGCTTTTGCTCTCTTATATTTATACTTTAACAGCAGGTCCCGGAGTAATTTTTAGCTGAATCTATTATTATTTTTGTTATTGAAGCAAAACAGCCCTGTAGGTTTTTAAATCCTAAGATAATTCTTTGCAGGGATTTTATGTGTGGATGGCAACTTACAAGAAAACCTACCTCTTCGAGATTGGTTCTTTACAGTGTAGAATTTAGAATAATTATTTTTGCGCGATTGTTGCTAATGATCTTGAACTTTGATTATAGGACTTAGAAGAAACATAATGTTTTTCAATCCGCCAATTGCTTCTTTGGTTGTTTTCGAATACATTCTGTATCCGCCTCCGCTAAATCTGTAGCAGGCTTTCGCTAAAAGCTAGTTATTTCCTGTTAATTCTTCACGAGCAGCCGTTGAAACATTTATCTCACAGCGCAATCATAGTTGTCAATTTCGCTTTCTGAATGCAAATCTCAGTTTTGATCCGTTGTTTCGTACAAGCTTTTGTTGGCAATATTTGCATAAGTTCTGCCCTCCGCCCACTATTTGGAGCTATCCGCGCAAAAAATGCGTGATTTTAGATAAATTGTGCGGCTGAGCTGTGTCATTTTGATCTCAACCGAGAAGAACTAATTCACTTTTTAAGATTGGGCTCTAATTTTTTGTGTAATTTAAGAAAACTGACTTTTTAATGATAGAAAATAACAAATATAGAAAAAATTCAGAATTGAAGAACTAAAGAAAGACGAGTCTTTCAATGAATCTAAGACACCTTATTATATAAAGTTTGCAATTTGATTTTGCGTTATCACTGTGTCAACTTCCCAACAATAGGTCGATCGAGCTACAACGCACCCAGAAGGACATCCTGATAAAAAGTAAGTCATTGGAAATTGACTAAATGTCCAAAACAGCATGATCAACATGATCATCGTTTTCGTGATCAACATGATCATCATTTTCATGACCAACATGATCATCATTTTCATGATCAACATGATCATCATTTTCGTGATCAACATGATCATCATTTTCATGACCAACATGATCATCATTTTCATGATCAACATGATCATCATTTTCGTGATCAACATGATCATCATTTTCATGACCAACATGATCATCATTTTCATGATCAACATGATCATCATTTTTGTGATCAACATGATCATCATTTTCATGACCAACATGATCATCATTTTCATGATCAACATGATCATCATTTTCGTGATCAACATGATCTTCATTTTCATGACCAACATGATCATCATTTTCATGATCAACATGATCATCATTTTCGTGATCAACATGATCTTCATTTTCATGACCAACATGATCATCATTTTCATGATCAACATGATCATCATTTTCGTGATCAACATGATCTTCATTTTCATGACCAACATGATCATCATTTTCATGATCAACATGATCATCATTTTCGTGATCAACATGATCATCATTTTCATGATCAACATGTTCATCATTTTCATGATCAACATGATCATCATTTTCATGACCAACATGATCATCATTTTCGTGATCAACATGATCATCATTTTCGTGATCAACATGATCATCATTTTCGTGATCAACATGATCATCATTTTCATGATCAACATGATCATCATTTTCATGATCAACATGATCATCATTTTCGTGATCAACATGATCATCATTTTCATGACCAACATGATCATCATTTTCATGATCAACATGATCATCATTTTCATGATCAACATGATCATCATTTTCATGACCAACATGATCGTCATTTTCATGACCAACATGATCATCATTTTCATGATCAACATGTTCATCATTTTCATGATCAACATGATCATCATTTTCATGATCAACATGATCATCATTTTCATGACCAACATGATCATCATTTTCATGACCAACATGATCATCATTTTCGTGATCAACATGATCATCATTTTCATGACCAACATGATCATCATTTTCGAATCGTTATCTTTGTAACTCTTTGTATGATCTCTTACGCGTTGTTTTTCCTATGCCTTGCATCATATTTTTTGGTTTTATCTTTAAAGTTAGAAGCAGCAATCCCCCCTCGTTGTTATTTATTTTCATAGGGTTTATCTCCTTTTTCTAGTTGTGGAGATGTATTCTAAGCTGGTGCCAGAGGACAGACAGATTGCCCAGGTTAACACTTAATCTTTCTATTACGTCATAAGTGTTTGAAAGCAAAACACATGCAAAATATGTTTGATTTAATTTCCGTCTCCCTTTTGAGTATAAGGGTGGGTTTAAAGCGATAACGTGAAGGTTTTCATGGGGCAATTTTTAATAAAATCGTAGATTTAAAAATTCTAAGCATTCTCTGTTGAAATAACATCAGGTTTGATTATAAAGAGACACCATCAATAATTATCATTATGAATATCAATTTATCTTTAATTAGATCAGTAAAAAATTTTAGACATAACCCATTGCAAGATTTAGTTTATTAATTCTAACTCATTAATTCATAGCTAAATAATTAAGTGAAATCAGTCAAGAATGCAAAATAAATATGTTGAGATTGGTGCTCGACCAGCTCGACCAAATTCTGATTCACCAATCTGGATTTTCACGATTCCTTGGATGTATAGTATAATGCTCGAAGTTTCATGAACCGACGCATATCACAATTAAATATTGCGTGTGGTAACTCATCCAAATAACGATAACAAAGATAATGAGTGAATTAATTAAGTACCAAAATGAGATAAATTAAGTACTGATAGTTAAAACACAACTTTTTGAGCATGTACTCGTTATCAAGCTTACATGCTTGAAACTTCGTGTTTTCAACAAGCAAAACTAAATTGATTTAATTTTGGTTTTTAATTTATCCGCTCATTGAACTGAGGTGCGGGGTTGGATTCGCTGATAGATCAAAGGTGCCAATTAAACGCGACACCCTTCCTCTCACCTGACTTTCACATTACCTTTCACGATACGTTTTTGAGTGTCGGAGGAAAGGGTGAACATGAAAAGCTTATAACCTTAAGGGAACTTGATCTTCCACTTCTGATCCTGTATATTGCGATGAACCGTAGAATAGGCCTGATCAAGTAAGACTCTCTGAATTTGTTTTTTTCTGCCCAACCATGAAACCTAGAAGAAGCATTTGCCCTTTGTTTATTCTGTCTCAATGATCAAATTCAGGTTATTGATACTAATCGTTTGATTTTCAACAGGTCTGGGCTGACAGAGCAGAACAGGTGGTTCCGAATCACCCTGCTATTTTCAATCTAAAGGTGAGCCTATTAAGCTTATTTGTTACCTGGAGTTTCTTCGCATACGTCAGTTTGTTATGCCCTTATTGCATACAAAATATCCTACTGCGTAATCGCCTCTTTTGCTAATAACATCCTATTCCACCTATAGGCACCGCTCATAATGACTGCCGAACCCTCTCATAGTGACTGCCGAACCCTCTCATAGTGACTGCCGGTCATCCTCAATAATCTGTACAGATTACTGGTACAGAAACATAACAAACAGCAGTTGAATCTTTACCTTCTTTCTTGAATAATAAGATACAGTAATGCCACATAAAGAAAAAACAGGATATCATCCTATGGCCCAATTGCTTTGAATGGCTCAGAAATTAAGCAGGTCAAGGAGACAAAATTACTAGGTATAATTGTTGGCGAGGGATTGAATGGGAGTGGAAGTTCAGGAAGTTAAAGGAGAAGTCTTTGTTAGGCTTTAGTGTTGATGAGAATCGTTCAGTAATTTCAGCTGGTTAACATTTACTATGGCCTTGTGGAGTGTCACTAACGACATGCAAATGTCGTCTGGAAGTCTCTCTCCAACGCGAAAAAAGAAGCCCTTCAACGTCTTCTAGATAGAGTAGTGGTTCTTGAAAAGTCACTATTGCAGTTTAAGACCATAACTTCCAAATATTTCTAATTTCCTTGTAAGCTATTTAGAACCGCTGCTGTAGACTTGGAACGCTACAGCCTCAATGTTGCAATTCCACAGGCAAAAAACTTAAATCCTTCTAAAGAAACTTAGGAATCGTTATTTGAGGATGAAGTTTTTCTTCTTTTAGTTCGAATCTTCAAAACCCAAATCATGTTTTTGAATAATTGAAGCATGTACTTGGTATAAACATTTGAAACTTAAATTTTTTATTTAGACGTTTTTTAATTATCGACTTTGTCAAAGTATGAATAGAATGAGTTAAATTTCCTGTTTTTTCCTTTTTTAAGCAATTTTAGTTGCGATGGTCTGCAACGGCAGCTAATAATTTTAGCAAATGGAAATTTTTTCCCGTTATTCCCCACAGTGTTTTAATTACGTTGCAGCCATTATTAATTCTAATTTTATGAAGCAGAGAAATGAAACTTTGTTTTGCATCAAAGTGAATAAATTTCATTTATAATTTCCTTTTTAGTGGCAACTTTTAACGACCTTGCCAGAGAAGGATTATGAACAAATTGAGGATTTGCTGGCGCAGAATTTGGTAACGTGTTGAATAGATATTTGTATCTCGATCTAAGACTGCTTTGTCGACTCCTGTTAAAGAGCTTTGTCGGCCTTCGTTTTGTCGTATTTCACCTCATGAGGAATTTCGATTGACTTTGTTCACAAGTTGAACAACGAGTATAACGAGTACATTTGTCGAGTCTCACTTCCTCATTGTCGCCTTATATTTAAGCCTGTTATTTGATCATCTTGCTTTAACTTTCTGTCTAAATTCACATCAAGCAGGTTTTACGTAACGGTTGTTTGGTGTTATAGCTAATTCTGCGTGATTATTTGCTCTCACAACGATGTTCTGATGCTCATTTTTCTTGAAGCTATTTTGGGCTGCTGCGTGGTTTTTCCCAAGTTTCAAGAAAATACACCTATCGGTGGAAAGGCCTTTAACTTGTGCGCAATATATTGATTCACGTTTTTTAAACACACATAACATCTTTATTCTTATTCCGGCAACTGGTTAGAACTACTTTAAACTAACACAGGTAGTACCGCTTTATAATGACCGACTTGGACTTAAAACGCTGAACACAGCCTGTCAGCAAATTCAACCCTAATTCACGTGTTTTATGTCATTCGCTTCATCTTATTTTTTTTTCGTTTCAAAGATGAGAAATCCAAGAGATCCGAGTCTTCATGTTAAACTACTGGAAATTTATATGGACAAAGGTGAAAATCTCATAAATCTTTCAGAATTCAAAATACCCTATCAAATTTTTAACTGAGCTAGGTTTGATGGTATGTTAATCTGTAAGATTTTTAAATGGCCCTTCGAGTTATTAGCCCTTTTTTGATTTAGCAAAACATGCAGACCCCTTTCAACAACTTTTGCTATGTAGATCAAATTATTTTTCATTGTTTTTATTACGATTTTTCCAAACCATTTCCAAACCATTTTCGGATCTCAAGACTTTCCTTTGCCTGTCTTTGAAGTTTCCAGTTTTTTCGTTCAATGACGTAGTCTGCAGATGATTTGCAAAATACTGTAGTTATTGTGTAACGTTTTCAAATATACTTGCCGTATATTCATAAAGATTTAACTGTCTCTTGAAAGGTGATTACAGAGAGGCGTACACGCATTGTCGTTCGTTGCTCAATATCCAGCTATTCAAAGACTGCAAAGAACTGTTAATGGGCGCAGTTGAAGCGATTGAGCTATTTCGAGACGTTACTGATGGTAAGTAAACAGCCTTGATCTTCGGGGCTAAGATGGTAGAATTGTTTTGGTATTGGTACTGTGCGATGAGATGAGATATGTTTTGAAATGATAACACTCGATTAAAACATCCCTTAAACTTTAAAGCCAGCTTAATCTAAGATCAATCGTTCAGTTTTGTAAAACTTTTATTAAAAATTCGTTAGCACTTGCAGAGACATGCCAATGCCAAAAACATATGCTTTCTCATACATAAATGTGTACTATTTTATGTTGCTTTTCTTTTGTAATTCATCTTTTTGGATGGATCAAACTTGGTAAAACTTTCTGTTTTGAAACTACGTCGAAATGTTACGCAGAAATTTTTTTCATTAACATTGATTGCAAAAATATGGCAGAAGGAATTGATTGCCGGACATCCTTCAACATCCGATCAATGTTTTTGCGATAGGCGTCGGAACACTGTTCACGGGAGACTGATTTCCTATCTAAATCTGAGTTTATTCCATGGGTCAAATCAACGATAAGAATTTTGCTGTCGGGTATTCTTGTTCTAAAGTACTTGCGATCCTGCTTCGTATTTAGAAGCGACTGATCGTGAACATCACATCGAATTCAGATAGTCAATAGAAACTCCAGCTCATAGTATCAGAAGCGAAAGTATTTGAATTCACCAATTTTCCTATTCAGATTAAAGTTTTGCGAAAACATAAACAAACATCCAAACTCTAGGATAAAATTTTCGATATCTCGCCAAGTCTCCGTTATTTTACCCAAATTTTATACCTCCAGTTAGGAGTGATATACTTTCAAGGCGGACCGCAGAAGCCTTTTGAATGAACCAAATTGTTTTCAAGCCTTGATAATAAAAGCAATGCCCATGTTATAAATACCACTTATAACCTGCAAGTTTTAGGCACTAGCTAACAATACTCTTATTGTATGTTAAAACGTTCAGGTCTCTTTCATGCTAAATATCAAAAGCAGCTTTCAGTTTTCCATATTTTCTGTTTTGGTTTCCCGTAGTTAGGTTTTGGCAGAATTTTTTTCTTCAACTGTAAAGAGATAAGCACTCATTTGAATACAGCTGGAATTCTTTTGCGGTGAACGTTACTTAAGAAGCTCAGGCAAACATGTTATCGTTCTTTACACAAAAATGAACCTTCTCATTACTTGGATATAATCGGACTCTTTTGTATATTTTCTGTTTAGCGGACACTTTGCAAAAGCGGACACCAGAAGCAAGCCGTGCAGGTGTCCGCTCTAGAGAGAATCGACTGTGTACACTTCAGTGTGTGGAACAAGCCTTTGCTTATTTGCCAGTCAATTTTTTTGCTTGATGCGATCATCAGTCAACTGATCTGGAATGCATGTTTTTGTGGGCTACTTTTGCAATTAATATTAGTTATATTTAACGTTTTTAGAACCCTGTAATCCAGTCATTATTGCTGTCTCGTCAAATTGCTTTTCGTTTTAATCTCATTATTACCAGTTTAAACGTTTCCTAATGATCCAAGTTATAAAAGATTATCTTGAAAACCATCAATTTCTTCATGATTAGTGGCCAACAACAGGCCAACGACACACCACTCTTAGCACGTGCTTGCTTCAATTATTGTTCGAATTTCTCCATACTTTCAGTTCATCACTGAATTTACGTATATCTACATACAATTCAAAATTACATTAATATATTAGGAACGGCTACATCATTATAAAATACTTCACTACAGCACTAAGAAAAAACTGTAAATTTTGAGAGAAGTTATTTTCTTAAAGGCGGAACTCTCTTAGTAGATGTGCAAAGAAGGGAAAGCCCCACCTCTTTTAAAATCTTGATATATTGAATACGCTAACCTATAACTGAATTCTTACAATGTCAGATTTGTTTTAGATCGAAGTTTTCAGGAGCATCTTCTCAAACTTCCCTTGCAATCAATATTTGCTCCTGTCGTTTTTAATTTTCCACGTTTATTTATGTTATTTTTTATTTGCTTAAATATTTGTCAAGGTGAGTAAAATGCTCTTCATTCTTCTATGCAGTACAGTGAAGTGTAAGGTACTTGCTTCATTTGAAATGTGACAACGTTTTAATTCCTTAAATCTGGTAGGTAAACCATATGACGTCGTTTTTGTCGCTTTTTTCTTGGCCTCACTTTCCAACTTTCTGTCATAGATGCAAGGGAGGCCGCTGAAGCACTTATGGCACATATCCAGGTTCTGTGCTATTTGGTAAACACAACACTTAAGACATCACAGCTTCAAAGCATTAAAGATGCCTTTTACAGGTAACTTATTATTGTTTTTTCCCAATCTTTTTTCTGGACACTGCACCGGGTATTAAGCTCAAGTAACGACTGAGAGGTAAAGAGGGGGGGGGGGTTGTATAAACCAAGGTTCAGATAAAGAATTACTTGGATGGCGAGTTTTGTTGGTATACTTGCTTTGTACCATTGGCAATTACATCTTAATAATTTCTCTGTTTTGATCTACCCTTGGTTTTCAGGTTTTGCTTGATTTACTTAACTGAAACCATGCTCAACCCATGCCTGTTTCCATTTTCTCGATCGAAGCGTCGCTAAACCCGTAGTTTGTATACGATACACCAAAGACTCAAAGGATATGCTTATGCTTCATGTCCTATTACCAATTATGAGCTTCAATTTTATAATACTTTCCTTCTAAGGAAGGAAGGTAGTCTTTTCTAATTCGTTCCTTAAGTCCTCCGAGTTTTTCTCTGTGTGTAGATTCAGTTATAAACTGGATAGCTTGCCTCGGAGATTTCGTGTAAACGGTATAAAATTATCATCATTAAAGAATCACATTTTATAACATTGGGACAATATAAAGCAGGTGGACACCCCTGGCCCAATACAAACATCCGTCCCAACATTCTTCCTTGCAGCTACTCAATTTTGGTCTGCTACCTCTCTCACCATACGCAAGCCAAGGTTTGCTGCCAAATCAAAACATTTTTTGGCAAACTCTAGCACTGGTCTCCACCTATTGGCCTGATATTTTTCTGCTAAGCCCGGATTGTCTTTCTTTTCAGTTAAATACATAGCATATAACGTAACACACAAAGCTTTGCACGATCAACGCAAGAAAAATGGCCTGTGAAATTTACCATCACAAAAAGATGATAAAAAATATTTTCGTGTTAACTCAGGAAAACCCTGCTGATCAAAATGGTTGAATTCGTAGAGATTTTTTAATTATCTCTCGGTTTGTAGATTTACCTCCCACGGGCAATATTCGGTTGCTCTTTATTTAAAAATGGTCTCTTTCATTTGCTGCTCGGATGTCAAATCTTTCCTGCTAGATAGTGGTTGAATTACTGCAAAAAATGAGAACGTAACCTTTCATGATCCTAAAAAACCTTCGCATTTTGCTCCGCATCTCGACTGATTTACTTCCCGTCCGAATGTTCCGTATAGTATTTTCTAGGTGAAGTTTTTTTGAGCGTTACCTTGATAAATTTTAATGGCTTTCGCCCGTCAGCTGTTCGGAAATTTTCCTTGAAGGTACAACTCTACTAAACACTTGGTGCAGGGCTGTTGTTTTTACTTGTCCCAGCCAATTTTTTATTTCCCTGATTTACTTATTGTTGTGAACATTTCTTAATTAAGTGATATCTGAACCAGCATTAACGCTTCGAAGCAAGATATACGAATTAGCTGTTGATGTTAAGGTAACACTACTTTGTCGTCTGATGACAGATGTTTTTAGAAAGATTTGGCCACGTTTTTGCTTCAAAGAATGCCCGATACTGAACAATGTTTGGGTGAATGCGAAACTGTAACAGGCTTTCTGTAGCTTTTACAAGCGACTCGTAAGTGTTGCTGGGCAATTGCTATCGATAATCGCCATGACAAGCTCCATGCAGCCTCGTTAAGTTTCGATAAGTTGTTGTTATTATTATGTCATACTTTATGGAATTTATTATGAAAACTCGCTGTCTTTTGGGAAGAAATTTACGGGTGATATAGAGACAAAATATGCTCACAAGCGATTCCTAGTTATATGAACTCGCTATGTTGATGATAACATTGTTTACGTGTTTTTGTTTTGTGGTAACTGTGCATGCTTTGTGCGCAACGAAGATCGTACGAAATAAGGCTTAGAAGAAAATTATCACGCATGGAGACCGATGATAGCGTTTGCCAAAAATATTTTGATTTGACAGCAAACTTTGGTTTGCGTATGGTGAGAGAAGTAGCAGACAAAAATTGAGTAGCTGCAAGGAATAATGTGGAGACGAACGTTTGTATTGGTTGACCTGGGCTAGATATAAAAAATGACATTTTAATAGTATTTTTCGACTTCCATTGACTTGAATCCATTGAAAATCAAATATCGGATTTTCTGTCAAATATTGGATTTTCAATGGATTTTAGTCAATAGAAGTCGAGAACTACTATTAAATGTCGTTTTTTGTCGCCGTATTTGCTATTTGTCTGATTACCAAGCTGCACTTCCCAAAGTCAGAATCTATTCAATTGGCGAAATGCTAGCAGATTTTCGATGCTTTAAAGAAGCTAGGAGCATATTTGCCATTTTATTAAAGAAATATATTTTTGAAAAATCTTGTAAATAATGTGTTTTTTCCACAGGCTAGATGAAGCCGTAGGAAAATCGTTCAATTTCGATTCGTCTAAACTGCCCAATCTAACGAAAAGCGAACTTGATGTTTTCCTCTCAGAAGCCAGGGGGCAGGTTTACCATCACCTCGCAGCACTACTCTATAGAGTGGCTCAGGAAGTATGAATATTCAAAATCTTATGCAGATCTCTTTGCAATTCAGTTTTTCTTTGCGTAAATAGGTTTGAAGAAAAGCAGTTACCTACAGCGTTGGTCGCCATGTCCACACCAGTCCTCTCAGGCTTAAGCATGAAATACACCAAAAGTATTGTCTAGCAAATTGAAAATTGATGATTCTTGTGTATTCACAGAACGGAGTTTCTCACCTCTGATGCTTTTCTTAGAAACAATATTGAAAAATATTTAATTTCATCGAAACTGATATATTTTTGACTACTTATAAAAACCTTTTTGCTGGCTCATGGCAATGGTCGAATAAATTTATTTGGCAAGAATTATAAGGTCATAAACAGGTAGGGCTAGCAGAGTGATTAACATAGTGATTAGCAGAGTGATTCGCTGATTAGTTGATTAGGTCTATATGGGTTTGCAAATAATGCATCAATTTTTGGTAAGCAAGTTAGCAAATAGGACTATTAGAATGATCAGCTTGTGGATTCGATAAGCTTGCATTCGCTTATGCAAAATCCTACGGCGAGATTAATGAACTGATTGAATCATTGGTTCAAAGTGGTTTTGGTTCTGTAGTGGTGATTACTTGATACGTTGAAAGGTCAATTGACATTAGCTTGCAGAAGATCATGGGAAAGTTGATGATTTGAATTAGCGCCAGCGTCATTGATAAGGTGATGTTTTATCTGCTAAGAATTTTCTTATTTCAGGTTTTTAAAGCAAAGCTGATAAGGTCAGCAGATGCTGGATTTTTGAAATCTTCCTCTCCCCCCCTTTGCAGCAGATGTTTGTAATTAAGGCGCGTTGAATATTGAAATTAAGTTCCCGAGACACAGAAATGTTGAGAAATAGTGTATTTCAAGAACATGTTGGTGTGTGAATGTGAAGATGAAACAGAATAAGCAGAAAAATGAATTTTGTGCCCAAAAGATAACGTTTGAGATATCTAATTTTCGAATTTTCAAATTTGAGCCATAAAGTACCTCTCAATCTTTTGCAACTCAGTTACGGACGCGCAAGATATAGCTAAGGCTCGTTACAAGCGAAAAAAGCAATACTTCATCCTTAAATTTCAAGTCCTTCACTGGGCATATTTCTGCAAATTGTCTCAGAGTCAACTGATTTTGCACAATTTGTAGTGTTCCATGATGTCTCTTCAGGTCATATGGTTCAAGTTAGTAAATTCTTGAAATACTTTTAAGGCGTCATTAAATGGCTATCTGAAAGGCTATTGCAAAAATATCTCCCTATTGCTGATCAGCTTGTTCATGATAGGACTCGAAATCTTTAGGCTGGAGATAGCCAATCCGGATAACGAACTTGTTTTGCTGGATGTCATATTGGCAGAAGAGTATTCCCTGACCTCTGATTCGTTAATACTGTCAAAAAAAACTCCTCGACACGTATGACTCGAGGTTAATTGGATTGTCCTATCTGGCTTCGCTAGTCACCCCGATCTTTATCCCCCACCGGCCAGCTATTCGGAATTAAACATTCAGAAAATGTGTTTTTTGTGACTACAGGGTCAAATGTCCTGGGCCACTGCGTCAAGACTGGCATGTGTCTGTTTTGTCGTCTCTTCGTCGATCCACGAGCCAAATACAGAAGTGGCCTGGTTGCACCAAAAAATGCCCCAGGAAAGCCAGAAAATGATTTGGCATTCAATGGCATGTCTCCGCTTGTGCCAGACAGGTTAGTCTTTGCTATGAAATACTTTTGCATTTCTTCCTGTTTCAACATTTCAGTATCAATGTTTAAAAGAGTATGTACCTTTAAGCTTTATGAAATATACTATTAAAATATGTCCCTCAAGTGAATAAATCAATTCAATCAAAGCCTATAACATATCTTCCAATATAAATTTTTCTTAAAATTTTCTAATGTATAATTATAATTTCTCATGTCGATCTGACTTTTAACGATTTCACGTGGTAGTTTTTAATATGCTGTTATCTGAAAAAAAACAGTAAATGTACTTCCTCCTTGCTGGGCTCCCGGGGGGGGGGATGGTAGCGTGGCTACTCACCACTTGAAATTTATATTCAAAACGTTTTTTTATCTGCATCGTGTAATTTAATTTTCTGTATAATTGCAATTCTCTTTCGGCCTGAGGCGTGCAAGTCTGAAGGCGTGGTTTTGTCGTCCAACGGTCAATTTAATATTAAAACTAATTCCAAAATGCATGAGTTTAGAATACCAACCAATTTCCTATCCATCCGAAATTAAATCTATTCCTTTTTCAGATCATCTGATTCTGTCGTTGGAAAAAGAGCATGGAGAAGAATGGATTTTGGCAGCTGTTGCTGATATTTGCACTGAGGCTGTATGTTCAATTTTTCCTAGTTAATTTTGTTCTTTGTATTATGAAGTTTCTTACTCTACTAAACCGTCTTATTTTGATATGATGAAATTTAAATATTTTGATTATAAAATGTTTCTGTAGATTTTTTCAACTCATGTATAAAAATTTGTAGATTTTGACATCAAGTTTGATATTCAATTCATATGCGTTTTACCAGTTTCCTTATTCCTACAAACTTTAGTTATCATTTTTTCCCATTTTACTTTAGTTGGAGCGACTTGTATGTGGCATAAAAAAAATTCACACATATTTCGTAATTCTATAACTGCAAGCACATCCAACCGTTAATCACTGCATTGCGATACCAGTTTATCGCTTCGAGCATAATCTCTCGAATTATTTCAAAAATTCATATTGCTAAGAAAATCTCGTACGCTGTTTGGAAAGAGTGATACACCCCTTGTGAAGAGATGTATCTTATAAAATTATCTTTGCGTTGTTTCAGGGGAAAAGAGTGTTGATTGAAAGCGTCTATGGAGACATGCGAGTTCCCAAAAAGGTGAGCAGAACTCACATTGACGATTTGTTATTGCTTTTCTTTATTTAATCTTATTTGTTAACCATTAACATTTGTGTCATGAGAAGCAGTTGCTCTTTTTTTAGAAAATGACAAAAAATCATAAAGAAGTTTGTATAATAAACCTGTCAAAAGTTATGACATCTTAAATTGTTGAGAAACGTCATCAAACAGGTCCAAAATCTTTACCATGTCATTTCTCGCTTGTTTGTCATTGTTTTGACAAGTGCTAAATCTCAAAATGGCTCTGGATTACTTTGTTGACTCAAACGAACTATTTTCGATAAGAAAAATTAATGTCTGTGGCATCTTTTGACGCCACAATCATTTCAAACGAAGAAATGTCTTTTGCTTGGTGCAAAATACGGCCACATCTACATAACATCCTGGCTCCGTTCTTCACTAGCGAATTTTCCAAAAGGAATAAAACATGATTGTCTTCCACCAAGTGTATTTTGCTCTAAACAAAAAACATTTTCTTCATTTGAAATGATTGTGGTGTCAAAAGATGCCACAGACATTAATTTTTCTTATCGAAAATAGTTCCATTGATTCAAGAAAGTAATCCAGAGCCATTTGGAGATTTAGCACTTGTCAAAACAATGACAATTAAGCGAGAAATGACATGGTAAAGATTTTGGACCCGTTTGATGACGTCATTTTCTCAATAATTTAAGAGGTCGTAATTTTTGACAGGTTTATTTACAACATTGACAAAGCAACAACAAATCGTTGCAACAAACTGTCTATTTACAATTCAAGTATAGTTTGCGTGTAGAAAATAGATAAATTCAACAAACAAAACGTTTATCCCTGTTCCGTATCCCATTATCCGTGTTACTTGGTTAGGTTATGCTCTGATGCACTCTATCTTGACATGGGCAACTCAAAGACGGTTATGATCGTAAGTCACCTTTTGCTTGTGTTGTATAGAGTCTTTTAAAGCGAATCTGCTTCTTTTTTGCTATGCAGCGTCTGTCTAATTTATTTTCAAATACTTTCAGTCATTTCTTCTGATGGATAAAGAGTTTTCCACCGCTGAATTTGAACTTCCTAGCCCGGAACGTTTGCAGAAATACGATGAAGGTATTTGAATTTTAATATCGTGTGTTCTGATAATATTTTTGAAGATAGAATATTTTCCAAAGTAAAGAGGAAAGCGATCCTTTTTCCAAAGGGTTTTGCAGTGATATGTCAGTTGATACGACGAGACGTTCTTCAAGTTATGTTTTGCATAGAAAAATTGCTGGTGTAAATTTTTTAGGATATTTTATGAATTTAAAAAAATGAAAGTTACAGTTTTCAATCGTTGCACTTGTGAGAATTGTTCATCCTTGTTGGAGCACGTCAAGATCAGTGTTGATTGCATTAGAAGCTTCTTTAGCGCGGAACATTTTAAATAATTTGGGTAGACAATGACACAATTCCAAATAGATGGGGTGAATGGCTAGCAGTCCCTTGGAATTGGAAACAGAAGAAATGAAACAAGATAGTGGTTTCTTGAAATGGAAAAAGACGTATATATTCAAAACAAAGCAGTATGACAAGGATACTCACTTCTTAGTAATGGTTTCTCTCTTTCTTTTTGTTCTCGATTCGTTTCCTTGAGCCTGGTTTCCATATATAGCTTTTATGCGTCGGCGATGCATCGCCGACAGGTCGCCGACGAGTGAAAGTTTAATGGTAACACTCCCACAGAGTTGTCGGGGACGTTCTATCGGCGACGTCGGCGATGAATGAAAATTTTATTCGAAACATGCATCGTCGACACGTCGGCGGCTATGTGTGAACACGTGACTCACACTAGCCAATCAACCATTATCAATCAACATGCCTACTCATTGGCACGGTTTGTTGTCAAAAGGCTCCCTAGAAGGCCTGGGTTAAAAGTGTCGCCGATGCATAAAAGCTATATGAAAAGCTATATGGAAACCAGGCTTTATGCTACACGAGGCTCCAAAATGATAAACGGGGAGGGGGCGTAAAATGGGGATTTCATTAGTGGGTTTTTTTCTCGAAAAATTGAAAAGCAAGGAGGGGACTTTTTGAGACTTGGTATAAAATGAAGATTCGATTAACGAGATTCTTCATTTTAGAAAGACTTCAATATGCATTATTTCTCCACCCCGAATTACTTTAGATTTGTTTCTGTTTTTTTTCAAGTTGCTGTAACTGAAAATCCGAACAATTTGAGCCTTACTGTTTGGATCGGGATGAACTGGCATTTCATTGACAACCCACTCAAAACTGAAGGTAAGCTTCGGCACTCTGGCTTTTTTGTCTCTTTTTACATTACTTATTATGCAAGATTTTTTATTTAGAAAAATTCTGCCACTCTAGAAGTGTCTGCTCCGCAAGCGCAGTTTAAAAAGGGCCGAGCATTCGCGCAAAAGTAGTAGCAGATGTTGAAATGTCATGTTAATCGAACAGGAAATAAATCAATTGACTATTTTGACGATTTACTAACTGCAATGTGAATGTCTGACGATGAAAAAATAGTTTTCTCTGAAATAGGCCCTCTGAAAATAATTTCTACACAGGCTTCCTACGGGCGCCAGCTAAAGCCTGCATCTATGAGAAAGCCCTTCTTATATCTTGAGCTATGCCTCTACTAGATTTGATATGTCCTAAGTCTCGAATCTACTGTAATGTGAAGAGACGACGAATTCTGTTTGTTCTTTGTTAATCAGTTGAGAGAACAACAAAATTGAGCATAGATGCCTTCGATATTCCAACAGCAAGATCTCTTTACATTTAGTGTAACCATCGTTATTACTCCTAATTTTTTAGCTTCTGCTTTTTCATATCCTCAGCAATAGGAAAACGGAGAGGTGTTAGCAAGCATAATAGCCCGTATCAAATCAACTTGCTACTTTTACTTACTAAATCGGTAAATTATGACTCAATGCAATGCAACGCAACGCAACGCAACGCAACGCAACGCAACGCAGAAAAATTTTACCTTTGTGTCCGAATGCTTGAAAGAACTATACTTGGTTTCTGGTACCCGGTTCTATTTGAATTCCTGTCATGGTTCTATTAAAATACATCGTTGTCTATGATTCATCAGCTTTCGTATTTATTATCATTATTTCATTATCATATTAATTGCTCTTTTTCTCATTAGCGCTAACATTCGTCAACCAAATGTTTGAAGAAATTCAATTTGACGTCGACGATTTGAAAAATTGTTCGCCTTTTACCCTGTCTTCCTTGGATCTCGAGGTACATTTTTATTAAACCGCTGAATTTATCTTCATGTATACATCCATGCTTTATTCTGAATTGCTCTTGTCCTGATTTTTTAACATTTTATATTTATTTCCGTATTTTGCATCTTATAGCAGGAGGCCATAAGAAGAGGAAAACGAGGGCTTGTTACCCGACAGGCCAATTAAAATATTTCATTTCATTTCATTCTCAGTTATTAAAGCATGGTAGCCATTCAGCAATTCTGGTTTACAAGGGGCCATGTATCTAAACTAAAAGAAAAACTAACATATAATAGAATAAAGTTACAGTAGATCTAAACATGATGGAATGCACTACACAACCACGGCTAACTAACTCCACCCTCAAAATTTTGATACACTTTTACATTATTTTGAACTTTAACTTCTGTTAATAATCATGAGAGGAGTCATGAACTAAATGTAAACAACTGTGCTAAATAATATCCTATTTTGTCATCTATATTTATAACATGATCTATGATATTTTATCATCTATGATAACTATGATTCTGACCAGGACTTGAAACCACTACGAAAACCGCTGCAGCACTGCAGCACTTAAGGGATTTTGGAATGCTTTGAAGCTCTGTTTTACAGAGTCCGGAAAAGTTGTTAACCTTCCTCCAGACAAAAACATCCCAGAAGCAAACCTTCCTCACAATACAATAGAAAGTAGGCGCGGCTTGGGTGTGTCACAGGAACTTCTATCGTTTTTCGTGGACCTTCCTTCGGTCAATGGCCGTGTGACCGTAATGTTTTCCGGACTCTGCTGTTTTACTCTCGCAATAATGATCGTTAGGGTTGATAGCGGAAAGATGACCTGAACGCCAGGTTTCCAAAAATATCCAAGATATGTCTGACTAGTGTCTTATTTTCCCGCCTATCCATGCAATCTACAAAGAGTCTGATTATTCAAATAGAAAGTTCTCTCTTCGTGGTAATTTACAGTATGCTATTCAGGGTTGTCCTCCATTCTTATGATGGGTTTTACCAGAGAAGTTACGAAAAAGACACACTGCAATTCCGCACTGAGACCAAGTTTGCTCAGAAGTTTGTTCAAAGACATTTTATAGCAAAATGGTCAAAATCCAACCGAATATAAGTTTTAGGGACATGATTGAGAAGCTGATCGTTTTCTATGATTTTGTGCAATTTCAATATTCAGTTCAGGTCATTAAGCATTTAGGCAAATAACCATTAAAGCAACTAAGATGTCACCAGTCCTAAGGATTTTAAAGGACGCATTGACATCTTTTCACAAGGTTTTTTGTCCCAAACAAACATTGCCCCGTCACCTGCCCAGGTGATCTCCTAATGTTAAAGAAACTCCCTCTAACATAAATCTATATTCATTTATCATGCACCCTTTTTATAAATGCTGTGAGACTTTAAAGGATCACAGACCTTACCCTGTCACCTACCCAGGTGATCTCCTAATGTTAAAAGAAACTCCCTCTAACATAAATCTATATTCAATTTATCATGCACCCTTTTTATAAATGCTGTGAGACTTTAAAGGATCACTGACCTAATTTTCTTGAAGGTTTTTGTCAAAGCCGTTGTGTATACAGCCGTTGATAAGTTGATATTCAGTGAGCGAGATAACAAGAGCCAATTTGAGCCTTTGCTGATGCCACCAGTCATCGGTCCTCCCTTATGTACAAGCTCACAAGCTGAATGGTGGGATGCAGCATTCCGGCTGCACACAGGGAAGACTTGGTAATGTTTTATTTCATTTCATTTCATATATTTAAGGAGAGAAGCCCTTCAGCAATGCTGATTTTCAAGAGGCCCTCCAGTGTACATCATTAATGAACCTCTATACTTCCTTTTCTCTTGTAATACTTTTATCTTTACCAAATATTCACCATCTTTTCAGAAACTCTGCAAGGAGAGCTTTATAGCCATTCTGTACAACAACTGTTTCCAAGCAATAACAACGGCATTTTTCAAATATTCAACCCCTATCCTCCTTGTTTTCCCTTCCATCCTTCGTATTTTTCATCTCTTTTCGTGTAGTTAAACTTTCCAAAGCCTTATATTTATTTATTTATGTAGAATCTGTCCGCTCCTTTTTCATTTTCGTGCGTTTTCTAGGGCACTTTCACAACAACTCTAAGATTTAGCTCTCATTATCCTGCTTTGTTTATTCCGTATAAACTTTCATGCACTCAAAATTCAAGCATCTGTTTAAACGCAAAACAATATTTTCAAATATCTACCCTTAATAGGGTCAGGCGAAAACCTTAAGTGTATTCTAAAGTTTTGTTTAATTGCTTGAAAAAACTATAAACTTTGAAAGGAAATTGACAAAGTAGTATCGTTAATGCTTCTTTCGAATTCATTTGTAAGCATCTTCAGCAGAATATAATTTATACATTATTTAAATTGTCGACTTTCTGAGAGAAATACAACTTTGATACTTTTGAACGTGAAACCTAAATAATCTGAAAAATTAAGAGCTTGCCCAAATGTTTCCATTTTGCTTGTCTATTTGAATCAAGGCATAATGTTACAAAGGTGTCAAATGAAGAAATGTGTGTGTTACGGAGAAGAAATGAGAGTTTGAACTTTGAAATAGAGAGAGCTAGTTCTTTTGATGACAGAAATAGAAGATCGGATTGCGTTTTATAAACAGAAGTATGGTTTTCCTGAAAAGGGGCCTTGTACGTGAATATTTGAAAGTGTTTTCATTACACACTATTTCGCAAACATTAAACGACTTACACCAGTTAGAATAATTACAGATAGAATGTTGTTATACGTACTAAACGAAATTTTTAAGACTGTATGGATTTGAAAAAAGCAATCATTTTGAAACATGTTACTAAAGCTTTTCGTCTGACACCTTTCAGAGTATTAAACGTCAGAAAAAAGATCGAAAGCTCTACGCTAGGAAATATTTATATGAAGGAATTAGGCCAATCAAAAACGCGAGCAAATGACTGTTGAGGTTGACCAATCAGTGCCGCTTGCCTATTGAGACTCTTACCAATAGGGTCCTAAGATGAGAACGAACTCCCTCTGTCTACACAAAAGCGGTTTTTTCATGTTTATGTAGATAGATTCCATAGGGCACACAACCATGCCCCCACCCCCTGTTGGGGAAAATTGGACTCTAAACGGAATTTTTGAAAGAATCCTTCGCTTTACTCAATTTACTATTCGCTACTTAAAAAACCTTCAGTTTCGATAAATAACTGTGGAACTTATATGCGTAGGGTTTATGATAATATTTTCTATATTAATTTTCTCCAAGGCAAGTCAGCACATCCAAGCTGAAGTCTATTTTGCAACGAGGCCTTGAAGCAGTACGGTTAGTTGGTAATCACGGTGTAGACCCTGTAATACTCAAGCACATTTCCGAATCCTTCTTTTCAAAGGTGAGTCAATCGTTGGTAAACATCTTTCGCCGTTACTTTCGTCGTTACTTTCGTCGCTTCGAACTTTATAAACCATACCAACTTCTCAACTTATTTTCAACATACACATTTAATTTGTTTTCCATATTTAAATTTTTTTCATGGTGTTCTTTTAGCTTATCTGGTCAAAAATCAAAATCATTTCCTTAAATAGGTCAAAAATTTCCTAAAATAAATTTTCTTTTTACGTCACACTATAACCCTTTCCTACACAACCGAGAGATTCCGTGCATTTTTAGATGAAATCTCTTGGTCCTCCTCATATTTAACAGAGACAAAGTTGATTCTTTTAATAAATTAGCTCAACTTGAAGCAAGAAAGTGTTCTGGTTTAGATTAGTTTCTTTTAAAATCCAATGATTTGTGGCTCTTTTTTCAGGCTGATGAAATTCTAAGTACACGTGATAACGCGTGGAGAAACCAACTTCAGCTAGAGGTTCGTGGGAGAGCCTTACTTTCTTGTCACCTAGGCTTGTCACTAACTTTCGTCCTGTGATGCGCCTAGCCAGTTGTTTTTCTAATATACAAAGTATTTAGCAAATAGTTTTGACAGATGTCCCTCTCAAAACGAGTATTTGTGACCACATTTTTATTATCAGCTGTCACAGGTCTACTTTTTTCCGAAACTTTATCTTTGATTGAATTTTAAACTCATCTGAACTGTGATATATAACCTTGTTTCATTTCTGTTGAACTTTAATTGAAATTAAAATGATGTTTTTACCGTCTCGTTCGCTGTCTAACAGGGTCGTAGTGCTCCCTTTTTTATCTGTCGTATCGTCATATAACTGAGCTGTCCACATCAGCACTTAAATATTGATTCGCTCGCTCTCTAAGTCTTTCAATAATGGTTTTGATATTTGTTTCTTTCTAATTACGACAAGAAACTGCTCTTCTCAAAGGTTTTCTTCAAAGCTAAAATATTGCTTCCAGGGAGCTTCCAGGTTTTTGATCATTATTGTTTGTCTGTTTTCTCGTTCCAGTGCTTTAGAAGACGAGGCTATCACTTTGGAAACGAGGCATTACGAATATTGGAAATAAATGAAGGGTCAGTAAGAATTAATTTCTTTCAAAGCGAATATTTCTGTTCTTTGCAGATTTATTTTCTTAGGTAAGGACAGCCTCTCCAATGATTGAAACATAAAGTTATATCTTCAGACGGAACAAAAAACAGTGCATCTGCAACAGAAACAAAAACTACACGAGCAGAAAGTGGAAAAGGAGAAAAGGAGTTGAGCAGTATTATTAGTTCCTTTTCATTTTGCTATTCCCGCAGTTTTCTTTCGCGTACAGAAAACCCTTAAAAGCAAGTTTTAATGTTATTTAGGTGGTAAGGGTGTTCTCGGACAAAGGCCAAACATTATCGAAATTTAGCGTCTTTTTAAGCCTTTTAATCTTTAACCACGACCTTTCCAGGTCAGAAAGAAGTAATCTACACATCTTAAGGGTAGCTCACACCTTTTCTTCTATGAACATTTTTTTAGTTGATCTTTGATTCCTGATTTTGTGCCTCTAAGGAACCCCAAATTACGAAAATTCCTGTCGTAAAATTTGTACGCTCGTTAAATTTCTGTCAAATAGTTTAAAGAGCTAACCACATACAAATGTGCAATAATTTATTTTCAGGGAAGTAGGAGCTTTTTGCCTCAAAGGTTTGCACGTTTTTCAATCAAGGGTTCCTAACTTCAGCTAGCCCGTTCTCGTAGAGTCATTTGACCTCGCCCTTTTTTCGCTAAAGGTTATGTTGAGCAGTAAACTATGTCAGGTGGTGAGGTGGTATCTGAAGATGACGCATTCTCGGTTCCACATAAAATTTATCCCGTTAAACTTGTGCCCTGAGTACACTCATCTTTTTAAGAAACAAAGGTCGATGTTGAGTACTCCAGTTTATTAATGTTCTGGCCATTTCCATGTTCGTGACATTTTTTTACATAGATGTGGGAAATATACTTTTATCCCTTGTGTCTTAAGTTCTAGGCCAACTGGGCAATCATTTTCAGGCATTTTACAAAATTTCGTTGTTCTCAGTTTTATCACAATTTAATATTTTCTTAATTTTTTTGCTTCGGGTACTGAAGATTCTTAATTTTTTCTGACTGTCCAGTACTCGTTTCCTTTTGCCAGTTTCTTATAAAAAAAATGAGTGAAGATGCTTCGCATTGTGTTACCTATCCGCGACCTCTGATTATTCTGCTGCACTTCTCATGTTTCTGGTGATGCCAAGGTTTTGTTTAAGGTTTATCCTACAGCATCTAGATGACTAGAGGGTCAATCTAGAATGCTGCATCTTTCTACCAGGCTTTTCTTTTCACGCTAAATTGCAGCCTTTTATTTCCAAATCGTTTCCGAATTTAATGATAATGCAGTGATAATGAAGATAATTTTTGGAAAGATTCTTCTTAACTTGTGCACCTTAAAAAACCTATTTACGCTACTTGGTTTGACACCCAAGAAGAAGGAATTTGTTTTTCATCAAATTTTGTCAATAATGTCTTAGCACGAGTTCTTAAGCGATGACGTCACAAAAGTCTTGTTTTAGAATTTTTGAATTTGGATCCCATAATCTGAAAGAGCATCATGAAATATAAATCAGTTAAATGTTTTACGATTTGGCTGAGATATAGCCACATGACCACAGGCTCTTTACCCATGAAATTCCAGTAATTTGGGCTCCCTTCATAACGTAATGAACAGAGCCAAATAACATTAGTGCGTTAGCAAGCTTCAAAAAATCTTTTTTTGGTCATATCTCACCCGATTTTCGACATGCTCAACTGATATTGCATATTTGGAAGGTTTTTTGTTACGTGGTTAAAATTTAAACGTCACACGTAAGATTGTTTTCAAAAACTGTAATTGCTTCGAATGTTGAGATGCTTCGAATTGTCATGTTGAGATGTCCCATGCGATTTTTGTGTCTGTATTTCAAACATATTGTTCCAGATTTGTCTTATTTCGTGTGTTTTATTATGACTTAGCCTCTGACCCTGCAAGAGAGGTCTCAATCAATTTCTTTATTTTGCAGGGACCGTGACGTGGCACGACCCAAAGCCCCTTTGATTCCACCTTTGCTCAAGGAGATTGACGTAAGCAACATAGTTTGTAATTTTTTCCCATACCTAGGAATAACAATTCGTTCACCCACATCATTTCAAAAGTTTCCAAGAGGTTTGAGACATGATTAAGACGCCACCATGTCTCATCAGGCTTATTCCAAGGGCATCGGTGTCCTCTTTAATTATATGCACTTCTAAAAGAGAACTTGAGTTTTATGGTTTTTCACAAAGAATAGAATTAATCTCAAATGAAGCTGTTTGTTTCTTTGTAAGCAAGAATGTTGTTGAAACTGAAAATTGTTATGCTTAACAAGGTCATATTCAAAGAGAATGATGAAGCCATTCAAGCTGACGTTGCCTTAGTTGCGAAACGCTTGTGTCCTAGACTTCCTAGTTCTGTTGTAATATCCGTGAAGTGAGGCAGTCGCGAAACAGAGGCTCATGGAGTAAGTCTACTTGTGTCCTGGTGAAATCTCGTTTTTTTGGTGAAATTTTGACTTGTGGGTTTGTCAAATATCACAAATTCGACTTACGCAAAGTATATCGATAAAATAAAATTCAGAGATTGTACCTAAAAGTCAATTGGTCTATTTTACTTACTTTGTTTTCATTTTCTGGCAATAAGGTAAGATGCTGTGCCGAGATTGTTCTGCAAAATATATTTCTAGTGTAGTATTTGGCACTAGGAAGAAATTCCTGAAAGTCAGATATCCAAGAAAAGGAATGGAAATAAGAATTTGAAGTGACCAGAACAACTTAGATATTTATATATTTGCACTCCTAGTTATGCAGCTACATTCTCTGTGAAAGAACCACGAAGACGGAAGCACTTTGAAATAGGGAAACCAAAGAACTTTCTGTTTTCTTTGATCATCCCTTTCTTTTTTTTTGTTCTGCGAGTCTTTGTCATCATTTGGCATTGAATCATTCTATTTCTGTAACAATGTTTAAATACAAGCTTGATTTCTTAAAGCCTTGAATTTACGACCTTAACTGATATCTATGTGTTTAGTATAATCTTGCAGGAGAAATGTTATTAAATTAAATGGTTAGTTTCAGCTAGCTGCTGCTCTGCCTCTATCGATACATATTGTTGCTAGTGTTGTTTAGTCTGCATGGCTTCTTAGGTGCAATTCTGATCTCTGTGAACAGTCAGTATCTTTTTGATGCAACGTAGAGTGGGCAATATACGGAAGGGGTAATATGGAGTGTTTTTGGTTAAAAAGAACCCAGCTTCTAAATAGACGTTACGGTAGAAGTTAATTTGTCTGAAATATAGTTTTCAGATGCTTCAAAAGTTTTGCCTTAATTTCTGCTCCATGATAAATTTCGTTACAACTTTTGTATGAATGACTGAAAATGGTTTTGTGCACTTAGATAGCATGCATTTTGAATCTTATTTTGTAGGACAAAGAAAGAAGTGAAATGATCGAGAGTTTGCGAATGATGCTAGCTGATGCCTCTTTTCGCGATGATGCCCCATCTGATGCCTTGAATTACCTAAATGGACTTTTTACTGCTGATGCTGCATACAAACAAGCACAGGTATGCTCTTACTGAATCCGTTACAATTTACACAAGCTATTTACATCGACATTAATTTTGCGAGAATTATTTATGTTTGGGGCATCTGTACCCGTTAAGGCAATGAACAGATAAAAAAGTGGTTTTAGCCATTTGTCAATCAGCATTAGCCAATCAATAAGCATGTGAGTGGAATTACGCTCACTGATTGGCTAATGGTTGATTGATGGCTTAAGCCCCTTGTAGTATGCACCGATTGTCTTAAAGTTGTCCTGAAGTATGGCTGCCTAGGAATGCCTTTGTTAGAGTTTAATCTTATTTCTTTTATTTCCAATAATTATTGTTAATTGTCTTCGAAGAAATATGCCATATAATACAATATATTATTAAAAGCAGTATGAAGATGGCGAGAATCTCCAGTTTTTTAAATAGTCCAATTCATTGCCAATGGGTGTAAGCTAGATAATTTTTCCTAGATTTTCCGAGACTTGGCCTCGAAAGAAAATATAAAGAATGTGGAAGGACTTAGAAACCACTTATCGTTTCTTCGCAAATCAAGAGAAAAATTGCAGACATGCCTTGGAAGACTGGACAAAGCCCAGGTTAGTTGTTAATTTGCAAGTTTTGAACTTTTGTTTGTACTGTTCCGATATGCCTTTTTTGATGTCATGAACTAAAATTAAGATTTCCACTGGTTCTTTTAAACATTTAGAAATAGAAATTTTTTAAAGCCTCTATTCTAAGCAAATGTTAGTGGATTGAAGGTAGAAAATCTTTCAAAATAAAACGTAGCAATACGTAGCAAGGAAACATAATCTTACTTTATACTTATATCAAGTTTTTCAAATGAAGTTTTGTTCTTAGATTCTTATAATCTTGTGAAGACATGCAAAATATTTTGCATTGCATAAATTAAAAGTTTTATATCTTTCTCCCAGTCATTATCCAAAATTTAATAATATTTCAAATATTCAATAATTTCCTTTTTGGTTTCAGATGATTTTCCGGGAAGGTGTAGAAGCAGAGATCGAAGAAATCAGGGATGCGATTTCAGAGCAGAGTGGTATCTCGTCAGCACCAAGTAGGTTTCATTTATCATTTCTGAGTCTTCCAAGTGGGTTTTGGTCATCAGTATGTTTTGTTCAAAAGAATTGATATCATAAGTAGGTTTCAGAAATCATACATTTGTGAACAGTTTTTTGGCGGTACAGAACTTGAAAATGGCTATGAAAAAAGCAAACATTCCAGAACATTTAAAGCTTTTTTGTCTGACACTCCTCAGTTTTGGAATAGATTTGCATACCAACTAAAAAGCCGCCATTGTTTAGACAGAAGGAGTTCGTTTTCTCTCTTGGACTCCATTGGTAATTTTTCTCTCTCTTGGACTCCATTGGCACGCCGCACTGATTGGTCAACTATACCGGTCTTGTGCTTGCGTCTTTCTGATTGGCCTATTTCGATCCACAGCTGGTATATATTTTCCACTCGCTCTTTCGGACTCTTATTCTGACGTTTTATAATCTAGGATTTGTCAGATGAAAAAGCTTTAAGTGGTATATTGTGAAATGTTTACTTTTTTCAAAGCCATTTTATCAGCATCAGTTAGGTCTTGTGAACCAAGAGCTAGTAGATTTCGGTTTTCGGTCATCAATGTTTGTCAGGTTCATGTCATAAGCACCGAGTTAGCCACACCTGATTCTTCATTTTCGTTCATATTTATGCTGAATGTTTCGTTTTCACGAAATGTACACGTGTTCTTTTTGTACCAACTGTGTGTACAGCTGTACCAATCGAGCTCACTATGACCGGTGAAAAATGATAATGACCGATCATTTTCTCAACTGAAATTTACCTGTTGGAAATTCTAGATGATGTTTTTTAATATTGAATGGCTGGTGTTGATTGTTCAACGAGAACTGATCCCGTTTTAATGATACAGAAGCAGGGACTGCGGAAGCGGAAGGAGCGTAATGAGGGGGCTGAAGGAGCTATAGCCCCTCCCAGTAAGCTCTAGAATGTACTTAAAACCATACAAAAATTCACCCTGCTCTTGATTTTGGCACCTTAACCCTCTAAAAACGTGTATGTCCCTCTCAATCCGTAACATGCTCTGCGGTCCTTATATAAAAGCCGTAGCATTTGCAGCCTTCTTCTGACGTCGGTTTTACCATTAATAGCGAGGTTCTTGTTAACTCAATAGGCAAGGTTCTGGATTTGCGGTATTCATCCGCCGATGAAGATGAGCAAGAAGATTACCCAGAAGATGACAAGGTTAGTTTTATTTTCAATTTATCAAAGGATTCCAATTTTCTAATCATTTGTCCCAGGTTAAAGGAACATCTCATTGGAAAGTTGTAATGTCTAAGGGAGTTTCAACAGTTGTTTTTCTATGAAGTTTTAAAATAATTGTATTGGGGTATTATTTGACATAGACTAGCCTTAGAAGAAGTTATAGAATAACAGCTTCTGACTAAAGGTAAATGCAAGCCTGCTTACGTCACTTTTCAACCGGTTTAACGTTTCCTTTAAGTTTTTTTGTGTGTAGATTATAATAGAGCGTGTTCCCCATTTTTTTCTAAGAAGGGATTTTTTCAGATTTTCGACGCTCGATTAAAGTTGAAGTTTAAGGGTTAATTTAGAATAATAAATACCCATGCTTTAATTTCCTCAACATTTTGACTTGTCTATCGAAATATCTTTATAAGCTTTTAAGCAAAGTTTTCGAGCAGTTTTCGAGTAGCTAAATTTGAAAAGCATTGATCTTATAACCTGAAAAGTTTTCATGAGGAAGAAAAATAGTAGCGAAGATTTGAATTTCTTTCTTTAGAGAGTAATTTTAGCCTCATCTCAGAAATTTTCAACAATATCGAGGCTCGATAAAAACTATTTTTTGTAAAGCTATTTTTAAGGTATTTTTGTAAAGTCTATTCTCCCAAAATTGTCTTTAATGTTGTCTTTTCAATTCAGCAAGCAAATAGCACCGAAAGCTATTGCCAATCTTTTCTGCAATATGTTCTTGTCTTTATTTGAGTCTAGGGCGCTTGTTAACAACTTTAGAACTTTATATTTTTTGGTTGTTTGCTTTCATAAATTAATTACTTCGGAAAAGGAATATTTTAAGTTGGTTTGGTTTTTCAACCAAGCTTTTTTGGTTTTTTATTGCTGTTACTGTCGATAAATGATCTGCTACTATATTCCTGGAAGCTAACTTGGAAAAAACTGAGAGGCGGTTTTATCATTTTCATTAATATTGTAGCTTACACAACCGCTAAACTTCATCTGTATCAGTGTGAAATGTATATATATTTTGTTCATGTTACAGCCTAAGTTGCCAATAATATGTTGCGTTATTTGAATAGGCCCTGTGTTTGAGCACTTGTTCGACATGGCCACTAATTCAGACGCAGTGCTTATTAAATTTTACGTTTGTTCAGATTGCACACTTGAACGTTCTTTTTTAGTATACCACTTGGATTTCCTCATAAATTTTGACAGTTAAGCATAAACGCTAAGGGTTTATTTACACATTATGAAAGAATGAAAGCCTATCAGTAAACAGGCCATTACCCTTTTTGCAGTTACGAATACCAACTTACCAGGCAATGTATTTCTTCAAGCGTTTTTCCAAAGGCTAAGGCCATGCATCTTTGCAAATAGTGTGATTCATAACTTGTTTACTCAACCGATATGTGCATCAGATCGTGGGGCAGCTCACTTCTGTAAATAACGTACGAAATTTCAATCAAGGCAGAAGGATTTATTGGAATTTACCAGTAAAACAATAAGATTTCTAAAAAATGTCCGATATTTCCGTGGAAAAATTTGACCTTCTCATCAGAGTGCTTCAGTTGCAGTTTTCAATAGTCAAATTCTTGGGAATTCTTGTCTGCTCCAAAACTAGTTTCATATCTGTACAAAGTCATTCTTTGTCATAATGTGTATTAGACAGACAATGAAAAGTATTTTCTCAAAAATAAATACAAGAGAAGTCTCCTTCAGTAAATATTTTTCAAATTATAGGTTCGGGTCTAATGCAAGTTGTATCCCTTGCACTTTGGTATTCAAACCTACTAATCAAGAATGTCTTTTTCATTTTAAGGATGATGCAACAACAGCAACGGAATCCAAATTAGTGTTGGAAAACTCAATCCTCCATGAGCAACTGGCCGTGAGAAATCACGAATTTTCCGTCCTTGCAGCACGAATCCATAAGCTCGAGGTAAACTTCCCAACCTATCTTCCGCATTTATTTAGGTATTTCAAAATTTATTTCTTACAGAGCGACGTTTTTTTAACAGCAAGCAGGAAAAACACAAATAAACCAGTGCATTAAGAAGAGTACTGATTCCGTAACATAAACATAAATTTATGTTTTTTTCTGCTTCGCTTACTCCAAAGTCATTCTTTATCATAATGTGTTTTTGGTCAATTTGCCTTGCTATATTTGAATGTTTATCTTAACATCTAAAACACGTTTACCCGGTAAACAACTCCTCCGCAACTTTTCTTTGATTAACCAGTTCGATCGAATTTTTCCCTGTTCTTCAATACATCTATGCTAGGTTTTATTCTCGACTTGTTGCTAGTAATCTACTCTTTTGTATCCACAAATAACTTAGGATGAAAAATCTTTGATGGGAGAATATAGGCCACTCTACCTTATAAGGCATACTATACATTTTGTCACCATTAGTTACCTAACAGTAGAGTTTCGTTACTAGATTTTAGATTCTCTTTTGCTTTCATGCAGCGAGAAATGTCTGACATGCGAGCAAACCAATCTGGAAATGAGACTGTTATCAAACCGAGACGAGACCATTCCGTAAACACTGACGAGAGTTCATCTTCAGTTGCATATGTACCAAAAGATGATGTGACCTCGGGATCAGGCAATCTGACGCCAAGGCTGGAGCCTGAAATGTCATGGGATCCATTCTCACCTGCACCAGTGTTTCCAGTTGGGTTCTTTTCGGGTCTTGCTGAGACAGTAGAGAAAATAGAGGAAGAGCCTGAGTTAGAGACGCGAGAAGCTGTAGAAATTGGCGGGAATGCCCAAGAAAAAAGTGTGACAGAAGAGAAGTCTAGTCCTGGCAAGTCGGCTAGGGAAGATGCATCACCCGGTGAAGGTGAAGACTCGTACAATGACACACTTCATGTTGAGCCCGTTGTTAGTCTGATAAAGAAGTCTGATGTCACGACTGGGGAAGAAAATGAGGACGTTGTCTTCAAGGAGTTTGCTAAAATTTATCGATTGAGCGAAGGACAATGGAAAGAAAGAGGCATTGGTTTCATCAAGATATTGAAGAATAGAGAAACAAAGAAGACAAGAATACTCATGAGGAGAGACAAGGTTTTCATTGTTTGTGCTAATCATTTTCTAACTTCTGACATGACTCTTACCAAGAAGCAAGGCTCCGCTACTACATTTATCTGGTACACTGCGGCTGATTCAAGTGAGGAAAATCCCCAGCCAGAAACCTTTGCCATTCGTTTTAAAACTGAAGAATCTGCAAATGAATTTTCAAAGGCCTTTGAGAACAACAGGACTCCAGTAACTGGAGACGCAAATAATTTGAGCACAGATGTTGAAGTTGACGAGCAAAATGTGTCGCTAGAAAAATCACACGATGAAGCCACTGAAAAGAGTAGCAGCGAAAAACCAATTGTTGAAGTACTCGAGGTCGATGGCAAGCAAGCTGAAAGTGGTTTTTCCAAGTTTGATGCTACAAAATTCACATTCAAATTTGGTCAAAATTCTAGTAAAGAAGGTGCTCAAGCTAGTGAGCAAACATCACAAGGCTCTGCAGAAAAAGTTGCTGTTGTGTCTACACCAAAATTGGACTTTGGACCCGCCGGAAGCAAACCGACCACAAATTACTCTTTTGGTTTTGATCCATCAAAAATCAAATTTGATTTTGGGAAATCCCCCGCTGCAACCAGCAACCCCGAGAATAAAGAAGTAACAAGCACGCCTGATAACCCTTTCTTAGCAGCTTTGCAGAATTCTTTTGTGTCATCAACCTCACCAGGATCTTTGAGTTTTGGAAGGCCAGATGATGCAAAACCAAGCAACTCGCCTTTTACCGTGTCCCCATTTGCATTACAGCAGGATTCGCCGAAAGCCTCTACCCCATTAACGGCTAATGCAAGTCAAATGCAGAAACAAGTTGCTTTCCCATCGAATTTCAACACTCAGGATGGACAAACTAGTGACCTGATGCCTGGCGATTACATAAATGCTGCGGTGCAAAGAGGCACTCAGAATGCCAACCAAGGGCCTGGGATGGCATCAGGACATGCTGCTGAGCAGGGACGGTTCCTTCAGGGTGACTGGGAAACAATGCAGGACAGGTATTATCAAGATGCAGCATACGATGGCAGTAACCAGTACTACGATGATTGGGGGCATCCCCAAAATGATTATTTCTACTATGACGGAGATTATTACAATGGAGACGACTTTTATTACGGAGAAGAGAACTCGTATTATGCCAATGGCGATGGGGACTTTGAGTTCTATGACCAGGAGCCGCAAAGAAATATACCAACTGCAGACAGTGATTCGAACTCAGATAGGCTGACACCGCAGAATATAGAAGGAGGGGAACATGTACCTCACGTGGTACAAATGATCGATGATGACATATTTGTCACTTTTGTTAAAAAAGCAAGTTTCGCCAATCGTGCTAAGGCTGCCCGTCTGCAGCTTCCGTCGACGTTTTTTGCTCCAAGTTCATATCCGCCTTGCTCCGGATGCAGAGGATGTGACGATAAGAAAACAAAATTGAAAGAACATGTCACAAATATGCCTCAACAGACGCCAGCAAGTGCTAAAGGGTTAGCTGCTGCCATTGGCGATGAAACGAACAAAACAACCTTTAGCATTGGAAAAGAAAGCAAGCTTCTCTCATTTGCAGATTTAGTAGGAGGCAATAAAGAAGGCAAGAGTGCATTTTCTGGGGGTCTCTCTGCAAAGGGATTCATGGGAGCAGGGGCAATGTTGTTCACCTCACCCAAAAAAGAAGGGAGTGAAGACCCAGATGCCTTTGATCCGCATTTCAAACCTATTGTTGCCTTGGAAAAGAGAACAGATTTGAAAACTGGTGAAGAAGGTTATGTTGATTTATTTAAAAACAGGGCAAAGCTCTTCCGTTTTGACTCAGAGATAAAGCAATGGAAAGAACGTGGCGTTGGGGAAATTAAACTCAGCCGTAACCTGGAAACTGATTATTGCCGTGTTTTGATGCGTAGAGATCTAGTGTTAAAACTCGCCGCGAACCATCCAACCATGCCTGAAATTGAGCTGAAGCCTCATGGTACTTCTGCAACTGCCTGGGTATGGGTTTCGGGTGCTGACTATGCAGATGGAGAACCCAAGGTCGAGCAGTTTGCTGTTAAATTCAAAACACAAGCAATTGCAGACGAGTTTAAAGAGGTTTTCCAAGAATGTCAAAAGACGATAAAGCGGTATCTCTCTGACAACAAACTGCTTGGCAGCAATGAGGAACAAAAAGAATTCGAGAAAACAGAGGAAAGCGACGTGAAGCAAAGCAAAGAACAAGCGAAGATGCTTGATAGGTCTAGCGTGTCGAGTAAAGATGTCCACAGTAATCAAGGCGAGACATCGCCAAGTGGTGTAAAAAAAGATCAACCAAAGGACGTAAAAGTAAGACTATTGAGCAAGTTCAAGTTAGAGAACACGTGGGAATGTCCCACTTGCATGGTTCCAAACAAAAATGCTGTTTCTAAATGTGTGTCTTGTAGCACAGCAAACCCTAACGCACAACCTGACGCCAGGGTCTCAAAGCCACCTGTGTTTGGTCAACAACAAATGTCTAGTGAGAAACCTGCTGGTACAAACATATGGGCAAAATTCAAAACAACTGAAGGCTCGTGGGAATGTCCCACTTGCAAGGTTCAAAACAAAAATGCTGATTCTAAATGTGTGTCTTGTAGCACAGCAAACCCTAACGCACAACCTGACGCCAGGGTCTCAAAGCCACCTGTGTTTGGTCAACAACAAAGGTCTAGTGAGAAACCTGCTGGTACAAACATATGGGCAAAATTCAAAACAACTGAAGGCTCGTGGGAATGTCCCACTTGCATGGTTCAAAACAAAAATGCTGATTCTAAATGTGTGTCTTGTAGCACAGCAAACCCTAACGAACAACCTGACGCCAGGGTCTCAAAGCCACCTGTGTTTGGTCAACAACAAATGTCTAGTGAGAAACCTGCTGGTACAAACATATGGGCAAAATTCAAAACAACTGAAGGCTCGTGGGAATGTCCCACTTGCACGGTTCAAAACAAAAATGCTGATTCTAAATGTGTGTCTTGTAGCACAGCAAACCCTAACGCACAACCTGACGCCAGGGTCTCAAAGCCACCTGTGTTTGGTCAACAACAAATGTCTAGTGAGAAACCTGCTGGTACAAACATATGGGCAAAATTCAAAACAACTGAAGGCTCGTGGGAATGTCCCACTTGCATGGTTCCAAACAAAAATGCTGATTCTAAATGTGTGTCTTGTAGTACAGCAAACCCTAGTGCAAAACTAGCCCCGTCTGGTTTTTCCATTAGTGCAACTAACAGTTCTAGCAACCCTGAAGTTAAACCTGGCATTTTCACAGCACCACCATTTGGCCAAGTTAAAGGTCTTGCACCTTTTGGAAATCAAGGCAGTCCCTTCTCAAACCCTGGATTCAGTACCAGTGCATCAGCCTTCCCGGCTCCGTCATTTCAAATGCCTTCATTCAGGATGCCATCATTTCAGGTTCCCTCTTCTACTACTGTCAAGGACCAATGTGATGAAAAAAGTAGCGCTAACGAGTCCTCGAACTCTGATCATTGGGAATGTCCAACTTGCTCAGTTAGAAATAGCTTGACAGCTAAAACGTGCGAGAGTTGTAAAACAGAAAATCCTTCAACTCCAAAAGACAGCGTATCTCCAACGATAACGTTGAGACGCTCACCGCTTGATTCAAATATCAAGGCTTTCTCTTCGTTTGCTCCAAAGCCAGGAAGCTGGGAATGCTCTTCGTGTGCAGTTACTAACGATGGAGACAAAACTAAATGCGAAGCTTGTACAGTTTCCCGTACAGGAGCCACTTCGGCATCGCCAAAACCAGCTACGCCTTGTGAAAGCCCACTTACTTCTAAGACTGAGCAGAATAAACTTTTCAAAGATTTCCGGCCCTTGTTCTCAACGCCATCCGATTTTGGAAATGCCATTGGACAGAACAGTACACCAGAGCGCAGTCTGTATATTACACCAAGTGAGCAGAGTTCAAGAGTGGATAACACAGAGTTTTTCACGCCAACCGGGTCTTTCTTTTCCAATGCTCAACCAAAGGACGGTCTTTTTTCTGCAAAAGCTGGCGGGAAGGACATTTTTACAACCTCAGATGACACTCCCAAGAACAGCTCCGCATTAAAAGGAAACAGTGCCCCTCAGACTCCCGAAAGCCCAGTCAAAGAGGATGACTCTAATTTCCATTGTAGCCCTGTTGTTAGTTTGAAGAGAGTGGAAAACGTAGAGACTGGGGAGGAGAGCGAAGTGATATTGTTTTCTGACAGAGCTAAGCTGTATAGATTTGACTCTGCAACAAAGCAATGGAAAGAGAGGGGGGTTGGTCTGTTGAAAATATTATGCAAAGAAGGCATGGCAGGAAAGTGCCGTTTAATAATGAGAAGGGACCAGGTTCGGAAACTATGTGCCAATCATGCTCTGATCCCTGGAATGTGTTTAAAAATGATGCCCAGCTCAGATAAAATGAGAATATGGACAACAACAGCGGACATTGCTGACGGAGAGGTGAGGAGAGAGACATTTGCGGTTCGTTTTAAGTCGCATGACGTTTTGATGGCCTTTGAGAAAGAGTTTGATAAAGCAGTTGAAGCTTCAAGTAGAACAGAGACAGAAGGACCAACAAAAGTACAGACAGAGAATGAAACGTCAGAGGCAAAGGAGAAAGAAGACGGGAAGGAGGAAATTGAAAGGAAGAAGGACATTGAAAAAGTAGAGGATTTTGATCTTAAATTTACAAAGGAAGTTTTACCGTCCGATGACGATCAAATCAAAGCCAAGAAACTGCTCCTGCCAAAGCCTTTTTACAATGCACAGATTGGCGAAGAGGATAGCACAAATTCCGAGTAAGTTTTATTTTTTCGCCTTTTTTCCCAAACTACGTCTTGCATCTTACTCTTTTATGGCAACTTTAATTCCAAACGAAGCTAGGTCTAAATTTCAAAGGATAGTCATATTGAAAGATGCTAGATGTCAAAAAATTGAGAATTTTTGAGAGATCAATTTTGTATGATCAAAGATTGAAGAACTTTGATAAACATGATAAAGTGTAAGAGGCAGTGAAAATTACAGGAAAGCTAAGATTAAAGAGAAACATGCTGTTGACGATTCCAAGAAAAAAACACGATTTCTTTGTCAACACAAGTCAGGGTCTT
The DNA here is from genome assembly GCF_013076305.1 of Rhopilema esculentum. The sequence continues at coordinate 11,040,625 of NW_027019322.1, forward strand.
ATATTTTAATGTTAACATATACAAAAACAGATAAATTAAGAAACGTTCCATTGCATTCCCAATGGTTTATAAAACTTTTGTCACCATACGTTTTGTCGCACTCTGGATTCCCTTTCAAATGCGGACATTTTTCGAAACCTTATTTGATATGCACGTTATGACTTTTACCAATGCCGATTTGTCTCTGGAACAGTTTTCGCTTAATATATATGGGATATGCTGTTTTATTATATCGATAAATCGCTGACTGGTGCATCCTTTATACCGAGCTTCACATTGACCAAAACGTTTATAAAGTACCATACCTTTTTGATTAATAGGAGCAAATACCTTGGAAATGATTGGGGAACGACCTTTGTACTATAGACCACACTAGGCTTAATATAACCATTGGTTTTGGCGTTTTATTTTATTTCCAAACTTTGATGACACATTGCCATCCCAAGGCATTTTAATATATTTAGAGCTATTTTCAGGGCTGGATTTTTACTCGGCAGTGAAGTTGACAAATTTTTTCAAAGGCAGGCTCCAATCACATATTCTTGGTACATCCGTTTCCTATAAAAACGTGTTTTGTCACACAAAAATGTTCGTTGCCAATAATTTGTTTTCTTTTACGTAACACACGTCACAAGACAATTTTGTCAATTTGCTGAATGCCATTTTTCAATGAGTTTTGTTTCATTGCATGCTCCATTAAAATTTTACCGCAAGGCCTCGAATAAGCCCCCGGGGTCTTATTTCGCAAAAATATTTGATGGATAGGACATGGAATAGCTTAATCAGGGGGTATATGCGAAGATGGGGGCTTATTTAGTAGCAGCCAGGATAAATTTTCCTGTCCTTTTTTTTTATAGCTGAATCCAAAATTAGCAGCTGCAACCAACAACTCTCTTCGAAAAACTAATCGAAAAAGATGAACTAATATGAATTTTTATATGAAATTGGACAACAGTTTAAGTAGTGAAAACGATATGAACAGTTGAATGAGAGCTTTGAGAATGAGAAAAATCGATATGAAGTTTTATTCTTAAATAGTTCGATGGTCCCCCATATGGGCGTATTCGAAGGTGGGCGCTTATTCGAAGGTGGGTGCTTATTCGAAGGTGGGTGCTTATTCGAAGGTGGGTGCTTATTCAGAGGTGGGTGCTTATTCGAAGGTGGGTGCTTATTCGAAGGTGGGTGCTTATTCGGAGGTGGGTGCTTATTCGAAGGTGGGCGCTTATTCGAAGGTGGGCGCTAATTCGAAGGTGGGCGCTTATTCGAAGGTGGGCGCTAATTCGAAGGGGGCGCTTATTCAAATAAAAGAATTAGAAAGTTGAAGGAATCATAATATTCGAGTCATTCTGAAAGTTCGGATATCCAAAGAATCAGATGTTTTTTAACTTGAAGGCTTCGCTTAGTATCCTTCAAGAAATTTTCTATTTAATTCAATTTTATTTATTTTTGTTCAAATTAATTTAATTTGGTTTTGTTTTCTTAATTTCAGTTTTCTCCATAGTTTTTTGATTTTATTTTATTTTATTTTCTTTCCTTTTATTGCATTTTATTAACTTTTATTAATTCATTCTTGACTGGTTTTTTTTATTATATTATTGATCTCTGATCATTGGGAATTTCTAACTTGCGCAGTCAAAAGTAGTTTGACAGCTTAAACATGACAGTTTGACAGCTTAAACATGAAACTTCGTAGCTTGTTTTTCCAAACAGACATCAGTGTTCAGTTAGGATAATGGCCATTAAATTGCAACCTCTTGCATTATAAACACTTTAATTCGAATTTTGAAGAAGATCAGGATGGCGAACTAATTTCTTACCCTGCTTTTTAGTCCATATTTTGTTGTTACCTGCAAACAACTACCCTGGGTACGAGACTCACTATATTTTATATAGAGGGAGTCTAGTACCCAGGGTAGCAAAGATCCTACTTCCTAAAAACGCTAAAACATAAAGAGCAATTTTGAGCCTCCATACCATAAGTTTGTCGATTAGCTTCAATCAATCCGTCTCCTTCCCCCCCCCCCTCCTCCATGTCATCAATTTCCTATAATGCCAGTTGATGATCGTAACCACAATCGTTTCAGGAAATTGGTGAAAGTCAAAGCTGGACCGCCGAAACCAATGCTCTTTGAGACGTTTGCAACATCAAAAGTAGATGAAATCGCAGCCAGAAGTGACGTCACGTCTGTGTCAGCTCCAGCCCCCTCTTCGCCCGAGAAGTTCCAAGAAGATTGCTCAACCTCTTTCAGCCCAATTGTTCGGCTAAAGAAAATTGAAACTGAAACAGGGGAAGAGGGTGAGATTGTCTTATTTTCTGAACGTGCTAAGTTGTATCGGTTTGACGGTGCTTTGCGAGAATGGAAAGTACGTGGAGTTGGGAATTTAAGGATTCTGAAGAATGAGGAAAAAGGCATGACCAGATTGATAATGCGACGGGATCATGTGAAAAAAATTTGCTTAAACCACAGTGTTGTAGCTGGAATGAACCTTGAACCTATGGCAAACAGCAAAAACACCCTGGTGTGGTTTACGACCGCTGATTTTTCAGACGGAACGCCTAAAGAAGAAAAATTTGCAGCAAAATTCCAAAGTGTAGAAGTAATGAGCGAATTCAATCGAATCTTTAATGACGTAGCTGGTATGTTGGAGGTCGGGGAGCGTAAGATTGAGTACGATAAGCCCAAGAATGTCGAGACTCTGGGAATGGCTATTGCTGCATCATCTGAGAATAGACCAGCAGGCAAGATAAATGAAGGATCTGCTATGAAGGAAACTGAAGCTTCCACTGTGCAAAAGCCGGTCGCTAAAAGCACATTCATGTGGCCTGTGTCTGGTGGACAGTCTTTGTTTTCATTTGGGTCTGGAGCAAGTGAAGAAAGTTCTCAGGAACCTAGCGCAGACGTTGCGTTGGAAAAGCAGAGCACAAAGGAGTCTGAAAGTACACAGTTTAGCTGGCCATTAAGTCTTGGTGGTAGCAGCACGCTGTTTTCTTTTGGACTTTCTGATAAATCAGCCATTACAAGTGACGAAAACCGCAGCGATGAAGCCGTCGCTACGCAAGTTGGAACTCCTGGAAATGAGCAAAGCTCAGTGTCGTTTCCCTTTTTGAGTACCAATTGGGATTCTGGTAAAGGACCATTCTCGTTCGCATCTGCTTCTAAAGAAGCTGTGGAGGAGATTCCGGTGACCTCAAAGGGCTTTGAAACTAAGTCAAGTTTTGGTAACTTTAATTGGGGTGGACAATCAGATCATCAAAAGGCTGAAACGGGGGTAATTGAACTGGAAAATGTGAAGCCAAGTCATGTGGAACGCAAAACGGCACAGACCCCAGGAAGCCCTGAGCGACAACTTGCAGGTGAAGATTGTATGGGTGAAGTAAGGGCCCTCGTGTCATTGACCAAGATAGAAAGTTCTTCTGGTGAAGAGCATGAGGAAGTGTTATTTGATGAATGGGCAAAAGCATACAGGTTTGATAGTGATGCAAGGGAGTGGAAGGAACGGGGCCGAGGTCACGTGAAGATTTTGATGAATAAGAGAACAGAGCAGTGCAGGATTCTCATGAGAAGAGATCAAGTCATGAAGATTGCATTCAACCACGCCTTTGATCGAAACATGAAACTCGAAGCAAATTCATCTACTAAAAACAGCTGGATTTGGTTTACACACGCAGACTTTGCTGACGAGGTTCCAAAAGCCGAGAAACTGGCCGTGCGATTCCGTAATGACGTCATTTCACAGAAATTTAAAGCTTGCTTTGACGATGCAGTAAACAAGGCTAAAGAAGCTGGCGAAAGGTGTCCTGAATCTGAGGCTTCGCAGAACGATACCAAAGATGCTGAGAAAGAGATTGTCGATATTGAGGAGAGAATTGTTATGAAGGATGATGATGATGTTGTGGTGACATATGTGAAAGAGCCAACGGCGGGAGAGTTGATGCGAGCAAAGGCACTACTTTTGCCACCAATGTTCTTTGCGGCTCCACCTGAAGAAGAGAATAGGAACCGTCATGAAAGCTCAGCAGTGCAAGACACTGCATCTAAGAGTTCAAGCACTGGAAATGCAGAAAAATTATCGCAAGGTTTTGGTTTATTCAGTGGCAGTGGAGTATCCTTCTCAGATTTAGTTGCCACCGGGGACAATGCTTTTGCTGGCTTTCACGCAAGAACCAGTGGCCAGCAAGCATTTAAAGGGCAAGGTACAGCTTTGTTTGCTGGCACTGAGAAAACAGAGCACGAGGACGGTGCTGAGGATGCCCAAGGGTTAGCTGATTTCAAGCCAATTGTTTCTTTGGAAATGAAAGAAACAAAGACAGGCGAAGAGGAAGAAGAGGCCATCTTTGCTGAAAGATGTAAATTGTACCGGCTCGATCGTGATTTGAATCAGTGGAAGGAAAGAGGTGTAGGTGATCTGAAAATTCTCGTCAAGAAAAACGACAATAAGTCCAGAATTGTCATGCGTCGGGATGTTGTTTTCAAACTGGGTGCCAATCATTTCATCCAGCCTGGCATGACGCCATCTCCAAAGCAAGGTGTGGAGACCACGTGGACTTGGAAGACAATTGCTGATATCGCTGATGGTGAGCCCAAAGATGAGACATTTACGGCAAAGTTCAAGTCTGCAGAAGTAGGCCGCAGGTTCGCAAATGCTGTTCAGCAATGTCTTGAGAAGCTAGAAATGTCGAGTGATGACAATTTTGAAAAGCAGACAAGTCCAAAACCGGACGGAAACGATGTCACCACCGACCAAACAGAAGATTCAAACCAATCCGGTGATACGTCTTTGAATGTTTCTAATGCTGTTTCAGGAAAGGAAACAGCAGACCTCGGCCCTAAAGAAGACCAAATTGGCACGCAGAATACATTTGGAGGTGGATTTTCCGGACTAGATTTTTCCACGTTGGCTAGCAACAAGGACAGCGGATTCAAAAAAGAAGACCAAGGTTGGTTTGCGAATGCTGGTGCGAAGTTATTTGATGGGACCAAAACTAATACAAGTCAAACTGAAGAAGAGCATGATGCTCATTTTGAACCAATCGTGCAACTTAAACAAGTAGAAGTGAAATCAGGGGAAGAAGATGAAACAATTTTGTTTGAAGAACGTGTCAAAATGTATCGATTTAATCATGAGACGAATCAATGGAAAGAGCGAGGAACTGGCAAACTGAAAATATTAAGAAATGAAGCAACAGGAAAAGCGAGGTTGTTGATGAGAAGAGATGTTGTTTTGAAGATAGGGGCAAATCACGCACTGACTGAAGGAATGAAGTTGGATGAGATGAAGATGGCACCGCGAAGCCTCATGTGGAAGACTACAGGGGATACGTCAGACGGACCACCTGCTGAGGCGCTTCTTGCTGCGAGATTCAGGACAGATGAAATCCTGGTTGAGTTTAGGCGCATTTTTGAGGCAATCTGCGATGGAGAGGAGATTGTTGCAGAAAGGTATGTTACTGAAGGAGGCACTAGAGACGCAGAGTCGCAGCATACCGTTGGGTCCTGCAGTCCTGCTATAAGCCAGGCTTTACATGATTTTTTGGATAAGAAGTAGTAGTTATTAGTTAGTTTAGTTTGGTGTGTTTTGTTTATAAACAAGGTCGTCATCTAAATGCTCGGTACAATTAGTGATGAATTTCAGACAATCCCACTTTGTGTTTTGCTGTCATCCAAAATCGTAATTGCCAAAGATTCACATCATCAATGGTTGAATTTGTGGTTTATATATTTTGCATAAATTCCATATAACGTTCGGCTGTACAAGGTTACAGAGTAATCGATAATCCAATCTAATATTTACCCCTTTATATTTAGTCCACAGAATGGATTCAACCAATGAATCGCTATTATTTTCAGTCCGCAAGGTAACTGATCTGAAACACACATTGTCTTCAGCTTCAATACCTTCGCCTGTGTCACTGATTATTTCTCAAGCTCTAAGAAACAGCATATCTGCCTTAATGATAGGCCGTGTTCTTGCTTAGCAAAATCTAACGTGTTGCTAAGCTTCTAATATTCAATTTGATACGTTGCAGGATGTGTTTAACCAATCAAAAGGTTTAATTACTCCATTGGATTAGTCTTTCACAGAGGTGATATTAAGATAATTTTGTCGCGTATAAAAAGTAGACGTGGTTGCTTGTGTTAATTTGTATTGAGCGGTTTATGTAATAATTATCAAACTTATAACAGATAGCAGTCTTATATCAGCCAGAGTCCTTGCTTCTCGTTACTTTTCTGCAACCGTTCTTTCGAAGTGTCCTGAAGATTTTCTTGTCCAACTAAAGAAATTTTTTTTAAATAAACGAATACAGCAAAATCCGCATAAAAGAACTACCAAAACCTTTGTCCTAAAAATGCACGGTTTTGTTCACTTAAATAAGAATACAACTGACCCTAAAATATTTGTAGGTTCTTATATAGAGGTTTCTAAACTTTGAATTTATAAATTAGCCAAATAAGCTGGAGTCTTCTCTCAAGACATATACACAATTATTCTATCCTTACTGGACAGAAATCAAATAGAGAAAATGAGTATATTATAGAGTAAACAGAAGAGGTTATCACAAAACTTAAAAAAATATCATCAGTAATCAAACATGTAAGCACCATTATAACTGATATTCCTTTGGCTACTCATCGTGTTTTCTGGTCTCTATGTCGAGCAGTGCACTCTAAAATATCCGCTTTGAATATGACCAAACCATACTAGGAGTAGAAGCATTCAAATCGGCTTCATAAAAATCCGTAAAAGTTTCAACTGGAAGGCACATTTTCCGAGGAGGATAGATTTAATTTTTATTTCAGTTAATTTTAATATACTGGATTGGAGCTTTTCTGATTTTTCTTATTTGCTTATTGGTGTTACGAAGCACGCGATGCGTGTCACGAAATGAATCTCCCCCATCATTATAGATCAGCTTAGATTCCATTTTTGCTTTCATTTTCGTAAAAAAGCCTAGCAGAAATTCATTCAGTTCATAATTTCTTGTCTCTTTCACAAATCAAAACTTCGGTCTTAAAATGTAAAACACTTCTTTTTCGCGCGGTCATGCAACAACACGTGACCAGTTCCTTAGCTTCAGCCACCGCAGCGAAAGCCTTCAATACAGAAAGTTTTGCTAAAACGATTTTCTAATTTTGAACTCAAATCAGATACTTCATTCTTCAAACATAGCAAGGAAACCAGGTACTTTGGTTTGCTTTTCAGTATTTGTTTGTTTTCACTGCCTTCGTGATGATTAAAGAGTTTTTCCAAAGCTTTATTCATTTATTTCTGCTTTGTGCTTGTTTTGTGCGTAGAAAACCTATATCTTTAGAAATCACGCTACTCGCGTCAACGGAAACCTTAACTTTGATTGCGACCCAGCGTTCATCATTCATATATCCGACACGATATTGATTATACGTCAAGCAACTACCAAACTTTCTTTAGATTGCATTCAAATTTTCCTCAATACATTTTTTGTAAACAGCTGGTCATAGATTTGTTTTTATCGTTTTCGTCCTGTTTGTATCTTCGTGTTATGATATGGCCGTCGTTTTGTAAAGCAATGTATTTCAATTAAATCGCCTCAGTGCCCCATTATACCTCAGTTTTACGTCATGTTATCTTATTCCAAAGGGCGTTAGAACGAATAAACTTTCGCGATGTTTATTTTATTGTCCAGATGATGTTTGTAATTATTGCCTTCCAAACGTCACACTCTTTTATGAACTATAGGTTTTTTCTGTATTTGAAATCAATGTCCATGCTTTTCCCTGACAATGGCGAACAAAAGCCCGCTTCAGTTTCATTAATACTTCTACTTATTTTTTTAGAAATCTAAATATAACGTAGAATTGATGGACAGAGAAATCGATGAGCAGCTGAAGCAAGGCGTTTCTTTGCAAACTTCATGAAGCAAATCCTTTATGAACAATAGCCCTATACTCGATTAGCGCTGTACTTATCAATCGTACCATGGCTGACCTTCAGTAAAGTTAAAAGGCCATAGGGGGTGAACAAAGAATAAAATGGCAACTGTTCAAAAAGACCTCTTACGAGAAACTCAATCCTCGTTCACTAGCAACTGTTTAGAAAATACTCCTAATTAAGTTTTTCAGATTTAAGAATTTGGTTGCTGAAATCGCAGTGAAATCATTTTTGATAGCAATTCTAATGTAATGGGTTCTCAATATTTCCTAGAGACTATACTCTTTCAGTGGTCAGTAGTCTTTGATTTTCTAGAAAAAATCAATCAGAATTTAATCGGTTTTTCCCGAGTCATGTCATTTTCATGCAGAAGATGGTATTTTTAGAATGGGCCTTTTGAGTTGTCTTAATAAATGAATGTTCGTACTTTCCGATTGGGGATAGTCTAGACTATATTTGAGCACTCTAAGCCTAATTTCTGTTAGTTTTTTGCAACCCTTAAGGTTCAAATGGGTAAGGTCTCAAAAGGATTTGGCATGTAACTCAATGTTGCAACTAAGAATCGTCCTGTTTTTCATACAATGGCATATGCGTAATAATGAATTATAATTGCTCGAGAGCCTGTTGCAGAAATTACCAACTTGGAAGTGCTTTTTATCTGCAGACTCATTTCAAGTAAGTTCATGTTCTTCAAAGTATCGTTTTTCCGCTTGAAATTATTTGTTAAGCACAATTCATCTGCAAATTTCAAACCTCTCGTGTTCTTTCCCTTTTCGTGCTTAAAGGGGAAGAACTGAAACCTGTTTTTAATTAAATTTTCTCGATGTTTTCCATTTTAACCACTTTAATGATTATAATGTCTCAGCAGTACAACCTACCCTGGAACTTTCCGAGTAGGTTGTTTTTCTGACAAAGCGGACGAAAGAAAGAAACTGGAGGAAATGAACTGGAAGAAAGGAAGGGACCGAGGGAAGGAAGAAGCCGGCAGAAAAAAATGAACTGGAAAAAAGAAGAAAGCCCGAGGAACGAAAGAACCGGGTTTTTCGCCCGTACGAATTCAGAGGATAATTTCCTGGAGCATTGTTCGTCCAAAAGGTTTGTCAGTTCATTGATTTTGTTTACTATTTGCCAATTTAGAGCTTCTAGATTCTTGATTCAATGTTAGTAGATTGGTTTTATTTTTTCACAAAAATTCCTTATTTATCACACTTGTGTAGCCTGATTTACATTGGGGTCGACGTTGAATTTGCTCCCATTCCCCCCTGCCAATTTGAATTTGGATTTTGCAGGGTGATAACGAAATAGAGGTGCCAAGAGGTGCGAGGACGAGTCGGATAGATTGCAAACTTGTTGTGGGTTTTAATTTCTTTTGAATGGAAATTTGCCATCGAGATTTTTAATTTCGTAGTGTTTGATTTTTTTGTGCAGCTTCGATGGAAACTCTCTAATCGCAAAATTTCCTGTCTCTTCTGAGCAAAGGTGTATGGCCTTGGTAAGTTTCATTCGTGTTCTTTTCATAACGGATAAGTTTTATAACGTTGTCAATCTGTGGGCTCATCGTACATTTTATCTTCACCTTTGGTGAACGGTGTTCCTAAGTGACATTTTCTTCTACTCCATTTGTCTAGGCCTATCGACCAAATAAAATCAATTTTGTAACTTAAAAGTTTCTTTCACTGGAACATGAATTGAAGACGGAATTCCAAAGAAAACAGAATGCTCTAACGATTTAGACAAATTTAGAAGATGACTTTTGATAGTTCTACATTTCCACTTCGTGTACTTGTTTGTTTTAATTGATTTTGATTGTGTAAAGGCAACAAAATACTGTTTATGGATGCATGTAAACAAACTTTTTCTATGCTGCTGTGAATGTTTTCTAACGCTTTTGCGAAATTATTTTAAAATTGATGTAACACATAATGACTACAACATCGCTTCGCGTTTGGATATCGTGACTCGGCCTAAATAATTGGCGAAATGAGTTCGTCCATCGACTTCATTTCATGTAAGTTATTATTGCTATTAAAAATTAATCCCAGTTCGGTGTCTCGACAGTTTTTAATTCGGTAACAAATTAACCCTGACAATAGATCTTTCGTTGTTAAAAGAAACGCTTAGATTTAATCACCTTGATAGTGAGATCACAAGCTTGGCAAGATGTGCAATGAACATTTGTTATTATGAATCTTTTTGAAAATCCTTCATTGATTGCAGTTGCTGAAGTGAGTTATATTGAGCGGAAAGCTTGAAAGGGAATATATGTAGGAATTCTATTGACATGAGTTTTATAGAAAGGGCCGCTGACTTCTGGAGAGTTAATTTTGCAGACAGCTTATGTTGTGTCAATTTGTATGACTACACAGGGGTGGCTTGATCACTCTGAAATTTATTGACGGCATTTTTGAAGTACAAGAAGAAGCTTTATTTTGGAATCGAGACGATTAGAAGGGCATTGGCAAAAGCACTTAAACAATGACAGTTGCTATGCTAATGGGCTCTTTCAGAATTTGAATAAACGGACGAAAATACCAATACGTGTGTGTTTAAATGCTGAAATCCTGTCTGTACTGGTCTGTTCTTGGCAAATTTTGGAGAAACAACAAAACAGAGTGTTAAAACATCACCTATTGATGGGCTCATCCCATACGATGGCGCGACCTGTGCATGCAGAATGAAAAATGCAGCTGATGCTATAGTGAAGACAGGAAACCAAATTTTCCTTGAACGTGTTTTGAAATGGAGCACTATATTGATGACTTCATGCCAGGTGTGCAAATGAATGACAGGGATGCCACTGTTCTTCGCCCAGCCACGGCTTCTGATTTTACCCAGCTTGAAACGAATGCAACGGAGGGTGTTACTTAAAATTTTTTATTCTCTTGATCCATGTGGCGTGCAAATTGTTGATTGACAGGATTCAATTATTCCCTCAGATGTATTGGAAACTTGTGATTAAATATTCTCGCGATGCAGCGGCAACCGAAACAGGAGGTACCAAAGGATGAAGTCGCGTTTTTTATTATTCTCTGCCAGGCATCTCTGAAGAAGAAAGCAGTAGCTATCTCACAGTTTTCAATCCATAGCAATTATGCTGCTGAAAGATTACTGACTGCTTCCTAAGTAGAAATGAAATCAAACCGAGAGCCATCTGCGTTTTCAGAATAGTTACAAGCAAACTGACTGTTGGCCAAAAGGTCGTTCAGGATACCGATACATATGGGTGTAAACACTTTAAACCCGAAAGCCAATCAATCTTAATCTTACAAAGTGTGCTTCATCTCCTGCCAAGAAAGAGGTCTTGGAAACTCTTCGTACCAGAAAGTAGCAAAGATTTGCAGACCTTGCGTGACAAACTAAAATTTTTCCAGAATTTTATGTGATGAAGTCATATTGAAAGTGACTCTCAAGCAAATCTAGCCAACCTATTGACTAATCGCTTTGAAAAAAGCAAACGTTTTGAAACATGTTACTTAAGGTTTACTTCTGACAATCTTCAGAGTATAAAAAGTCAGAACATAGAACGAAAACTCTACGTTAGGAAAATATATATAATCAGTTGTGGATCGAAATAGTCCAAGCACATGACTGTTGCGGTTGGCCAATCAGTGCCGCCTGCTTATGATTAGGCAACCTCGACAGCCATGTGCTTGCGTTTCTGATTGGCCTACTTTGATTCGCCTATATAAGTGTTCGCTGTGTTTTTTATTATCACGCTATGATTTAAATGATCGTTATGTTTACAAAAAGATTTGTTCAAATAGCATATTTTCATCCAATTCTTCAAAACTGTATTGCTTCTGTGAATCAATGAATAATGTTTAATCTGCAGATGTTTAAATGTGAAATTAAACCTCGAAGTTAACCCAAAATTGGCCCAAAATATCTGTATCGGAACAACATCCGTAACTTTATCTTAAAATTCGAAAATTCTCGGTCTGAAAATGTTTGCATTTACAGTATTAATTTTACAATCAACAATCCATTTTCACATCGCTACTAGTGAATCTTTTAAAAAAGTCTTTTGAGAAAAGATTTTAGAAGCTTTAAACGACATTTCAGCTATTTGGGGCACCGGGAGCCAGCGAAGAATATTTTTTTCGAATTTTATCTTTCTGATAGAAGAGCTGATCATAGAAGAAGCACGAAACTATATCCAGACCACATAATAAGAAAAAGATAATTTTTCACCTGTGTCCACACCATAAAACATAAAACGTAAGATAAGTTAAGGAAGTTTTTAATCCCTGAATAAGGCCCTGTATGCCGGGGCAAAATATTAGTATTCATTTAATTTAATTTATTTTGAAAATTTATCTTATAGCATTGGAGTCTCGTCGCCGTTTTGCTTTTTTCCTGAATTTTATCCCCACATTTATATTATACTCATTGCAAGATTCACAGAATCCGGCGTACAGCCTATCCTGCGTTTCTCCCTTCTCACACATTAAGTTTCACTTGATAAGTAAAATTCTTAGAAAGGCGTTTCTTTCGTGGAGCATATAACAAAGACTCATTGAAGACATCTGTGTCCTTATGTTAATGGATTCTCTGGCCACCAAATCAGCCCATATATGAATAGGATTACAAATCCAGCATTCTTAGTACACCCGTCATGCTTTCAAGTGATTTTCGTCCATCACTCACTTTATCCTATTGTTTGGCTTACCCTCAAAATGCCGCTCATTTCTCTCCACAACAAATTCTCAATTCACTGTTTTGTTGTTTTCTGTGGTCTGCCGCTTCGCTTTTATCTCCAAATAAACCAAAATATTTCCAAATTTTAAAATGAATATTGCATTATTTAGAATCTTTTGTTTTTCATGAAATAACTACTTTCTGCTAATTGTTCATGGACATTAAAGCTCAATCAAAAATAGTTCACGGTGTTTCATATTAAAAAGTTTACATCGAGAAAGGTTATGACAAATTTAAGAACATTGATTGAAAACTGAGAATTTTACGATGTCTGTGTGTTAGATATTTCTGTGTCAATAAAATGAAATAAATTTTTGTACCGAAAAAATTCCAATTTGTTGTCTAGATGATGAGTCTTTAAAAAAACATCGATAATTTTCATCTGCCGGTCAGATCCTAGCACACTTTTGACTCCCAAAATTAACAAGTTTCTTAAAGGTTTTGTATAGTTTTTATTGTTAAGCAAGTTTACTTGAATAAGCAATAAAAAGTTTAGAATTTATGATAATTATACTTTGCAGAGAACCAACCTCAAAAATTTCAGTTATTTGCCCTTCTTTAATCGTCTGTTTAGAATGACTTCTCCCTTTCTTCTGCAGTCTCTCATTTTCCATCTCTTCTCCCTCTTTCCCTTGCGGTCTGTTCAGGATAGCCGTCGCAACGATTACTCTGTTGCATTACTGTAGGAACAGGTAGCAAACAAAAAGATTTCCATTTTGTTAAAATTCATCAAAAAGTTTGTTCTAGAGGCACAAAGTTACACACCTAAATTGCTTTTATCGTATTTAAGCTATTAATTGACTATCTGTGATCTTGACCCAAAATTAAAGCTTTGAAAATAAAAAGGGGTTTTCTGTTAATCTTTTAGAAGATTTTTTCCGAGAGGACGATTGCCTACCTTTCCGCGTTAGGTTCAGAGCATTGAAATTGATATGTGGTGTGAATAGGTAAGCAAAAGATCTGTTTGATTCTTGTATAGATTGGAGAGCGTGTTCAGGAAGCGAAATAATAACTGTTATTTTCTCATTGGGTGCTCTCGTTTAATGGATTCCTCAAGACTTTGTTTGAGAGAATCAGCAGAGCTCAGTAATGAATACTCTGTTTTACTTTCCTTCATATTTTAATAATAAAATTTAATGATCACAGTTTTTAGCATTTTATTTATTGCGGTATCGATCGCTCAGTGCATCCAGTAATTCAACCGCTGCTGTTCTTAACGAAATCTCAGACTATATTTCTTGCTTTCACTGAACATTTTGCATTTCAAAAATCTGTTTGATTTGGTTTACATATCTTGACTTCATTTTAAAGTAATTTTATACGTAAATGATTAAACAATGGGAATATTTAAATCATTACAGAAAGTTTGACTGCAATACACTACGCAAGAGAAAACAAAGAGTTAAGATGAATTTTTGAAGGCAATTAATTAAATTAGTGAAATCTCGCAACCAGAAAATGAAGCTACAACATTTGATATATAAATTTAGGTCAAACCACTTCGCAAAACATTCTAAACTTTATGCTTTATTGCACCTTAAGTTTTATATGTTTTTAGCTTTAAAAGTTTCAGTTAACAAGGATTTTTGATAAAGAGCTATGGTTTTGGCTTATTACATAAATTCAGTAAATGACAAAAGGGTTGATAGTAATGATTTCTCGATGAAATTGGTGATCATGTGGGGTTTTTTTCTTCATTTCTCGGTGAAGCGTTGATTTCTTCATTTCTCCTCTTTATTCTATACTATTGCGCAGATTAACAAAAATCTCCTTAACATAGCGCTACAAATAAGAATCAGACATGATTACGCTCAGATCATGTTTTTATGAAAAAGCAATCATTTAGTCATCTATTCGACTTTTGCAGGGATTTATTTCGAACACTTTATGCGCCGAAGATGCTTAGGCCAATAAGACCCTGTTTATTCAGCTGTCTGGACACAGACGAAAACAATAATTTTGCACGCAACAATGTTTGCAGATGAAGGTAAATGTTTTTTACATCACGGTCATTTTAATTTAGAAATGTTTCGTCTGTTCAGCTCTTTTGTTTGATGAGCTTGTATGCAATTGAAAGCCGAAGAAAAATTGAGGTTTTCCTTGAAAATATTTATCAAATTTATAAAGGGCGAAAATAACTCATGATGTCATTGCGAAAGCAAATTAGTTTGATTTGAAATTATCTACGATAGCTTTTTCTCTGTTCTGGTGTGAGTGTGCTTATCACTGAATGCATTTCATCATTGCCAATCTACGAAGAATTTAGTCTCGTCAGAGTTTTTCATATAGTCATCCTCTACACCCATAGTGATTATTCTTTTGTGACATTCGATGCCCTCACTAATTGATATTGCGATATCCAATCCATGTGAACCCTGTAAAATAAGCAATCAAGGAGGCCGATTCATTATTGCATACTCAATTTGCAAGCCTGTGAAATATGCCTGCATGCGCACAGCAACAAGCATTTAAAGGGTTGCATTGCAAGTTTTAAGATCCACTTCATGAACAAATATTTTTAAGGAAACTTATTTTGATTACATATAAATCGTTAGAAACTGACAGTTTGCTGTTACAACCTAAGTTTGCGCTTTTTCGCATTATGTGCAGAAGTTTCGCGAAAAACAGCCAAGATGGAATGTACCAAACAGATTGTTACGGTTAGATTCAGATGCTGCTTAGCAGAACTGTTTCTAATCTGTCAAAATTCTTTTTAATCTATATTCGCGAGTCCATTGTTCACTGTTTCCTCTTAGATTTCTGTTTCTAAGTGATTGCGCAGTTCTCTTCAGCTTTTGGTGTCACAACTAGGTTTCATTTGTTTGTGCGCATGACAACGTCACATCCCCACAAAAATCTCTCGGCTTGCTGCCAATACAAGCTTCCATTTCCAGATAAACATATTTGCAAATGTTTTATGAGCAGAGCCCCGCTGCTATGAAAGGGCTGATAACATGCAGCGAGTTGGCTCGACCATCCGGGCTGAGTCTTCCGAATGGTTACATGGAGAACATCAGACCGGCCTGAAAATTGTTATCAAATATTTCGACGGGTATATTGATTTTAAAATTGCTGTATCACTTACCAAGAAATGTTTTTCAGCTATGAAGTCTATGATTCAACATTTTGGATTGTTTACATCGTTGTTATATCAGCTTCATGGCTTGACTTATGCTTTTACGCTCTTCAAAAAACATTAGGATAAGCTTTCTTATTGTATGCCAGCATGCTCTTGTATCCGTACAGTGCTTGCAGCAATTCTTTGACTGTATCTTCAGTCCACTTGAACCTTTGATGCGTCTTTTTTAACCTTTCACCCAGTGCTCTTTGGTTCTTCCTCAGTTCCATTTAATAGCGCGTGAGCCAGCCCGAAAGCGCGCGCGTTGTCAAATTCACGTCTTGAATCACGCACGAGCCAGCCCGTCTTGAATCGATTACATAAGCAAAAACTTTAAATTTCTGCCCTCTTTGCCAGGCTAGCCTGGTTGGCAGAAGACGGGATCCCGGCTAGCCCGTTCTCCTTGTATTCGAAAGTTTTGCGAAACACAGACCATATGTTCTTAAAACTATACAATACAGACAATTCATATAAAATACGCTAAAACAAAACTACTTTCCAATCCAGATACGGTGGGTGGCTACATTGAAGCTAAAACAGGCTGGAATTCTCACACTTTTGGCCCATGAAGGGAAAGAGAAACAACCAAATGCTGAAGATATAGTGGAATGGGAATATAAGGCCGCCAGCACAGGTTTAAATGAAGAATTTGTTAAGCTTCATCTCCATTTCAATTTGATATAACTCGCAATGAAGAAAGGAATAACGTAAATCATATAAAACAGGTACGTTTGACACCTTATCAAGAAACCGATCTGTACGAAGTGTTTATGGCAGAGCAGCAAGAAATTGACAGTGGCCTCGACACCATAACTTGAATTCCTTCTAACTCTCTGCTTGGCAATCTCTTAATCGATCGGGGCTGTGAATGCCTAAAATATGTTTGCTTGAGTAAGACTAAACATAACAACCTTTGAAATTTGACAAAGATGGTGATTCACATATTCCATCAACAAGATTATTCCATAGCTAATAGAATTAGGGAAGAAAAGTTTTTGCAAACATCAATCCCCTGCTTAGGTGAGAGATAGCTAGGTAGATATCTTAGATAATTTATAGCTGTTTTACTCAGGTAAAAGAGAGGTCAGGTAACCTGAGTGGGGCCAAGACAATTAGAATGGGGGGTCCTAGAGACCTCCTTCTGTCAGTTAACAATTTCCAGCCTTGTTCTCTATAATTCGTTTACGTGATGTGCCCTACCATGCTCTGGTTAAAGCTAGACAGCAGAATATTGCAAAGATTCAAGGCAATCCAAAGATATCAGGTAGAAAATTATGAACACCGCAAGGCGCCGAGAATCAACAAAAACAAACACAAGCTGAGTATAGTGATGTATCATTGGCAAATATACAAGCATTTGTCTTCTGGAAGGTCATTTTGTAAACAAGAAGACCAATGATTGAGCCTTGAGGCACTCCAAACTTTATAACTTTACAACTTATGCTAACAGAGTAGCCTACCAATTAAGGTCAAGTTAGGAACAGTTTATTTGCCATTGATACTGTATCAAATTCTCGTGCTTTGCAGGAACGTTTGTCCTGTTACTGTCTCAACTTTTTCTGAAATATTTGCGCACTGAATGATTCCTTACAATACACAAATTGACAGCGACATCGGAGATCGATTTGCACGATTTTCTGTTTCCCAAAGGTTGAGTTGGTTCACAGATCAATTGGTGCAAATCAAGCAGTTCACGTTTGAGGCGGAAAAATTCAGATTTTCCAGCGTCAAACGACATCCAAATTTGGTTAAAAACAGAAGCATACCATATTGTGTTAACGTTTAACAAATACTTTTTTCCAGCATCACTTTTTGTTTCAACAACGTCGAAAAGATGGTTACTTGAGTGAAGATGTAGATAAAGAGGTTGCTGTGGGTATTATTGAAAGAGATGGATAAAGTGACCCATCATGGTAGGAAGTATCGAAAGAGAAGAGGAAAATGATATAACGCGAAGAAGAAAAAGCAGAGATAGAAATTCAAAGAAGAAGAAAAATAAAAAAATGATGTTGATGAAGAAGAAGAGTAAGAATAAGAGAAAGAAGAAGAAGAAGAGGACGAAGAAGGAGGTAGAAGGAAAGAAAAAAGATAAAAGAGGAAAAGGTAAGAGGAGGGGAAAAATGATAATTGAAGAAGAGAAAACACAGAGGAACAAAATCAGAGAAGAACAGAAGATAACTGATGATGAAGAAGAAGTAAAAGAAAATGAAGATAAAAGGAGGAAAGGAAAGAGGAGAGAACGATGGAGAGCAAGTTTTCAAAAAGCAAATATGCTTAGGGCGTGGCCCTGAGACTGTATTTGTTTGGCAATTGTAAACCATTTAGCAGTTGGAAGGAATGCTTGAAGGAAGGCGAAGGAAAGTTAACTTTTCAACCCAAGTACCACATGAAATTCCCCTGATATTCTGATAGACAATTGGAGGATACTGCTTCGATATGGAATCTGCACCTATTATGGACGCCATTCCATTTGCAACATCAAGCGCACAGTTAAGCTAGTTGACCAAGCGGTGATGAAGAGATCTCGGAATTTTGAAATACGAAACAAAGAGAATGAATAATTTGCAAATAACGAGGACTGGGCTAGAGATAGCAAGAAAACGCTTCTCGTTTGAATTTGCCGATGTTAGAGTGATATCCCAAAAGATATTAGAAATGTGGAATCTTCTAGACCAATAAGATAACGAAGAACCTTTTTCAAATTCTATCTCCTGGAAGAACATTAGATTTTTAGAATGATATTTCCTTTTTTCTGAATTATATGTTAGCACTGTATATCTTTAATTCATTTTCTCATATCATATAATAAAAATTAAGAGAAGAAATGAAAAACATTCACGGAAAAGAGCATCACTTTGGCAAAATAAGCTTCATTCGGCAATTTAGATTGCCAACAATCAATTAATATATTTAAAATTTTCTAGGGTTTTGAAACTTTGAATACGTAGAACACGATTCAGGAGAAGACAACCTGGTAAAATACGAAAACAAGATTGAGCTGAAGTCAAATTTTCTATCTTTTTCAGTTGCAAATCGATCGTCGACCTATTCGTAATCAGCCTTTCTTGCAATTTGTGTTTACTGAACAAAAATTTCTCTGAGAAGGGGGAGATCTGCTAAAAATTTGCTAAGATTTTGCAAAGGGTCCAAATGAACATAAGACCCTGGGGCAATCAATTGGGGCCCCCTCCTCCCTCCCCCTATTTCGGTAGTACTGTTTGGAAACAGCAACCGCGCAGAGCTGCGTGTTATCACTTGGAAGATTTTGAAGTCGAAACTGACGCCACAGGTGATCCAAATCAGTGTTTTGCGATAAGAAAAAATCCAAGCCGGCGAATAGTCTCTTTGCCCAGCTAAACTTTAATAAACAGGGTCAACGCTGTTGTTTTGCAAGTTGGTTTGATCATAACCATGTGCCTAGAAGCACTGATGTTCACATCATTGAATTTTTATGTTATTTCGAAAACACCTGGCTGAAATGGTTTGATTTTAATGAGTTGTGTGAAACTTACAGGTGTAATGTTACGATCAGGAAGTTATAAGATTGAAAGCAGCAGTAACTGTTTGCAATTCCAATTGTGTTAGACCATGCACTTAGCCTACCAAGGCACTTGACCAAATTGAGCACTGCTTCTGTCTCTTCCTTGTCAATGATAAATGTTTCTGTTTCACATTTTTTAATGATCCTCTAGCTGATGCAATTGTGTCAGTTGATGCCACATGATACATTTTCTTTTTATTCGATTTGCTTTAAATTCGCTTTGTAGAAACAGAAACTCGCACGCTATCAAAGTAGCATTATGAAATTATATCTTGCCCAAGAAAAAACGCTCCTCTCAAAATCCTCTTGAAAGATTTGTACCTCTTATTGACCCTTTCGCCCCTAATTAGCAAGGAATGCCTCTGTTACTGCTACACTAAAACAATGAGCCATAATCACTACCAGAATTGTTTTGAGCACCAACATCTTGGGCTGTGCTTTCCTATTTTTCAGTTGCTTCTACTTCCTAATTACTTTTGTGATGGTGTGAATATACATGTTTGATTGTTCTAAAAGCTTCCGCTACTGATGGAGATCGTTTGTTTGTTATTGTATCCTTTGTTATACAATGCTATAATAAAAATAACATCACAATTTTTTTGATAAGTAAATACTTCAGTCAGGGTCTATATTATATGCTCAGAGAGCTTCTATCATGACTTTGTATATTTTCTTCCACATCAACCAGTGCTTTGCAGGGCCTACGCTATGAATTTGAAGGTGGGTGACCAAGACTAGCAAAAGTAACGGGCCAAGGCCTTTTTCAGTTTTACTGCAGCTTTAAAAATACTTGCTTCGTAAAAAGATGGTGGAGCCATGGCGTGGGCTCTTCCTTGTTTTCCTTTTTGTTTCGGGACGAAGCTAAGTCACAAGCAAGATCGGGGACAAAGAATTCGCCATATGCAGTAAGAATGTTTGATCAGTGGAAAACTCAAGCTCTACTTAATTGAGAGGTGTTGAGTCATCACTGGCAGGCATATGTTCTCATGATTTCACCGTACAAGGTGTAGAATTTTGAAAATTGAAGTTTTTCTTCAATTTAAATCATCGCTTCAAGCCATAATGGCGTCAGAAAGTCAGGCCGATTCAGATTTTCCCGTTTTTATCCCCTACAATTCAGCATTTCAGTACATTTGAAACTAGGAAAGGCATTTCATGACTGTCAGAACCTTCTCGTCCTTCTACATTGCCAGGAACCCTGAAGGATTGAATGGAAGTATACGCGGAAAATTGTTCTGAATCTTCGAGTATAAAATAAAAGTACCTAATTGTTGAAGTAAAAGCTTAAAATATCCATTGGATAATCCCAAAGATAGTCAATTCCTCGCATCCAAATCTAAGCCCTCAAATTGTCACCTAAATTTTCCATTCCAATTCTCAGAATGATGTGCGCGAAATGCAAAATATTTCAAACTTCATTTTTGGTACTTTCCCCTTAAGAAAAAAACTAGAGAAGTATTTATTGTTGAAACACTTATAATCACTGGAGGAGAGGACATCCCAGTCTTCTTTGTTTATATGCCTTACTGGCAACTGTTAAACATATTTTAGTAAAAGTAGCCTTAAAAATGTCCTTGTCGCTTAATAGGTTTTCTTAAAATAGCTTTCTTTAAATAACAGGCCTTGCTTATTAAACACGTTCTTTAATAAATTGGTTTCGTGGGAGTTGAACAGCCTGTTCTGCCAGAACTTTCATAAAAAATCTACCACGATAAGATTATCAATTTAAATGGAGTGAATATCCAAATGCTGTATTTACAAGGATAAGTTGTTACGCAGGTTCGATGATTGACTTTGTCGTAAAATTTCAAATTTTTCAAAGTTTCAGTTTTGACTTACCATTACAAAAAATTATCTTCATGTGAGGATCCACTCTAGCCACCTTTTTACTAAACAATTCCAAAGGGGGTGGATAGAGGTTACAGAGTTTTGGGGGCCATTGCTTATCATACTTTATACATTCACGCCACATTTTACACATATCTAGACATTTTCGACCCTCCATTTATCATGTGTTCAGTGGAAATGTACCTTTATGAGTTAGGGGGAGGGCGAACAAACAGGACATTATGGCTAATGCTAACACACTGCATTGCTATTAGAAATTGTTTAGGGTGTAGATTCTCAAATACTGTTCGCTGATACTTTCATATAAAAAAACCAACCTATGTTCCAATTAAGCCGTAGAACGTTTCCTGTAAAACTATTCGTAAGATGGCGCCCTCATATTGAAGCAGAACAGCACAGTTAAAACATTCTAGTGTAGTGGGAGTGTTTTGATCGAGCCTGGTTTAGATTTTCGTTCGCTGTCACTTTTGTATGTCATTTATTATTTGAAGGTCGCTCGATATGCACAATCATTTTAAGAATGCATAATAATTTCAAGAATTCATTTTTCTAGGTGCTACTCGTGGTTAGCTAAACTTTTCATTGAAATGAACTGCAACATTTCAGAAACTGATAAAGTTAGTTTTAACATAGATCGATTTTCTTGTTCAGCAATCCACTTTTGATTTGCAAGTAAAATTAATCATATCAAGAGAAAACTGTTTTCTTCCTTCTCTTTACCACACTCAGCGATTATTTTTGCGTTTTTTACTTGCCAGTGCGTTTTTGTCTTGAAGAAGTGTTTTCTATGAAATTTCCTGTTTTAGACGGCTTGAGAAGCATGTACTGGCAAGCCCTGTTAAGTGATGAGTAATGAAAGAATGGGTTACAGGGCGCCAGTAAGAAACATGAAAATGATGTCATCTTTGAATGATGTCACGTGGCTGCTTTTATGAAATGAAGATACACCACTCAGGAGATATCCCAGCCAGAGATATTTACTATGCCTGCCAAGAATTTCAATTGAAACGTACACTACTCGTAATCTTGCATGTGTGTTGACAGCCAGCAGCCAATGGCAGATGACGCTAGTGGTCATGTGATAGAATACAGAAACCAATGGTCGATCAAGGGAGTTGAATAATGGAGGCACCTGTTCGAACAAATCAAGTAGTGGCGGCGCAGGTACATCGTAGCCACTGCACATCACAAGGATATCGAAACAAAGTGGGAAGTTTGATCATACACTTGAAAACAAATAAGTCGCAAGCGGCCGAAATAAGAAGCGTTTTGACAACAAATTTGCATCTCGCGTACAATTTATGTCGTTCTGGGCCGGAAACATGCCCATCGATTATTTGTTTTTTACCGTATAGCAGAAATCAAGGCATCGTATTAATGTGTGATTGAATTAATTTGCATCTACAATCATTACGGAAGTATGTTCTGGGATGTAGGCTCGATCAGCCAATTTGCCTTGCTTCTCGCTATTACCGCCCAACCTTTGCAAACCGATGCTGGATTAAGGGGTGAGTGAATTGCTATTGCTTCAAATAATGAAATAATACTACTTTGTTAAACGAGCCCTCAGGGCACAATGCCATTGTAATCACGACAATAATTGCATGATATCATTATACAATGCGGTTGTAACACCGTAGCCTGATTCATCTGCATGTAATGTTTCTCTTGCTGAAGCTCAAATTTTCTTACATAAATTCACTGATACACCCTCGGAACATAACCTCTAACTAATTCATCACAGTATTGTACGTTCATTGAACAGCTTTGTGTATAATTATCAAATTTCAGCCTCTTAGTTTGCTCAAAGATAGTGAAAAGCATTCACCCGCTTTTCTTTTGGCTTGGAGAAAGTAGCAGTATTAATTTTCAATGAATTGCATCAAATCATATGTTTATTCAGAGCTATTTCTGCATCAGGTTTTTATACATCTTGTTTCAGCAACCAAAAATTAGATTGCTTCTTCACAAACAGCAACTAATAAAACCCGCAGTTTTAAGACATATCCAATTGCGATTCTGACGGAGAATTTCTGCACATCAGTGAGAGTAATTTAATTTCGTCTCTAGTCTGATAGAATTACTTTTACTCTGTTTTAAAAACATCTGCAACTGGCAACCACTGATTTTCCAGTTTTATATCCCCGCAATAATGGAGCCTTGGCTTTTTCTCTTCAACTAAGTGACTTAAATGTAATACTGGGTTTTAAAGAATTGATCAATCTTTGATCTGTGTGCGTTCGGACTTATTTCTTCTCATCCATACTTAATTATGCATGCTGTAAAATCTCTTGTAGGTGCTTACCTACTCTATAAGCACAAATATAGTCACATTTTTGTTACTTCTATGCCCTGGGCTTGTTGTTCATTGTGAATGGGCGCCCAAACTAAAGAAGCCACAATCCATGATTAGAAATCTGGGTAAACACATTAAGTCTTCTGATCTGCAGCTTTTTCTCGGTGATTTTCAGTCTACACCTGCAGGTCTTTCGGTACTTCGATGCTTGTGTGTCATACGCAATTCAAATAGTCTCTTTTACCTTCGCTTTAAAAATCTATAAAGACCTCTATATATACAATCCGCGCTCTTTAGAATCAATGGATGCCATTGAATACTGCTAAGTTCACTGACCTCAATAAAGATTTCCCAGCTATGTATTCTAGTGCACTTCCAAAAGGGAAATTTATCTATCATACGTCAACGAGACATTTCTTTCAAATTTTCAATATATTTCCAGACACCAAGCCCAAAATATCTAAACATCTCCTTTTCTAACCTAAACAAAGTCATCCACATAGTCATCAACTTCTAAACATCTCCTTTTCTAATCCTAACTGAAATAGTCATCAACATAGCAAACAAACGTTGAAACATATTTTCACCATTTACCTCTCGTGCAGCATTACATTCATAAATCATGCCTGTTAGCGAAGTCGTCTTCCTTTCAGTAATTTTACTTATATTTACCAGTGTTTTTCAATAAAATGCAGAATTGCAGACTTGATATTCTATATAATATATCAATGAACATTGCAGTCTTAGTAACGCATGAATATCACGAACGTATTATTTTTGTCATTTTTCATCGCAAGTAGTATTGCAAAACCTTTAACTCTTTTTGGAAGTATTTTGGTCCTAATCGACACTCATGCAATTCATATTTTGACGAATTAGGAACAAAAAGGAACTTGAAACCAATATTTCTTAGTAACAAAAGTCTTGTTAAACGGCCTCGCGGCTTCTGCGTTCCACTGATCCCAAGGGTTTGATGACAATGCTTTAATGGTCCTAAGAGACTCGTCACAAGCAAACTTGATAAAAACCTTTACATTTGGCTGAAAATTGAATTTGAAAATACTCATTTGTTGCAATTAAAATGTTTCTGTATTATTTGGAATATTTGACGACTTTCTTTCTACGAACATTTTATCAATCAAATATCACTGGAGCAAGGAATAAAAATAACTATTTATCTCTATCTTGCATTTGTGATTCTGTTTAGTAAAGGGTACGCTTTTCTCGTTTCCCAACCCTTTTAAATCAAATCTATGGTTCAATTTAAGAAAGTTTTATGATTTCTTCGCTTGGGTAACCTTGAATGGACTTTGCTAAGCTGGGTAAAGTAGAATGACTTGGAACATGATTGCTGTTTTTGGGTGACAATTTAAGTGAATTTTTGTCACTTATAGCGTGAAATGCATTAAATAGCTTTAGTATTTTCTGACAAAATTCATCTCTGAATTCAAGAAAGTGAGAGGTTTGAATAAAATTTTCTCTCCTCTAGGTCATCCATCTTTAATTTCTTATGAAGGAATTAATAAATTAGTTGCAAGCAAACATATTCACCACTATAGCGGAATTGCTAATAAGAAAACCTGTTGTCTTACAATAACATGTCAGATTCGTTGTTGCATAACAGCTTTAGTCAACTAGCTGTGCCTCAAAAGCTGCCCGACATGAAAGCACCTATAGCATGACAGTCTCTTCGCAATCTCGCCTCTTCTGTTGGACATAAGTGAGGAAGCTAGGAAACTATCAAAACAAATAGAGACCCTTTTTATGGTCTTTTTTTCGTATTCTTTGATAGAAAGCAGTGTGTAACGTGTGCATGTGTGCATGTGATGTCATGTTCGAAGGCACATCTGTAGAATCATGAGTTTTCTAATGGTGTCATTAGGCAATGCTAGTTAATGACGTATTGCTTGTGCTCGTCATGTGATGACATGTCACGTTTATCAATAAATTGGAAAACCGTGATTGTTCGAAGATTAGAGAATTGGAATATGCACTAGAGACACGTCTGTTTCTGTTGTCCGTTCTGCCCGGTCATAACAAGTGAAAGAGATTCTAAGAAAGTTCACGAAGAATGGACACGACTAACACTTTTCTAAATATTGTAAGTCTCCTAACACTTTGAGACTCTCTTGATTCAAGTTTGAAATGTAAATGAAACAGAAAGCAAAAATATTTGTCAGATATCATTGGCTTTGCAACAATATGAACAAATTTTGTAGAAACCCATTTGAAACTTTTGCAAACGTTTTTGTGACGTTGTAATTTTCATACAGCAAATTGCTGCCTGATTAACTTCTTAATAGACAACTTCATGTTTTATTTTCTTTAAATACAACTTGCCATTTCATTCTAATTTTATACTCGTTTGAAGGGATGATTTTTTTAGCAACTATGCATTTTTAGCAAAAAAATTGATGGTTGAAGATAGCTTTGCTTTGAGATCTCCAAAACCTTGCTCGAGATGTTCCCGGTAACATCTTGCACGTCATTTCAAAACACCAGTGGCCTTAAACACGTGGACGCAAATATCGGTTATTGTTTCAATATAGCCTCAACATCTGGATAAAGTGATAACAACGATAAAGCAGTTGCAATATTGCCCAAATAACACATCTTTTGTTAAACTTGCACCTAGGTTTTGCAATAAAACTTGTCAATTGCTGGTTGTAACACCTCATGCAAATGTGTTGGCCTTGCTTACGTGCTGCATGATTTCTGAATCTTCTTCATTCTTCGAATAGAGTTTGCAGATCAAGGCCAATATTTCTTGATAAGATTCTATCTTGCAATTTAATACTGGGAATATTATTGAATGCATTTCTCTTTCAATTCTGCTAGAGAGTTTGTCTGTTGTATTCATAATCTGACATGAACAATTCATTTCACAGTAAGCCCTGTTTTTGTTACAAATGATATATTTTTTATCTTCTTAAAAAATAAGAATACTATTACAATATTATCCGGGACAAAATTGATGTATTGATAGTACACTGCTTTGTTTATCATAAATCCCCATTCTAGGCTGTATTTCGTTCCATTGTTTTCAGCAGACTCTATAATCTGTTTTGTTGAGATTAGCTTCAATATGCAGTTTTTCCTCATCAAAAGAAAACGGTTTGGAATCTACAAAGTAGAATTAAACGCTTTAAAATCAGATGACCTTAAACAGAAATCCTCGTCATTTTGTATACTTTTGTTTTTGCAATCCTTAAAGCTGGTTTGCTTTATTCAATCTGGCACTTTCATAGCGAGAACTGATATGCTAGAAATGCTTTATGTGTCTGCATTATTTTTTTCTTGAATAGCTTTCACCAATGACATTTGAGATAGGACTCAGATTTGGACGACTTAAAATATCCCCATTTTAAGTGTTCACATTTATTATTCTATTTCCTTACAGTGCCTACTCAAAAAAAACTTGTTTCCGCAAGGAATATTTTCTAGAACGACCCATTTTTGGCATAAGAAAATTGTGACTAGTTGTAATTGTGACCCTAAAATGGTTCTCTCTGTGGTTCAAATATTACAATAGGCCGAGTTAAAGAATATTTTAGTTCTATTAAATTACATCATTCTATTCCAAAATTTGGCAAAGGCCACATTAAAAGGCAACAATTTGGAAACGGAGCGTTTGGCGCAAGAAATTTTGATTTATCAGTTCCAAAAAACTTTGACCGAGCCCCCTCCCCCCTTTACCTCAATCCATGTTCAATTTCTTGAGGATCAGTACATTTTATCTGTAGATACTTTCCAAACTTATGATCTCTTTGACGTCATTCTGTAGAAACGGCTGATACCCGTTCTTTGGTGTGCGTAGATTACAAACTTTCAAAGATATCATAAATTTGACTATCTACGAAATTTACGCACCATAAATTTTTTGAATATTTCCACCATTACGTAATATGTATCACCTGCTAGCATGTGATCTGGAAAAGTAGTTTGTTTTTATGCTATTTAGTGATTCCCTTGCGTTAAGAAGCCAATACCTGGATAAATTTTTATGTCGGTTTTAAATGCAACCTGAATCCAGAAATAATAGGCCTCACGGCTTTGGACTTGCGTTTTCATTGTTTGCTTGGAAAAGGTACGCAGTAATTGGAAGTTTTTAATTGATGTGCTGGGTAATTTTAATTCTTAGCTTGTTTCAAAGTTTGGGCCTATTTTGCAAAGATCACTATAAGTCATTTCTTTTTGTATCTGGATATGTCAGCATTAAGGTCGTTCATAATCTGCATTGTCGATGCGGAATCACCTGGCAGATCACAAAGCCATATATGATACTAATTCGCTGTCATGACTCTCTAATGTCGAACAGAAGACTTTGATATCATGAAACCAGTATTCCCTAACCATGGCAACTAGAAGCTTAATGATTAATTCAATACACGAGGGTGATAGATATTCCGTCATCCTGCAAGAATCTTTGTCGCCATACAATCAGACATTGACTTAAATTTACGCACGCGATAAGTGTTTGCGAATCACAATCACTTCACTGTTATGACGAAAACTGGCCTACGAACCAATCAACAAATGCATCAATAAACAATTCATGGTCTTTCATATCAAATTGTATTCAAGGAAACTCGCCACCTCAATTACCATGAATTTTTTACTCTCTTTATTGAAATCAGTTCCAAGTCATTTCAGGTCTTTCAGCGACCATTTGCCAATAGACGCGGAAATTTTGCATTTGCTAACCAATGTCCCGATGTCAGAGTTCTTTCATTTTCCCCCCACATCAAAAATAGCCTACAGACATAATTAGTTTGAGCAATCGTGATTTGTATCATTTTTTAATGACTTTATATATTAAATAGAGCAAACCATGACTTAAATCATCTTTTAATGTAAAAATAATGTTGTCTGAACTTAGAAATGATGTCCCAACATGCTTGTATGTAGACGACTACATGCCAGCACTGACAAAATATGTTACCTTTCCTCAGTTGAGCACTTCATAAGAGATCACAAAGCTATATACGAAATTATCTAGAAATTTAAAGAAAAGTGTTATTGAGTCTTTTCTGGGAGAGATCCAAAAACTTTGTTTTATTGTGAAGTACTTTATTTATTGTATTCTTGATGCTAAACTCGTTTTTGATAACATCTCCAAATCTTTGCAAAATCAAGATTTGAAATCTGATTTCCGAAATGAAAAAATTTATTGTAATACCAATGAATTACTTTTTTTATTCGTGCAATCGAAAACATTACCTTTGTCAACCACCAAAATACGTGTTTATAAAATAAATGATCTTAACAATCTTCAACAATTCACAAATGCCTGTTTTTGGTTAATTTGCTTTCTTTTGTACAAACAAATTTTCACCTGAAAGACCTCAATATGTTGCAATAGGGCTTAGCAAAAATAACTTGGACTCCTGCAGCTTTTACAGACCACGTGACACGCAGTCGATTGTAAATTTCATCAGGCAGCTGTTGGCATTGTTTGCAAGTTATAAACAATTTTTATTCCTGTCAAGCTGCTTCAAATTTCCTTTAACAGAAATACTAAAGTAGTTTGACAGACCATTAGCTGTCCACAAATACCATACTTAGTTTGCTGCATTCGATTAAATATTAAAAATATTTATATGATCCGATTGTAGTTGTACTCAGTCAGGTTTTTCTTTCAACGTACGTTTTATGCAACGAGCAGGGGGAAACGCGTGTTGTGCTCAATTTTTATCCAATGCTTTGAATGAGCATTTAAAATGCCATTTCAAAACTCATTTCCTGTTAAAAACATTTGAAATTTGAATTATTCTCATGCCGATTACATGATTCGTTGATACAATGTTGCAACATTTTCTGCTTGCACTGAGTAAGCCAATTAGAAGATGGCAGCAGAAGGTTTTGCTTTAGAGTCACAGACATGTTGAAATATGGTGTCATTTTGAATTTGCCTCGTTTCTCTCAAGCTGCCACTATTTGTTTTCTTCCACATGGTATTCAATTTGAGTATCCCGACCCCGTTTTATGATTCCTAGGCCAGGAATCACCAAAATGGTGGCTGCATTCACTAGAATCATCATTTAACCAGGATAGGGAGTTACAGCCTTAGCTTTTAGGGCCTGAAACTCACTTTTACTATTGAAAATGAAGATTTTCTATAAAACCCTGGCTTCGAAGAGGCTAACAAGTAACCCCCTGTTTAACTGACAGATAAATCGACGTGAGCATCATGTCTTTACGACAAGGCAATTTTGAAAGCTTGAATGACTTCATGTCGCTTTGTTCAGCGAATGTTGGTCGATAAGAAAATCCCGTTAAATCCATTCATATAAAAATTAGTTTGTTAAACAATACAGAAGGAACACATTGTGGAAGACATTGATTATGTAGAGAATTCTTCATTTTAAGCAGATTACATTTCTGATAAGAAAAACCTAATTTTACTTAATCAAACAGTAGAAATCTGTTCATTGTCTGATTTCAGTGTCATTAGAACTTCATGTGATTTACCGAAGTTTCTTGATTTTTTTTCAACTGAGTCGAATAATTATCCTGAAAAGCCCAAGGCAGAGAACAGGTTATTAACAAGAAACCTCTTCTGACGTCATAGGTAATTCAGCAAGACGTTCGAATAGACAGATTTGTTAGACGAACATATTGGGCATTAAAACATAAGTACAGTATTTAAACGCATTATTCCATTTCCCATCATTCAACCATTCGAGATAGGCTCTCCAGGCCGAATAATTTGAATAATTAGTCCTACATTGCTGAAGGAAAAACGTAACAATAGACTATAGTACAGTATAGCCAATAGGATTTTTAATGGTCATTGAAATTCTATACTATGAATGGGACATAGTATTTTGAGCTTTCATTTCACTAACTTTTCAACACTTCAAATTTACTTTACTCTGCTGGGACTTTTCTTGCTAGTTGCATACTAATCTTTTTAGGCCAAAACTTCCTTTCAATTAAAATTAATGCTAACATGAAACTTTTTTCCGAAAAACATATCTAGCTTTCCTTACACCTAAATGTCAAGATTGTAGGACGGTTCTTCAAAAAGTAGCTATTATTCCAGAACAGGTGGATCCTAAGTATTTCGTTTTTTTGTCTTTAGTAGGCCATTCGACGTACAGCTGGCTGGCAAGTTGACATAATTTTTCGCATGATGGCAAAGAATAATAAACCATGGCTGTGCTTTGTTGTTTACATTACATACCTTTGCTATTACCAAGCTCATGTAAATTTAACTACTTCAAAACAATGTTTTTATCCAACTGGTACAGGTACCCGTTTAAATGAAACTCGACAATAGGCACAGTGGCCTGGAACACAGGCGCGAATTCAAACAACGGTCACAAGACATGGGAATTGATTATGTTTGATCGAATGATTACAATAGTTTTTATCGCGAACAGATACGATTTTCACCTACAATTCGAATGACTCATCGCCTCTTTATTCTTTAATTCTTAGCATTATCATTATTATCACCGCTATCTATAAAAACACTTCCTTGTCTAGGTCACTAGGCGTCGCGTATATTTCTCGTTTTTTTGTGAAGTCAGAAGCTTTGTTATTTTGCTTTGAATTAGCATCTAGCATTAAAGCTCTTAGTTCATGACCGAGAACATAGTCAGTAACAGCCTTGACTTACATCATGCAGAAGACCTTTACGGGAGTCTAAAAACCGTTTAAGTTCAGTGGATAGCATTCTGTGCAGCCCATGTCAATCAATGGCAAGTCCAAAGGAATAAGCACGAATTGTAAATATCACTTCCTCGAAAAAGTTATTTCCTGATGATAAGAAAGGGATTTAAAGCATTTAGGCTTCAAAAAGCAGTTTACGTATTTAAGATCGATTGGCTGCACTTTCATATTATCGATTTAGAAAAATTCCATTAAATACATTAGAGTTCCTCTTCTGGTCTTGTTCTGACCCTTTTGGATTTGGATGCCCAAAGAAGCAGAATTGTTCATTTTTTTCTACACTTGCGATAATGCTTTCTTGCAGTTTATACATCATCTCTTTGATCTACCTCTCTATACGTCATCTCGTTGGCCTACTTCCGTCTGTGTCCCAACATTCATTAATCTATGCAGTTTATACATTATCTCTTCGCATAACATGGTCAAACCATGCAATTATTCTGATCTCTAGCTAAGAGGCACTAGCTTAGAGGCAGGAGAGAAAGATGGAGGTTTCTTAAATATAACTGACAACAAAATAGGCGTTTATACTTAATTGGTAGTGTTATGTGCTTAATATGCACTGCTTGCCCTAAGTTGGTGATTCTAGGCTAGCCTGCATCCACAATTTAGGCCTTGGCCGTGTTTATTTAGTGAATTAGAATCGCTAAAATTTGTGTTTTAAATCCGGCTGAGATCTGTGATTACAAAAAAACATAGAGCAGATTTAGATCACGTAAGTCTTTGATCCCTCATACAATATAATCACTTCTTGTGCAGCTGGGTTGAAATAGATAAGCAAAACATTTACATGTTTTTGAGACTAAGCTGATTTAAAGTGAAAACCTTTGCGAAGCAGTTCATTCGACAATCTTGATTACAAGTCTTATTTTCAGAGACCATATGGCAGATAACGTAGCAAGCTCCTGCTGATTGCCTTTGTGTCTGTCGTCACGAGACTCCGCCCATTTTTTGTCGTTTGGCAAGACTCCTTGCTGGGCTCTGTTATCCTTATAAATTTTTGACAGCAACCAAGAACACCTGTCCTATCCTCGTCTCATGTTCCGTAGGGTGCACTTTTCAAATTAATTTGTCTTATCAATATACAATAAGCTCAAAACATGATCGGTTATACCACGGCTACTTAATGTTAAAACCTTTTTAGAAAAACATTGAATTCCAGGTAGATAAAGAGGTTTTATAAACTTATGAATTTCATGCCTTTTGCATCGATGCCTCTTTGTATGACATACGTGCACTGAAAAACATGCAGAAGTTCTCTTGGTTGGTCACACGGCCTAAAATCCTTAGTGTTTTTTATTCAAACATATACTGGAAAGCATGCACAATAAAACATATACAGATACAATGTCCACCCCCCCCCCCTCCTTTCAAGGTTAAAGACATTTATATAAATAGTAGATACATTAACACTGGAGTAAAGTGAAAGGGTAGGCAATGTCAACACGTTCTTTCCAGGTTTGTAGATCGACATGACACATCGACAGGAGACTGATTTCGAAAGTAAAACCTGTTGAGGACAATGCTCTTATGGTTAAGGTCTTTGGTGATATTTTGAATTTGCAAGCGGGTTGGTTTTGAAATAATTCGTTGTTAAATAGTAGGAAACGAAAAGACCATGTCGTGACATGAAAGAGATTAACCCTAAAGATTTATCATCACAGAATACCGGGAAGCTAAATGTTTACTTTCAGGAAATTCATTTTGTCGACAGCAACTATAAACTATAAAGCACATGAAGAATAAAATGAAACAAAAATGATTAATTCATATGCATTTTGCTTGCTATTAGCTGCTTGCCTGATTATTCAACATTCCACTGCATCACCGAATTGCGTAAAAACAAATGCAACTTATTTTATTACAGACACCCAGTCATTGTACTTCACCAAAGAACCAACGGATGTAACCTTCCTAAACACAAAGTCAGCCAAAGTCGAATGCAAGGCAAATGGAAGCCCAAAAGCAACCATTTCTTGGCAAACTGTCGATGGAAAAGCAGCAAAAAATATCTCTGGGATTCGACATATACTCCTGGATGGCTCGTTGGAGTTCCCTACCTTTGCTCAAGGGGACTTCAGACCTGACGTCCATGCCACTCAATACAGATGCTTGGCACAAAACAAAATTGGCAAGCTTCAAAGCCGATTGATTCGAGTGAAAGCAGGTACGGTTAAGAATTCGATTTTTAACAATAACTCGGGTGTTTCCAATCATTTTTTGGCGATGGAATTTCAATGCCCAAAGGTGGCATGGTGAGGTACCATAAAAATAGGCTTCTAATAATCGAATTGATTAATAAACAAAATTTTACTTTTATGTCTAGACATTGCCTTGAAAAAACATTCCTATATCATAAATTACTATTCAAGATGAAACAGCTCCAAAGTCGATGCTTGCTTTTGCACTGAATATGCTTCGTCAATTTAATTACTGACTCATTTCCAGAGTCAGGAGATTTTTTTTCCAGCCAATTTACAAACATTTTAAAAACTTTCCACGCTAAATGAACAGAAGGCATTGTTTTTCAATGCAAGCCACGCTCCTTCAATAATATTTTGTCTTCGATGCCCTTGCCGACAGTTTTCTTTGTACAATTGCTTGTTGTCTGGACTCTACAAACGCGCAGGTAAAGAGAAACAACCATTTTTCATTAAAACCAGACAGTCACGGCCTAAAGTGCTATTCTACTGCAGAAAAACTTGGAAAATTTCAAAAAAACGTGACCTTTTTTGGTTTGCACCATTAAAGTATCTCTAAGTCTCTCTCTATGTCATTTGTAACTTATAAGATACAGAGGTAATCATTCTTTTTTCAAAATACTTGCTTTGTTCAAAAAATGTCAAAATTTTGCAGCAGTCTTTGTTAAGATATAGCAGATACCCTTGCAGCGAAATCCATTCAAACATTTGTTTCTTTTAAGTCAGAAGAGTTTTCGTATCTCTAAAAACACAATGCAAGCAAACCTCTTACACCCCCCATCCCTTTTCCATCCCCCAACCCACCTGCAAAAAAAGACGAGATTTCTTTGTTTTCAGTGACAATCCCCTTTGCACTGCTCTCAAGCAATGCTGCAAGCTAATAATTCTAACCTTCCTGCGGTACTGGATATCTTTATTTCTAGCGATTCGTGATTTTTAAATATCTATGCACATTTGTTCATTGTAGTCATAGACAGCCCGTACTCACCAACGGTGTTCCATCAAATGTCCTTCGTTGGTGGATCAGCGGTCTTTAAGTGTCACTTCGAAGCAGCCTCTCACATTTCATTGGTTTCGTGGTCGTTGAGATGGCAGACAAGCAACACGGAAACCAACGTGAGAGATGGAGAGTCAAATGGAAGATTCCATGTCCTCAAGGGTCTGCCATATATAATTATATCGAGGATAAGGAATGCGGACAACTTTCTGGCTGTTAAGTGCTTTATAAAAGACAGTCTGAGTGGAGTAACCTTGAAAAGCTCCAGTGCATACGTGTATATACAAAGTGAGTGGAGCTAACAAGATTTATAAAAATTTTTTCATCTTAAAAAAATCCTGCAACTTTGGTTAGTTGACATACTGAGTCCGAAACATTTCTTTTCCTATGCATAGCACAAATATTTGGAATCTTGCAATGAATGGTGTTTTAAATGCATAAAAAATCCCATAAAAAATCCATGCTTCTAATGTGTCTGTATGCTACCCCCTTTACCTCGCTGATTAAAAGAATGCTAAATGTCACGATAATAGGACGAATTACAATGATACAATTATACGCATGGGGCTAAAGTTTTTTCTTATTGCCTACCTTTGCAATAAGAATTTCAAAATTTCACCAAACAAAGAAGATTATCATTAAGTTTGATTTTCGCTTCCCCTACAGATCAAGCTTCAAAAAAGGCAAGTTTGGTACTTCCGCCAGTTTCTCAGAATGTTTTGAAAGGGACAGATGCAGTGCTTCCTTGTGTTGCCAATGGAGGCTCCTCCTTAGTATACACTTGGTATAAGAACGGGGCACGACTAGCCATATCCCCAAGGGTCGTGAATATTGTCAGTGGATCAATGGTCCTCAAACACGTCAGTAACGGCGATGCTGGAGAGTACAAGTGTATCGTGAGATCGCCTAACCAAACCTTGTCAGCCTCGATGAACCTCAGTATCACCGGTAAGTATATTGCAAAAGGTACCTTAATCTCAGACAGAAATACAGTTAAACCTTTAAATAATCTACGGCTATTGCGAAAAGTTTTCTCTGTTCTGTAGAGAACTATCATTTTAATGAAGGCTACAGATAGAGACATTCGGCTGCATTCAGTGGCGGCTCTTCTGTTGCAGATTGTGGAAATGAAAGTTGGCTTTTTGGCCTAGCCAATCAAAGTATGGATAACACACCTTTTTTGCCCACTTTTTGAACCATTTCAGAGCTACACTACAAAGATGCTTATTTTCTTGCGCAAATCTTAGAGAAATAAAGGAGGTAATTGCGTCAGTCCAAAAACCGCATTGCCGCCATCAATGACCATCACGTGAACGTTAACTGGAGATGTCCGACATTGAAAGTCTTACTGTAAGCGAAACATTTCAAAAAGATGTACTATCAGAAAAATTAAGTTCTATTTGTTTCGATTGTCCCTCAATAAAGATAGATTCTAAAAACTTTTGGCATCAGAAACAGAAGTTGATTTGTGGTTTTGGGATTTCACTTTCGCTTTGAATTAAGAACTCTCATTTGGCCTGAACAATTAGTTTGTCGTAGTCTATTCTTCCTGATTTTGCGTTTTTGATTCCAGCCCTTTTTTCAAATAACATGTTGTATTAAATGTTTTTTTTGCAGGACTAAGGCGAGTAGAACTTTTTAGACAAAGCTTTACATCATTTATCCGAATCAATTTTACGTGGACTAGCTTTTTCGTATCTGTAAAGTCGTGTTCTATAATCGTTTAACAGCGTTTATCCCACAGTTTTCATTGAAGTAGAAAAAACCCTCGATTAGTTCCAAATTTTATGCTAGATACAACGCCTTTA
Source organism: Rhopilema esculentum (assembly GCF_013076305.1). Next base: position 11,076,717 of record NW_027019322.1, read on the forward strand.
TTTTCCAACTTTCATTACAGAGGGCATACGATTCACTAGAACGCTGCAAAGCCAGTTCATACCTCTTGGCAATACCCTTCGTTTCTCATGCAAGGTCACTGGCCTCCCAACACCTTCGATCACCTGGATAAAAGATGGAACGCCACTTTCTACTGGCAGCAGAATGGTTATTGATAGGTCTATTCAAACAAACAATGTCCTTTCCAGTGACTTGCTTCTATACTTGGTGTCGCATCGAGACGAGGGTGTGTACCAATGCGTGTCAAAGAATGCTGTGGAGGAGAGGCAGACCAGCGCCAGACTTGTTGTCGGAGGTAAAATCTACTTCTTACGTCGACTTCCATTGCTTTTTTATTTATCTTAATTCGTATTTGTAGAACATATCTGCTGCTTTTATGGATGTTAACCCATTCCTTACCTTGCACATTCCTTACTTCTGTCGCATCTTAACTGACTAACTCATTTGCTGTTTATCAATTTAAGTTTAAATCTCGAGTTTAGTTTTGATTTTTTATTGCACCATGTCCTGGACCTTTTTCTGGATCCCATTGCATTTACCTAAAAAATCTTGCTAAATCAGCCGACAAAACAAATTCTGATTTCGTCCTATACACGCGTTCCCTTTGTAGCAATAAAGCCAAGAATCACAACATTGCCACAAACGCGCCAGGTTCTGGAACAGGATCAGACCCTGAGCTTAAAATGCATTGCTGCGGGGCAGCCGACACCACAATTCACGTGGTGGTCGGACGGAGTGCAGGTTTTCAACAGCCAGCAACGCGTCACAATCGCGACCAGCAACACAGCATCTGGCGGAGTTCAAAGCATTTTAATGATACAGGGACTGAGGATGAGTGACAGTGCCGTTTACGCATGCAAGTCAGAGAACAAAGCAGGTGTGGCCACTGCGACTTCAGATGTGACTGTCAAAGGTAACGTTAACGAGAAAGACATTTTGTTTTGCTGCAGCTTCTTGTATTTTTCTTCTTGCCGTATTCCTCTTTAGTTTCAGAATTAGTCACACTTGAATAGCTCAGACACACTCACGAAACAAATCATTATACAATATGGTATGACCATACTTTACCTCCATTTTGCTTTCCTTTAAAGGTGCTCCAACAATCGTACGTTTCCCAGAACGTGTTTACGCGCTGGTCAACCAGCCAGTTTACCTCCACTGCATTGCGAAAGGCTACCCACTGGCAACATTCAAATGGTCCAAGGATAGTTGGCACAATCTAGCAACTGATGACCTGTACAAGATATTTGAAAATGGAACGCTGTTCATCTCTTCAGTTCAAGAAAAGAGCAAAGGGCAATATAAGTGCCAGGCCTCTAATGAAGTAGGAGACGATGAAAAGACACTGGGTCTATATGTTCAAGGTAGCCACTTTGATTATTTATTTTTTTAAGCAAAAAACCTTCAATGATGTTAGTATAGAATTCAATTTGTAGGAGAAAAGGGAAAAAATACATTTAAAATTTCAAAAAATTTTCCAAATTTAATTTAGTTATTTGGAAGAGACTTAGCAAATCTCTTCATATGGTCCTTCTTCCATCGAAATATCACTTTTCATGATTGCTTTAATCGTAGTCTATCAACTTTACGGTACTGTAACAAAATAGGTTCTCATACCCGCATACGCTCCATTCATCTCAGCTTGACTCTTTACAAGTTAGACAAGTAACTATCACCACTAGCGGCCACTGTCATGAAAATACGCAATATCTGTAACAGCTAAAGCGAATCTTTTCTATCAAACACAAGTTTAGCCTAACTCAAGCTTACGGACTTGGGCTTTACGTGATTTTCTCTAGAACTCATATAATATTTTATGATGATACTTTGCTTCTTAGTGCCTCCTACAATTGCCCCCTTCAAATGGACACCAATCGAAGCCGGACACCGGACATCGAAAACATGCCAGGTTCCAACAGGCGATCTTCCCATTAAAATAACTTGGTACTGGAATGGAAAGATAATCATTAGCGGGAACGGAGTGACTGTCGACACCAAAGACTTCTTAAGTTATTTGACATTCTCAGAGGTAAAAGCAGCACACAGAGGAAGGTACACCTGCAAGGCAGAAAATGCTGCTGGATCGGCATCTTACTCCGAAGAGCTTCTGGTACACGGTTCGTCAATTTCCTTAAAATGCCTGCCCATGTGTATGCATGCCTATAAATCACAATCAATAGATAAATAATTTATGACGTTTCTGAGCAGAAACTTAAAATTTTTATTATTTGCAATGTTTAATGTTAAAAGATGTTGAATACTTGCTTTATATCACGCATAAATTTTGATATGATATAATATTATATGATATGACATTTAGTATAATGAATCATACTATAAATTTAACTTCTATTTGTTGATTTGTAATATGGCAAATAAATTTATTTCCTCGACCCAATTTTAGAATCTCCGAAACTCACGCTTGCACCAAACGACGTTTCAATTCTAAAACCAAACACACTTCATCTGATATGCAAAGGTTCAGGGTTTCCTTCTCCACAAATCGTTTGGTATAAAAAGGGTGAATTTAGTGAAGCTAGGAAATTGCTTCATTTGACCGACCGGGTGCGACAGTATCAAAACGGTTCTCTTCTTATATACCGGACATCGGCGAAGGACAATGGGAAGTACACGTGCAGTGCGGAAAATGACATTGGAAAAAACGCAGAAAGAACAATTACAGTTGATATCAAAGGTTTGTACCCACAGTAGCTGAGCAGCAAACTGTTTTAAATTTCATAGCATAGCACTAACATCTCTGTGTAGATGACAATTTTGCCCTATATTTTGATGTTAAATATAGCGAGAATGCAGGACCAATTAATTGCCTTCCTTTGCAAGCAGTTTAACAACTAAGAAACTTTTTGTCTATCATAGAACATGCTCCAAAAAACTTTTCTTTGTGATTTCGCGTAAATAGAATAAAAAAGCAAATCTGTTTATGTTTTCCAGCCTTTTAAAAGTTAACAGTATTTACAGTATAAAAATGACGTTCTACTAATATCTTCGTCATGAAAAGATTATAAAAATTTAAAAAAATTGCTCTTATTTTTCTTCGCCAGTTCCTGCCAAGGTCATACCTGCTCGCAGCAAAGTTGTGAAACAGCGCAAGGATGCATCAGCAGTAATTCGCTGCGAGGCATCTGGCACTCCAGATATCAAACTTCATTGGTACAAATCTTCAAAGCCTATTTCTGTCTCTTCGAAGTTCAATGAAAACAAGCTGATGAGACGCGTTGGCAATCAAGTCTACGTGAATTCAACTTTGAAAATTAACACACTGCAAAGAGCCGATAACGGAACATACATCTGTCAGGTTACTAACTCCTTTGGTGGAGACACACAAGATTTTCGAGTGGTTGTTTTAGGTGCGTTTTACATATGCATTTACTAAACGGAAAGCAGCTGGGGTGAATGCAACGCCAATTCAAGATTGTGAAGAGGCACTGTTTCTCCAATTCATTAATAGTTACGCCTTTTTGCAACCTTAATTCTTTCTATCACCCTTTATCAAGAGGTTCTTGATCTAGTTTTACATGCGTGAAAATTGTCTCTTAATAATTATGGTGCTTCCACAGTCCCAAGCCTTAGAATTGACAAAAGCCATTTCATTTACATTACCAACTATTGGTGTCATTGATTTCAGATATCAGAGTGAAAGTAAAAATTTATTTGTTAAAATAAATTTCCAATTAATTCAATTTTGATTTAAATCATGTTTCTTGTAATTTTTTTCTTACAGAGAGGCCAGATCCACCAAAGATTCCTCTGTCTGAAAAAATCTCGTCTCGCTGGTTGGAAGTTACATGGAGCAAGCCATATAATGGTCACTCTGCAATTTTAAGATACACAGTCGAATATAAGCGACATTCAGACATGTGGTCAAAGGTAGCTCGAGTTTTTGTTCCTGGGAACAATACAAAGGCCACTGTACATGGATTGTCACCTGGAGTAAACTACAATTTTAGAATCAGAGCAACGAATGGCATTGGCGAGAGCCAGCCTAGTGAGGACTCTGTATTCAGAACAAGAGAGGAAGGTAAAACGAAGATATTTCAGTAGCATTTTGGCATCAAATTTGTTTGATTTGCTCAATAAGAGATAGTTGTTTGAGACAAGAAATTTTAATAAAAGTTTTTTTATTTTTCGTGATTGAGATTTTGATGTGCTGAAATAGAAAAGAAAACAGGGAAACCAACCTTTTTTACGATTATTCGAAAGCTAGATATTGTAAAAGATTCCCATAGTTATTTGAAAATATTGAACGTAATTTGGGCCTTTTCTATTCTTTTTTAATTTTTCGTTTTGGTTCTTTCGCGTTTGGCCGCCACATATTGAAGCCTCTGCCATCCGTTGGTCGAAGCAAAAGACCAAAAAGATTCTGATATCTGAGGAAATGCAATGTCCATTCAAATTACTGTGAAGTAAATAAAAGATTCTCTTTAAAGAACACTCAATGACGGTGAAATTAATTTTTTCAAAAAAATGTTTTTCCTTTGGTCCATTTTATAGCAAAAACTTCCTTGGAAAGCATACCATTCGAAAATAAAGATGGGCACCTGAATAAACAAATTTCGACATCACATCAAAGTGGATGTCATTCCACATTTTTTATCTGTTAAGTTTCCGATCATAAGTATACTTCAGTTACACGTATTGTGTTGCCACCTTTTTCATTTTCGCTGCACAAAAGACTTATTTACTTTATAACATTTTTTGCAATTTCAGCTCCTTCATCATCTCCAACGAATGTGACTGTTACTGCTATTGCAAAAGATAAACTAAAAGTACAATGGCGGGTAAGTTTCATGCAACGAGTTAAATAAAAGATGCTTAGCGAAACCATCATTTCATAATCCTAAATTCAGACTACGAACACCTCTTTAACCGGACTGGGACTGCCCAACCACAGCCTATTTATGCAATATTAGCATCCTCAAACTTGCTGAATTACATACACATATTCCTGCTTTGTTTATGTCGTCGTCATGTCTGTATATCGAGCCAAATTAGCCGGTCAGTTTAGAGCTTATCGATAATATAAACTGCTAGTTGTTGATGAATGAAAGTGTAATATATGAATAGGTTAACTGTAAACAATGAACTTTAACGGTCTTTGAAAATATTGTGTGTGAGAAGGAAGAACCGCAGGATAGGCTGTCCGCTGGATTCTGTGAATCTTGCAATGAGTATAATATATATACGAGGATAAATTCAGGAACAAAGCAAAACGGCGACGAGAATCCAATGTTATAAGATAAATTTCTCAAATATATTAAATCAAACGAATTCTAATTATATTACTATGAAAATATTACCATATTTCTAAGGACTAACAGTAGAAAGAGAGCCATTACTTGAGGTAGATTTTCAGGTACCTTTTTCTGCTACTCTGAATATTCAATTCTTTATTCTGATCAATTGATTTTGTTCTAAAGGCCCCTCGTGTCAATCAACGAAACGGAATCCTACTTGGCTATTACGTCACGTACAAAGAGTTTTTTGCCTCCACACCAGACACAGATATATTAGTCCAGGGACAGCAACGGCATGAAGCTTTGCTGGAGGATTTATTGCCGTATACTTCGTATGAGATAACGGTGAAGGCATTTACAAAGGCGGGAGTTGGTCCCCCTTCTCCTGTTGAAAGAAGAACCACTCTGCAAGGAGGTAGATAGCTCTTTTCTGCTATTTCAAAAAAAATTCAATCAAGAAATCAAGTTAATTTCAGCTGAATTTCTTACAGACCTTGTACGAACATTTGACTATTGCTTGATTTGATAGGAAAAACTGGAACATATGCCAAACAGTTCTTATAGTGCTTCTACGTTGCAGTGCTTTATCCACACACTTATTGTAGAATTGTTCAATGTAGGAGTACATTTGATGACGCGTGCATTTAAAATTCTCTGTTTATGTTGGCATTCAATCTGTGACATAAACTGTGAACAGAAACTATTTTCCTTCGTTCCGAGGTTTGAAGAGAGAAGAAATATAGCAAAATTAATTGAATTATCGATTGAATCATTCATTAACTAACAGAGTTTCATGATAGCAGAGAAACAGATCAAAATCAGTAAAAACTTCTTTACGAATTTGCGTTTAATAAGCATTTGAGGCAGCTGCTAAGAATGAATGAATGCATATATTGCATATAATAATGCTGATTATTAATTGACATATTTGCTCAATTACTGTTATTTTTGATTGTTTTTACCTGCATATTCTTCTTCTAGCTCCGACTGCCCCACCGACCAGCATCAAGGCCACTGCAATAAGCTCTCAGATAATACGTGTTACTTGGGGACTGCCCCCATTTCCACACAGACATGGACTAATTAAAGGGTACAAAGTCAAATACTTTAAGAAACTCTCGAAGAAAGTTCTTGAGAAGACTGTCACTCGTGTTCACTATGCCGAACTTACTAATTTGGAAAAGTATACAGAATACGAGATTTTTGTTCTGGCTTTCACAGAAGGTGGAGACGGAAAGACAAGCAAAAGTATTATCTCAAGGACGCTGGAAGATGGTAAGGTTTACTTCTCATAACCCTTGAATCAATAAGTGCCACCCCCAAGAGTTAGAAATCGGTTCATTACTCAGCAAACTTGGTGGTGGCATTAATTATAAAAATGATAATGGATGGTACATCAGATGGTTTTCATTTTCATTTCGATTGAATCCTTCTCGCTCCTTTGCACGTTAATATTTCAACTGCTAATGGGCAAACTGAAACCCGTGAGAACCAAACTCCACATTACAATGTTTCAGGGATGGGTGCGCGAATGATGAGAATGATTACCAGAAAACCGAATCAAACCATCAAATAGCGTTCCGCCTGTGGATTCTGCCTACATATTAAGTAATGGAATAATCTACTGACCTTTGACACCCCCCTTAGAAGTTTTCCTAGCACCTTCTATTTTCGTCATCAGAGTTTGCCTTCATTTTATTAATGGAATAATCTGCTGACGCTTGACACCCCCTTAGAAGTTATTCTAGCACCGCCCCTCCTTCCAACAACATTCACAAGCTGCTTCCTTTAAATTAAGAACAATCCAGCCTCAGATTTTCGAAAAAATTAAGAACAGTCAGCCTGAACTTAAATTTACTGGCTCTTATCAAAAAAGAGTGTATTTCCATTTCAATCATTCTGTTTACGTAATTATACAAAGCCAATATCTTAAGCGATTGCTGTTCGATAGCCCAATTTTAATTTCTATTTTATCAGTTCCTGGGCCACCTGAGCAGTTGAGAGCTGCTGCAGCTTCTCCACACCAAATTATGGTCACGTGGAAGAAGCCTTCCAAACCAAATGGCGTTATCACAGGTTACATTTTACACTACCGCAAGTCCATGGATGGATCTACATCACAACACGAGGTTCGGCTAAGCAGGAACGCTTCCTCGAGTATCTTACATGGACTGGAAGTCGGCAAGAAGTATGAAATTTGGATGAACGCACAGACTGTCATTGGAACAGGACTTCGAACAGGCTTTGTCAAAGCAATGACGATGACAAAAAGTTAGTCTATTATTCAATTTTCGGATAATTCAATCTTATTTAATTCATTCTCTTGCAAGCTGTCGCAAGGAAAATTTTTTTATAAATTTCCAAACCTTAAATCATCCTTAGATGTTATCCTTACGTGTATTGCTTTCTCGTTAAATGTTAACTTCATTTTATGAAAAACCTTTGAAAGAAGAACAGGATTTATGAGAATGTGATAAACAAGAATCGAACCTAAGACCAGCAACAAATGTTTTATCAGCTGAGCTACTTGACCATGTGGGACGCTTCGGACCTTCTTTGTGAAAGGACTACAAAACCAAGGGGGTATTATCTGTCACAACATGTGATTGGTGCACTCTAGAACTAAAGGGAGACTGTACTAACTGACATCACAAAGGAAATAGGAGCTTCCTTGATCGTTACGTTTATTTATCAACTAATTTTTTGACATCAGTTGTAAAAGCTGAAAAACATAAAGATTGTTAGAACGTTCTTGGTTATTCAGTTCCAGCTCGGATCCTGACCCTTACGCAGATTGTCAAAGTTCCAGTGAACGCAAACGTAGGACTGCCTTGCGTCGCAGTAGGCCATCCCAAACCGGTCATTTCTTGGTACTTCAATATCAAAAGAATTATCAAACGACGACGGCGACGAAGTACTCCGTATTACAATGAAGGAAAACTTGTATTGAGTGACGTAAAATTAAAAGATGCTGGTGCCTATAACTGCTCTGCTGTCAATCAATATGGCTCTGACTGGAATATCATTACACTTGTTGTGCAAGGTAGAATTCAGACATTCTGTTTATCTTTCACTAATTTTAAGCTAAGGTTTCTTGGTGTATTTTTTTCATTTTTCAAATGTCCCTTAATTATTCTAGGATATCTTTGATACCTATTTTTCTAAACTCAAGTCCTTTCTCGATACTTCGTTCTTTCCAGATAGCAACGATTTTATCAAGGCAATGCCGTATTCTTATAATCTTTTTAATTTATATAAGTGAACTTATCTAAACCTCAAATGTTCGAATGAAAATCCAAAAGCTGATGGAAAACACTTATTATGTCTTTTTGTATTATTCGCGAGTTCTTGATTGTCTTTATTATTGTTTGAGAAATGGTTGCAGAAATGATATTCATCATGTTTTTTAACAGGTTTTCCAGCCCGACCGAGGGCCATTAAAGCAGAGCAATTCAACAAAACCTCCATCAACATCAGCTGGGTCCCAGGCTTCAACGGTCACAGCCCCTTTGTTCGCCATGAAATCAAATACAGATACGGTAATCTGTCGTCCTGGAACTATCTTCAAGTGCCATCGGACAAGCTCTGGATGACATTTGATATGAAAGTCGGTTCCAAGGCGTTCTTTGCTGTTGCCAGTGAAAATTCCGTTGGTGTTGGTCCTTTTAGTAACACGATTGAAGTGCATGTCACTGCAAATGGTATGTTTGGTTCTCTTTTTTAGAACATAACTCCAAACTGACAAGTAAAATATGACCTCTTGAGCCATGTCCCAAGCAATATGTAAGGCAAGTAGCTTAAAGTTCTTTCAAGCAATTAGGCGCTACGTATGCACAACTGATAGAGAGTTTTGCTGATGAAAATAATATCAACCCTGTGCAAATAGTCAGAGGCACTTCTAGTAAGAAATGTACTACTCCACTCTAGGTCTTCAATAACGCATTCATCATCAGGTACCATCTTCTATCAGACCCTCCAACTATCCCAAAATCTGAGTTTTGGTTTGTTGTCATGGTCATAGATAAAACTAAGGGGCTAATAGAGATGGGCTCCCAGAACCACCTCTACAGTGTTTTTAAAGGGACACCATCCCTCTTTCCAGGAGTTCTTCCGCCCGAAGCCGTTAACCCCTGGAGTCGTATCTCATCCGCCCTCCTTGCCGGTCAATAACGCATTAGGACTTATTGAAGAAATGGGGAGAGCAGCACTTTTATTTTACTAGGCACCCATTACTTGCTTTGCCTCCATCTACATCGTTGTTGGCTTATATATCTTCCATCAAAATAACGAAATTGTTTGTGTTGTCATTGATATCAAACTAAAAGCCAGAAATATGACTGCAGGTTTGGTTACACGAGTTGTCTCAGAAGAAAAGAGGACAATACTCGAGAGTGTCGCTGTGGCGGAGGAAAAAGAAAACGTAATAGGGCCGATCATTGCTGGTTGTGTTGTTGCTGTTGTCATTGTAACGATCATTATGCTGTTAGCATCATGGGATAGAACAGAGCGCAGGATGAGAAGTAAGATGGTTAATAAATTTACTTGATTGCTGGTCAACAATTGGTTACAATCTATTCAATTTGCAGCAAAAGTTTTATTGCAAATAAATTTTGTACCGGAATGAGAAAGTAGACCATGTCATTTTAATTGAAATTTGATTGGTTAACTAATAAGCGCCAAATGGAAGTTAGTCTATATTTAACTCAAGGGGACCTCTTAGCTTGGAACTTAAGCTGTCTGTCCCCTTTGCCACCTCTACCTATCCGTCCTCTCTCTCCCTCATCTGCCCCTTTTGTCTTTTCTCAATGCTTGGCGGCTGTAAAAGCATCTTTGGGGTTGATGATAAAGTAGTTTTGCTTGTATGGGTCTCATGTTGACTATTAACGAGGTAAACCTCAATAAACCACGCTAGATTCAATTTGCATAAAATGCCATGGTCATTGGGGTAACTTTGTGCCTTAAGCAAACTAACTCTCCTTCTATGAATATTTAAATCGATGTATATCCTCTCTGTAGCATGATAGCATATGGTCAATGATTTCTTTTTTATAGCAGTAAATGTTTATTTTTCTTGCTCTCAAATTCATCCAAATTGAATAAAGCAAGCTTTTGAGCTGAAAGCATTTGGTAAGGTTAGTTAGAATATTTGTTACACAGGAAACATGTCTCTACACTTTAATGAGAATGTAGCTATTAGAACGTGCTATCAAAACCCCGATTATAGAAACTGACTACAACCTTTCGATTAAACAGCATTTTAAATTTCACAATAACACTTTTTTCTGCAGCTCCAAAGTGCAATCGTCTGTTTGTTTGTGAATGCGATGACGACTTCCCAAAAGACCAATTTCGTGGCACATATGACGGCCCTTATAACGAGCCCAACATGCCCTGGCCATGGAATTCCGCGGTGTAAGTTAAAAATTAACTTGCCTCGTTTTCATTTGGTATCAATTTTCAATTCAAATTGGTCACAGCAGGCCAAGTATTATCTACATGCTTGAATATTTTACGATGTCCTGGGTTTTTGGGCTAAGATAAAGTCAGGTATTGACTTCCAGTCAATGTGTCCTGTTTGTCTCTAAAACTTTCCAGAAACCATGGAAAAGCCATTAAGCCAGTCAAATAACCATGCTTTTAGACTCCATACACTATACTGTGATGTAATAAGGATTCTGGTAATGGATCTGATAGGTCAAAAACCTGGCAATAAACAGTCAGTGAAGTCAAAACTAGTTTTGGAACATGTTAACATGATACCGAATTCATTTCTTAGCGGGTATACGTCGATTTAATCAGATGGGAAGTTTACAGGTTGAGGTGTTGATTGTAAAACATTGTTTACAGCAAGGCTGGCTTAAAATATTGACCATTGTGCCTTTTCCGCAATGGCGTAATTAAAAGCTTAATTAGGTTTAGCTCGTCTTAATCAAAATATTATTGGGTCATTTTTTCAAGGTGACAAAAGGAACTTAAAATCAACATCATTTTTCATTTGAAAATTCAAAAAACTCTTTGACCAATGCATTGATTGGTGAACACAGAGGCCTGGCTGCATCGTCCTGACGAAGACTTTGAAAACTTTTGAGGTCAAAGAGTCCGTTTAGTTTGGTTTTCAATTAGAAATATATTTTTTTAAATAATATTTTATCATCTTTTGATTCTGAGCAAAATACAATTTACATCTGTTCAAATTCTTGGTTTAAATTTTAATCACATGATGATCTACACGATGAAATTGTATTGTTTTCAAAAAGAATTGCATTGAACCCAATAACATAAACATTCCTTTTCCCCTTTTCAAATAATTTTTCTGTGTGTAAAGCTGTGAACCATATTACCATTCGAAACGTGGATCTATTGTCTAGATTTAAGTTATCTAGACCTCATTCGAAACGTGGATCTATTGTCTAGATTCCAGTTATCTACCTTACATGCTGCATCAATTAGCGTTGTTTCTAATTAACTTTTCAGAGCTGTGTATTTTCTTATTATAAAAAGCTTTGAAAACAATCTCAGTTAGAGCGTCGTGAGATTAAACATTTCAGAAGTTGCAAAGTGCACTTCAGTATATCACTTCATCACTCTCCACCTTTCAAGGCAAACTGCGTGATATAAGCAACTATAGATGAAACTTTGAACCCAAATATTAAAATGAGCATAGTTTATTCTTAAAATTTAGGGGTGCTTTGAATGGCTCTTGCTTGAATACTATTGACACGAAGAGATAGAACTATCCAAGTGCAACCTTAAATGCACAAAATTGAGTATCAATTTCAAGAACCTCTGAATGTTTAGAAAGGTTTAATAACCGTGATAGTGACAGGAACATTCTCGATGGATGTTTGTTAAACCAATCTTCTTTGTCTCACTATTCTTAAATGTCGAAAAATTCTTTGTCTCACTATCCTTTAATGTTGAAATCTTCTTTATAATAAATTCCTCTTTGATTGAGATACTGCTTTTCCTGAAAATCCTCTTTACCTGATAATCTAAGTCAACTGAAAGTCTTCTCGACGTGAAAACCTTCTTTCTCTGATAATATGCTTTGTTTAAAAATCTTATTCATCTCAAAATCTTCTGTATTTCAAAACCTTCACAGAATTTGCTATACGTTAGCATTGGATGTGCCTGGCGTTCCGCTCAGTTTTATCTGCTGAGTTGGTAGATTATCAGACAAAAGCTTTACTGTGTTTTAAAATTTTGCTTCTTTCAAAGCCATTTTTATTGTTGGTAGCGCTAAAATAAATTTACAAATGAAATATTTGTGTTATTCTTACTACTGTTTTATTGCAGGGAGAGCGTTGTTTCTAGTAACGACGAGCCGCCGACCTCCAACCCAACAGGAGAGGAAGAGCGCTTCCCGGAGCATCTGTTTGCGCAGCTTTTGAACTTCGATGAAACCGAGGAAGACGAAGACAAGGCAACAGACACTCAGGAAAATAGTAGCCCTGACAAACCTGAATCTGCGATGCGTTTTGGCACTCCAAGCACAAACACATACAAAACCTCTGAATCATCCCAGCTCTCTAAAGGAATTTATACTAGCAACAGTTTATTGTCAAGTCGAAACATGCCTAGCTCCAATGAAAGTGATAGCGGCAATGCGGAGGCAACGGGAAATTTCATTTCTAGAAGTGTTGAGGGCGCGTTAAGCGAGGAAAAGTACACGGAGCGTGCTAAGCGGTCTTATAAAGATCAGCAGCTGAGACATTATTTTAAAAGTTTAGATAGTGGACTGCAAAAACAACCGAATTTAAAGCTCTACTTGACCGCAAATAATGGGAAGCGAAATAAAACTGGCCAACCACCAAAAGATTCCCAAGCAACGGGAATGAAATCCCTTACATTAATCGTACGCGACAACAAAGTGAAGCGGTCAAGAAGTGTGCGTTCGTACGATTCCGTTTCATCAACCTGTAGTTCAACGCGCGGAGAGTTGGTTCGTGCCTACGAATTCGGTCGAAAATACAGACTGCAGGAATATATTGTCCCACAAATTGGGGACAGTACAACTGAAGACAGTTGCAGTGAAATCAGTGAGCTTTGTGAATTCTCTTCATTGCCGCGTAATACAAATGACTGCCTCCTGCGTATGCCGTTGCCAATTAGGCCAGATGTTGTTGATGCAACGTTCAAAGGCCTAACAGTTAAAAATTTTCAAGACCCATACGATGGAGAGTCTCTCGTTTGAGACTTCGTTTTTCCAATGGCAGCAGAAATGCATTGTGTACTGACAGCGCTAAATGCTGCTGCGAAGATGCTCACTGTATCGAAAGTTGAAAAAATGTAGTGCCAGGTTTGCATGTTTAGTTCATATTGTTAAGTGAGGTGTCAGCATGTTTTTATCTAAATCAACTGATATTTGTGACACTCTTTGCTTTGCAACAATCTTTAGAAGAACAAAAAACAACCTTAACCTATTCAACATTGTTTCTGTGCCCGCCTGTGGGATGCCAAGTAAATTTGAGTCCTATAAACTGAAATCCTCACGTTGCTACGGCTAAAATCTGGCAAAAAGGTCTTTAGAACTAAAATCGAATATTAAAAATGCTTATATGTTAAGGATAAAAAACTTTAGCTTTTTGATAAAGACGACACCCCAATTGTCGCGTAGGGTCGCAGCTTCAACCTTGAGTGAAGGGGTCATAGAGTCATACATAGTTACCCGATTTAACCATGACACTTGTGCCCCCCTTTACGTTGCATCTATTGTAGCTTTATAGCCAAGAGAAAAAAATTCCAAACACTAGTTAAAATTCATAAATTGCAGCATGCTTGCAACCATACTCAATACGATATTTTTGTAACAATTTGCAGAAAGTCCTGGACATTCAAGTCCTGCACGTCTCCTATTGCTATGAAATATAGTTGAATTTTAGAACACGTTGTAATCCCATTGCTTATATTTTACTGAAACATTGAACTTTGCTGATCACTTGGATCAAAATTTCGTAGTTTAAGACTACAAAAAATAAAGTAAAACCTTAATGTTGTGTCATTTATGAAATTTCACAGAGAGTAAACTGTAATTTTAGTTATGTAGTACAAGAATGCAAATAACTTGCAAAACCCACTTTATAACTTGCAAAACAGTTGTTATTTCTAATAAAATAGATGTAGAGGTGATTTTATTCGGTCCAAATCATTGCTATGTAAATTATTCCTTAAGACCCTTGTGTTATCGCTATGTACTTTTTCTTCATCCCTTACCATACTTTAACATAGGCCTACTTCTTCCTTCCATGTAGCCGCGGTATCAAGTTGTTTCCATTTTAGAGTCCTGATCAATTTAGCTTCTTAGATACCAGGCTCCCAAGAACAGTTGAGCAAACGACATAATAGATATAATCGATACCAGGCTCCCAAGAACAGTTGAGCAAACGACACAAAGCTCGTTTAAATCCTTCTCGATAGTTACGATGACATACACCTTGTTCTTGTTTCACTGACAGCCAAGGCAACAGTTGGGAGTCTTGATTTTCCAGGAATGGTTTCGTAAAACATTAATTGCTGCATATTATTGAAAAGTAGAAAATTCATCAGATTGATTATTATTAAATTTTGTAATGCATACTGTAATTTTTTCAATTAAATCAATAAGCGAATCAGATTTTCAAAATGATGTTTACAGACGACGTTTCTTCTTTGTCGCTACTGCCACATCTTAGAACTCAGAAGGCTAGAGACCTGGTACTGAGATAGTGACGTATGCTGTAGTGGGAAACCTTTTGAATTCTACCAAGCATTGTATTAGCAATGTGCTGGTTTTTGTTAAGTGATAAAATTGCGAAGACAGTGAGCCTACTGCGAGTCTGCAACTAAAATTCTTGAACTTGAATTTAAAAATATAGCTGTAGAGTTGATGGTTGTCTAGGAAAAATGAGAATATGAAATTTTCTAGAATGTGAGATTTAATTCACTAAAACAATTTCCTTAAAAAAATGTTGGATAAAGACAAGAGTGAAAACTCTGAAAGGGAAAATTGTTCTGAAGCTCTCTCTACGGACTTTAGAATTTTGTAGATCAGTGTTAATAAGCTCCCAAAATCAGGGCCTCCGACAAAGAAAGACCGGAGGCCTAGCAAAGTGACTAGATTGCCGAGGAATGGACTGCTATCAATTTAACTCCTAATTTTTCTCTCTCAAAAATACCCACTAAATGTTTCATTGAAAGCAACAGGTAGCGTTACATTAAACAAATTAGACATATTATTGCAGCTATGCCTTCAAGTTTGACATGTTACATTTATGTCTCGATAGGAATATACAATCTCTTCAAAATTCGATAAGAACATAAAAATTCTTGTAATCTCTCCTAAGAGTACACTAAACCGTTGTTTAACAAAGTTGCTGTATATGAAAATGGAGCATTATTGGAAAATATAGAGCCATTGTCCAGAAAAGTGTCTTGTTTCCCGGGCTCTGAAAAAAAACAAGTTCAAGGAAGATGTCGACAATTATTCTTCCTTACTTAAAACCAAAAGCTAGTGCAAAGATTTTCAACTTGAATATTTCATTCTATCCAACAGAACTCGTGATGTCCCTCTCTACAGCACTAGCACCCCCTTCTTTACTCTCAATGACCCTATCAAATAATATCAGAAATCTGTACCACGCAGGCAAATTGATTGAATTTTGATAGAACGAAAAGGAAATAAATTTGATAGAGTTAAGCTTTAGTTTACTCAAATGTTTGCTTTTTTCAAAGCCAGTTTCAAGTTTAAAAGGATTCTTTAATAGATCTCTTTAAAACAGTTTCATAAACAGTTTCATTTTCTGTATATAAGCCTTTTTTAAGAGATGAGATAAGTCCCGTAAAATAAATGACGGGGATTCCTTTTTGGCGTATGGGCGTGGCATTTTAAAAAGACTTTTTGGTCCCTACTCCGAACCAACTTCTTGCATGGTCTTTGCTTCTCTCCTTCGTAGTGGCGTTCATCATGTGACTCCAAAGGCCATTATGATTTGTTTGTGCGCTTGCGCATTATCTCAGGGAAGAGAAAACATGGAGGAGGGACCTAAAGATCGTAACAAGGAAAAAAAATCAGAAGATGATGATCAATTTGAAGACGACGAAGACGATGAGGAGCCTAAGCTAAAATATGAGCGTGTAGGAAATGCTATACAAAGTATTTTACAGCAGGATGCTGCCAGTTGTATGGCAGTGCACCTTAAATTCTTGGCTCTCGGGACGCATTGGGGTGTTGTTCATGTTTTGGACCACCAGGGAAATAATATCAGAAACAAGGAATTCCCGTCACATACCACCACAGTTAATCAGATAAGTATCGATAGCTATGGTGAATATGTGGCAAGCTGCTCAGAGGATGGGAGAGTTGTTATCAATGGCCTATATTGCTCTGAGAATAACATTCAGCTAATGTTTGATTGCCCGATTCGAGCAATTGCCTTGCACCCGGAGTATGCGAAACGAGGAAACAGGCAGTATCTTGTTGGAGTTGGAGAAAAATTACTCCTTTATGAAAAGGGATGGTTAAGGAATAAGAACACTGTGCTACATTCTGGAACAGGGTATATAAGAACTATGAAATGGAAAGGGGATTTCATTGCTTGGGCGGACTCACAGGGTGTTGAGGTTTATGATATGAACCGGAGGATTAGATTTGCACACATTGACAAAGTGTCACAAAACCCCAGAGATGATCTTTATCGGTGTAATTTATGCTGGAAAGACAGCAATACTTTGCTTATTGCCTGGGCAGATTATATCCAGGTTGGTGTTGTGAAAGAGCGAGATAACAAAGACCAGCAGATTGCTTGGAGTGTTGGAAATAATCTTCCACCACTGTGTGTTGAGTTGACAAATGTCTTTCATACAGACTTCTTTGCTTGTGGGATTGCCCCTTTTGGAAGTGAGCTGGTTGTGCTTTCGTATTTGCCAAGCAGCAAGGCAGATGGCAAAGGCTCTGCCAACAGGCCACAGTTGTTGATCTTGAGCCCGCAAGCATACTATACATACTTTGAGTCCTCTAGTGATGCCTTATCTATCAGAGGGTTTGAGGAATACCAATCTAACAATTATTTTCTTGAGAATGTTCAAGAAGAAAGTTTGTTTTACATTGTTAGCCCAAAAGACATTGTGCTAGCAAAGCCGAGGGATATGGATGACCATATATCTTGGTTGATGGAGAGAGATATGTTTGAGGAAGCCTTGGCAGATGCATTAAAACACGAGAGTATGCTGAAGACGCACAATGTATTGAAGATATGGAAGAAGTATATGAACAGTTTGATTAACAGCAAGAAGTTCAAAGAAGCTGCTAAATTGTGTAGCAAAATTTTAGGAGATGATCAAGCCCTGTGGGAAGAGGAAGTTTACAGATTTGCAAAGTACAGACAACTCAAAGTTATCACACCTCTTGTTCCTTTTAAGAAACCAAGATTGAGTCATACAATTTATGAAATGATATTAAATGAATACTTGCAAACAGACATCTCTGGTTTTCAGAAACTTATCAAAGAATGGCCAAGTGATCTTTATGAAAGTGCAACAATTACCCGTGTCATACAAGAGAAGCTCAAAGAGGAGCAAGATGAAAGTAATAACAAGATTTTGCTCCAAACACTAGCAACTTTGTTTGCTCATGAGAAGAAATATGCCCAAGGCCTTGCCATTTACTTGAAGCTTAGAGATCCTGGTGTGTTCGATATGATTGAAAAGCATAATTTAGTTGAATTTCTTAAAGACAAGATTGTTAGCTTGATGGAAATAGATGAAAAGAAAGCAGTAAAGTTGCTAACTGATAACATTGAAACAATGAATGTTGAGCATGTTGTAAGACAGCTGCTTAATCACAAGAAACTGCTGCACTCGTATTTAATTGCATTGTTTTTGAAAGATGCTCAAGCTGGACAAGACTTTCATGAACTACAAGTTGAGCTCCTCGCTGAGTTTGACAGATCCAAGCTGCTACCATTTCTCAGAAGTAGCAACTACTATGCTTTGGAAAAGGCTTTCAAGGTTTGTGAGGAAAGAGACTATATACCAGAAATGGTTTTTTTGCTGAGTAGAATGGGGAATAGCAAAAAGGCACTATCAATGATTATTGAAAAGGAGCAAGACATTGAGAAGGCTATAGAATTTACTAAGGAACAGAAAGATGATGTTTTGTGGCAAGATTTGATTAATTATTCAATAGACAAACCTCTGTTTGTTAGAGAACTTCTAATGAATATAGGCACTGCAATCGATCCTATTATCTTAATTGGACGTATTCCACCAGGTATGAAAATACCAGGCCTTCGAGATGCACTTGTCAAAATCTTGCAAGACTATAATCTTCAAGTGGCCTTACACGAAGGTTGCAAAAGTATTCTGGATAAAGACAGTGTCGCAATAATGCAAAGACTGGTTAGGGTACAAGCTCATGGCTACAGCGTGTCAGAAGATGCCAAATGTGAGGGCTGCCAAGGATATGTTGTAGTTGAAAACAGTCAAGGAACTGCCGACATTGTGGTGTTTTTCTGCAAACATTTCTACCATGAAAGATGCTTGCAGCAAAATGGAGAGGAACCATTCTGTCCTATTTGTACTGCTAATGTAAAAAAGCGGAAAGGCACAAGAAGCACAAGGTAAAGTAATTTGATTTTGAATTAAGAAATGACCCTATGACATATTTCATTAATCTGATATTCACAAGAGCCAAAATATAAGCAGTATCATATTTTTGTTGGATTAATGTTTTCACCAAATGGATTTTGCTATAGAAAACAACTATTGTAATTAAACTTAGCTACGATTACACTTTTGAAAAAATTGAATTCTTTATTAAAATGAGGGATTAACTTATTGTTGATAGTATTGTTAGAAACAAGAATGTATATTTGCTGCATGTTTGAATCTCTGCAGTTTAGTGTTCAGATTTTAAGAGCTGAAATATTGTGTATCAATATTGATTTTCTCTTCTTTGTGTGTATTTTGCTGTAGCAAAAACCAGACAACAAGGTTGTAAAAAGATCCATAGAAAGTCAATCAGATAATTTTTGCTGTGTGTGGTACTCAATGACACAAAATTTTTGTGTGTGGAATGGATATCTATCTAGGCACTTTAACCAACTCCCAGACCAGATTCCAAGACTACTTCCCAGATTAAGATCAACTTAAAAATATCATCTTTTAGAGTATAAAATGTTTATATAGAACAAGCTTTGGTAGTATGTTTTTCAATGGTGCCAACATTGCTCAATTTTTCGCTTTTTGCAGAATATTTCAAATGTATAACTGTTGCATTCAAGTGAATTGGGATGTATTAATTATTTGTAATTCATATTTACAGTTTTCTACTTGTTGCTAGTGTCATTTGCTGTTGCTAACCGAAATGTTTTTGTAATCTTGTACTGAAGCAAACTTGAAAATATTTTTATTTCTGGTTACCTCTCTGCTAGGGCAAGAGTAGAGAAAAAGTTTTTAGATGGCTTAGTCTGGAATGTCAAGTTATTATTATCAAGTTTGCCCTGCAATACCCAAGCTCTTTGTGAGAGACTGTGTTTATAGACATTTTTTAGGGAAGACTTCTTCAGTGCAGATGTTACTAAACTACTTCTTGTTGAATTTACTAATGTAAGACTTTTATTTGATCAGAACTCAGTCTTTCTTGAACAACTTAAGTTAGACTTTGGTAATTTTGATCAGTGACAACTGTGTATGCTGGGTCATCTTGTCTACTTTATGACTATTCTTAGTTTATGACATCATGATGATGTCATAGAGATTAGGGATGCAGCCAAATTTGCTGTATGGTTTGTCATATATTGTCCTCATTGGAGAACCCGGCTGACTGACTGGCTGACTGATTGACTGACAGCACCAAGTTTTTACAGAGGGTGAGGGGAGATATGACACCCTCCCCTAATTACTTGTGTGTTCTTCAGTAAATTTTGTTCAATAATAATATTAAAATAACTGATAACAATAATATTAAAAAATGGGCCTTTCGATCAGTTTACAGCCACCTGGAGTGCGTGACACAAAATTTAATCATTATGCAACACCTCTCTAATCCTTCTTACCTAAATCCACTCTGGACCTGCCATTCAGAAGATGTTGAATAATTCCAGAGCTTGAAGAATTGACTGATGTTTGAAAATTACAAAACTCTCTAAATTTCTTGATTTCCTATTAAATATTACTGCTTGTTTGGCATAAACCTTTGGAGAATAAAGATTGAAAATTATTCGAAATTCCTCACAGCCAATCTCAAAAGTCTGTAATGTACTGCAACAGTTTTTGTGGTGTTAACTATTTCTAAACTTTACTTTTCCATCTCATCCTTTTCAGAAGGCTTGATACCAGAACAAACTAGAGTTTTTAGAAAACACCTATGTATAAAGAAAGATGAATTCAAGTTTTAAATTTGGAATTACAGGCTTGCCTCATTGTTACCTATTTTTAGTGAAAGCTGATGACCAATGCTTTTTAAGACCTTGAATAGACGCATGCCGGAGCTTGTGGGCTAGAGGTGCTTTGGCCCCCGCTCCCCCTCCACGTTTTTCTAAGGAATAAATACAATATGATATTAAAGCATCATTACGGATTTCTAGAGAACAAGCCAACAATATTCGCAATTTTAGTCCTCAAATCAAATCTGATAAATGGTATTGTATGTAAACAATACTCTACCTCAAGACATGATTGATTGATACTTGATCAGCATGATTGATAACTTTTGCAGATCGTAGTAAGCCTTCTAATAAGTCGTAGTAAGTCGTCTCAACTAATGCCTAGAATTTTAACGAACATCTCGAACTTTCCTTTAGCTACTTTACATAAATTTCCTTTACCTGTGTTTAAAAATCTTCGAAATCAATGGCATTCGCCGGTTTATGTAAACTTTTGTAAGGAGTACTTCAAAATCAGCTTATTTAAGATTTCAAATGTAACTCGAATCGTCTCAACAAATGGCTAGAAGTCTAACGAACCTCTCGTAAATTCTGGTGTCAAAGTCCCACAGGGTCCCCTTCTAGGCCCTTTCCTTTTGCTACCTTACACAAATTTCCTTTCCCTGTGTTTAAAAATCTTTGAAAAAATAGAATTTCGCTGGTTTACGTAAACTTTTGTAAAGAGTATTTCAGAATCAACATATTAAAGGGCATGTGTCGTGAACATGGGTTGGCACTAGATCATAGTCAGCTAACGTACATGACGTCATACATCTTTGAAACCGAGGACTAAGTGAAATTAGACGGAGGCTGCAAGCAATGGCGGAACTCGCCTGTGGTTTGCTGTGGCATTAACAGGGTCCAT
The DNA here is from genome assembly GCF_013076305.1 of Rhopilema esculentum. The sequence continues at coordinate 11,098,257 of NW_027019322.1, forward strand.
GCATCGCTACAGAACAGTTAAATGTTTTAGTCGAGTGCAAGAAAATGACATCAGGAAATCTTTCTGTAGTTTGTTTAATCTACAGGGGCGTGTTTGCCAGGTTTTCTGCCTACTTCTTTCGGGGAATTTTCTGCTACAGCTTGAATTTAGCTTTTTCTCCAGAGGTTTCAATTCACAGCACACACAAACAGAGAAAGACGGAAAATGTCTATTCTACTCTAAAGCGAAAGCATTAAATAAGCCCTGTTTTGAAGCACTTTCTTACAGTTGAATCTAAAGAACTCGTTTCAGTGCGTGTGCAGCTACGAAAACGCTCTCTTACGTTTTCGTTTCGGATAACTGGTTTTGCCGCATAAGAACATTATCAAGCGTTTTAAAGAGAGTTTCCCGACAAAATTTGCTGTAATCAAGCCTAAAGTCCCTTTTAGAAGCATTGCGTCAGCCTTCATTTTCCATAGTTTAGTGTTTAGAACATTGAATGAGCTGAGGTATTGGCAGTTGACATAGGAATTGAATCTCATGCCGCTTGCAATATAGTTTTTCATCAAATGGTTGGAACGCCATGACGTCATACACCACTCATGCACCAGATTGCCATAGTTTGTATGACGTCATGTACATTAGCTGACTATGATCTAGTGCCGACCGTGAACATGATTGGCTAATGCAATTCAATTTGTTTAGTACAAAGCATGGAATCGAGGGTGAATTTTTACGGTAGTAAAAATTCAAGAAGAAGAAATGAAAAGTCACGATACAATGGAATTCCTCTCCAAAGGCTTTTGTTTCATTAGCCAACTGTTAATGCGACATATGCCCTTTAAAATTTCAAATGTAACTTTTACGTTTCATTAGCAAATCCAGTATTATAAGAGTCCAGTTAAAGGCGAATAACGAAGGTTACTATATATATAGAACTCGACCTAGAAATATTAATTCTTGCATAACTTCTTTGTGCGGTTTTCATAAAAAGCAGTTTGGAAAAAGAGATTTCCATGAGCAAGTTAGGATTAAAAAATAACTAAAAACCACTTCGGAAATTCTGGAAATAAAACAAGTAGACTTTCACAGAATTTGAAGAATTATTCGTAGTATTTTTTCTGATAGCGATGTTTCTCTTAGGCGATGTTTACTAGCTTTTTTCATTAAAATACGGGGACCATATCACTATATCAATAGCAACATTACAAGTATTCTGATATTTATAGATCTTTCTTCTTAAATATTCGATTAAATACCTATCAAGGTTTTCACACGAGACAATTCAGCATCTCTCTAAATACTAAACGAAAAACAGTTATTTCCTCCATGGGCGCTCATTAAGCAAAATAATATACATGTATTGACTTCATATGTATTTCGCAAAAAAGGAATGAGCGCTCAGGGCACGCTCCACCGGAGGGGCCGGGCTGGCCATGCCCCCCCCCCACTTTTTGGCGAAGCAAATAATTTCGAAGCTGTAGTATAAGGGGTAAGAAACCCTGGCCCCCCTACACTTAGTATCTGAAAGATTTTGCTTTCAAATGGAATAGTTCTTCCAAGCGTGCTCTTAGTGATAATTTAACACCTATGACAAAAACAAAATCCATGCTGAAGCAATTAAAAATATGCGCTCTGTTGCAAGTATTACTCCGCTCAACAAATAATAGAATTTCTGTTTGAAATTGAATATCTCATTCGCAAGTGCTCTTTATCAAATTAAATGATAATAGGTTGCTGAATCTACAAGTCTGTAAAAAGTATTTAGAAGATATATTTGCTAGAAGGCCCACAATAAGCCATGGAATATTTCTTCTAACTGGTTGACTTTTTCATACGGACAAGCTCCAAACTTTGAAGGGCTTTTTAAGAGTTAATCCTCTTGTGATGGGACCAAAGCATATGGATTCGTTAATCCTTGGTCTGTAAACGTGACTTCTTAATATTTGACAGCCAATTAAATGCTGATAGGGTTAAAGGGCAATTTGGTACAGCCTCAAAAACACTCACATTAGAGAATTTTTTCCAGGGACACCGTAGCAGAGTTATGAAGTGTGGGGGGTGGGTGGTTGTGGGCTCCACACAGTTTAACTATTGTGGTAGTTTGCCATAGCCGTCTTTGATGTCACAACCATTACACTCTTTTCTTTTGATAAGAACAATTTTATAAGAACACAAGCCTCAAAATTGGTCAAAAGTTAAGAACAAGCTGAGACTCAGCTTTTGCAAAATGCAATTTTGAACAACTTTTTTACTCAAAATCGAGGATTTTTAGCCATGTGTGGGTGCTTTTTCGGTGAATATTCAAACAAATGAAGGTTGTCTCACTCTCTTTGTTGGCAAACGAGGCCTGACTAGCTCCCTACAGCGAAAAAGCTAGCTCTCGCACTGCTTACACCCTATTAAATCCACAGATTTTCGAAAAAATTAAGAATAGTCAGCCTGAACTTAAATTTACTGGTTCTTATAAAAAAGAGTGTATATCAGCAGCAATTAATATTATTATATTAATATTAGAATATTAGCCATAGTTGATTTACGTTCGTTTGTTGTTGTTTGTTCTCAGCGCGTTGCGGTGTTCCCTATTCACTACATCTTTATATCAACAGCCGCGAAAAAAGTGGGAGCCCCGCCCCAGCCTGGTTACCAAACCAAAAAATAAGAATATGAAAATTTCAGAGCCAAATGTTGAGACAACCCTCCCCCAGCCCCTGTCGAAATTTCTTTTACGTGCATTTTAAGATCTATTTTTTAAAAATGTTCAGGATCTAATCTAATTCCAAAATAGCTACTCTGGTCTGATCTAAACAGCCTATCAAACAGACATGGCAGGCCATAATTATTGGGCTATTTGCTCGCGTGTTTTGTGCGTCTCTCACGCGAGAAGGAGCAGCTGCACCAAATTATTCCATTGTGGCAACTGAGGACAAGGAAGCCTGGAAAGTCTTGCATTAATAATTAATCAAAAAAGCTGCTGCAGAATCAGTGGGAAAACGTGAAATAATCTGAATACTCACGTAGAATATCTGAGGATGTATATCTACAGGTTAAATGTTTAAAGCAGCGCTGTTATCTTTCAACTTAATTATAGCAAAGGCATTCTGGGCTGGGCTAGGCCGGTGAATGATTGCCGCATTCACTCAATATTTGAGCATTGGGAAGAAGCAGCTGAAAGATTGACCCCGCCTTAGGATTATTCATTGATAGAAACAATTTGATGCAGTAAATGCTGAGGTATGTATATAGTTCTGTGAGAGTATCTACGTTTTCTCATCAGAGAATATATAATTTTTATCTTGATTGTGAGTAAACAAACTTTGTAGGCCGTTTCCGTTACATCAATCTTTGTACAATCCCAATTGCAGTTAATTTTAGTTTTTCAGCTTCTAGCGCGATAAAGAAATTGAAATTAAGGTTCCAAGAACGAAGTTGGATGCTTTATCTCGTACATTGTAATGTTTTTCTTTGTCGCGAATCCCACAAGCCACAAAAAATAGAATGTAAATGTACAACAACTACAAGAACAAGATATAAGGAAAGTTGTAGGATAGGTTCTCTTTTGTTTGTTATTTCTCAATGCTCTCAAATCTCAAGAAAACTGCCGCTCGTTATATTGTCTATCTTGTTCAGAAATTTAATGATGTTGTCAAAAAACAGCAGAATATCTGATGACCGGGCATCCACTGCTCACAAAAGATTTGGGGATCGGGTAAAAGCTATCTTTATAAAAATATCACCTAGAGGATTATAGCCTTGAGTTTCTTTAGGAAGCAAGCGTGATAGAAAATTGGCTTGCCCCACCCTAATGCAAGCGATTCTTTGTTTTGCTTTCAGTAAACTGTACACTTGTCAATATTTAGTTTGAGGTGCACTTTAAACCTGAACGCTTAAAACCGTTTAAATGATATTAAAAGTTCAAAGGACGTCTAAGAAGGATATTTTACAAAAAGTTGCTTCTGGTTCCCCCTAGTTACTTTTTTCAATTTGTTTAACTTGAAATCCAACCAGTAGTTTCATAATTTTGCTGACGTAGCAAGTATTTTTGCAGGTAAAAAGTCTATTTCTTACAAAACTAAAATATTATTTGACAAAAAAATGGACTTTTGAAACCATCATATTGATTGTGTAGAAAATTTAGAAAGAATAATGCTAAAGGGGATTTTGTTATGCCTCCAACTTTTTCTTGTTTTTTATTGGTGGTCATGAGAAACAAGAAAAGAAAAATGATTTGAAACATGGACATGCACAATCAATAACCCCACTACAAATATTTCGAAATTTTCAGTTTTAACACTGTAGTTTTTCATATTTTAAAGCAGGTGCCTAAGGGCATTGATAACAATGGTTTCCATTTAAATTTTCACTTGGCAGACATCCATTCCATAAGTCTGTTGATGTGGTTTTTTTTGTTGATTTATGTTTCATGACTCATCCTCACTTTTAGAGGCAAGGCTGTGTTATTCAGATGTTGAGCATAAGAATCATCAACACTTCAGTCCATTGTAATATTAGATAAAGAAATGGCAAAGGTAAGACAAAATTTTGTTGCTATAGTTTCCTACTGAACTTGTTTAATCACAAGGAAATCAATAATTATTTGGTCTCTTCTATTTTTTGCCACCAAACATCCTGGTTATTGAGAATTTATTCAAATGTTGAATTCAAAGTGATTTTTCTTTAGACAAATATTCAAGTTTGTAAGTCAAAATTTCATTCAAAGTCTTAGAAGTGTAGATGGGCAGTCCAAGAATGATTTTTTCTCTGTAGGTATATATCTTCTATAATATAGTTTTGTGACAGGACCAGATATTTTTGATTTTACATTAGTGTCCAAACTTTGGTGATGTAACATCAACATATTAAATTATTATTATTTATGAAATAAAATTTTCAAAAGAATATAAGCCATCTAGCACCATCTAGTATAAGCATCATCTAGTATAAGCACCATCTAGTAACTTGTGGACCTCATTACACTTGTCAGTAGAAGGTATGATTTTTCTTTGCACCATGCATCAATCATTTGCCATTTCAGATGTCAAGAATGAACTAACTTTGGAATAAATAAATAATTAGATCATTCAAAACAATGTTCATACAATCAGTTCACGATAGCTTATCGCCTTCTGTACTTTACTATCTATACTTTACAGACTATGTAGAATATATAGAGTATGTAACTGAGGTATGAAAGATCCAAATTTAGATTTGAAACTGGATCACATATTTTTGATATTATTTTCACTATGTACTGATGTCTTAATTGTCATGTTTACAAGTTAAAACTTGTGATAAGAATTTATTTCTTTTTAATTCAAAGTTTAGATTTAATTCAAAGAATTTATTTCTATTTAATTCAATGTTTAGATTGATTATTATCTATATGCTATTTTTGATGACTAGTAATCATGCATTACTTACATAATACAAATTATATATATACTATATATAATGAAACATTCAAAATATCCTATTTTCACGTAGGGGATCGCAGAGGTTTTGACTAATGTGCACTTTGTTCAGGGGACCTTTTCTTATACAGGCCAGGATGAGGATGAGGTGTGGTCATTGAAGATTTATGTATAAGTTATTTGTTGTTGTTTAACCAGATTAATTTACCTCCAAAAAGCACAATGTAACTTTTGTATTATGTTGAATGGTGTTTGCAAATCAAATTTTTGTTCAGCCTTTATTATATTATATTTGACAATCATATTGTATTTCCTTTTGAATATACTCAGATTTGTATGCAAGATACATATTAAATGCTGATAACTTTCCTAATTTTAGCTGTCTTTCAATAAAGGCGATATTGTGATTATATCAAAAGTGAGTACTTACAAATTGTTGCACATAACCTTTAGTGGTAGAGCTGATTTTTACCTTTTGTTTTCTTATTGAGTTTTTTATTATCTTCAATACTCAGTCAGTATTTTACGAATAATCATTGTTGTGTTTTTTATTAATGAGCTAAGTGTGTTGATTTTTTACTTCTTGAATATGCCTTGAAGACAAAGTTTTGTGCTGAATTTTTAAAAAAAATTGTTATTGATGTCAGGCTTATAGTTTGCTGTAGTTTGCAGAATGTCTAAATGCCATACCTTTGTAGTGGCAGGCCTCTCCATAAAGATTTTTGCAGGTGCCTGGCTGATCGTATGCCTTGAAGCTGAATATTTTATCCTGGCGGGTGATTCATAACTTCTGGTTTTATTTGCACTGAAAAACAGTGATATAACTACTTTTGATGTTAGAGCTTTTCTATTCGGTTTTTAAGCTTTGTGGTACCAAAAGATTATATTATTATTGTCTAACAAGTGTTATAGACACCCACAAAAGAAAATCCTATTATTTTGATCCCCATAAGAATTATAACAGTAATGTGTTGAAAAAGTGTAGCTAGACTTTTAACACCAATTTAGTCTGAAAATTGCTTCCTAAGTTAAAATATATTGATAATGATAACAAAAAATTAATGATAACAGTGGTGATGCAGAAAAGATTGGTTTTTTCCTCATACTGAACAGGTAGCACATCGTGTTGTGCAATTCCTTAAATTGTGAATGCTGTAATTTAAAAATTACTCCTGGAGCAAGACAAAGTTTCTGATAACAAATTCATCTATTTACAAAATGCCTATGGCTGAGGTTCCTGATATTGCTACTTAATATGAAGCAGGTTTGTGACAAAATGCGTACCTTGTCTTGCCTAGGTGCATGTTGAAAGGCAGGCCAACAAAAACGCTTCTCAAACTTAGAGGCCTGCAGTGGGTAGGATTGGAATTTGGCTTGACAGAAATGTTTTCTGCCTTTGATATGATACATAAACATATTCCTAGGTTGTAGATGGTGGCTGGTGGGAAGGAACAAGAGATGGTAAAATTGGCTGGTTCCCAAGTGCTTATGTGAAGGATGTCTCACCAGGTACAGTTTCCATTGAAATTGTTATTTTCCATATGCATTCTGTAACTGACCTGTATGCCTGTATTGTGACCATTCAGATGTGTATGTTGTCACATTAGGTTCCAGTGGTTTAGACAGCTGTATCTTCTTTTGAATTGTGGCACTTGACAGCTCTGTTGAAACAACACCATTGGCCTGCAGATGATATATCTCCATTTTGGTTTTTGTTGTCATCAGTCTCAATCCTCATTAGCCAATGTCAAGCTGTGCTCTTTACTTCAAGCAGATGTTCCTGTGTTTGTTTTGTCTTGAAAATGTCAATAACATTGGAACCTATAGTACCAGTAGACTCTTTTTGGGAAATTTCTTAAGGATGTCAATTTCCCATTCCATTTTGCTCAATTTTGTTGAACTATAATTTTAGATCAAAAGATGGAACCATATATTAAATGAGAGGATTTTAATCCAATTGAAAAAATATTGTTGTTTTATCCAATTTTTGTTGTGCTTTTGTCCCCTTGTCCTGTTTAGAACCCTTTTCAGAATCCAATGCAGATAGAATTTTTCAATCTAATTGTTGATGAAATTTGGAAAGCCTGAAACTAAAAATAAAATCTATTGATGCAATATTTGGTTGCAAGAAGAAAGGTTGAAAGGAAAATTGTTTAAATGATCTTTATCTTTTCACATAAATGATCAACCTGTTGCCCTCTCAACCTTCTTGCTGTCACCAACAATCTTACAAAATTATCTCTACAGAATAATTAATGCCTTTTTAAACATGTCTTTCGTGGAAAACAGTAGACGTATTGAACAAAACATAATTTACCTCAACTCCCGATCAGCTCAATTGATTTGGCAAATTACTAAATGGAATCATAGTTGCATAATCTTGTAGCATTATTTCTTAAGAATTGAAATTTTATTTATATAGACAATATAAGTAAACTTAGAGGAAACTTTTAAAAATCCAGACCCATCACCTATTATCTCCCTGAGTCTATCACAGACTAATCTGCTACCCATGTGGAAAAACATGAGAAACTTGGTATTTTTTAATACTATGAACCATAAGAAGAAAGATGTAGCAATCAAAATATATACTTAAAGTAGTTGTGAAAGTGACCTGATTTAAATTAGCAATATCTTGCTTGAAATATTTGAATTGTTTTTTTCTGCAGAGGTTGCAATGAATGTAATTTTCTTCCTTTTATAGACCCAGAAGAGTTTGACAAAGAAAAGGTCACTCCACAGCCTGTTGCAGATACCCACAAAGCAAATCATACTTTGGTATGCAACTAAAGTTTGCAATTTATGACTTTTTTATTTTTCCCAAACAAAAAATTATTGCAAATTTTTTTTGGGGGGGGGGGGGTAGAGGGACCCAGTCCCCCCTAAGCAAGCCAGTATGTGTTTGGTTTGGCAAATTTCTTTATTTTGCTATTGATTTTCCATGAATGAACAAATTCTATTAGTCTTCTAGAGTCAGTGAATAGTTTAAGTGATTCCATATACACCACAGAGAATCTTTAAAAAGATTGCAAGTATATAGGGTGTGACCATGGGTGTTGCCTCGATGTATTCCCTTCAACACAGCCCCCTTTCCCTAACTTTTTAGGACAGCACCACTGATTGTAGCCCAAGAAATGAATTTAAGGAGAATTTTAAATTTGGTCTTTGGGCCTGAAAAGCAAATACTAGACAAACATTTGCTATAAACTGTCTACCCTGTTGATTGTTTGGGGATAGCTAAGCTCTAATGTTCTAGGGACTGGCAGGTGCTAAACTCATATGGCTCATTAAATTCATATGGCTCTAGGGACTGGCATGTGTTAAACTCATATGGCTCAATATTTGTAGACTAACTGTAAGCTGGATCGCTACTCAGATGAAAATTGGCCTATTCCCTAGTCAGCTTATCGTAGCTATGCGCTCCCTATGTTTGGAACTATTTTAATATTCCTCACTTGCTTTGAAAAAATCGATCAGTTAATTTGTCAGTCAGTTATTCGATCGGTTTTTGTGGCTTCTCTTCATAGGAATATATACAGATTTTTAGAAGTTGTTTTTCGCTCGTTATTTCCAGGTAGTAAAGAATATGGTTGATGTAGAAGAAGCACATGTAGAGGAATTAAAGGTATGGAAACATCCAATGTTTACTTTAGGCCTTACTCCCATTTGAAAGCGTTATTAATCATGAATTAAAGATTCTGTCTAATAGTAAGAAATCAAACACTGTTCAGGTGAAGATTTCCACGTATTCTTTTGCCATAATCTACCAGTTATATATACACCGTTGTGCTATTTTTATGATTCCTAAAACAATCAATTTCTTTTGAAAATACCATCTAGGGTTCGATTTAATGTATTTTGCCAAAATTCTTTAACAAGTCATCTTGTGTCGATCTTTTCTTTGTAACAATTCATAATTTCTCTTTCTAGAATTTTCACGAAAAGTATATTAGTCCACTAAAGAACTCGGACATGTGAGTTTTCATTGAAAGAATTGACTTTTCCTTCTTTTTGAAAGGAATTTAGGTTTTTTTCATATGACATGTGTTTTCTTGCAATGAAAAGTAGCGGAGAATGATGGAAGTGAATTCAAGCTTTCTTGTGGCTTCCTAATCTCCTCAAATTTCGCCTTCTTTTGTTGTGAGTCTTAAGTATTTTTATCCCTTATTCAAACTCCCATGCTTTTTTTATGTCTTTTAATAATTTCCCTCATTCATAGATTGGGACAATCTGATTTAATGACACTTTGCGGTAACTTTGAAGAAATTGTGCAGTTCCACCAGCGACTGCTAAAGGGCCTAACAGATCAATCAAAGTAAGTTGTTTTCGGTATCTTTCTTAATTCACTGAGATTAACTTCTTAACAGACGCAACATCGCATTTAAAATTGATGAGCAAAGCATGTCTTTTTGTTGCGTTTAAAATACGTACGTTTGTGTCGGAAAGGTGGCTGAAAGAAAGATATTTAATAGACAGGAAAATGTTTCGGAGTTCATGCACGTGCATGCACTGGTCAAAAAATTTAAATAAAACGATAAAAATGTCAAAAATAAAATTCTGTTTTTTACATGCTCGTTATTTTTATTAACAATGTAAACTTTATTTCCCGTTAGATTCTCATTCATATGTTTTCAATAGATTTAAAATGGAAAAGAAGTGTTAGAAGAACTTTAGGGATTGTAATTCTCATATCATTTTCTGAGAAAGCTTCGATACTGAGTGTTACCTGAAATATCATGTGACGACAATGCATATATTTGATCATGGGAAGGTTCTATTTGAGCCATCGTAAAACTGTTATAAGACTTTAAAGGCAATCTGTTTCGTTGTGGATTGGTTAACGAGAACAATAGCTGGAACAATAGCCTAAACACCATTCCAGCGCTCCGCCATATTTTTTACAATGCGATAAATTAAAGGGGGACTGGAAAAAAAATACCTTTGTTCTTATAATCAATCAACGTCGTGACAGATTGCCTTTAAATTAGATTGTATATCAGATCAATAGCCTTGTATCTTTGTCATAATTCTTTTGCTGTCGAGCACTCGTCAAAAAGCTTCTTGTCTTGCCTTATATTATTTCTCATTCGCTCCCAATTGTTTGAAATGCTGTACGGTTTTCCGGATCATTTAAAATGCGCAATTAATTTGTGATTTAAACAATGCCATAAACATTAAGAATGTAGATACCTTAAATTCGATTATTATGTTTTCTGTTACTAAATCCAAATTTTTACCAGACTTTTTTTTGTATGAAGAATTTTGGAAAATCTCCCTCAAAAATATTGCTAGGCTTGATTCATAATGTACCCGTTTTTTGTCCAAACAGAGAGGGTTTGGAACATCAAAGAATCGGTGCTGAATTCCTTACTCTTCTCCAAGAGGTGAGTTCTTGTTGACGTCTGTTTATCTGTGAGAACATAGACTTGATCGGTTTAAGTGCAAGTCTTCTAGCAAGCAAACTGCAGCATTTATTTCAGGGATACCTAGCACACGATGCATGTGCCCCCTTAATTTTTTATCAAGTTCAAATTTCGAGTTACCTCGTCAGGACGTTGGAAAAAAGCCAGTTTTCTGAGACCTAATTCCCCATACCTGTTCCACTCAAATTGTGAAATGCTTCCTGCCTACTTGTTTCATTCCACTTTATTTTCCTTTTGGAAACCGATTTACAGTTTCCTTATAACAAGGCAACTCTTACTGTGTTATTCTATCTTTAATATAAACGAAATTTAAGCTAAGATCGCTTGTCCTGGCTTGAATTTTAGCATCTATCTTTACACATGTCTTTGATAATTGTTTTATTTTGCCAACATTGATTGAGGCTTGCAATAAACCGTTGAAAATCCTCTGTAGAATGTCACTGCATGAAATCCGTTTGCATTATTGATTACAAAATTAACCAATATTTTGTTATTACGTAACAAATCAGAAATCACCCTTATTCAAATTTTCTTTCCTTAGGTAAAGGAACTTTATATTTCCTATTGTGCAAACCATCCATGGGCGGCTGCTATTTTGTCAAGAGAAAAGTGAGTCGACAATAAAATATTTATGTTTTTTTTACCGAAAGTACAAATCTTGTCTTGAAATTATTTTCACATCTTTACAAATTTATTCTTTGAAATATTAATGACATCTGTCCACCATCTTTTTATTGACGTTGAGATTGTGTGATTTGGCTGTAAAGAGATTTACTGATGTTTCAGACCATTGTCCCGGCATTCCACATTTAGATTTTAGTGTTTAAAGTGTTCCCAATTTCTTTGTGTTTAAAGTGTCTGCTGCTTTTCAATTTTCATGTTTAGCCAACTCTGCATTTGCCCTCGAAATATTTGTCATGAGAATATAGAGCTATGCATCTAGACAAAGCGACCTGATTAATTTTTTGCTACTAAAATATGAGCGATAACGAATGAAATAATTTTGATAACAGGCTGTAAATCCAAGTTGCATATTTCAATTTCCGCAATCTCGGTGAATATGTTATAGAGTTACGTAAACAATTTTTTGGTACAAAATTTCAAAATAGCTTTGAAGAAAGCAAACATTTTAAAACATACTTGAGCTTTTTTCTGACACTCTTCAGATTATAAAACGTCAAAATAACGATGACAATTCTAAGCTAGGAAATATATATACCAAGTCGCGAAAGTAACTGCTTACCGGTCTGTCATGCAGTGCCCGATGCCGTATAGACAGAGCTGTACACACTATTTGGTGTATAGAACAGGACGGTTCTAACTTGCTACTCCGAGTTTCACGCTTAATGCCATCACCAGGCACCTGTTCGCAACCCAGGGGTGGATGGTAGTAGGCCAATCAGAAACGCAAGCATATGACGCTACAGGCTAGCCAACCAATGCCGCTCGGCTTTAGTCCAAAGACGAAAACCAACTTCGTCTTTCTACACAATAGTGGTTTTTCATTTTCAAGTACATCGATTCTAAAACAGACGAAATAATATTTTAAACTGTTTTATTTTCGAGTTAGGTAACTCCAGTTCTTGACCTCGTTCAGAAAATGTACCACTCTCGTACAGTTTCGTCTTTGCTTTTAATGATTATTTTGAAAAAGGTAAGTGTTTGCCTTTTGCTTATTGTCTTATTATGTTCCATTTCAAAAATGAATTTCCTTTTTATGTTGTTTCAGTGAGAAATTGTCTGAGTTCATGGAAAGCAGGGGGGCCTCAAGCCCTGGGATCATGACATTGACTACAATGTTGTCAAAGGTGCTTGTCATATTTTCATTTTATTTCAATTGTTTTTCATCTATTTACAACTGACGCAAACTCTTTTAACAATTTCTCGTCGATTTTTATGAATACTTTTTTGGAAACTCTTATTTTTTTATTTCCTGTCCAAAAAGAGAGTATAATGTTTTGAATCCAACTTTGGAGATTTTTTGTAAATTTTTCTCTCTGAATGTCCAGTAGCTTTGGTTCTTTTTTATTTAAATTTTACTTTGCGAACACTTGAGACCAAATCAGTTTAAGTAAAGATATGTTTTCGTCTTTTAAGAGCAAGGAAGACTAAATCAGTTTAAGTGAAAACATGTTTTCGTCTTTTAAGAGCAAGGAATAATTGATTTCGTCCTTGTTAAACAAGGTCGTGCCTAAAAATGGTGACTCAACCTGTCTTTGACGTATTATAAACCAATCGCAATTGAAGGTTACCGCCCTTTTAATATTTCCGAAATCGTTAGTGGTCAGCGAATTCAAACATTGCTTCGATTGACTGAAATTAAAAATTTACGAGCCTGCGGCCTATTTCTAGGTCATTTCTTTGACCTGACGCAAAGAAGGACGCTGTTCTGACACCAGCTTTGAACAAATTCAAATTCGAAAAAAACTCTATTAACACCTCTTGAAAAGGCCTTACTTTGAGATGCAATATAACTATGGGAGGATTTGATTTTTTCTTTTTTTGGTCTCTTTGTTAACTTTGTTTTATCTGTGCCATTTTAATTTTCAATATTTGCTCAAGAGTAGACAAGTTAAAGTTATTGAAGTCACTGCCCATATTTGAATCTTTCGGAAAGTATTGCATTTCCACCATGCTACAATCTTAAATCCTGCCAGCTCTAAGTGTGAGACACGATTACCAAAATTGTCTCCAGCACCCTTTATGGTTGCCGTATTTTGCTATGTGCCGTGAAATTTGTCATTGTTTCTTCTCATTTTTATTAGAAAGAAAAATTATCGACAGCCTTTTGATAACGATATTTTTTGTAGCCCTTCGTTCGTGTAGAGAAATACTCCAGTCAATTAAAAGAGCTAGAAAGACATATTGAGGTAATTATTTATTCAGATTTTCGTTGCATGTTATCAGAATTCTGCCGAAGTTGTCGATCAGCATTGAATTTGTCGAATTCAACTAAAGATGTCAGTGGCCATTTAAAGTCACGTCGCCCCTTATGGAACGATTCGATTTTTTCATGAATTCTGACTGCAATGATAAAAAATAAAATATGAAGGAGTTTAGGTTTGTTTATCTTCAAAAAACGCGCAAAATTATTTTGCTGACGACATTACTTGTAATTTTTGCTAATTATCGTTGTTTCATTTTGTTCTTTAAAGCCAGAAGAATCTTTTAAAACTATGCGGGATGTAGAAGAAAAAGTTCTCATTAGACCTTCGACTCTTTTTTCCTGCAACTCAACTTTCTTGGCCATATCCTCGGTCGGTTACGAATAAAATCGAATATTCGTGGAAACACAAACTTGCTTGCACGATTTCCATTAACGGGGGTTTTTATCGGAAGCACTTTCATTAGCCAAATGACTTCTTCGATGGAACGGCGGGCTTCCTGTTGTGATTCGGAACAATTTATGAGTGGCTGAGCGTGTGACACGTGATAAAGTCTCATTAAGTAAGGAAACCAAACTGGGGGATAACTTTATTATTTCTTTATTCTGAATTTGAAAACAAAAGTTTGATTTGATATTGACGAATGATAAAGGTAGAAGGAAAGAAGGCAGATAATAATTCCCGGTTTTTCTCCATTGTGCGCTTTTCTGCATGCCTAAATTTGAGTCGTTTCGTAAGGGGCGATGGCCTAAGTTTTTTCACCAAGAAAAGTGGCCTGTAGTTATGTTGCTCGTGTAGAAAGAGAGAAAAACCGATAAAACTGTCTTTACACATGCATGTAGATTATACAGCAAAGAATGTGCTTGTAGTACTTTTATTTTATTAGGAAGTACAAAAAAGCTGAGGAAACAATTTTTACTGAAATCGTTCCATAAGGAGCGACGTGACTAGATTGTCCTATTCAGTCTGTCTAGATCGAACGTTTTGTTTCAACTCAATTTTATCGAGTAAAAATGCATTTATTTCTCTTTCCCATATGCCCCGTGGGACATTCTACAAAATTCCCAGAAGACATCCCGATTAAGTTGTTGTTGAGTTTTTTCTAAATTCTTTAGGTGATAAGTCCCCAGAGCCCTAAACTGAAGATAAGGTTGGAATGGATGTTTTCATATGGGAATTCTGGTTGAATTAACTTGAAAACAGAATTTAAGCGCTTTGTTGTTAATTCACCAATAACGAATCTTTGTTACTGATACGAAACAAAAGTTTACTGCTTTTACCTTTTCTTCAAATATTTTAATAGTTTACTGAATATTTTCTTTAAATGTTTTAATCCTACCGAACTTCTTTATTCTTAAGAGTTTTTCATTATTTTCAGGATGATCATTGTGACTTTTTGGACATTAAGAAGTCAGCACAAGCTTACCAATTAATCGCAGTGGGTATTTTGTTCAATTGGCTCAACAAAAAACATTTTAATTTTCGTATAATTTTATATCTATTTAATATAGCTTAATATATTTATTAATATGTTAATGACTATCAGCTTAATATATTACTGGGTATATATTTTCCATCATGCTCTTTCGAACCCTTATTCTGACGTTTTATAATCTGAGGAGTGTCAAACAAATAAACGTTTAGTAGTTTGTTGTGAAATGTTTGCTTTTTTCAAACCATTTTGAAGTTCTGTACGTCATAAAAATATGTTTTTTAAACTTCAAAATTGAATCGCCGAATCAGTGAAATGCCTCTCTAAATATGCAAAATCAGTTAAATATGTTACAAATTTCTTGAGATAAAGCCAATTAAAGAATTGAATTTTTCAAGCGGATTACTGTTGTTTTTTGCTTGGTTCATAAATTTCTGAGCCATGACCGAATTACAGTGATGCGATAGGGAAGTTCTCATTTGGCTTTATCTCGATCAATTTTTGTTAGGTTTGACATTCCTAATAACATGTTTGGAAATTTCACAATAGTATTTTAAATGAGATTGTCAAAACTCAAATTGTCATCACCAAGTAACAATCGCTTTTCTCAAAGATTTTTTAGTACTACGTAGTTTCTGGAATGAAAGCTGAACGAAACAAAGTTTCTTATGACATCTTGTAGATGAACTTTAGTCATTTATGCGGAATTTATTTCCAGCTTGGCTGTAATGAAACACGTAAACGCAAGGAGATGGAGTTGGAGATGTTGACTGGCACAATCGAAGGATGGGAGGGAGAGGTATAGTTTATGATATTTAAATATGTAAATATTTACATGATATATAATTACAGAATATTTAAATTAATGGCTTAGTAGAAGATAGGCTAGAAATGAGACATGTTCTCTGTTATTCCGAGTTTCATGTTTGCTCACTCATCAGGTAGTCTGTCTGATGAGTGCACAAACACGAAACTCGGAGTAACAGGAAACATGTCTCATTTTTAGCCATCTTCTACCATATCTATTGCTCTGTGCTTTTGGACATCGAGCACTGATAACTCAGAATAGACATCGCAATCTTGAATAAATTAATGGTTTTTAAATATATGAAAATGGTGAATATAATGACAAATTATATGGTTTATAATAAATTTAAGAAAGTGAATAAATTTAGTTATAAATACGATCTACTTTATACATACACTTGGTGAGCAAAAGTGTTGCAAAATCTGAAGCAGAAATGGCGGCACTGTTGCAAAATTTTAACTATAGACTGTCACCTTAATGGCTTCACAGATGTGTTTTTGATGATCAATCTGTTGGCAACCTTGTTCCTATTACTAATTCGTCGAACCATTGTAATACTTTAGCAATTTTGCTCACAAAATGTACATGCCTATTGATTTTGAGGATTTGAAAACTTCAAGTACATGGAAATAGATTTATTTATCTATCTGGGATGGCTAGTAGAAATTTAATGATTTTAGATCCTAACAAACGGACCGTTAAAGATAACTCGGCTGGTATGCTTAATAGGTACTATTTCTGAAAAACTGCTCTTGGTTTAATATTTTCAAATAGCATTCTACTCTTGATATTTCAAATGCCATCCTTTTTCCGCTCGACCAGTCACAAAGCATTTTATTCATCCTTTTTAATTAAGTTTTCGTAATTTTGTGGTTTTCAGCCCATCACATCGTTGGGAAACATCATTCTAATGACCCAAGTGTTTGTGGAGAAAGAAGATGTGGTGGGTGCCATTATTTTGCATTTTATTTGAAAAAAATACTTTGCTTGAAGTTTTCCATAGAATTACTTTTTCCTATTTTCATATGTCATCCTTGCCGTAGTGTGAATGGAAGTTTTAACTTCTTATTCATTTTGATCTTAAAAAGTTTGGAAGTTTTTCTTTTCTCGAGAAGGAGAGGATCTTAGTTTGTAGTAGACACAATTCTTGACAGTTTTATATAAATATATCGAAATAATTTAGTTTTTTGGGTATAGATTAACCGCCTTTTGCGTTTTGTTGTTGAAAGTTTGAGAGCGAGGCCGCTAGGTTTTCAAGCGACCAAGCACTTGTTTACATTCTGTAATTGACAAATTACGTTTTACGATTTTGTGCTGTATATTGCTGTCATTGAGATGCCATCACTATGTCCCGGTTATCTAAAATTGTAGGTATGCTCCATTCTCTTAGTATCTGCAATCTTCCCTAAAATAGGTTTCCGGGAGTTTACTACCTCCATGTTGCATTGGATTAGCATTGCACACCCGTTGCCCTCCTCTCTTGATAACAGTAGCTTCCTGGGAGAACCCCCCCCCCTTCACTTTTCTAATTTTGATTGTCATAATTGTGTCAATTCTAGGCCTCCTTATTCATATTGATCATGTCCCAAAGATCTTTAGAGATTATTTTTTACTAAGAATTTTACGGCAGAATTTTCACCAAAGTGTTTCATAACTTTATGGTAATATTATTTTTTTCTACAGGAGCGAAAAGAAAGATATTTTTGTCTGTTTCCCGAAGAGCTTGTTGTCCTGTTTGTGAGTGTCGAGCTGGTTGGCTATTGTTTTGAGGTGGGTATTTGTAAATCATTCCTTTTTAATATAAGTAATTTCTGTGCTCGCTAGTTAATCGAAAATATCTTTCAAACCTAAAGATATCTGCTGTGTGAAATGTTTTTAAGAATTCTTCTCTCTTCACAGTAAACCTAATGTAAACTTGTCTTGATCAAATGAACCCCTTACCAGGTTTTCCCATGGTTGCTAGAACAATAATTTGGCCAGAGCCTATTCGAGAGTCGTTTCTGTGCCGACTCTGACTCTGTGATAGTAAAAGTGCTCCTTCAATAAAAAATTTGTCTTTGCACTCAATGGATCAAATTTGCAATTTGTTGTTATTTTGCTCCAGGAACGACACAAGCTGGCTGATATCACCGCAAAAAACATTGACGATACAGAGGAATTCTTCAATGCTATCGAACTTAAAGGTATTCGAGTTTCGCTAGTTGGCTCAAAGTCTAGTTGATATTATCTGTTTGTGTAACTGGTTGGAAAGGAAGTTTAATGCCATTTCATAACTCCAGCCTTCTCTTGATCCACTCCATTTCCTAGAGTATTTTGTAAAATTGTTTTGTCCCTTAGACATAGCTCCGTAACAGATGCAATCGATTATAAAAAACAAGATGAGGACAGTGTATCACCTTTGAATTGTTGAAAGTAATTGTGGTTGGGCAATTTTCGAAGTTGTCACGTGTAA
This sequence comes from Rhopilema esculentum, assembly GCF_013076305.1. Next base: position 11,116,647 of record NW_027019322.1, read on the forward strand.
CGCCATTCTTTATATCTGTATGATATCCTGTGATTTGGTTTTGTTCCAAGAAGACGTTGAGCGTTATCAACCCTTATTTCATTATTATGCAGAATTGGTTGAAGTAATAATTTTTCTTCTGTTTGCCCAAAGTCGAAGGCAAAAAATGGAAGATCATGATGGGAACACCACGTGAAAAGGACGCGTGGATAACGTCACTGAAAGAGAAGCTAGGTGATCGGTATAGTTACGATGTGCCGCGCGAAGGAAAAACTGTGACGCTAGAGAGAACGGAAAGTGCGAAGCGGCGAGAGATCCAGTCAATGCCGCGATGGGGTAATGAGCCGACCGAACAAATTATTAGGAGTTACAGCACAGGATCGACAGGACCCGTCCATCGACCTTCGTTCCGGAAACCAATCACTGAATTCGCACCGCTGCATGATGAAGATACGGTAAGTTTTTCACCCCTATTTTTGATTGCGTTTGTTTGTTTGTGTGGTTGTTAAACCTGATTTACACGACGAATTTTTTCGTGCGAAGCGAATCTTTCACTGCGAATGTGCGAGAAATATGCACAGAATCAGAGATTAGAAAATTCCCTGTGAATTCGCGGCGAATAAATCGCTTCGAAAAAAGTAGAAACAATCCTACCTTTACTGGCTGCAAAATTTTTCGAGTTGTGAAATAAATAAATTAGAACAGCCTTTTAAGACAGCTGACTTCTGTTTTGGTTCCTGATGGCCTACGTCTTCGCCGTTCCGCATTTTTTCTCAAACACTCACTTACACAACGTGGACAAAATCGATTGATAATTATTAATTTCCTGTCCCTCGTAACACAATCCATGTAAGTGGATTCATACCAGATTATTATTCAAACATTTGTGTTTCACATTGACGAAAACTGGCTTGAAAGTTTCATTGTTCTACCAATTTGTCAGAAATAAACGATCGGCAAGAATTTCTTCAAAAGGCTTTATTGTTGGCTGCTTATTTGCCTGCTCGACGAAGACATTTTCAGTCTAAAAAAACTCAAGATCTTTTCGATGCAGATGCACTAACAAGATCTCACATGTTTGTGCAAGTTTTGCTGGTCATGAAAATGCAAATTTTTTTATGTTTTGCTCTCTTTTTCAATATAATTATTTATAAATTTTATGCTTTCTGATAACAGAACTCTTCGGACAGTCGCTATATTCTTTTGCAGTTTTTCCAGCGAATTCGCATGAAAATTTCTGCCAGTGTAAATTGAACTTTGAATTCGAGAGAAAAGTTCGCAGCTAGAAATATCATGGCGAAATATTCTCTTCCCGCGAAAAATTCACCTCTTGTAAGTCAGGCTTTATAGAGGAATGTTTATGGAATATACGAGGAAGGTGTAAAATTACTATTTTAAAACGTCAAGCTACTGTTTCAATCTTCATATATGGTAGAAAGACACATCATATTCAAATGTTTCTGTTTAGAGCAAATAACAAAGGTGAAAATGAATGCTACAGAAATCCGTCGTATTGCTAAAGGGGTTGTGTGTTATGTTGGGGGCGTAAAATACAGTTTTCTGGGAAATCCTTTACCAGCTCGTGATGACGAGCATAAAAAAACTGTCCATGATGTATTTACTTTCCATCATGGAGGGTTTGGTATTGATAAAAGAAAAATCAGCTTTTTTCCTGCCTAATGTATAATCCGTATAGTAGCTTGTTTTTAAAAATAAAGAAAACGGGAAATTGGTTTGTGAAACTGAAAGGATTGCCAAGGCATTCAATAGTTTTTAAGAAATTCTCGCAAGGACGTGAGTAGCAGAGGATTTTCAGCATCTAGCACTGAAGGTTGCTTTTTGTTAAATCAATGCTTCCTTTAAATAGGGCTTTTTTGGTATCAGTCACGCAGGGCTTACACTCATACGAATTGTTGGTTTTGTATTTAAAAACCTCTCGAGAAGTTCTCTATCAGTTTACAGGTTGTAGTCTGTACACCTGAATTCCTTTGTCCAATAAGCAATAATCAAGCAATGTTCACCCAAAGCACTCACTGATAAATACAACAAAATACATCAATATAATAAACGTTCAGTAGGTTTTTTGCTCAGTGTTTATTTTTCTCATTTCAAGTTTTTATATATCATTGTATATAAAGTCCTTATTGTGAATACGAGCTGAGTTGAACTCATGCTAAATATATTCAGCCAGTGGTGGCTTTTTCTTTAAATAAGGGCGGCGGGCTTCTTCATTTTCTTTTTTTGCTGATTTATATCAATTCATTAAGCGATTCATTAGTTGTTTGCAAGCAATACATTAAACCGTGGTATTAATCAGGTTCATATTGTAAACTCACCTTCCAAGACAAGGGGGCGGGCAAGAGAGGCTATAGCCTCCTCTCCACTTTTTTGCTAAACAAAAGCGCGTTTTTGCAAAATATTTTGTTATGAGTCAATAACTTTCCTTTGCCCTCCCCTAATTTCCAGCTAGTGTCGGAGCTTTTGTTAGAGGGAAATTCCCAACGGGTTCAGCTCTTATGGTCTGTGCTCCCCTGCCCTTTAGCTACTGTGTTCAGTCGGCCATTGAATGTCTTTGTATGAAGTAAGAATATGATCCATCAAGGCTGAAGTGAAATGAAATCTTAGAAATTTAGCCTACTTTGGAAATATGTGGCCTTAGAATGTAATTGTTTGTGAAAGGAGAGTAAGGTCATAGAATTGATCTTTCTTTCATTGAAAGGAATTGAGATTAAAGAAATTACTATGTGTCTCAGTTACAAAACTTGCTTTGCTGTTTTAGAGAAAGCTGAAAGCAGACTTTTGTCACTTCCATCACGGTTCTCGCCACAACGACTATAATGCAGGCCTGGCCGTAAGACTTTTAACAGGCGAGCAGTAAACAGCTCTCCTAGTAGTATTCAGGTGAGCTATAAGAATAGAAACAAAGGCAAAATTGATTTCAAGGAGAGCAAATTTGCTTTTAGAACAATTTAGGAGAGCAATCTCTAGCTCCCCTCCCGCGTTTGAGGAGAGCCTGGAGGGGAGCAAGAGCTATGGCTCTCCTCAAATGGCCAGGCCTGATAATGGCCAAGGCCTTTAGGTCATACTTCAGAAAACCCACACAGCGCTTTACTCTGAAGATCATATAGCTCAGGATAGCTCAAGCAAGCGGCCTGTTAATGCGAATCAATATCAATAGATGCTTTGTTTGTAGTAAAAATATACTGATATATAAAGATCCTTGCTCGTTATTTGAAAAAACGGAAACAAAATTGTGAACAAGATTTCCTTTCCGGTCTGAAACATTAAATCTGTAGGTGTTTGATTCCTGAGGAATTTCCCTGTTTGCAACAAGATGAAAAATGTCTTGAGGTCAGGAGATCTGTCTGAAGACAAAAGCTGCTGTTGATGTTGGCCAGTAAAAAATTGTAGAATCACAATCCGTGTTTTATGAAGTTGAAAATGACAAATCCTTGTAAAAGATTGGTAAAAAATTCAATTAAGTTTATTTTTTCATATCGTCACTTATGGGGTCTATAAGCCTGTGAATTTTTAGTAAGCTGCAGTTGGATGAACCAGATAATAATGGTACCAAGCTGGATGATACTAGCCTTCTTGCCAAACCATCTGTATCATATGATAAGAGAGAGTGTACCTAAAATCACGGATTTATTAATTTCTCTTCTTATCTCTTCACTTCTCTTTTGACAAAAAGAATTTGTGCCCCCGTGTCTCGTAGTGCTATATTCCAAATTTAAGGCCAGGGTTTGTTAGGCACATAGCTTATTTTAGCTCACTTCCTGGGCTAGTAAAAAACAACATTTAAAGTTTGGGCCCACCAGTTTGGGCTCCTTTCTGAGAAATTTTTTTTATCAAAATGTAAATGGTCACAAGTCAGTCTGTCTGTTTTCAAATTACTCTAGTTGCCTTTGACAGGATATTCCAGGCATCTTTTTTAACAAACCAAAGCTGATTGCGAAGGGAATGGGGCCCTCGTATGTTTTTAGCCCACTAGTCAAATTTCCTTCAAAAAGACCCTGGTTAGGCATCTCATTGCCCAACATCTCTTTTCTAATGTATGCTTTTTTCTTAAAAAGCTGCTCTCCTTTCTTTGAATCTTTGAATCCCATTTCTAACCTTATTTACTTACTGATTTCACTTGTTGTTATTTTAATCTTCAAAATAAACATGGGCATTGCATCCTTGCTTCTAAAATAACACACTTAAGTGAGTTAGTAAGAATTGTGATCAGGGCCGTCTAACCCGGGGGGGGGGGTGGCTGGAGGGGCAACAGCCCTGAAATATAAGAAAATTTTATAGAATCTTATCAATAATTGATGACCACTTTGACCACTCTCGTTATGTTAGTTTCTGTCAGAAAATATTAGAAAAATTAAAACACCAGCACAAAACGCAAAGATTGAAAAGTTTGTCTGTGGCAAGGTGGGCCATAAGAGAGAGAGCGGCAAAGATAATAGTAGATCAACAAAAGTCTTGTTCCCTCGAAAGTACTCCAGATACCAAAGAAGAATAGATCGGTATTAAAACTTTGAAAAATTCTTCGATTTGCCCTCAGCACCAACACTGCCCCTCCTGACCTAATCTTTTGTAGGCGTCCCTGATTGTGGTCGTGCTTGCTCGTGCACTCATTTTATTAAAGAATTGTTATCTGTGACTCTTTTTTGGAGAAAAACGGGATTAAGTTTTCCGTTATATTTATCGCAGGGATTGTATGAGTCATCAGTGTACGATTAATTTCCTATAGGAACCTGGACTCCCCCGCTTATTATCATCGTCGTGAGTCAGTGTATTGGGATTAAAGAGTTACAGGTCTATCTTAAGTAAGAACTTTATATAGAAACTTCTGGTCTGATTCTTTGTTGGATTTGATATCTTGGTAAGCTACGCCAATTTTGTAGTTTACGTTAGGACAAGCCTCTTTGCTCTGCGTCACCGGTGATTGGCAGTTTAATCCTGGATACCGTCACTCCGTCTGGCAAAAATAAACTCCAGTCTTTCGGTTAGATGGCGTTGGTTTCTCACCTCCTTGTTAAGTTGAAAACAAAGGCTGTTTCAGGTTTTACTTGACTTTCACATCACGGAAGTGTATGTTGTTTCGGTGTGGCTTGGTTCAGGAAATCAAGAAAATCGTCAAGGAAATAGCGAACTTTATCACGTTGAATCAGAAGTATTTTGTACAATTTGAACTGCAGTGTTGTTGTGTTCGATAATTTCTCCAGAGAGGACGGCAGTTTTATCAGCTTAAGTCTTGCGAATTTCCACGTAGTCGGAATGTTTCCACGTAGTCGGAAGAGTCAAGTTTACTGAAGGACATCGTCTTGTTTCAATTAACGTTAGTTGAAATATCACTCCAATGACTTGTGGTATTTTTATCAAGCAGTAAGAGGTTTTCTAATTAAAGTTATCGATCAAAGATTTTTGTAAGCAATATATCTTTATCACTGACACTGTACGAGCGAGGAACGCCGATGAAACCAGTTGGTATAGACGATTTTGCGGAGGATTATGCCTCACTGTCAAACGCTGTAGGCATTTTTGGCTGCCTCGGATGCCTGGTTTGTTCTGCCTTCATTTTTCGATAATTTTGTTGTGATCTTATGAAAGTTACATATTTAGATATTTTATACATAGAGGCTAGCCTATCTATCTATAATTCTTAATTCTCTCATACAAGGTAATTCTCTCATTGACAGTGTCTAACAGAAACTAATTCTTTTCAAAAGAAATAAGAGGCACGTTCTTAGTATAAGACTCCTAATTGTTATATGATAAGCTAGGAAAATGATTATTATATTCAAGAAAAGTTAACTACCCTGAAAATTTTACCTACTAAATTTTACATCGAAGATGCTAGTATATAGGTGTTTCATTTCTTTTTAAATATGATGTGCTCAAACTTTTCTCACCTAAAACTCGGGAGTCTAAAATTGTATGACATTAGCAGTTTATACATACGACACAATTTTAATCCCGTATATGTACAATATATTAAGATATGTATTTCCACCGACAAAGTACTTTGTACCTGCACCAGTCTTTCTATGGAAGGGTGAATCCCTTCCCAAGTACTTATCATTTAAATTTTCTTATTTTGTTCGCTCCACACTTACAGATTTTTATTTATTTTCTAAATTGAAAATGATTAATATAGATAGCTTTCGTTACAAAATTTACCGCTCCTGTATAATATTTAGTGTCCCGCTAACTTTTGCATTTTAACAATAAAACCCACTTTGTAAAACTATGGAAGCCATTTCAGCGACTTACATTAATTTGTTATGGATTGTTTCAATTTCAAGAGCATTCAAGTATTTTGACGTCATTCAACAAGTAACTTTGTGACATCCTAGCACTAAATATATAATCTTATAAAGCTAGTCCTTAATTATCTCATAAACTCTTATAGATTTATTTCTCTTTATCATATTCATTTGTTTTTGTCAAGTGCGTAGGTCCTTAGGATTAATATATCTTTGTTTTTCAGCTTAAAAATTTTACCAGCTGTAGAGATACATAAAGTATTTACTTTGGTTTTTCAAGTGCGAGTGGATTTTGCTAAGGTAGCATTCCTAAATGATTTCGTGTGCCTGCTAGCTACTAGAGACTTCCTTCAATACAAAGGGGAAACTTCGTCAGGGATGATGTTTGTTAAACAGGAACGGGCTCGGTTTGCGTGTGTATGATTCCCTGTATCATATGTTGGGATGCACAATTCTATTTGGATACCAGCAACCTGCAACGGTGGTGATCTGTGCGCGCTAAACTGATATTTTACTATACACGTCCTGCCAAGGCATTCGAATTTGCATTCATCAGCGATTCACGAAACCTGGCACGCGAAATAGCCTATTCGATTCTTGATAAAAACCAGAATAGGAATTGGGCCATGGAATATGCAAGGAGAAAGGCATGTTTGCTCTGCTCAGTGCTCATAAGAAATGGTTTACGGATTCTTGTCCCACAAATGTATATCATGGAAGGATCCATGCTGTACGGTTGCAAACGTTTATTTTTCCCCTCTCTGGTTAGAAATTATTAACTTTTCTATAATTCGAAAATCCATGGACCGTTTACGTGTAGAATCGAAAAGATTCCCACTTGCTGATCCGTTCCATGATTTAGCCATGGGACAGTCCGTTGAATATTTAAATACATTGGCCATTTCCCTTACCAGTTAGGAATAATTTTGTGGCAAAATTGCATTTGTTTTGCACGCTAATCGCTATTAATTTCAGGCAATTATTCCTAACACTTGAATTTGTATTCCAATCTTCAAATGAATCATTTGTAACCTGTGCTACGTCTTCAATTTGCCGTTTGTCGCGGAAGCACTGAAAATGGACTTACAGCTTGCGGTTAAGGATAAATTTCGCAGCAGTTGTATTCCTATTTTCGTAAGAAACGCTTTTATCATAATAGTTTTATATTAATTTCAAATCTTTGTTTTTCAACAGGTTTTCTTTTTCTAGTTTTCTTTTTTTGTCGACCACTGCTTATAAAGGGGATGAAAGTTATAAAGATAAAAACTATATTTTGTAGTGTTGATTAAAACATATTTGATTTCTGTATTTCCATGACAAGTAAAATCTTCTCGTAGGGAGCAAAGAAGGGATATGGAGGCCTTCACAGCTTGCAGAAGAAAGAACCCCCTGTCGCTCAAAATTGGTCGTTTACTCGACTTCGTCCAACACCACCCTGGCAACCAAATTTTAGTCGACTGAAAGCCGGCGATGTGAGCAAATTTCATAAAATTTCTTCTAATTTTGTCGTCATGTTTCCACAATATGATTTGATGTTTTCTTTTGGCTTAAGTGTATTTTACCTGCGATGTGAGCAAATTTCATAAAATTTCTTCTAATTTTGTCGTCATGTTTCCACAATATGATTTGATGTTTTCTTTTGGCTTAAGTGTATTTTACCTGCGATGTGAGCAAATTTCATAAAATTTCTTCTAATTTTGTCGTCATGTTTCCACAATATGATTTGATGTTTTCTTTTGGCTTAAGTGTAAATGATCTGCTTCAATTAGTTCAAGATGTGATTTATTATTATTATATCAGCTTTTGTTCGTAAATAAGACTTTCGAATGTCATTTAAAATACTTTTTTATCTTTTCTTTTTTCCCTTTTTTTATTTTTGGCCACGGCACCTATTTTGGTTTCATTTATTTATCGATTTTGTCCAGGATTTTGTGACAAGCCCTAGAACTATGAGACGGCTAGTATCTTCGAAAAGAGTCAATAAAGGTGAGGTATTTAAATATGTATTTGCTCTTTCAAATGTCATTTTCCTGAAGGTGGTCTTATCAAGTTGAATTTTTTCACCTATCGCCACCCCTGCTCCCTGTTCGACTCCCAGGGAAGTCACTCAAAAAATCGCCTAAAATTATTCAAAAAAATTAGCAGACTCATAATTATTAGCTAAAAAGTGTCGATAAGACCCAAAAATACCAAATACAAAATCTTGTTGTTGAGCACATAAGAGACCAAAAGTCATAGTAAGTTATATTGTTTGTTATAATAATCAGTTTAAACATATCTGATCTTTTATTGCTGTTTTTGATATTGTTGTGTTAGTTGCATCCAGAAGTATCAAAGAGGTAAATTGTTAAATCAGGCACCCAAAATATCAGATTACAATGAAAATCATTACCCACAATTATCGGATGGACCCCCCTGTATACAGAAAGTTCTAGTGAACCCCTCTGGGTTTCGACTTGACAATGAAACTTGCGACTAAACCACAATCTTTGAGTTCAAAGAGAAATTTAAGCAAGAATATTTTTTATATGAACAGGTTTCCATCAGTTTCTAAACTAATGCATATTTTGAAACTGAATTTTCAAGTGTATTTGCCTGATATAATTAATAATTTGTAGTTTCACAGGTCCTTTGGTGATACCTGTGACTTGGGTATTTCTGAACAAGCGAACGAAATTGTCCTTTTGATTATATTCGCAAATCAAATTTTGCAGAAATCTAACCCAGTAATGTTCTCGTATTTCTATCACCATTGAGAAACCATTGATATCCTACAATAAACAGAATCTATTCTTTGTCATCTCATTAACAGGGTCCGACGTATGAAATTTCACCTCGTAAGGCATATCAAATGCAAAAACCCACTTTGCTCTTTAACAATATTAATTTACAACTGCGATGGGTTATGTATTATCAGACCTATTCAAATTTTTTAACATCGACTCTTTGGTTACGATATCTGAGATCACTTTCTCTATGGCCTAACTAAGACGATGGATTTACATGTGACCCGCAAACCTATCTATACACCAATTGCATATCCGCGGCCTCATATCCACGCGGAGGACTGGGCCGAGTTTTTGGGTGAAAAATTTCACCCACAACAAGCGTACCGTTGTGTAAGGAGTGTTTTGTTGATGGTGATCGCTGGTGGCTGGGAGATTTCTCGAGTCCTGATTGTTTCATTTTCGTTGTTTATCTCCAGTAGTGCAGTCTGTAATAAGGGGAGGATAAATTTTCAAAGCTCCAGCAAATACCTGTCGTAACTCTAGTTGTCTGTCTAGCAACACGAAAGATGGTGAATGGAAATTGTGCAGTTATTGGTTGTACGAACAGTCGATACAAACTCAAAAATTGGGAGAAAAGTAGCTGCGATGAACACTCAGGACAGCCACACAAAGATTGTCCTTGTGCTCGCCCATTTACACTACATGTTTTTCCGAGCATTAAGCTAAATTTGGAGAAGAGAAAGGAATGGACAAGACTAATGCGCCGAACAAGAAAGGGGAACAAAGAGTGGACTCCTGGCCAGAGCGACATGGTTTGTTCACGACATTTCGTTGACGGGCGACCAACTCTGGCTAACCCTAACCCTTCTTTAGATTTGGGTTATGACAAACCAGCAAAAAGACCAAGAAGAACCTTGGTTAGAAGAGCTGCGGAGCCTCAACCAAGTTCTTCAACTGCTTGTGTTGCCGATGATGATGAACACAATAGGCCAAGGTCAGACCACGAGATCTTCAATGTCCTAGAAAGTCCTTGCAATGAGGAGGGTTGCCAACCTTATGACTCAGGAACACCCTCGGTCAAGGAATTAATGGGAAAAATTTCAGCCATCACTAAAGAAAACAACGACCTCAAAGTGGCTGTTGATAAGCTTTCTAGTGAGCTTGAATCTTGCACTTTGGAGAAAAGGCAAGCTAAGTCACTGGGAATGTCAGCAGATTGCATTAAAATAGATAGAAAGATGAAGTTTTTCACTGGCATTCAGACTGTAAAGATGTTTCATGCACTGTTTTCAGTTTTGAAGCCATATATGCCAAATTTGGTTCTTTGGAGAGGATCAAAAACCATATTTTCTCACAAAGCCAAAACACATGGACAGAAAAGAACAAAATCACATAAACTGACAAAGAAAGATCAATTTTTGCTTGTATTGATGCGTTTAAGGCTTGGCTCACTACTTGATGATTTGGCAGATAGATTTAAGATATCTTCCTCAAGCTGCTCAAGAATATTTTGCACATGGATTCGATTTTTGAGCACTGTGTTAGGAGGTGCATTAATTTCATGGCTTCCAAGTGAAGTAATACAGACAAATTTGCCTCATGCTTTCAATGGAGCTCACAGCAAGACAAGATGCATCATTGATTGCACAGAGATTTATATTGAAAGACCAAAATCACTTGATGACCAGGCAGCAACCTGGTCAGATTATAAGAAACATAACACAATAAAATATTTGATTGGAATTACTCCATCTGGATTTATTTCCTTTGTCTCTAATGGTTATGGGGGAAGGGCTACTGACCAACACATATGTAGAGACAGTGGATTTTATAATTTGCTAGAGTATGGCAATGAGATTATGGCAGATCGAGGTTTTCAGATAAGAGATGATCTGCTTCATTTCTACTGTACTTTGTATGTCCCACCTGGAGCAAGGGTCAAGTCTCAGATGACAGAAAGGGAATGCAAAAAAACTAAAGAGATTGCCAACTTAAGAATCCATGTTGAGAGAGCAATCAACCGAATAAAAACTTTCAGGATTTTAAAGAACACTTTACCACTTACAGTACTTCCATTTGCTGATGATATTATGAGAACATGTGCTGCAATTTGTAATATTCAGCCACCTCTAATTAAAGCTTAATCAACATGATTAACAGTGGAAAGACTTAATTTTGTGTTTTTTTAAGTATAATTAGCAACTAAATACTCATTTTGATTTGAATTTTAACTAGATTACAAATAAACTCATTTATTTTTGTAACACATATGGAATATATTTTGACAGATAGAACTCTTTCAGTAATAATTGTGTTTCACTCCAAAAGCCCCTATTAAAATAAAGTTTTTCTGTGAAATTTCCATGTGAAGTCCAAACAAAAAAGTAGGTTCTTGTCATTTCTGTAGCAGCCATTTGTACTTGGCACTGGGTAAAGTACTTGTGCTTCCTGTTCAGCATGACTGTGGAGTCCTCATTCAGCATCAAATATGGCAAGCGTACATTGGGATCAGTTGGGCTAGTATGGGAGATTGAAAAGGGGCACTTTACTTCAAGGCATGACTCTCCACAACAGTCACATACAATTATTCTATCAGGACTAGCTCCAACAAAGGGGACATCTTTGCATAGGAAAAGACCACAATCCAATATTTTTGCATTTTTGTGCTCTTTTGAGTATGTGGAAAAGAATGCTGCCACGGCTTCTGCTTCCATTGCTCGGCCATACTTAATTGCAGGCAAATCCATGTTTAAATGTGTTTTCCCAGATACTTTATCTATGACTGAAATAAAATCTGTTTCCTCAAAATTTCTTTTGTAAGTAACCATCCTACTCATTACATCATGAGCTTTTGAAGCTGTTATACAGTGCTTCCTAGCTGAAAACCAAAAAGCATTGTCACTTTGTCCTCTTGTTGCTTTTTCAATTTCCTCCTTATGGTCCGCAAAATATTCCAATTTGGAAATAAATTCATTTAAATTTTTTACGCTAGCTAGGACATCATCAAATGTTGAAAGCAAATTCCCTGTCATATTTGCATTGGCTAGTTTGTCTTCTTTAAGTTCTGAAGTGAAAATGATTGAATCTTTTTCCTCACAGACAGATCTCAAGGCTGTTGTAACATCAGCTAATGTCAGGGAACTTTCAAAGTTAATTATTGGCTTATAATTTTTCTTTGGAGATGAATTTAGTTTCTTCAAAGTTTGCCCCCTTCTGCCAAAATTTCCCCGAACAAGCTTCAAGTCTTTGACTTTCACCGGTTTCACATCTTTAGCATTTGGAAGCCACTCACAGGGTTTTGAAGTGGATGCTGGGTTGGAAAGTCCCATTCTTACAGCCGCCTCAATCCTGAATAATGCAGCTGCTACATGGTTACATGTTTGACCCATTCCAGCCATGCATGAGCAATGTGCAGCCATAATGCGCCCTGTAGCTTTCTCTAGACAAACCCACAACTTATGTGGCACGTCAGAAAGCTTTTGTGAGGGTCTACATGTTGTTTTTAGTGAACAAAGTGGGCTATCATCAGAAATTTTGTGGAAGCTGAGTGGCTTTAACCATCCTTCTTCATAGTAGTTGTACCCTTTTGACGTTTTATAGTCTGATAAATCCTTGCTTGAAAGCTCACTTGGATGAAAAGCCAAGAAGTGGAATATATCGGGGTACAGTGTGCTTGGCCAATCTTTCACCCCTTCCTTTTCACAAATCCACCCCTCATCCAGCTTCAAGGGATCTGGAATAACATGATTTCCAAGATCGTCCGAAACAAAAATATTGAGTTTGCTGCTATATTGTTTCCCAAGAGCAGCTTCAACTTCTTCAGCAGTTTGCACAACCTGCACATTATTTTCGATAGCAACAAAGGCTCTTGCGACAAGTTCTTCCTTTTTTCCGCTGACTTTCAATCCACGAAGGCGGAGAAAGTTCTTCAGTTCTTCAACCTTCATCTTTGAAAGTAAATCGAAATCCATCGTCACTTCTGGAAACTGATGTGGGCCTAAACCTCCAATAAGAGTTAGGACAAGTAATTGCTAGAGTCTTGAAAAAATTTTGTTCCTGTTGGTGAGGTAAATTGTCGAAAATATAACAAAAACACGAAAAATTTCCCAGCCACCAGCGATCACCATCAACAAAACACCCTGAACTCAACGGCACTCTTGTTGTGGGTGAAATTTTTCACCCAAAAACTCGGTCCAGTCCTCCGCGTGGATATGAGGCCGCGGATATGCAATTGGTGTATTCATTGACCTCATTTTTAATTTTTTTCGGTCACTGATATTTTGAGCCAATGTTTTTATGAGATCCGTGTGTTCTTAAATAAGAACAAATTATGATATTGTATGTTTGTTGTTTTGATTATGGTTTTTAAACTCGACAAAGGTACCAAGTTACTTAAATACGATTTTTAATTGTTTATTATTTAACTCCTTCCTAGGCCAATCTTAATCTATGACCAATATAAGTTTGCTGTCGTTATTATACGGGTGTGTAATTGCTCAATATAATTTTTTTTATTTTGTTTCCAGCGTGTAATTTTATTTTGTTTCCAGTGTGTAATTGCTCAATATAATTTTGTTTTTATTTTGTTTCTAGTTCGATCGAAAAGCGAAGATGACGCATTAGATGCTTACACACCTAGTCGAAGTAACACCAGCTCTAGACGCGACACCCTTAGCAAGAAAGAAAACACGTTACGAAGAGATATATCAAACGCATCGCAGCTATCTGGAGGTAAACAGGCTACTCTTGTATTTTTGATTGGATTTTGTTCTTTCGCGAATCTCGAGTCAACCTTATGCTTATGTTTCATTGATCTTTCTCTTCTCTCCTTTCGTCGTTTATATCCAGGACTCCAGCTCTTATCCGTCTTACCGGTAGTTAATCTCACTGATAGTCTTGCACAATATGTTGAGACAAACAATAGCACCCCTGAGCCCCCCTAGCACTACCCCCCTGCAAGTAGCTTTTTGTCAATCTTCGAAAAAACTACCTCGCATGGTTCGTTTCTTTACATTTTTTTCTTTTTTCCTCTTTTTCTCTTTTTATTATGAATTGGATTGTAATTATTTATTTAGTTTTGATAAATTCATATTGTAAATAGTTTTTTCAATACTTTCGACTCTTTCGACTTACACATTATTGTCTTTATTTACAATTTACATTTCGTAATACAAACATTCAGGGTCGTGAGCCCCAACAGGCAGGCCCACTGAAAAGTCTTCTGGGGCCTGGGACAGATTTGGCTTATTGTGACGTCATTACATATGTAAATAATAGAAGCAATTTCTACAGTTTCAGACACAAGTATTCTTGAAGAGGATATGATGATTCTAAGCGTAATCGAGGCCTACTGCTTCAGTGCGAGACAAAGACAAACAATGAATTGTAAGTACTTTATGAACCTTTCATCAATTTACCTTTTTTGTTGCTACCATTCGAATGTAATTTGATGTCTCTGAAGCATGCGTTTAGAACACGGTAAAGTGTTCATTCTTACAGAGCAAATGTAAACTCCGAAGTTTGTTCACAGCTAGGAAAGAAAAGGTAAAGGCATGGCAAGTAGAATTCCGGGCTTTTGGAATTTCGATGGATTCGTGTCTCATTTTCCACGCTATACTTTTCGACAACAGTCCTCGATTCTTAGGCTCTGATGCTGCCTTCTTTAGCCGGCGACTTCCTTTACATACAGTATCAATTTGCGCATTGTGTCATTACCACACGACAGAAATATCATCACATTAAGTTCTTTTTAAGCGCAAAAGTAACAATCACTTGAAAAAGCATTAAGTTGGTTTTAAGGTTTTTAAGTCAGCGTTTGGTACCACAAACTTTGCTACATTGCTACAAGCTGAAAATTGCTACAAGTGGTAACAAAATGATATGAATTTTAAGAGTAACGTCTTGTGCGACACTGCTCTCTATGTGAAAGGTCGGGTCTTTACCAGAAGGTGAACTTAAATTTGTGTCTGGAAGAATTCAAGAAAGGATGGTGCAACTGACTGGGTCCGTTTCTTAACCTATCAATAGTCACCAATCCTTCGCGTAGCTTAAAAGTCAAGATTCCCGCAACCTCGAAGTTTTTTCGCTTCAGTGCGCGTGATGCTTCTTTCAAGATTGGTAAAAACAGGGGCACAAGAGCATTGGACGCTGTTGCTTTGATAAACCCCTTTGTATGTGGTTATTCTTGACAAGCATTGGCAATTGCCACGTGATCGTCACCGTCGACTTCATGTTTTTTTATCAATCGGGAAGGTGAATAGTGTTGGGACTGCAAATTGAGGACATTTTAGGCAATCACTAGAGAAAAGGAAGAGCTATTGGCCAAAGGAGGATATATCAACAGGAAGTTTTTTCACATCGCCAAGCAGAAATAGATGCGATTCTTGTTTTATTATGTTGCGATGCTTCTAAACTGTATGGAAGACAATTTATAGTAGCAACCATGGTGGAACAAAGCACATGTTGGTTTCCAGCGGTCTTCTACTGAAAATGACAACTCTGGTTTCAAAAACTGGGCTCCTGATACTGAATCCATGAATAGATTTGCTAAATCTGATAGCAAAGGTTAATGAAATTAGTATGAAACCGTCTCCTACAAAAAAGTAATATTTTTGAAGTCGCAGTTGATCTACTGGTATTGGAGTTTGTTTAAAGGCTTAAAGTGCTTGGATGGCAAAATTTTGATGTAAAAGGCATTTGTTTGCTAAACTCATTCGATCCATTCATAATTGTGTCTATTGCAATCATCTTGATAAAAATTATATTGACACAAGAT
The DNA here is from genome assembly GCF_013076305.1 of Rhopilema esculentum. The sequence continues at coordinate 11,132,390 of NW_027019322.1, forward strand.
AATTTAGGCCTGTTTTCATCATGCACAATGCTTAAGTCCACGTATCTGGCAAATACTTTGATGATTAACTACTTCAAGTATTTTTAACATTGCTTAATGCTATTGCAAGTTTAATGTTATAATGAACAATTAACTATTTCTATCATTTGAACAACTATAATTATTGAACAACTAACTTGATGAATAACGAACTCGGCTAATCGACATTGAAATCAGTCATCTAATATGTTCGTGTAGCAAAATTAACAATTCAAATCACTTAGAAGGCAGAGCATGTACAAAGAAGGTCGAGCCATCTTTTGCCTTCCAAACAACAAATGTTTCACACCAAACTTTTTCAAAGAGGGGGGAGGGGCAGTTTGCAGGAATTTCACATCCTTGAGTTCCAGTTTCGGCAAAAGAATTTTCTGCCCTAGCCCTGGGTAGTTAAGCTTTCCTTGAAATCGGTTGAAAACCAGGGGCTGATTTCAATCTCGATCGCGTTGAGGTTCGATTTGATTTATTCTGAATCAATCGCCTTCTTTGTCACGTGTTCTGTCTTTATTTAGTGGAGGACCAATTGTCCGATAATCGAACGAGCGACAAGGCAAAATTGATAGGCCGGCCGATTGGAGACACAGACGACGACGCCGCTGACCGGAAACGCAAAGGGAAAATATCAAAAATTGCGGGCGGCTGCTTTCTTGGATGCGGCCTAGCCAAACCAAAAACCCTGAGTCTGCAATAAATTATGCAGTGAATTAAGCAATAATAGATCATACAGTTAATTATGCAGTTGGCGTTATTAGAAGTTTTGTTATCCGCTAAATCTCGCACGACGTACTAAGTGATTTAGGTCTGCACTACTAGGTCTACATTACGTCATAGCCTGCACTACGTCATTGTCTGCATTACGGATCGACAATCATCGACTTGACTTACTACCCAATCGGTTAAAATCTGAACTTGTTATTGATTGGCTGTTGCTTTGTCTTTTCACCAATCAGACTGCGAGAAGGGAATTCTCGACTGTATGTACCGTAAATCTATCTACAAGTGCACTGCTATCAGCTTTTTAAAGACTGAAATGCCCTTCATTCAAACAAAACAACTTGGAGCGTTAAACCCCAAAACAAAGTTTTTACCAATCTCTTTTAATGAATGCAGACTTTGATGTTAACTGTGTTTAGTTTTATTTCAACACAATCATAAAAGCTTTTTCCATAAGATGCAAGTTTTTCATTTCACGGAAGCAAATTTCGTGGAAAACTTCTTTATCGCAATTATGTTTCAACCCAGCAGACCTTATAATTAGTATAAGAGTCAGGTTTGCTAATTTCATGTTCAGCAGTGCTATGACGTCACACAATTTTCTTTGACATACCATATAGTGCAAGAAATCTTTAGCACGAATATATGTGTTACTGTCGGTATATGTGTTACCGATAATATCGTAGAATCAAAGCAAGGTTTCTTCTTAGCTTCAAATCGGTGTTTTTATTATATATCATCGTTTAGGATGATCATGGAAGAATCGATTCAGCCAAACAATGAAAAGCTAACCGTTTAGTGATAGTCAGATAGCAGTCATAGTGATCCTTTAGAAGATTGTCTAGAATCTAGATCCAGTCAGTAGAAGAAACAGTTTTAGGAGTGGATCACTCTCGTTTAAGATTACGATAATCCAAATTAAGATTTGTGAAAAGCACAAAGTAGCAACAAACGCTAGATGCAAAGTAAGTCGTAGCTCACTACGTACAAGGTATTGTATTTACAACTAATAGTTTGATCTGTGTACTGATTGGATAACGTGTTGACATGCCTGCCCGTCCGTTGCCAGAATGCGGAGGAGCGTTGCAACGTAGGGGATTATCTCATGTTAAGGTCCGGTAAGGTACGAACACCAGCAAGATTTCTGCTACTGCGTATTTGCCCTGCGTATAGCGATAAGAATCAACCGTGAAATTTGCTTTGTGTATCGTGATACACAAGTAGACAGGCTCAGAATTCTGTGAAAGCACAGGTTAATGAAACCTGTCACGATGAAAGCTGCAATAGACGAATCTCGTACTCGCGCTGTATCTGATTTGTTTTTGTTGTCAATAACCACGAACTAACCCCCGTGTCAGTAACATTAGACTAAATTGCCTGCTAAGAAAATGTAGGTGTTTAGGCCCATAAGTGCCTGTTATGGAGTTAAGGGGTAAGGGGGGTAAATAAAGCATAATAAAGAATTAGATCGACATCTCGAGATTAAAAATTATAAATATCAGATTGAATTATATTGTATTTAACCGGCTATTTATCAGTAAATTGTCTGTAATTTATTTTTCTTTTTAATAGTTCAGATCTAGTTTTTTTTGGTATATGAGCATTTGCGTGTTGTGGCGACGATGAATTGGCATCAAAAGTAAAGATAGTATTATGTTAATATATTTGCAAATTATTGCTAGAATTTTCTTAAATGGCATTTGTTAGATTGGTATCGGATTTTATTTTGATAAAAGTTACTTATTGATAGATAGCTAGAATAGTGTCATTACTGCACCTCGATGTGCCGGAAGTGACATCTGTGCAATTACATTCGAGCGATCATTATTAGCAACATAGAACTTAGTATTTCTTTTAATTTCATCGTCAAGCTTGGGTATATTAGAGCACAATGGTGAAATGTCTGAGACACTTTGGGCTGAGTCGATTGAAACATCAGGAGTTTGAAAATTCCTTCCCTGCTGATTTCAACACTTTATAGAGTTCCTGTTGCCAGCAAAGCGTAGGGTGTGACCGAGTCACCCAAAGACCCTTCCACCCTTTTCGTTTATTTTGCAAATGTCTGAGGTAAAAAAGACTAAAATGCCCATTTATTCTTTCTGTTCTGTTTAGTCTTTTTCCAGCCACTTTGTCAGATAGGGCAGGTCCTTGTCTTACATCTTGTTACTTGCGCTGAGTTTCATAGAAGTTGTCAGTCGACCAAATGGGTGATGGGATTTGAGTTAGAATTCCAAGAATTTGTAATGAAATTACACAAAAGGTAGGCAGTTCTTCGCGTCCCGGCTGCGTGTGGTTTGGCACCCCCTCTAAAAAAATAATGCACCCATCCTCCTGTATTTCCTTTTTTCAATACTTGACGCCTCAGGCTGCTCTTGTTTACAGAGTTTCTTTGCATGGAAGATTTTCTTAGTTCATTAGAATAATTTATTTTTCACGTCTCACCCTGGTGTTCCATTTGATTTCCCATTGTGTCTCTAACCCTGGTATAACAAATCGATCATATCGAGGTTTTTTTTTCTCTCGTGCATATCATGCTAGCGATACTTAGTTTTTTCGTTTAAAAGAAAGTTTATTTTTGAATTGTACATAAGTGTTATGGATTGGAGATTGTATATAGATCGATAAATAGAATAGGCGATCGCGTTAGATATAAATTAAGAGTGCAATAAAACTGTTATAAATAAAACCGCTTAAACGTTGATAGATGATGTTAATGGAGTGAATTAAATTATGAATATTTCATCATCTCTCGTAAGCTATCTGCTTTATATCTTAATAATTGACAATAACCAACTGAATGTGGAAGCAACTCTACGAACAATGTTGATGATCTAGACAACTTATAACTACAAGAACAACGTTCTTCCTAATCTCCTACGTCGTTCAAAGAGGGAAGAGGAGAGTAAACCAACATTATTCAAAGAGGGAGGGGGTGGCTGAATTTGCCCTTGGAAACTGACATTAGTGTACCAAGCCTTTTGGCAAGCAGTGTGTATCGGTTGCATATATTTGTAGCTCGAGGCATCAGATGGAGCACACAAGAAATAGACCCTCGTCATTGGTCTGTAGATCTTAAGAGAGTATCCCAAGTTTATCAAGTACATGTGATTATTTTCTGGTATCTAAAAAGTAATCAAGAAAGTAAAGACAAGTACATGTATGTTTAATACAATGCTGCAAAATAATAAAGTGCAAGAATACGATGATATAAATCAAAATTGTTAAACGATTCATAACAGCCAGAGTCCATCTTTGCTCAGTGCAGACAGTATGCTCGCATTTATAGTATGATTGGCTTAAAGGCTGGGCCTATCTCCTCTAACATGAAAACGCTAGGGTTTTATTTAGTGGTAGTTGTTTAAGTATCCATTATTGAATTCTGTTTGAACACAAAAGGTTTCAATGCTAAACTGATTTGGAGATGCAGAATATTGGCAAATTGTTGCCTCATGCGCCATTTTTCAACAGTCAAAGCAATTTCTGACAACGTTCTCTTTACTCGACGTTGTCAAAGCTGCATGTCCTTTAAAACAGCATGTCTAGTTACCAAAAGCCTGACTTGTAGTTTACAAATGCCAAGAATAGGCCACAAAAATAGAGACACAAGTCAGTGTTTTTATCATAAATAAGGATTTCTCAAGATGTTCTGTGACAGTTACAATCCGTAACCATTGCAAACAATATTTTACCACAAATTGATAAGGTTTCTATTACAAGGGATATTGTAGGTTGTTCAGAAAATTCTTTTGCGGCTTTTCAGAAAATTCCGTTTTAATTTGCTTCACTATTCACGCTTGTCCCTGCTCGTGCCCCTTTTTCTACTCCCAACGACCTTTCTTCGTACGGTTTACGATCCGAAACTAAGGTTCTAATTGCTTCATTAAACAGGCACTACTCGGAAATCATGGACAATTTAGCCCAGGAATGGGGACCAGCTAATTACGGGCTTTAAAAAGGATTGTGTACCAAGGGTCTTCTGCTTCACAAAAAGGTCTAGTGCCATCCTTCGCATTTTGCGCTGTCTTATGCATTATTTTAGTTGTTTATTGTTTGTTTTGACCGTTGTATGGCATTCTATAATCTTTCCTTCGCAGCAGTTAACAAAATTTAGGTCAAAGAGCCTATGACATGAAGAATCGAGTTAAAATGGTTTTCTACGTCAGTTAAGGTGGATGTATTTACCAGTTAAGGTGGTTTTATTCCTCGGCTAAGGTGGTTTTCATCAGAAGTTAAGGTGGTTTCCATTCATTTAAGGTTATGGTATCCTTGTATATTTTAATTCACTTCAGGTGAGTCAAGACTTCAATCAAAAGACTGTTTCACACCATCATGTCTGCTGTTTCCCCTTCCACAGGCTAATTGTGTTTTCTTTTATTTTTTGAAGATATTGTACGAAATGAAGATGCGAGATGTTGAAGGGAGAATCACCCCCTTTCAAAAATCTGATGAAGATTATCAAGATTTTCTTATAGACAAGTAGGTGATGGTGTGAGACAGTTTTTTAGAATTAGTTTCGATTGATTTCTAGAATTTTTAGCGTGGTAGACAAAGTAGAGTAACGTTGTGGTAGAATGCTTTTTAATTCGTACTTTTGAGAGGGTGATTTTGTACTTGTGTGTGTATGTCAACAGTTAACTGTCACATTTTGTGAAAAAGCGACTGCTTTATATTTCATACTAAATTTTGTCCAATTCTGTTTATATAAACTCATTTTTCAATTCATGTTCAAGATAAAGTCTTCAAGACGATAAAACGTAACCTGGTGATTATGTGTGAATTTAGGCAACCTGATAATCTGCTAGGCCTAGTGAAAATAACAGATTGTTCTAAATAGGGCAGAGAGGACGCATTCTCATAGCCGGTCCAAAATCAAATAACACATAGTGAATATTCCCTAGATTTTAGAATGGAGATTTGTAATCATGGTGAATCATCTAATCTCATGGTCAATTATCTAATCTCGTGGTGAAATGTTAATGATTTTTTCTTTTCTGTCCTGCATAATTTCGTTATTTTTCGCTAAAAGAGAGATGTTTAAGAATGTAATCTTAAGCTAAATCTTTCTCTGGTTATGTTATCAGTGGAGTTGCGTGAATTTATACAATGAAGGCAAATCTTTCAAAAATGCTTCAATCATAGGGTTGGAAACTGGCTAAAAGAGCAGATGACTTAAACAATGAAATATAAGATAAAATCGTTATGCCACATGCCAGATCTTGAGTTACTCGGCTGGCCATTCTTGTTTAGAAAGACAGAAAATTCGAAATAGCCGCGACGGCGTTTATCTACTGAAATCTGCCTTGGTTATTGATTTTGCCGTGTGCTCTAAACATAAGATTTGCTCACCTTTTCATTACAAAATTATGCAGTTATTCTTATTACCATGTTATTATGTTGCGAGGAGATTTTTGTATTTAGAGATGTGGAATTTAATGTTTTGATGAATGTTCTCATAGATGTGCTATTTTGTAGTTGCAAAAATTTCGAAGAATGAGATTTGTAGATTGTCTTATTTTCGTATTTATTGTTTACGCTGGTCTTGAACTTACGTCTGCCTTGGCTTTTAAGGCGCAACGTTGATTTTAAAATTCGATGCCGCAAATGGAACTAACGGACAACGAAAAACCCGCGCTGACCAACTGCTGAATGACATAAAGCGCGCCTCCTTTCAGACAAGTTATTGACCCGACCCTCTGCCAGTTATTCAGCACTTTGCTCCAAATAAGTACACATAAAGTAACGCAATTTTAGTAGGTTGTTGTTGTTTTACCTTTCTCCCAGTTTAGATGAACGTTTGAATTCATTTTCATTCACTCTTAAGGAAGCTTTTTGCATCTTCTTGCAACAGACAACGTATTCTTGAAAATAGTTCATCAAAGCATTAGACTAGAGTTTTCTGTTGATAAAAAATACATCATATCCTACTTATCTAGCAGTTGTGCCAAAACACTGGTAATTTTCCATCTAGAATTTTCTTTCTGCACTTTATAGTCAAATCAAAGCCGCCGATTTCGATATCTGTTATTCCTTAAAATGTAAAAGTAAAGTTATTCAAAGAAAGGTTCGCAATTTCCCCTTCGACCTTTTATTATTACGATATCGCTATTGTTCACGTGATTACATGAATCGACTCATAAATCCACTTGTTACAGTCAGTAACAATGTTTTGTGTTGTTACGAATTAGTAGTTGTTTCGTTTTAAGCGAGAGCGTAATTGATTAGGGAGGGATAGGGGAGTAAAACGTGATTCGATTTTTTCCGCGTTAAATTCGTTCTTTTTTCGTAATTACATCCCAGTCAATTGTATTTATACTCATTTGTTTACCTCAATGTGGTAGGCCAAATTATGACACAGATATTATAAGGTTTGCTTTGAACGTAAGTGAGAATGACAGCAGCACTGCGAATTTCATGTAGTTGCATTTTGCAGAATTCGCTTGGTGCGTTTATGGTGTGCTACAGGTTCATATAGATATAATCCGTAAAGCCAAATACACCTCTTGCGTTGGCTTTGAAAAAATTTCCGCTTGATAGGTAATTTGGCAGAATTCTGACAAAATTTACAGATTTGAATTCCGCATAGCTTATACGTTAAAAGTCTCGAACTCAAAGTAGCTTTTTGGGTAATTTAGCTCACGAAAATCATGGTGACATCAAACAGAGCGGAATTTTCCATTACAGGACATCCTCTAATGATGTAATCTCCAAACAACAAAGCCTAACTCGGCTTCGCTGATCATTTCATCCTAGGTGCAACCGTCAAAACTGCTCATTTCCAACTCTATATCAAATAAATTATACTTTTTATAAAGAAGTCTTATATTCTTTTATTTAATCATAAATCATTTTTCAGGTGTTAGTCCAACCAATTTGCTGCCCCCAGCTGTGCCCCCACACTTCAGCTTCAAACCAGTCACCCCTCCAAGGGCCCACTATCCTGGCAAACATCGATTGATCGCAAAGAAATCAAGAAAAAAGAAAACCGAGGCGTGAGTCACTGTATTTATCGTTAATTATCTAGAAATTTTTATATATTTTACAATTTCCAAATGATCACATTTACCATTAAACTCAGAGATTCAAAGTTAGAACCGTCCTGTCTTGTGCACCAAAATATGTATGTATGAGTACGACGTAAGTTTATGTTTTTATCCATAACTCTGTATATTTTTTCCATTTTGTTCCCTTGGACCATTATTCTGAAGTTTTATTCTTTCAACGAAAAAGCTTTAAGTGTGTTGCAAAATGTTGGCTTTTTTCAAAGCTATTTTCAAATTCTGCACCTCTAAAAAATTGTTCATATTTATCCCAATGGTTTTATCATGGCGGAGACTCATCGATATTCTGTTTAGATAGCGTCCCCGTCACTCCCTCAAACAAAGTCTTCTACATTGTTACGCTTTTAGGTTTGTCGGTGTATTTACATTTGACAAAACTCCAGTAATTTATGTACTGAAAACAAGACATTCAGAAACAAGAGATGAACAGTCACAACATTGTTAAACGTTGGCTTTTAGCTAGTGGCTGTCCATAAACTGGTTTAAGTTTGGACTAAATCATATATTTGTAAAGCTGGTTGTGTTTGTAAGCAGTGTCATATTTTATCGGTGTCCTTTCTTTGCAGTCATCATGTAATTTTACTCTTTTTAGAGACGTTTCAAATGAAGTTCACGATTTGAAATCGCAGGTCCATAATCTTCATAAAGTGAGTGATTTGAAAAAATAATTTGCGGAATGTTTTATATCTTGTAAAGTTGCGTGGATGTTTATGGGCTAGAGAATCTATTACAACTAGTAATTTCTTTGCGAAATCTGTCTGAAATTGTAGGTACAAATGTTCCAATTGAAGTTGCCCATGAGTTGATTATACTACGAGTTATTTTTTAGAGTTGCCAGCGATATCGCTTGGTTACGTCACAATAAATCGTACAGGGCCTTTTATACATACTCAAAAGGGGCAAGTACCCCACTAGCTCCTGTGGCCGGACTTTATTTAAACAGTAGACTATTGTCGCTCGTTTTATAAGGAGGAAAGGCATACTAAATCTTTCGAAATTTTTTAATGTCAGGCTTGGATCTGAGGTTGTAAGGTTTTGCTGAAAAGTTATTTTGCAGACAGAAGGAGTTCGTTTTCAACCTCGCGCAATTTTCTTTCTGATTGGCCTTTTTCAATCCACAACTGGGTATATAAATTTCCAAGCTCAGATTTTTCAATCAATAATCTGACATTTTGTACTCCGATGAATGTCAAACGAATGTTTCGAAATGCTTGCTTTTCTCAAAGCCATCAAGAAATGTGGCTATTCAGTAACTATGCACTTTTACTTGGTGCTTAAAGACTTATTTCTAACAATAAGCCTTTGCGCGCGTGGCAAATCGTCCTGGCGACGATACTAACAGTGGCGGTAAACTTCTACGGATGGGCCAAAATTGTTTGAGGACGGTCTGAAAATGCACGAAGGAATGTCTACACACAGTGGCGGTGCCAAGGGGGGTAAGGGGGTAATCCCCCCATATTTGTAAAAACATTGTCTACATATTTCTTCTAAAAACGGATTAAAAAGCGCTAGGTAGGGGTAGTTCATATTTCCTAAGAAAAATTAACCTGGTACAAAGCACTGAAATGAGGCAAAAGGGGCGTGATCTCACTGACCACGCCCATTACCCTCCCACTCTGCAATATCTGGCGCCGCCACTACCTTCACAGCGCATTTGCTCGTTGGGTATTTAATTGCGATCTTTCTATCAACAGCAAACTTTATATTTGAGAGAGAATCTTGAGGAGGAGCGTGAACAAAGAAGACAGTTCGAGAAGTTACTACAAAGAACATTGAAAAAAATCGCCCCTGACATCGAGCTTCAGATGCGAAGAGAGTCGACCCTGTCCACTCGATCCTCAATCGGTGGAATGTAATATATACTGTTATTAAAGTTAGGGAACTTTCTTAACGAACAACCATATTTATGTAACTGCTATAAAATGCATTTATTCTTTTGCATAACTGTATTATTACCTTGGTTTTCAACCATGTAATTTTTAAAGAAATAATTTGTAAAGGAAAGGGTTGGGTTTTGTTAAATGATAGTTAACCGCGCTGTATCATAAGGTAAAGGTTTTGTGGGGGAAATTTTAATACTTTCTATAACTGTGGGAAAGTCAGCTAGTTGGATAAAGGATTTTTGTACTAGAGGAATTGAATTTGAATGGATGGAAGTTTTAATAAAGGGATTTTTAATATCGCAACATCGTCGAAAGAAACTCATTTCCACGACTGTATGTTTTCTGACTTTTCATATTCATTTCTTATTTGTTGTTTTTGTAATTAAATCCTTTGATGTTTCCAAAAAAGGTTGTTTTAAGGTCCGAGAAGCTTAATAATCATAAGTTAACTTTACCTAGTCGGAACCATCTCTTATGTGTTAAAAATTGCTTGACAATTACCCCCCGAATTGTCAGATTTGAAGATGTTGATATTTTAGATTCCAGTAAAGGTATTGCAAGGCATGCTGGGAGGCTGTTACGCCATCAGTCTATACTTTCTCATGTTCTTGAAGACCCTTCATTCTGTTCTCAATCTTACCAAACATCCGCCCCCCATCCCCACCCCCTCTTAAATTTCAGCATTGGCATCCCCGTGAAATCAATATCTGCCAGCTTATGATACAAACGATCTCGTTATTTCCGCCATGTCTCCTCAAGCTACAGCGATAAATGTCCGTGTCAATTTTGCCGCAAGCCCACAACAGACCTACGAACAGGTTACAGGTGTGCTTTCATTTTCACAGTTTTATTTGATTATGATTATTATTACGCCCTAAATCTTGCCTCTACAATTCTTACAGGTGACCAACTATCTATACCGAGTATTCATTTAATAAATATATATATTTTCAATGATATTACGTGTTCTTTCTTTTTTACATCAAGGACACTTTGTTCTGTTTCTTCTCGAACCAATGATCTTATGTTCTATTCACCCGTTTTGTCTATTGATCCGTTCATTAAAGTTTTTGGACAAGCAAAGATGATTTTACGCAACAAACAAATGTACCTTTGGCCCTGAAAATGTTTTTGCCAATGAACTGCTAATTTTTTGTATTTCTTAATGTAATTTCGAAACGTTTAAGAGCGACTTTCTAATTTATAACAAACTTGTATTAATTTCAGTTTATTGTAGTTATGAAATTTTCGCGTTTATACTTTTAATATCAGGTTAGCAATTTTGTGCCTACCTCTATTAGCCATTAAATAAATATATGTTTTTAATGATACCATGTTTTATTTCTTGTTCATTTCAATGACATTTTATTATGTTTCAACTCAAACTAATGTCCTTATGGTCTATCCACCCATTTGATCGATCTATGTTAATTTAGGCCTTTGGGGGAGCGCTTTGTTTCTTCTGGAAATATCATTTTACGAAACAAGCAAAGTTTTTCTTGGCAGTGAAAAATGTTTATGAATAAAATGAAATGATTTGCGATATTTATAAAATGTGAAACGTTTATGCTTTCAAATCTAGGAAAACTAACATACTTTATGTTATCTCCTACGTCCTGAATTAAGTATTAATTTATTAAATTTCGCCTTAGAAACAGTGATTGTTTGAGTTTAATCTCCCTGAGATTCCGAAACCGGAACTCTCCGCATAATATCATATTGGATTTTCAGAGTGTCTGCTCACTTTGAGCGCGTCGTCACCTTTGTTGTCCCACAAAATTTGCAAACGATAACAGAGTACGTGTTTTAATCAGAATTGCAAGTCGATTACTGGGAAGATTATCTATTTCGAGATAAAGTTATCTCATTATGAAGTTTCCTATCCTCACAATAAGAAATATGCGCGATAATTAGTTTAAGTTTAACTAGTTGTATCTCGGACTTCAATACCGTAAATAATCGATAAAGCCCCCACTTTAAAAAGCACCCTCCATAAAGCCCCAGTCCAGAAGTTCACTCTTTTCAGAAATTGCAGTAGTCGAAAATCAGTGTTTGCAGCAAAGCATTAAACGTATCACATGGATCTACTTCGCGATCATAACGTGACGCTATTGGCTGAAACACAATTCTGACGTCAGATAACAGAGAACTAATATTTGAGATGATTCGCATCAGTTGACAGTGCATTCAGCAGATGCGGCAAACCTGGTGCCTGAAGGAGATCGCCAGGCAAGCAAGAATTTAACCAGATGAAATGGAATCCTCCAAGCAACTAAATAGTCCATTCTGTAGCTGTACATTGGAAGGTTCTTATTCATCTGGGAAATTTCATCTGGCGAAATGAACCGTTGCCGGGCATTTAGATCCGCTGATCATTGCAAAGTGCAGGTTCGCAATATTGTTTGCGTTCACTAAAAATATTGACTGAAAATATCGATGTACGTCGGTTAATAGCAGATATGGTGATTGTACAACATGAAAGGAGATATATTGGCTGCTTTTATTGAAAATATTGTCTCAGAATATCGATGTACGTCGGTTAATAGCAGATATGGTGGTTGTACAGCATGCAAGAAGATACTTTGTTCGCTTTTAATTGAAAATATTGACTCAAAATATCGATGTACGTCGGTTAATAGCAGATATGGTGGTTGTACAGCATGCAAGAAGATACATTGTTTGCTTTCATTGAAAATATTGACTCAAAATATCGATGTACGTCGGTTAATAGCAGATATGATGGTTGTACAGCATGCAAGAAGATACTTTGTTTGCTTTCATTGAAAATATTGACTCAAAATATCGATGTGATTGAAAATATTGACTCAAAATATCGATGTACGTCGGTTAATAGCAGATATGGTGATTGTACAACATGAAAGGAGATATATTGGCTGCTTTTATTGAAAATATTGTCTCAGAATATCGATGTACGTCGGTTAATAGCAGATATGGTGGTTGTACAGCATGCAAGAAGATACTTTGTTTGCTTTTAATTGAAAATGTTGACTCAAAATATCGATGTACGTCGGTTAATAGCAGATATGGTGGTTGTACAGCATGCAAGAAGATATATTGTTTGCTTTCATTGAAAATATTGACTCAAAATATCGATGTACGTCGGTTAATAGCAGATATGGTGGTTGTACAGCATGAAGAAGATATATTGGCTGCTTTTATTGAAAATATTGTCTCAGAATATCGATGTACGTCGGTTAATAGCAGATATGGTGGTTGTACAGCATGCAAGAAGATACTTTGTTTGCTTTTAATTGAAAATGTTGACTCAAAATATCGATGTACGTCGGTTAATAGCAGATATGGTGGTTGTACAGCATGCAAGAAGATATATTGTTTGCTTTTATTGGAAATATTGACTCAGAATATCGATGTACGCCGGTTAATAGCAGATATCAACATATTGCAGCGTGGAACGAAAGATGATTTCTTTATTCAAAGAAAGTACTAACTTTCTGAGAGTAGCAACCAAACTTGAATGTTTCACAGATCATGAATGGAAATGTTCGCTATGATTATAAATTCACAGTGAATAACCAAGATACAGAGGATTGGAATCTTCTGCTTATCATTGTAACAGAAGCAACAAACACCACAAACTTTGAAGATACTTCAGCTTCCAATCAGAAACACGAAGCAGATTTAAAGTACTTTACATCATTCTCTGATTATAAAATACAGATAAAAATAGTAGAAATAAAGGGCCTGTTCATCAAAACAAACTTAAGAAGTAAAACGTATAGAAAACATCATTGTCAGAAATTCAATATGATCAGAAGGACATTTTACCCATCAGAGATTTTGCCCAAGAACATCAACAAGTTAATGATAGAAGAGACAAAATTTATCAAGTAAACCCCATCAAAGAAAGTCTAAGAATATCAAAAGTTGCCCCCATCGCAACACCCATAAAAAGATAAAGTAAAAGAGGCTAGGCTACCCCCATCAAATAAAGCAAAGGAACATCAAATGCTGAAGATTGTCTGAGACAGACTGAATGGTTCTGATAACCCCATCACAAGACCCTTAAAGAGATGAAGCCTTAGAGGTAACCCAATCGATGAAATCAAAGGAACATCAAAGACGGAGGCTGAAAAGCCTTTCGTAGGCTGAAAACAGATCAAAAGCTGCAGAAAACCCCATCAAAAAAACCCTTATATAGATGCAAATCGATCAGGTTACCCCACCAAAGAAAGCCTAGCAACATCAAGATTGGTGAAGTCTCAATTATGATACCTTTGTAAAGATAAAGTCCTGTTATGCAAGTTGGCCCATCGACCTACACCATCTACAGTGCAACTGACAAATTGCATTAACAGTGACAGAAGATTAAAGACTGCAGATACCCCCATCAAAATACCATCAATAGAGAAATATTTACATACTGCAGATGCTACCACCGAGAAAAAAAGCATGAAACATCGCATGCATCATCAACAACAACCACGAAAGGCAGAAGAATTGCAGATTCCCCTTACACAGATAGCAGATGAAAGGCGTGATATATATAAATTTGGAATCTAATCCCCATCAATGTGTTTTTATTGGCAAAGGCACCAGAGAGCTGGAAACTAAAGGTATCGGAATTTTCGAAGCTTGTCGATACACGTATCGATTATTTGAAGTCGACAAATTAACTCACATGCTATTCAGAACTGACTCTTAAAAGCTTGTACAGAGATTCAGCTTGAATGCGGAATATGCAGGAATACATGTTTGATATTAAAAAAACTCTATCTAACTTTTCGATAAGCTCTACAATTTTTTAAGTAGTTCTAAATTTGGAAATATTTATGGAAAACTTCACTTCAAAATGTATCAGAAATATTTATTCATCTTTCTTTAACATTGTATACATTGTATTATTGTCTTTTCTTCATTTTGTACAGCATTGAAAAATATTCTTTGTTCCAAAACAGAAACTAAAATTGTTAAGAAAAATCAAGTATTTAAACAATGCGAAATATATGAAAAAAGTCTTGGTAAAAGTAAAACTAAAAAGTAAATCATCACATTATTATCAATTATTTTATTACACTGATTTTATTACATTAATGCTGAAAATCATTAGTTTTAGTATTTTATTCTTTATAAATTAGGCTTTTATACAATAGCAACTTCAAAACTAATTAAGGCCTACTAAGAAAAACAAACTTAGAGAAAATATGTTTACAATCTAAAATGTATTTTTTACATGTTCAGGTTAAAAAACCTAGATTTGGAAGAAAGATTCGACGAATCCTACAGTTGCATTTTTCCTTTTTTCTGTGATCTTAGTCAGTTCTAAAAACAGGCAGGAACTTCCCATAATTCACAAATTTCAAAAGGCAGTACCTTTACATTGATCTGAAGTGAGAAGGAAATCAGGGTTGCAAAACTTTGTCTATAACTAAACGACTAAAATTTTCATTTTTTTTGCTTAAATCCTATCACAATATATTATACACTGAAAAATTCATTCTATTGGATGTTTTATTTTAAATTGTAAATCATAAAAACATTTTTAGTTCTAACTAAACATAAAACAAATAACTTAATTGCTAGCGCATTTTTATTATCAGAAATTTAATGGGGCAGAAAAACATGCGAAATAGATTATAAATAAAAATACAGAAAAAGTATTTGAAAAGAAAATGCCATATCTTTGTAAATAAATTTTTTGCTTGAGTTCACTGATGAAAACCAAGGCTATTGACTTAAAAAAAGGTTAATACGCTCTTTTTAAAAAAAACCGCTTTAACTAACTAACCACACGAATGCTTTACTAACTTCAAATTGCGACTAAATCATTTTTTCAAAATTTCAACTCGAATGTTTTTTTGTCTGTTTTTGCCTTTTAGAGGGTAATTTATATTTTAGTCGTACGATAAATCGCATCTCTAATCTGCAATGGTAAAGAAGCTTAGCATTGACATTTTAGGTTGTTTTTTTAGGTTTCATTTTTTAAGATTATTTTATGAAAAAAAATGTAAGGTCATTAGATTACAAAATTATTATATTTGACTCCAAAAATCTTTTGCATAAATCTTCTTCTAATAGCTCTGGATTAGAGAGAAAAGTTACCGCTATGCAAAAGTTTTTTGCAATTATCTCCTGAAATTTTTTGCTTTGTCTTTGTCGTCAGTAAAGGTGTATATAGACTTACCAATTTATGAAACAATATAATCTTCCTAAAATGTTAAGAACGTATAAAAAAACTGGCACTATACACCGTATCTTTGCAAAATTCAGTTTTTCAAATTGTATTTTTAGAAAAATAAAAGTTATTGGCTTACAAAATCATTACACTTTTCTTCAAAAATCTTATCTGACCACGTAAAAAATTCGAATTTTCTCTTGTAAGCTAGGTACCATCAAAGTGGATAGGTTTATTATCTTCCTTGATCTGAACTCTAACTCTAGTGAACCCAAACTTCCTTGGCAATTCGGCCATTGTCGTCAATGTGGTCAGTTATATTTTTGAACATTTCTGACCCGCGAGCGACATTTTCTCATCTGATAATGACAAATGACCTGGTCAAATTTTATTTCAAAGACCGTTCATTGATACATACGTTCACCTAGGCCACACCTGGGAATTACAATGGCAGTCAAGATGGAGTAAAGTGATTTTGCTTGGAATACAAATGCAGATTTTTCTTCTGTTTTCCTATTTCGAACAAACATATACCTTCCCCCCTTAATTCCAAAAATGGTGGAAAGAAAGATAAACATTTTGCTAAATATCTGATACTCTGTTTTCCGCTGACAGCTATTTTTAACATTTTCAAAGCAATTAACGAATTTAAGACTTAACTCTATGTCTTATATGTCTTTGTCTTTTCGAGGCTGGGGAATTTGGTCTCAGTGAAAAGATTTCGCGATTTCACGTTTAATTCGCGAAAATGAGACTTGAATTTTTCAATTGTGATTCAGCTGTAAATAAAGGATTTAAATTGGTTGCAAAGTGCTTTGCAGATATCAGGTGAAAACAGGGTGTAGGGATTCACGATTGATCCCCCGTTGTCAAGCCCTTTAATTTGCAGGCATAATATTACAGCCTCGTCCTACGTACCGAAAGCCAAAACTCAAAGGAGGCTAGACCAGTTTGCGTGTTAAAGTAGAAGAGAACACGAAAAAACCTCGCATATTTCAGTATGCGAATAAATGCCAAACTATCATTCTAAAACATATTATTTTTAACAACTTCTTAAAAAATCCCGAATATCAAAATTGAAATATAAAAATCCGATGTTCAACTTTCGATATATGCGAAAATATCACTTCACAATTGGACAACATATTTAAAGCAAAGGTGCTATCAAACTACAAAAATGTTCTTTGCACTTAAATAACTACAAACATTAGCCTTTCAACAGCGACGGCTTGGAATCCAATAGTTGCTTCGCTTGTCTGTGACCTTAAAGGTGCTTTCCGTAAATGGTTAATTGTCATTTCTTTTGCGGAGGACTGATAGTTAGGAGGTATATTATACAAACATAACAGAACTATCTGACAGCTATGACTTAATATTAAAAACTGCAGCGAGGCTGTAATTTAGTTATCTCAGCTCAGCAGCTCTCCGAATAAATTGTCGTTTTTGCAACTCGAAAATTCCCCTTGAAAGTATTTGTACAAACTACAATATCCAAACTTGGAAAATTTACGACAATTCGAAACAAACTGTTGAGCAACTCCTGCTACAAAAATGCTTTGCGAAGAGGAATAAATAATACACTTATCTGTTATAAGGTGATAGAAGTACAACAAGCAACTAAAAATAACAATCTTTGTTATATAAAAACGTGATTTAGTAAAAAGCATAACACTACTGATACAGATACAGCGGGCTTCAAGGACCCTTTGGCAGATCAAAAGTTAAACCTAAAATTCCAGCCAAATCCTTTTTAGGAACTTGGCTATATATGTGGCTACATGTGGCTTTTGTATTGACAAATTTTGTTTTGGACTTCATAGGAACAACTGGGGCGTCTTCTCACAGGCAACGCACGCTGGTCACAAGGCTAAATAAACTTATTTGGAAAATTTGGGCGCTCGACAACTGTGAATTGTGTTTTTATCCCAAAATTGTTTGTAAGAGACTTGAATCTTATACATTCTCCCTTCATATTATTTGTTACCCTCTAATTGTATAAAGTGAGAGGAAAGTGGGAATATATAAAAAAAGACAGGGAGACGACACAAAATTTATACTTTGGTTGACTTTGCAACAAAACTCAGTAGTCTTATAGCTTAATAACGCATGCATATTAACGTGGCAATGTCATCTCATGTATGACGTCATATTTCCAGTTCATGTGACTAGCATTAAAGCTCTCCATACTCAATCTTGGGGAAGCGATGTGTCCAAGATGTGATCTTCCTTCCCTACCAGAACTGATTACGTAGCATTCTGAACGGAAGGGTTTTCCTTACGTCACGAAATTTCTTATTGTTCCCAGGCTACAAAGAGAAGGCAAAGTGATAAGGAACGTCCATTGTGTGTGACCGCTTGATTAAAACGGGCATAGACTCAACACAGGTTCGGGTGACAATCGTGACCTTTAAAGAATGAATGAACGTCTCCGATTGCGATGTGAAGAATTGTGGTTTACCTTTTAAGTCTTACAAGATTATGGCAACAGGAAGATTATTGTGTTGGTTGCAAGGCTGAAAGGTCTCGAAGCAAATGCCAACAAAGACTGTTACAAGATTGATGCTTAGAACTGGATTAATGCTTTAAATGGCAAAAATTCCTTTCAAATGCGACTTACATTCATTTTTAAGCATCTCAGTTGCCGAGCGACTTTCAAGCCATAATTCATTCTTAAGCAATAATGTCAGGCCAAAATAGCTCAAAAAAGGTTTCAGGAGCTGGTAACTTGAATATATACCACAAAATAACAGGAGACATTATGATCCAATAACTGGAAACTTGACAGTCACAAAGGCATCTCCTTAGCTGTATATTTAAACGCACTGAGACTAAGAATCCTATCCCATAATGAACTAGATGTTGACACATGGCAAAGAAAGTGGATTGCAATTTTAATACATCTTGATTTAACCATGATACGATAAATAACACCAATGTTGCTAATACAATAAACCTAACTTGACTGACACACCATTATATGCCAATTCTTAATGCCACAAAATTCTAACAGTTCTAAAACTCCTTGCATAAGCATTCCTGTAAGCAAGCTCAGGGTGCATTTCTTTGCAACTGTAACCTATCATATATATTTTATTCTTGCCTGCATGAAACCTCTGGTCCCTACACCTATCACTATTTACATTCTTGATGGTAATATGAAACAAATAAAGAATGGATACAAACCAAGTTGACTTACATCTAATTTGCTCAAAGATTAAAGCCACGTTAGAAAGCCATCTTTGCCTTTATTATTAGTGGCAGGTGAAAAGATCATATCAACATCATTTAGAACCTCAGACTGTAGGTGTTCCAAACCAGTGCCAAAGTCTGTGTCTGATTCAAGTATGCCAAGATCAACATTAGTTGCCGGCATTCTTTCAAGGAAATCTGGTAAATGTCCTGCATTAGTTTGATTTAATTGGTTGAGATTTCCTGGATCTGATCTCCTAGTCAGTGATTCTTTCATCTGATGTTGCTGCTGTGGAATATTTCCTTCCATGTCTACATCATCTACACCGATGGCATCACTGTCTGCAGGAGGAGGAGATAAAAATGATCCCATGCCATCAAGGCCAGAATCTGCAGATCCAACTCGTTTGTGTTGAACATTCCCAAATCCTGATGAATTGGCAAACTTCTGCTCACAGAGACTATTTATCAATGGTGCACCACTTGCAGAGGGATCTGCCTGACTAGTCATCTGTCTTTGAATCAGCATCTCCTGGTGAAATATTTGCTGCTGTCTTTGTCTCAACTTCTCCTTTTCCAACTGGAGATATCGAAGATTTACTTGCTCCTGAGTCTTACTTGGTTGACCCTGTATGAAACTGTTATTTCCTTGGTTACGATTTAATCTTGGATCATACCATGTTGTTGTTTGTGTTAAATGGTTTATGTAATAGACCTCACCTTCTGGGGTAACACCTTGTTCCCATCCATCTGGCAGTTGGCCTAGTGTTTGATTAGCATTCAAAGTGGCCAATGATTGGCTTTTTAGCCTTGGGTGGGTCCACGATGTTGTTCTTTCAACATGGCTATAGAAACAATATTCAAAACTTTAGTGCCATAATTATACAAATCTTAAAAGAGTAAACGAGATAAAATGCAATTTCACAAATAAATATATGCATTTTAATGAATAAACAAGATAGCTATAAAGTACAAATCATAATTCAAATATCTTTTGAATAAAAAAGAAAATGCCAAGTTACAGTAAGAAAGTGGCTCATATCTCCCGTCCTTTGACAATTTCTATTTCAAGCAGCCAGGACATTAAAGGATTGTTTTATTTAATCATTTCTTCTTCCTATAAAGCACTTTTTCAAAAACCCAGAGCTTGAACTTTAGTGAATTCTAGTTTTCAACTAAAATGATCATTGCACGATTCACATATATAACAGACTTTCTACAAATAAGTGTTCTTTTTAAAAATGTTCATGCAAAATGAAAGATTTTAGAGTACATTGGTACAACAATTGATGTAGCCACTAAATAAAATAGTCCATTGACTTAAACATGTTGTTTCCAACCCAAAGAGTCCTATTGAAGATCATGGAGTCAGTGAGAGAGAATGTTGCCTAAAAAACTTTGATCTGAACTGAACTAAATTACATACTAGTTAACAAACTTACATACCAATAAAAAATGCAGACTGAGGACTAGATAGGGTAACATAAGGATGATGCATTGTGATAAAGAAAGATCTAGGCACAGAACGGGAGATGCTGAGTCAGCATGACTATGAATTAAGCTGTAAACAATGGTTGAGGAATGTCCTTTTGTATGCATGTGAATGGCATAAGGGATGGCATGCTTGATGAATGGGAAAGAAGTTGTGAAAAATTGATTAATTTACAGTATTGAACTCACTACAAGATAATATTTTTAATACATACATTATTCTGTACTATAAATGACTTTTTGGCTTTCATAGTGTGTGAAACAAGGTTATGAGGAAGTTAAAACAAACCATGGAACCAGGGTTACAAAATTAAGAGGACAGACAACTCCAAAAATTTCTAAGAAAATTTGAACAATTTGGTGCAAATCAGAATTGTTTAAGAATAAATTTACTGAACCCAAAATCTTCTACTGGCCCCATCTATGCTAAAGTTTGCTTCAATAGCGAGTTTACTTATTCATTAAAGCAAGATAATGTAATCCTTTATCCACAGGCCACAAATTCTGGAAATCTTAGAAATCATTGTTTTCAACCTCAAATTGAGTTTATCCAACCTAATAATCCAAAGAACCAATGTTTTTACTTTTTGATGAGACAGTGTGAATGTTATGTAGCCACAAGTCTGTCTGACACAGACAGAGCCTTTGGCATGCACAATGAGCGTTTTCTGTGATGTCAAACATCGTCTCCTGATTCAAATACTGCAAAGATGGTTTTAGGGTATCTGGGTTTTCATATTAGTATATAATTGTAAACACTAGGAAAAAATGTAATGTGGTGTAGAGAGCGAGCTTGGGCCTTGGGGTAAAATTTGAGACAGATATATATCACTTTATTTCAATGGGCCCCTCAAGGTGCAGGTCACAAGTTTTTCTTCCTGTACTGACAGGCAGCATGGCATGCAAGCTTAATGAAAGAAAGATGAGTTCTCCATAAAAATCCATGGAACCCTAATCTAAGAATGTTATTGCCTATCCTAGTTCTCATTCTTTAACAGCCTTTTGGTAATACTGTATGATAATTTGTCACTCTTATTATAAAAGTAAGTACTTTGAAATATACTAACCAATCATTATGGAATGTACTAGAAATAATCGACTAAATAAAAGTCGAATAGAAAATAGCAATAATCTATATACTTGACAGCAATCAATATTTGTGAAACTTTTTCGTGCATCACATTTCCCTTCTATCAAAAGGAACTTGTCGGTAAGACCTCAGTTATATTTTCACCACGGATTTCTCGAGAAATAATATTGCCCAGCCATAAGTGATTGTAACAATATCAATAAACAATCACCCATAAGAAAACATGGATTTAGCTGCTCACTTTTATCTTTGTTTTACATTAGCAGCCTGCCATGGGAACTCTAACAACAACGAGTTCTTTATTTCACATTAGGATAAACGAGCAATTATGTTAATATGAATGGTTTTGAAACACACGAATGATTCTGTAAGCCTGTAATATAAATCCCCCATTATTCAGACAACAGACTGTGTCGGGATCGTTTCCCTCAAAAGATAAACTTGGCTACAGCTTCCGCTTCTTTTCTCTAGTTTGGTATCCTCGATCGCTTCCAACTTTTATAAAAAACTGTTTTACTACCAGCTACAAATATATATCAAAGTTAATGCATCAATGTTTTGCCCCGGCAAGAGTGGGCTAGGCCACTTGCGTTGTCATCACTCTGAGAGCGCGCGAAAAATCGTGTCAAATTCGCTTTAAGTTATGAATAATTTAGTTCATTGACAAAATAAACTTACTTTACGTAATATTTCTGGCCGGTGGCCGTCGTTCTTGCTTCCCATCCAGGTGGGAGGTTTTCATTTTCGAGCGCATCATATGATTGGGTTCTTTGATGAGCCGGAGATAACCTTTGTGGATTTTGTTGTTGATGATGGACTAAAAGGCCTAGAGAAGCTGGTGAGGAATGGGCTCTCGAATGGTAGACAGCCGACCCCATTTCATTGGGATCTTTGGCCCCATCGCCACCAGGCCGATTGGCAAACGGTCCATGCGACTGCACAGGCTGTTTAAAGAAAGATGGAGGTAGTTTCCTCAACCGCATCGGAACAGACGGTTGACTCAAAATTGCTGGATTGAAAAGGTTCTCCAGATCACTCTCCGAGTCTTCTCTAACATGAACGACGGAGTTTCCTTTCCTCTGAGACTGGGCGATGGAATCCATATTTAATTATAAATTATACCATAAACATTAGAGTTCTTTGGTTTGGTGTACAATCGGCGAATCCAAACTCTCTTCTCTTTTCAACCAGATTCTCTGTATTGGATGTTAATGGCTTCGCAGTGTAATAGATTCTTTGGGATTGTTTTCCTTTGCGCAACTCGATCCTCCTCACGAGTGACGTCACCAATGACAAAATGAAAAGGGACACTCCTGGCAACGCAGGAACGATGTACATTTCCGGTCGGATTAGCTCGGACGCAAAATGGGGGCCGCCGCCAGAAGGAATGTACTAATTTTCCGTACGGAAAGCTGATACGGGACGAAATTTTGCAGACGCTTTGATTTTTTCTGCAGCTGAAAAAAGCGCAAGCTTGATACATTGGCTCAACTACGAACCGGGCCCGAGGCCGTCGCATTTTGTAGTGTGGTCACAGAATAGGAAAAGAGGTTCCTGGTTCCTTTTTATGCAGCTTATTGAAACTGGCGAAAATCGTGAATGGAGAAAATTGATAACAGGGAATAACAAGCCAAAAATTGTCAATGGATTTCGAAAGATGATGATAAAATTCTGGTAAAGAGATATTTCTTTAGTAAAATTGATGATAGATCGACCACCGGAAAAGCGGTGAAAAACGTGGGTTGTCTTGCCTTGGGGGTATTGAAATACTCCAGCGAGAAAAAGCTAAAGCTTTGCTTTAACGGACCGTAGTGTAATCCGAAGCAGTTTTTCGATTACTTCATGAGCCGTCTGGTCGAATTGCTCCTAACTGTTTGCATGCAGTGGTTCAAATTCAAGAGAAAATAAATAAACAAATAAATAAAACTGTTTATTTGCTGTTATTTATTCTTGTAAACAGCTTGGGCGGTGAAGGATATACTGGAAATAGAAGCTTGGGAAATAGATGGTGAACAATTTCAAAATGGCTTTTAAAAAAGCAAACATTATACAACATACTACTGAAAGCTGTAAAACGTCAGAATAAGGGTCCGAAAGAGCGAATGGAAAATATATACCCAGTTGTGGATCGAAGTAGGCCAATCATAAAGACGCAAGCACAAGACTGGCATAGCTGTCCAATCAGTGCTGCGTTTTAACTTTGTTGATTTATGGAGATTGGATAGCTAAGAAGTTCTATTTTTACGTAGCCCAGTCCCCTGACCTAAGCTGCGTTATAACTCCGTTGATTTACTTTAAGAAAAATTACCACTGGAGTCAAAGAGAGAATACGAACTCCTTCTGTCTACACATTGGCGGCTTTTTCGTTTGTATGTAGATCGATCCAAAACTGCTAGATTAAAAGACGATGATCTGAAACATAATCGACATTATAGAGTTTTGCACCATCTGGGTTATCTTAAAGGTTGCCCGATGGCAGAATCACTTTTTTTAAGGGTGTTTCTAGACCTACAAGATCGAGGAGGCTGTTCTCTCTGAGGGACAGTCTTGTTTCTTAAGTTAGAAGGAACATGTTGTTTTATCCTACCCCCAATCTTTGAGTTGTGCCTCCTACGTAGCCAGAATCACACTGGCAAGTAAATTCATAAACAACAGAACTCTTTTGGGTGGTAGGAACGCAATTCTTTTAAATGAATGGAAGGGCTCTCTTAGTACTAGTAATGTCAAATGAGCTTGGATGAAAGTGCCTAGAGGAGCGAAGAAAGCATATTCTCACAATAATGTGCAAGATAACAAATTCGCTAGTTGCAACGTTACAAACTATTTAAAACCGTTTCTCAGATAAAATAGAAATTATAATGATTTCGCCTTCATCCTACCTAGGACAGGCCCAGACTATTTCAATTATTCAATTTTCCCTCGTACCATAAAGAACTGGAACGTTCTCCCAAACCATGTTGTGAAAGCATCAATCATGGACTCATTTAAGAAACTCTTGTCACAGGTATAGCACTACTTGAAACTAACTCCTTTTTGTTGATTAATCACCTTTTTCTTCCTTTTTATAAATACTTTAGGCCTTTTGACGTGAGCTCAGTAACCACCAATCCCCTTACTTTTTTCCTTTGTATTTCAACCCAACCAAGTTTTGTCAAACGGCTCAACATGCAGTGGCCAATCGTATTTCATCAGCGGCGCCCCCAATATTGAGGTTGCTGTTTAACCTATGTAGCAAAGAAACATTCTGTGATGGCTTGTTTTGATCTGACATTCAAATCGCAAGGTAGTGTTGCCAATCTCTAGTTTTAGATAAACTGAGCACTTTTGTGGACTGAACTTTTGGATAGCCAGAAAACGTGCGATCTTTTCCCAAGATGGTGATTTTCAACTCACGATTACAGTTCGATTTGTTAATGCATGTAAATCATCCTTTATCCGGTGACCAAATGGACCAAAATTGGAACCAAACACGCAAGTCTCCCATCTGACAAAAACAGGCTTTATTACAGTTAGGCCCCACAAATAAGAAACCGCATTTAAGGAACTTTTTGGCACTAATATTTTCTTAAAAGCTCTGGTTTACAAGAAAATTTTCGGCTAAAGGGCAATGGGAAGTTTCTTATATGTGGGTCCAAGATGTCGTATTCTTAGCCAGGCACTTACAAATACCCTTAGGAAAACTTGAGAGTTCAACAATTTGATTTTTATAAAAGAGCCATACTATAGAAATAGTGAGATTTCATTTCAAACAAGGAATTTGCGTTCTGTATGGTAAAGGAAATATGGAAATTCTGCTTGGGCTCATGCTCATCACAACTGCAAATGTTTATGCAAAACAAGCAATAATGCTTTAAGTTGATACCATTAGAAAAGCTTTTGAGCTACGATCATTTGGAATAGAAACTTCGCCGAAAGGAAAAACTGCCTTTTTGATGTTGATGAGCTTGAAGATATGATTTGCAGTCATGGAGACTAAAGTGTCTCAGCTTCAAATTCAGGGCGGTGAGACTTCATTTCGAGAAAACCAGTCTGTATTGTGCCGGATTTCTGCGGTGTAGGGAAATCGCATCCACCGCCCCCCCCCCCCCCCACCCCGTATCCAATACAGAAAGTTGTTTGAGAGTAAGATGATTTGGAACTGGAAGCTTTCAGGGCTAGAATGAACCCAGATTGAAATTAACAGTGTCGCTGGAAGGTAAAGAGGGCAAAAGACTTCCAACATAGTCTTATAGACTCCTTTTCCCCTATTTTACATGATTTCCATTTTTGTGCTAATCTGCCGGCTCTATTTGCCTAAAAATATATTTTCCTTTTTCGTCCTCTCGCTATTTAAATGATCTGAGAAAGAATTTTGGGCAGCCACATACATATAATCATTTGGCTAGTTAAATGACAGAGGATGGAAGACAAAACAACTATTTTCATCCAAATTGGACCCGAAAACTTGAAAATATTACCCCCAAAAAACCAAGTTTGATCTTCCCCAAGTCTAGGTTACATCGTCAAAAAGAGGCATGCTTTTCGATCTCTAGAGGCAACTCGTCTATAGGGAATCGATCGTTCCCTTAGAGTATTAAGTCAATCACCGGTGGGAATCAGAGCTGACCAATCCCACAACACCTTGTACTTATAAATCGTGGTGTAAGTTGAGATCAAGACAGGTCCTCTGATGTGGAGGGCGGTTTCCACACAAACAACTGCAAGTATTCAGCCAACAGGCCCGGTTGACACGATTTTCAAGCCTAATTATAAACCCTTAATGCATTATTTGCCATAATCTCTCTATTTATATATAAAACCAAAGCATAAAGTAAATAGTCGCTAAGTTAGCTAATACCAGAATCCTCATTTCAGAGAAACACTATTTAAATACAATAAACAAGTCGAAAAAGCCTGTGTCGATTGTCTGAGAGAAATGTAAATGAGTTCTTGGGGGTTTAATCCACGGTTCACGCTTAAAAGTGGGATTCCTTGAGTTAAAAGGAGGGGTGGCGTCATGGGGCAGCGCAGAAGATTTTGAAATTACATTTCTCCAGTAACTTGGATTCACCCCGGTTCATATCTTCAATGGAAGACTTTGCGAGAGTCATCTCGTTTGAAAGGCATCTAAACCCAGGGGTGTCTTGGCCGGGGGGCAGGGGGTTCGTGGCTCCCTCTTCATTTAAGATTTGAGAGATTTTCGAACAAATTATTGCTTTGTCGCAAAATTCTCAAACTTGAGCTGTGGGTAAAAAGGAGAAGTGAAAAGGAACCTTTTTGGTAACACAAATAACATGGACTAAAGTATTTTCCGTATTATCGAGGGGCAATTCACTTTTGTAAAGAAAATACTAGATTTCCACAAAAACAAAATGATTTCTCAGGATTTACCGATTTCTGCCATTAAGTGATTTGCTGCTCGGATTTCGTCAGCTAAAATCCGAATCTTCAAGGGCCAAATTTGGTTATGGAAATGTGCAATTTGGTCATAAAATTATTTTATTTGATAATTAAGACCAGGACGGTGTCAATTTTATGCCTTTTAAATTTTAAGATGATTCTAAAACCTATGCAGTTTTGTTGCATAAGGTAAAACAAGGACGAAGTCGATTAATATTCTTGCTTCCTGACAGTGGATATTCATTCTGAGAATGAATTTTATTAACAAAAACTGGCTCCAAAGAATGCAATTTCCGGCGCATTTGAAGCATTAAGAATATAAAAAAT
Source organism: Rhopilema esculentum (assembly GCF_013076305.1). The sequence continues at coordinate 11,159,711 of NW_027019322.1, forward strand.
TAACTTTATTCAACACTTGTCCTGATCTACCGATCTATAGGGTTGTGAGATGTCAGGGGCTTTCACAGTAAGTATGAAGAAACAGTGACAAGATAAAAGTGCATTTAAAATATCTTTCCAGCTAAGGCAAAAGTTATGTGTTTTATCTCCCCCCTCCCCCCTTACACTAACATAAAATGCTTCTATTTGATTAAAATAAATTTTGTCGGAAAAATTTTCTTGCGGAAACTATTTCTGAGTTGTATGCGATGATTAATTTCTCATTTTTATCAAAATCACAAAAGGAAATGATGCAATGTTTGCAACCTTGCTCGTTAGTTTTGATCTTATTTCTCTACCATTTCCAATGTCCACAAGGGGGGGGGGGGGCTTACAAGAAAAAGGTAACTGAATATCCGGTGCCATGAAATGTTTTGCTAGGCTGCGCCTTGAGCACCAATTTAAAAGGACGTTCTCGGAAAAATCGAAAAACATACCCCAGCTTGGAAGGTTTAATCTAAATGGTATTTTGAACGTAGTGCAAACACAGAGAAACTTGAGCAACAATTTTGTCTTGTCATTGAAGTTATTTCAATATAGAACTGTGAGAATCTAAGTAACAATTAAACACAGGATACAGTTCTAAAATCTGTCAATAGATACCCAACGTTAAGCCTAAGCTTTTGGGCAAAAATGATGCACTCAAAATGGCACACCAGCCTAAACTTCACCCTTTTAGTCAATAAATTACATTGTTGGGTCTTGCACTTGACTGCTACCAAGATAGAGTGACACAAGGTAAAACAGTGATGGCAGGCTCTCGAAAAGGAGGCTGAGGCTGAGAGAGGCTTAAAAGGACTTTGTTCACATATGGCTTACCTGGCAGCCCTTTAACAGCACCACAGGTCAACCAACCTCTCAGAACAACATTCCAGAGGTCAGCTCTCCACTCACGACAACAAAAGTCCATTTGATAATGACGCCGTCGTCTCCTGATCGACGATATTTCCACTTCCAATGTTCAAAGCTGTGGTCTTTGGACAAAGTCAATAATTGGCCTGCCTGCTGGCTTATTTGGAGCATTCGTTACTTTTATGCAGTTCCATTAATTCTTTCTCTAAATTGAGTTTTTCTTTTCTTAGGTCATCGAGTTTTAATGCTCTGTTTTTCAGTTGTCTCTCCAAAGTTTGCATAAGAGGAGCACAGATCACAGATAGCAGTTGACAGATGGCTTTTGTGTACACTGAAAAAGAGGAACAGTGCTTAGCAGAAAGCGTTCTTTCATCAGAAATACCGCGAATATACTAGACGGTGCTACAAATTCCTTTCTCGTATTTGATAGAAACGCACAGTTTTTATACGAATTAAGGGTTTGGTAAGTAAATTGCAATGCCACATAACAATATTCTAATCGAAAAAGGCTATAATGAGAAAAGTAATAAAAGCGGTGGTTGGAGTAAGGGGTGGGCATTGTGATAGAGCTTACACTCTTAATAGAATGACTCTTTATTTTTTGTCATAGTCCCTGTAGGCGTGACTTGGGAAAATACATTGTAACAATACAAGGTCAATGGAACTTTCATAAGTAAGGCATTTCGGCCCCTTTTGCTCCCACTATCAAAGGGTCAGACAGGCGCCTGCCTTTAGGCCTTGATCTTTGACGTCCATGGTTAGTGAGGCAAAATCTATTACGAGGCAACAAGGGTTCTCATAAAGGCGGTTAAATTTGCCTAAACACAGGTTAGAAGTTAAATGTACGACGAAAGAGGCCCAAAATAAATTGTTGAATGTAAAAATAAAGTCAAACACTGTTTAATGGGAAATTGAGAGTTATTTAAACAATTCATGTTTTGCAAAGCATACGATCAACCTCAAGCGGTATTATCCGCTTCTAGTTTTATTTCTGAATAACAACATTGAAAACTGAATAATGTTGAAAAACAACTTGACAACTTCGAGAGTATTTAGCGTCTGTTGAAAAACTTTTACTTTAGTGGCTAAACATGTGACATGTGTGCGAACACACGTTACCACATGTGCAATGCTTTTTATAATAATACTATAAATTCTACCCAGCCTCAATACTTCCATGAAATTATCGTTTTGAGCCTGAATTTATTTTAAAAGTAATGATTTTTTCCAATCTGATATCGTTTCAGGGAACATCTTCCGCCACGAACATCGCAAAATTGGCAAATGCTGAAAAATTAGTCACAAATATGCGAGTTGAGGCTTAGCGAAATTCTTATTGCATTCTGAAAATTGGATTACTCTAAGCCTGAATATTCTATAAAAAAAATGTACGTGCAAAACCATTTCATGCACAAATCAGGATAAAAATCACTGTCTGCTTCGATTGATATAAAAGAGAAATTTTCATCTCCCATGATTTCGGCCTAAGCTTAGAAAAAATTTAGCTTTGCTTTGTTTTGATAGCTGGCTTACATTTCTTACTTCCATGTAAAATAGAATTTCCAGAACAGTTGCGCTGTAAAAATATTGTGAATAACTTGGCTCTATTTAGCTATAGCACTCGTGTCAAGGTTTGAAGTCTGCCTCTTCATTCAGTCCTAAATACGCAAAACAAATTCTCTTTAAACAATGTTACTTTGTTACAAAATCAGACTGACTTTTTAGTATATTTGACTCATATAATGTTTACATGAAAAAGTGGCTGAAGTTAGAAAGGTGAGCGGAAAAGATGAAATCGGTAAACAATGGAGAATTCAAAAACAAAACAAGTAACTTGGTGTCCGGGGGATTTTGAAAGTTATTGTAACTTCATAAACGGAATCGCTGATTTAACAAGTCTAAAGATGAATTGAAATAAAGGTAGATACTCACCTGTTCCATTGTGGATAGCTGTTACTAGATCTTGCATTTTGTGTCTGTGAGAGCAAAACGTGAAAAATTAATTTTACACAATCTAATCATCTGTTTTCATTGTTAGAAATATGCATCGTGTCCATCCTATCTAAAATAAAACACTTTTTATAAAAGGCGTAAAAAATACACTCTTCATAAGTTTTTATTAACTATAAATTTGATAATTTTCAAGCAAGGAACTTACGATAATGTTTTGTTGTAAGCCTCGGATTCTTCCTAAAAATGAATTTGTGTGAAACTCAAAAACCTTGAAAATGGCTTTGAAAAAAGCAAACATTTTACGACATACTAAAAGCTTTTTCGTCTGACACTCCTCAGAGCATAAAACGTCAGAATAAGGTTCCGAAAGAACACGATAGAAAATATATACCCAGTTGTGGATCGAAATAGGCCAATCAGAAAAACATGCAAACATTTTATGTCGTAAAATGTTTGCTTTTTTCAAAGCCATTTTCAAATTCTGTACCGCAAAAAATTGTTCAAATACCTTGCTTAGGCAAAGAATACTAATTGATAATGGGCATAAATCACATTAAAAAGTTTTAATGGTGGCTGAAATAAAAGAAAATAACGCGGAGAAATATTTGTGTTATTAAAAAACAAGGAGGTTCTCTATTAATTGTATCTGCCACAAAGATCATTGAAACATAAGTAAAAACATGGCATCTCGATTTCTTGAATTATGGGTCGGTCGATGTGAACAACATTTTCACCCTTTACAAGGGAATCTCTTGGCAGAGGCTACACCCAATTACTGATATGGAATCATGCAGAATTATCTATTTAATTATTTAATTATGTAATTTGTAATTATTTGTTAATTATATTAATTACTCAATGTCATGAAACAAAGGAAAATGAACAAAGCATGCGTAACATAATCACGTGATTTTGAAAGATCATAATCACCCATTGAAGAGCATCATAAAATACCCCTTAATATTCAAAATCAGTGTAATGTGTTACTAATTGGCTGAGATAAGGCGATTTCTGCACAATTTCCTTCTCCTTCAAATCATTGCCATTGGGTTTCTGCTTGAAACTTTAAAGGCATTTGACACAGGTAAAAGTGGCTTACAGTCACTCGACCACGAGTGGTTGACCAATCATATTTCACACAGAGAAAAACACCTGAACAGTTTCCGTCTTTCTGCAAATTGGTGAAATCCTAGAGCAGCTCGCAGTGGTTTCACGTGAGCGGTTTTCAAAACCTTTCTTGTGCGCGTGCTCTGATTAATTTGGCCTAAGTAATTTTTGGATTCACTGTACTTATGCATATCAAATGCATTTAATGACAAGGCCAAAATAACAGTTCTTCTGCGAGTCACAGGAAGGAAACAAATAACCCATCTTTCAAGCACGAAAAAGACTTGGAGCAAGTCTACAGTAATCCTTAAGCAAAATTAAAATCGTTCATTGGCCATTTCTCACCCATTTATTAACTGTTTACTTGATATTGCAAATTGAAAGTTGTTTCAAACATACAAAATTCTGAAAGGGGTATTAAAAACACATTTTTGGCATTTTTTAATTACTTTTCTGATAGTGTAGAGCAAACGTCTACTTTTTTCTTCCATTTCCCGAGTTGCTTATTTACACATGAGCGTCCAGAAGTAGCATTGAGAAAACACTTACTGATTTAGGATTGCAGTCTGTTTTTCTCATCATATAAATAATAACGCTTACCTCCTCAAGAATAACAGGCAACTCAACAAGAGCTGACAAAGTGGCTGCACTTGGGGCAGGGCTTGGAACAATTGAAAACTCGACTTCAAGTCTCTCTAATCTGCAAAGAGGCAACATATTTGATAAGATTGAATTAAAGATTCACCGTATGTCCTCGAAATACCCCTCTCAAATAAGCCCCACCTTAAAATTTCAACTTTTGTGAAATAAGCCCCCATCTCTGGATAATTCCCATGGGGTAAGGTATTGCCTCGACAGCAATACGTTTGCCCCAGTATATCTGCATCCTTTAGCATGCTCAAAGAGGGGAAACTCATTTATCCTGGTAATGTTTTTGGCTTGTGCCGAAGAAGCCCCAACCATCGAATAAGAATCCCCCCCTCGAATAAGCCCTTTTCCCAAAACAGTTTTTTGCGAAATAGCCCCAAGAGGCTAATTCGTGGACTTTAGGTACCGTAAATCCTCGAATAAGCCTCCGGGGGCTTATTTGCAAAAATGAATTCTTGGGTGGGGGCTTAGAGGGAGGGGCTTATTCGAGGGGGACTTATTTAAAAGTTTAGTATTTTCCTCGAAGGTAGACTGATATCATTAAAAAAGTTACAAAGGGCTGTGTAAAGATCTAACAAATATTATAATTTTTGCTAGATCTTCGGACGGAAGGTTTGCATATTGGGAGCTCCACGCTAAAAAGTAATCATTCTCATATTTAGGTCGCTGGGAGAAAAATATATGTGGTGTTATTCTGAAATAAGAAGCAAAAACTAAATAGCCTTTTCTTTATGATATATTGTTCGCAGTAAAGAGCATGGGCTACTTACTGCGAGGGGCAAATCACTCTACAAAAATCTCGTACACTTTTTGTGAAAATTCTATTGTTTTAGCTGAAAATCCCCAGAAATCCTTTTGCTTTTGGGAAAATCTCGTACGCTATTTGCAAGAGTGAATTGCCCCTCGACTTACTGTGAGTAAGGTCCTGATTCGATCGCTTGAAAACACGTGACTTGGACATCACCAATCGCCTGTAAGGTACAAATCAAATCAATTCGACGACAAACATTGGCTTCAGCCATAAACTGGTTAATCAATCGAGGGAAAAGATTATCAAAACGTTAACAACTTGCAATTATCATTATAGGAAAAACAAGAGCTTTTTTAGACCTTAGGATATGAATTTTGTAGCGAGCTATCTGTGTAGACATGTATTAAAAAGTTAATATTAAAACAAAAGTTCATATACCGTTGTTGGATCATCGTTAAAGCATGAAATAATTAAGCCAACAAAATCTTGATCCATCATTTGATACATAGACTGTGTTGCTACATCTACAAGAAAATAAAAGAAAATCATTCCAAAAGGTTTTAATGAGCAGGAGGTAGCAGAGAGAAAATTTACGAGATCCAAGTGATGAACAGAAAACCACATTTCTTCACGACGAAATTTGTTACTCTGTAGGGCCTACAATTTTAGGTTCACACACACAAAAATAACATAAAGATGTGTTGTAAACAAGCCATTCGCATTTTAAACAGAGATTTGTAAAACGGAGCCCTTAAAACCGAAACCAGTACCAAAATGTGCGAAATTTTGAAACATACTAAAAACCTTCGTTTGACACTCTTCAGAGCACCAGTTTCTAGAGAACTCGTCTGACACTTATCATTTTTTAATTCAATTGGGAATATTTTCTGTAGGCAAGCAGCACTGATTGGGCAACCTTAACAGTCTCGTGCTTGTGCTTTTTGATAAGCCTAATTCGATTTCCTAGCTCAGAATTTCCGATCATTAGTCTGGCGTTTTAAACTTGGAAGAGTGTCAGACGAAATCCTTTAAGACCAAAGGCTTTAGTTTGTCTTAAATCGTAAGATGTTAAAGCTGAAGAAAATGAAAAACCAAAAAATGATGAAACAATGCCTCTAGTTGGAAAGGTTTATTTTGGAAGGGTAAGAGATATTTTGGTCAATCGATAATAATGATGGAACAAATATTGTTTGGAATATACTAATGGCCGAGAAAGGTAAGGAGACGTTCTAGGAGGCAAATATTGAAATGGTTATAATTCGGGCTTACTATACGTACCAACATGAGATGGCCAAACTGTTATGTGTGGATGCGAATGGTACCAGCCAATAATTCTCAATGGCTTGTTTGCTCTTGTGCTGTGACCAATCACATGAACTTAATTAAGGAAAATTACTGAAACAAGTTTCACATGAAATATTCTAAACTTCGATATTTCTTCATAGCTGTGTTCCTTCAATATTATGTTTCGAAATATAAAAAAAGGAACGATGTGCTTTTTGGCCCTTTTTCTACTATGTTTACCTGACTACGAATTGCTCAAAAATTTCAACTAAATATACATAGCAAGTACAATGGTCCTCATTGATTGGAAGTCCCATTTAAAGTCATCACCTTCCTTCAATATTTCTTGTTGAAATCCATGTATGGTACAGTGGTAAAGCAGTAGCGTAGTAAGGGGGAGGCAAGAGAGGGGGGAGGCAAGAGAGGGCGGACGCCCTCCTCCACCGATGGCAAAGACGCCCCCCCCTCCACTGATGGCAAAAATCTCTCTGAAAAGCAGCGTTTTCTGGCGTTCCAGAGGGTGTGGTTCCCCATCTTTCCCTCGCTGAATTCGCCTTTGCCCCCCTTACCTTACCACTCTGGCTACGCTACTGTGGTAATGCTTGCTCTTTATAGTCTTAAATGTGCCAGGGCTGTTTAAATGCATAAACAATACTTCAAATGATTAAAATGAGCATAGCTGTTTCAGTCAGCACACTTGAAAGAACTTTGGAGAGGAAAATATTTGAAAGCATAAATAGCCATATAATAGTTGTGACAGTAGAGGCGGCATAGCCCAGCGGGACATTTCACGGTGGCCCCTAGAAAGCTTGCGAACACGAGGCTCTACAAATCCTAGATTGGCTGCAGATTTCTTCTGCCTCCAGGAGAGAATCTCGAAGAGAATTACAGGTATCCTATTTGTCTGTATCCTTTCGTGTCTTTCGTGTCAAGTATCCTTTCGTGTCTCGTCTTTGTGTGCTTGCTAAATATTAAAATATTGTCTACAATTAATTGCATTGATTGTGAAAGAAGAAATCGGCAAGTCACGTTTTCAGAAAAAGAGATCGAACTAGCATAGGCCTCTTCTCGAAAAATGCTCCAGGGCCTTTTATTTATGCCATGCCACCCCTTTATGACAGCATACCTCCAGTCATAAACTTGCAATACATCAATTTTTTATGAGAAATTATTTCATGCATATATTTGATCAGAGCGTATCTACATGAAGCCTATCTCAAATGTACGAAAACAGCAAACAAGTTATCACCGCACAACAAAATAAAAGAAACAGAAAGGATATTTCAGCTTTAGTAGATGCATTTGAAAGCTGTTCTGGTGATATCTCAACTCGATCCTTACGTTTGTCAGACCTTCTCAACATGATGACTGCATGAGCATGTGATACTTCATCCTCTATCTTTGAATTTAAAACTCAAATATCAACGTAATAAATTATCAAGAAGGGCATCAAAGTCAGCGAAGTTTCTTGGGCGAAAAAGGATGCGAAATATATAAAAAAAGCATACGTATAAAAAATTCCAAATCATATCCTTTCCAGTCTGTGAAACTTTGTCTACTGTCAACAGAGTTATATGCAATAAAAATTGATCAACGTTAAAGTTTTTTATTTTAGAGAAAACTACAAACAAATAAAGTATTGTGCTAAATTTTGCATTCTGTGCAATGTAGTCTAGTGAAAATTTGTCTAATGATTGACAAAGGGCCCCAGATCCAGTATGGTAAAAATAAAAATCATCTTGAGTGCATTTTTGCCCAATTCCAATAGATAATTCACTTAATTCCATTTGGTAAAGATAAATGGGTGAAGGGCAGCGACGGAGCCATTAACACAAAAACTTGTTCTTGGCACTGCCTTAAACACATGATCTTAAATTAAGTTATTTTTCTTTCGTTTAGTTTCGAAACTGTTCCCTAGTTTAGCTTTGAAACTTTTGACAATAGAGCTTTTAAGTATGAAGTTATAATAATATGTTTTTAGTAATTTTGTACAACATTACCTAATATAACACCACAAATTACCTCTAAACATGCAATATTAGTTTAATATTTTACAAATTGGGCGAGATATGGCCTATAAAGAATTCAAAGTTTGCTAAAGATTTCTGCAATTTTGACATGGTTCATCAAATTGAGCGCAGTGACAGAATTGCAGTGATTTGACGAGGGCAGAGTCTGTGCTCAAGTTGCTATATCTCAGCCAGTTTCGAGCACATTCAACTGGTTTCACACATTTAGAGATCCTTCAGGTTAAATAAATCAAAGCATTGCAGAGGAGAATCTTTTTTCACTCCTTTATTTTAAGTAAGTGATTGCAAAATAGATACAACAGGCAAACAACGAAAGTTAAAACAAAACGCTGTTTGATATTGCCACGTAAGTTCAGAGCTCGCTAAACTGAAACGGCTTTTCAATGCCTCGAGAACTAGCCAGAACTAAGGTGCCAACGATAAACGTCAATATTTGGGCTCCAACAAACAAAAAGAGCACATCAAATGGCTCAAAGCCCAGAGTTTGCTTGCTAACGGCTTAACAGGGGTTATCAAGGTCAAAACGATCTTTCTTCACCTTGAAACACACCAGGATAAGTTCTTGATTGTATTCAAGAGCACAAAAAAAATTTATGCATGTGTTGCACATTTAGGTAATGCTCACCTTGATTTGTCTTTTCTTTTAAGAGACCTGTTGAAATCACAGTTTTATTCTCTTTGCAGCACAAAACCCTAACTACAAATTTAATCTTCAGAAACAACATCCTCAAATCAACCAAAAAATATCTCTTCTACGCCAAAAAATAAAAATATCTCTTATATATATCAAATAAATATATCAAATATTACACATGGACGTCACCAGATGGCAAATCAAAGAACCAAATTGAGTTCATTCTAGCTCGAAAACCGTCTCACCTGATATATCAGACCATAGAATGGTAAGGACAAAAATCAGACTAAGCTTCTCTTGGCCAAAGAAGATCGGAGTAACACGAAAGCAGAGTCCTGAAAAGTTGTTAACCTTCCTCCAGAAAAAAACATCCCAGAAGGCAAACCTACCTCACAAAACAATAGAAAGTGGGCGTGGCTTGGGTGTGTCATTGGAGCTTTTATTGTTCTTCGTGGACCTTCCTCCGGTCAGTGACCGTCTGACCGTAATGTTTTTCTGGCTCTGCACGAAAGTACAACCTAGAACCATTACTCGCAGATGCAAAACAACCGTTTCAACTGAAACTGAGTAATCGCTTTTTCACTCTTGATGAAATCTCAGACCAAAGTGATGTATTTGAAGAAATAACTACTGGTATTCTTGAAAAAGTTAAAGAAGTCTCGCCACTTCAGATATTTCCTCAGTGTAACTGGATGTCTGCAGAAACAAAGAAAACATAAAATTATCAGCTCAAAACATAAAATCAGAGAACAAAAAGGTGCTAAGTCACCAGAGTACAAAATTGCAAAAGCTGAACCTAAAACGCTGGTCAAAAAAGATAGGCTAAAGCAAATCGAAAAAGACATTGACTCCATCTGCAACCTCCCACCACACAAGCAATACTATGCTGCAATTAAGCGACTTAAAAGCAAGCTGAAAGAAATCAGTTGGGGAATTAAGGCTAAGAATGGAGACATCCTAACTGATAAAAAAAGCCTTCTGGAACGCAGGGTAGAATTCTATGACTTATGCAAAGATGATATCCTTTCTTTTAACATTGATGACACTCATGGGGATTCCATACCACATATTCTAAGAAGTGAAGTTGAGAATGCCATACAAAAATTGAAGATCGGTAAAAGCCCAGGATTAGACAACAAATACTCCGAATACTTAAAGGCAGGAGGAGAACCACCCATAAAAGCTCTACTCCATCTATTCTAACAGATTCAAGTACCTGGCACTGTACCACAAAAATTCAAAGAAGCCTTTATTGTCGTGCTTTACAAGAAGAATAGCAGACTAGATTGTGGTAACTACCGCCCAATTAGCCTATTGAGTCATATCTACAAAGTCTTTATTAGCATCATTGCATCTAGAGTTAAAAATGATCTCTATGCTTCGTTCCATGACTCTCAAGCAGCTAACCAACCAGGAAGAGATACCATTGAACAAGTTATTGCATTGGAACAAATCATCGAAAAGTCCATCGAATTCAACAACCCCGTAGACATTGCTTTTATTAATTTCACAAAAGCATTTGATAGCATTAAGCTCGATTGCCTACGGAAACTTCTTGTGAAAACTAACATAAACAGAAGATACGAAAACCAACATAGACTCTTTAAATCAACATACGACAACTCCACTGCATCTGTTAAAACTGATATTGGTATTTCTAGATCCTGAAAGGCGTTAAGCAAGGAGATGTCCTGTCAGCTCTCTTGTTCTGTATCGTCATTGCTACAATCATTCTGGAAGCGGAATCTGAGTATAAATTCTCTATTGGTGGTCAACTCCTCTCTAATCTCACATATGCTGATGACATAGCAGCCATTAATAGATCACAACGAGAACTTCAAACCTTTCCTGATTGTTAAGTAAAATACTCCTCTGAAGTCGGGCTCTACATAAATGTTTCAAAGACAGAATATATGACAACTGCTAAAAATGATACCTTGCATTTCACCATTAATGGAAAGCAAACAAAACAAGTAAATGAATTTGTTTATCTTGGCCATAAATTATCTGCCACAAATGATGGAACAGTAGCTGTTAAACATAGAATCGGTCTCGGATGGGTCGCTTTTGAGAAGAACAAACTGCTTCTAACATCTACCAGAGTCCCTTATCATATAAAAACAAAAATTTTCAATACATATATTCTTCCAGTAGTTCTTTATGGAGTGGAATGTGTTATTTGGACTAAGAAGTTCCAGCAAACGATGGAAACATTCCAGAATCACATCATGAGATTTATAATTAATCATAGACTAATCGACTATATCAAAATTGAAGACCTGCTGAAAACCACCAATCTTACCCTATCATATCAACCATTAATATCAAAGTATTGAAATTATTTGGACACATCAAACGCACCTTTCGAAACTCTGCCTGGAAGGCGCTGTTGAAGGAAAAAGAAACAAAGAAACAAAGGAACACCAAAGAAACGGTGGCGCGATAACATCTTAACTTGATCACAACTTGACCTCGCCGGGTTGAATGTTACTAGCAAAGATCGTGACCGTTGGAAAACACTCTCTCATGTTACTGCGCAATCTGCCATAGGCGGAGACAGCGAACCATGATGATGAGACTCAACTCACCAGCTCATCTGCCCTTATCAACCCTCCTCAAGTTATTTTAACCACCGGGGCGAACAAACAACTCATAGAAAGCCCACCCACAGAACAGACAAAGGGCACCAATTCAAGAACATCAAACCTTTTTCAAGAAGAATCACCATAAGTAACATAAGTCAATAAAAGAGCACTGAAATATTGCACAAGACGTTTGAACATGGTGAATCTGACATTGATGCTACCTCTTCTGACAGCAAAACTAGTGCATAAGAGAGCAATTTTCACACATAGTTGCTGGATGTTTTCTAGAGTCTATGCTTTACACTTTTCGAAAGACATGATTAATGACATGGCATAATCAGCTACAGGACATATTATTTGGGTAAAAAAATAAATCTAGGGGTGCAAAATGTCCCACTTGTGCTAATTGATTCCCTGGAAGAGCTGGAATGTCAAAATATTCATGTACATGTACAGCTGTGGTGTCACAGAGTAGAGAGAGGTGGCATGTAGAATGATGTGTTAGCTGCCTGTTAGTTAGTCACTTGACAAGAATTATGCTATTTTAAGATCCCATTAAGGGTGTCAGTTTTTGTCTTTATATTAGCCAAAAATGGATCATGGAATGGGAATCTGCATGTTTGAATCATAATGATTTGAAAATTTCATTTTGCTTGAACAGTCAAGCTGCCAATCAAACCCATTTTGAAAATTAAGCTGTTCCTAGAAGTTATACTAGAATTTTCTGCTGCAGTGAAAGCATTAAGACATAATGAAAACATCAATATGTGTCCAGACTTTTGAACACAATCAACAAATAGATGAGCAGAATTCAAAGTCTGCACTGTCATTCTAAACAAAACGTCCTGTTGTATCATTGTCTCATTCTGACTAAAATTTCTTTGCAATCTTTGCGAGTCTCACCATTGCAGATCTTAGCAATAATCTTGATAGTATTGTCACCAAATATAACAGACAGGCACGTAAATAATAGGGGGCGTGGGGGGCGTAACGCCCCCCCTCAAAGTTTGGAAAATCCAGTTACAGTTGGAAAACTTAACGGTTGACTTGGAATTTTTTTCTTAAGTCCAAACTTATGAATTTTATATTTTAAGAAGTTTTTTTATTTCAAATGTAAAAATTCTAAACATCAAAATTCACAGGCTGAATCTGACTCATCCATTAATCGTTTTCTATTGTGAATCCCGTCTCCACTGGATCCAAATTGCGCAATTGCCCCATTTGCTTTCTTTCTGACGGGAGTTGAATCAAATTACGAACAGGCAAGGTGAATTTCTGGATAAGAAACTTGAAACTTTACAGTTTGGAATAATAATACCCGCATTGATCAGAAAATTTTAGAGTGGGAGTTTTTTAAGAAACTACGAGTAGTTATTTCAAAAAAAGATTAAGAAACTTTCAGTACTAAAAATTCTTAACGCTTCTTATAAAAAAGGAGTTTATGCTAAACTCCCCCTGTTATTTGTTAACGTCCTTGCCCCATTATCATAAATTCCTATGACAAAACTGCTGTGAAGCAAGAACACATTGCAAAATTGCAGTAAAAGTATTTGATCAAAGAAGAGTGTTTCATCTTTCGAATCAGGCATATGCACAAGTTTGCTCTCAAATCATCATTTCAATTGTAAAGAACGAAAAGGCATTTGGTCCTCTGAAAAGTGTTATTAGTTTTCTTCGATCAAGAACAAAAATAAAAGGCTCGAATTCTGGGTGCTTCTATATCGTGAAAAAAATGTATTTTAGATACATAGATCTGCATCAATTGATCAATTGATCAATTTAGATAAAATTGATCAATTGATCTGAAAGAATACTACTAATCATTAAGTATATCTAATACTGGTTTTGCTTGAATGTTGCTTTACTTCTTACAGCAAGTTTAAATTTTTGTTTCATGGTAATCAAAATTTAGAGATTTAGGCTTTTATGCTTTAGGCTATTTGTTGAGTAAGGTTTTGGTAGTTATAAAGAAAATAGAAATATGGTGTTCGGGCTATTTACAAATATCAATTTGGTGGGTACAGTAGATTTACTGGTCGCATCAAAAATTTCTCACTTAAAGTTGGAATTTTCATCCTTCCACGCCCCTCCAAAATTAGCAACTTATTTTCGTCCCTGGGTGTAACAGCTAATTAAAACAGCACCCGCATAGACAAATGTTGAAAACTGCTAGATGGAAAGTTTTAGAATCTATAATATGCATAAAAGTAAAAAAATCGCCTTTTTGTAGACATAAGGAGTTCGTTTTCACCTTAGGATTCCATTGGTAACATTTACAATAGGCAAGCGGCACTGATTGGGCAACCTCAACAGTCGCGTTTTTGATTGGCCTATTTTGGTTCACAATTGGGTATTTATATTTCCTAGCCTAGAGTGTTCGATATATGTTCTGACGTTTTATGCTCTGAAAGGTTACAAACAGAAAGCTTTAGTAGCATGTTTCACAATGTTTGCTTTTTCATAGAAATTTATAAATTTTTGCATCACCAAAAAAATGTTTTAAAGCTATCTGTACAGCAAAAACTAAGTAAATATATTTAATGAGAGATCCGAGTAAACCTTGACGTTGTTGAAGTGTTTTTATTGTCAACTGGTCGCCCCTTTCATCTTCAAACCTGTAATCTTGACTTTACCTCTTCTCCTATTAATTGAAATGTAAATAGGGTTGAAGCACATTTTCATTGCTGGCAATTTTATCTCTATTGGAAGCTTTTCACACTTATAATTTTCTCTAATTCTTTCTTTGATCAGCGAGCTTTATCTAGATGGAAACAAACTGGAATGTGAAGGATTCGTTGAACTCATCCGGTTGCTAGTTGATAAGTCCGAACAAGAAGCAAGGGAGAGGAAAGATAATGAAAGAAACCAGGCTTCTTCCTCTGAAACCAGTGGGCAAAGGTTCCTTGGCGTCCAAACAAGTATGTCTAAAATCAGAAGCAGCAGTGCCTTATCCACGAAAAGCAATATAAGCGTAAAGTAAGGCTTTTCTATTTAATCAATAGAAGAAGTAATGTTTTGGGAAGAAACAATATGTTTTGATTGCCTTGACTTCGTAGTTATCAAATTTGAGATAACATCAAGCAAGGTTTGCCAGAGCTTTCAGAAAGTCAACTTTTCTCTTTGGCGTGTTATAGCATGTATTTCCTCTCTATCAAAAATTATCATTTGCAACGCCACCTAATTCACAGCCCAAGCTATACCGCAAATCAACTTTATGTTATTCAAATGCAGTGGCGGAAATTCATGCTTTTCTTTGGGAGAGGGGGGGGGAGGGGGGTGTAAAGTGGACTAAGCTCGTAATCTTCTAAACGAGGTCGATAACGTTATCTTCTAACATTTAAAACAAATAAAACTACAAATACATTCTGATAATGTTAACCATATTATTGCGCAGACATCCCTAAAATATGGACCTTCGCAATATTGTGCATTGTTCCCACTATCAACCTCTTCTTGTTTTAGATTACTTATAGAATTATTTATAGAAAAATAGCATACTGAAAATAAAGAAGCTAATTCCTCTTCTGAAGTTCCAACGTTGTGATAAATGGGTTTAGCTGGCCATTACAACCACGAGTTACCAATTTTAGCTGGCCCCAGTTACCAATCAGTGCCATAAAAAGCTATCTTATACTACCCAAATCAAATATGGCATCTCTTCCTTCCTTTGAGACAACTCACTCATTGCCAAACTACTGTAAGAAATATATTTGAATCCTCTTCTACATCAATAGCTTTTCTATGGCAAAAAACCAGCCACCATCCTGACATTTGATGCAACATAGATACACTAAAGGGGTCCTTACAACCCTCAAGGCTGTCAAAAATGGATATGAAGAAAGAATATTAAAGTCACAGGGTTTTAGCGCTGTTCAATTGTGTACCATTATTCATCTTCACCACATGTTTTCTCTACACTGTTCTGCCCATTTTTACTTCATCCATGTTAATTACAGGAGATTCATTGAAACCTGATATTTTCTATATTGTTTTTAGCATTCTCTACCTTCATGAGTGAACTTTTGGAATTGAGAGCAACTTCAAAGTCAGCAGCAACTGTATAAGTCTCTTGTCCACTACCTGCCATCTAAATGTGGCAAAGTTCACCTAGACAATGTCTCAATGGGAGCAATTGACATTCTTGCTTCTTTATCTGATTCATTCCCTATGTTAAAGAACCTAAATTCTAACAGAGCTCTCTAGCCCCAACTTCTATCAACAGTTATGAGCATTGCAATAAACATTAATTATTATTTACTCTTTAAAAGAAACAAACCTTGGACTGAACCCCCCTGAGGGGTAACTTCAGTATACACTGGTACAGGATGTGCCGTTTTTTGGGGTACCAGTTTTCATGAAGAAATAATCTGATTTGAGTTGTTGGATTTTTGCAAATTTGAATCAAATTTAAGGGTATACATTTCATATCATTTATCTAAGTTTTGGGGTACGATTTTTTGGAAAATTTATAAATTTTAGGGAATTTTTTGTATATCAAAATGGCATACTCCCGTCCTTAACCGTTTGAAGTTACCCCTCCCTCCAGGGGAACTGAACCCAATTTAATGGACTTCGAACACACTTTAATTGTAGGCCTATGTTTAATCTTTTTGGTATTATTATTATTATACTATTATTACTATTAGTATAATAATTTCATTTTGGATACTATTTATTTTGATATCTTTGAAGTGCTGAAATATCTTAATGTATACCAGGGTGGAATCCATGTGAATCTCACGCCAAATAAACAATAGAAAGACAATGGGAAATCGTTAGTCTACGCTGGATATCTCTGGCGTAAGCTACATGGATTCCACACTGGAATGTATAGGGGGGCCTCTCTTCTCGATTAGCTTTGCTACAGAGAGCGCACCTCTTTCAAATAATTCCCCATACATGCACATCCCACCGATAATTTGTGTTCCATATCTTATTGTTATAGCGATTGTTTGATATTTGATGTTGTTGTATCTTTATTTAGTATTTTGTGGAATAAATGTATGTTTTGCTGTGGAATTTAAAATATAATGAACCTGAACCTAATCTAACTGTCTAAGTTTCATTTTGTCACGAGTTGCAAAAAACAGTGAGATGTAGAATTGTATTATTTCATGATATATTGAATGAAAAGAGTCTAAAACATTAATTGCTACTTCCAGAAAATGAGGGGAAATAGGGCAGTAGGGGGAATCAAAGCAACCTACCTCTCCAATAAGTAGACCCATCACTTCTTCTTGCTCTGTTGATAATGCATGAGTCATACAGACCATGAAAGCGTCTGATTCGATTAAAAATTTCTTCACCATCTTTATTTACTTGCCCCTTCTGGTTTTCGGTTTTGCTCCTGTCCTGGGGACCAAGATTGTTCTGTGATTGAATTGAACCGATCAGCCTCTCTTTGAGATGTTATGCTAGAACGAGGTTCCAAATTATTCCGGAAACAAAGCAATGACCTAAAAGAGTTGAAGAAGGGAAACTGGGTTTTTACATAACACTGGAAAAGATGATATTTCTCACAACATTTGTATTAAGTGTTGCCCTTCAAATACTCAAATGTGATGCGTACATACCCAAATTCATCAACGGAAGGCCAGTTGGAGGATTTTTAGGTTCCCCTAACGTCCCTGAAAAATCTTATGAAGACACAGCATTACCTGAAGAAAACTGGTTTGAGCAACGTTTGGACCATTTCAATAATGCTGATCTGAGAACATGGAAACAAAGATACTTTTACAATGACACTATGTTCAACAGAAAGGCTGATGGGCCGGTTTTCTTTATGATTGGCGGTGAAGGCACAGCGAATCCAATTTGGGTTGTTGTTGGTAGTATGATGGAATATGCTCAAAAGTATGGGGCTCTTTGCTTCCTACTGGAGCATAGGTTTTATGGCAAGAGTCATCCATTGGGGTATGTCTTTAGTTCCATTTGCATCTTTGCTTTATAAACCATATTTTGCAGGTTTCATCTTAAACAATTAGTCTTCCCATCTTTCACCTGTATTTTTCTTAAGACAATTTACCCTATCTTTCTTAATTTCTATACTTACCTCTACTTTTCCAAAAAAACAATGCATTTAAAACAAAAAGTGTCTTTATATTGGGCAAGATGGTGCAAAAAGACTGTATCCTATTGAAATTTTCTTTGGAGTATTTTGGATTATTTTGCATTTTGAACTTTTGATTGAATGATACCATTTGTGATTATTTTTGACAGTGATATGAGTGACAACAGCCTTCAACATTTAAGCAGTGAGCAAGCTCTTGCAGACTTGGCTGCTTTTCAGCAAGCCATGCAAGTAAAGTTTGAATTAATTGCGAATAAATGGATATCATTTGGAGGATCATATCCAGGTGCACTCTCAGCATGGTATCGTTTGAAGTATCCACATCTCGTTTCAGGTGATCTTTTGCATCAATTTGTACTGTGGTTATGTATTGACTAATTTAAAAACATAATCATCTCCTTCAATGTATATCTGTCATGTTGAATCAACTGTAATGCAATCAATAACACACTCATTGTCTCTGGTGCGAGGATGGCTCAGCTGTTAGAGGCACTGACTACAGACCCAAGGGCCCGTGGTTGAGTCCCTGGCATGACCAAACTTTCACCTAGAATGAGATGAGTCACTAACCCTCTGTAATTCCAGGCATAGGAATCACAACGTGTGGTCACACCGAGAGGAAGGACCAGGACACTGCTCGATAAGCATAACTATGCAACACATCAATTATGCAACAAATCTATGTTTTCTGGCTCTGTGTTTTCTGCATATAAAAAAATATCATAAAAACAACTGCATTACAAGAGAGCTTTACAATATCAAATTCAATGTAGAAAGCAACTATGAATCAACACAATATATTAGTCTTGTGATTACTGATATCATGCTCATTTTTTTAATTGATAAACCAAAGGGAAATTCTAATCATTTTATTTGACATTTCATGAGACCCTGTTGAAAACTATTGAAATTGTTTTCAGACATTTGTAAACTATGTGAATGAGACTTGGAATTTAACATGGTCCATGCAGTTTAAAATCAAGCTTACAGTTGAAATGATCTTTATCATGAGATGAGCTTACAGTTGCAGTATCGTGACTGTTGTGGAAAAAGTAGCTGGTAGAATCACCAGGTCACTATGAAATTATTTAATTATTTAATTCTTTTATGTCAATAAAGATTTAAAATTCAGGCAGCTTAGAGATTTCTTTACACAGAGAGAGCAATGTAGTAAAAATTTCTTTGCAGGTGCTGTTGCTACAAGTGCCCCAATTCAGGCTGTTTTAGATTTCCCAGAGTACTATGAAGTGGTTGCGAATTCTCTTGCTACAACTGGTCCAACTTGCAATGAAAACATAGCCTCTGCAACCAAGATGTTTGAAACAATGTCCAAAACTAGTGAAGGATTGGCCAATTTAACACAAATTTTCAAGTAAGGCATTAAAATTGTTGTTTTTTTTTCTAAAATGTTATAGAATTTTTTTATGCATGTATAGTTAAATCATTAAGTAGATATTAAGTGCAAGTTTTAAGCTCAAAAATCAAATTTTCATACAGTCAGCTACTGTACAGGCCTGTTTACCATTTGATATGTAATGAATATTCTTCATGTTAGAAATCTTTTGTGAGACTCTGCATTTTGGAGGACCTTAATGAGAAGGGAAGCTTGCAGTTGCTTTATTTTGAAATAACAAAAAGCTTATATTACATCGCAACAAGATTATTGTGGTTTCATTTGCTTCTGCGTGTTAGCTCCTCGCCTTTCCTAAAACTGATTGAAGTGGAGCCGAGTTCCATATGTTACCATGCTTAGCTGTCATCGATCAATGCTTTTCTATTCAAGACTTTGTAAACCTGCAACTGATGATAACTTTGACATCATGAATTTTGCTTCATCATTGGCTGACAATTTTGCCGGAGTTGTCCAATATAACAAAGATAACCGAGCATTTGAGGTTGGTGAGAATTCATTTTGTTTATAACAATTAGCTTTGAACAAATTAAGTAAGGAAACAATATATTATGTGTTTGAAAAAATAATGCAACAAGACATGGGTCTTACCAGTCTTGTAAAATATTTTTTTGGCAAATAAACAGCACTTAAAATAGTGGTAAAGGAATCAGATTAAATAACTCAATGCAATATATCAGTATTTTGAAATGCATTTTTATTAAAGATTGTAGCTCAGGGATTCCCCCACATCATGACTCGAGTTGTTAGCTGGACCAGTTTCCTGGGACTTAAGACATTTGTTTACAGCTGTAGCTTCAAAGCTATCTAGTTTTGAAGTTTCAAATGCTTTCCTAGGGAGCAAGAGGGACAAATATCACAATTGAAACCCTTTGCAAGATAATGAATGATGAAAGTATTGGCAATCCATTGTTGAGATATGCTAGAGTCAATGAATTGATGTTGGCTGTTTATGAAACTAAATGTTTGGATGCCTCATACAAAGATATGATACAATCATTGAGGCAGATTTCCTGGACCTCAACAGCAAGTGAGGGAGGCAAGTATCTAATTTTCTAAAGAGGCAGCAAGTGATACAAGGAACAGTAAAATTGACATTTTAAATGGAAGCCAATTTTTCATCTTTTGTTTTTATGAGGTTCCCAGAAGATAGACCTCATTCATCCAGTACTGCAGAAGTCTGTCCCATTGTAATTTATGACTCAATGTGACATAAAACCGATCGCAGTACTAGATTCCTCTCTCTAGTGATAAAATGCTGCGAGACCATTTAACCTCTTTAGCTGGCAATATCATATGACATTAGACAAACCAAGGTATTATATGATAACTGCTGACCCAGCATTGAAAGACAATTTGGCCATACTAGCTATGAAAACAAAAATTTTCCAAGGACCACGCCCCTGTGCCACCCAATCTCTAGCTGTTTGGCTCTGCTAAAAATTTTTTTTGCCTTACTATTACCATCTTACTTTTGTGCCAGCAGCCACTGTTGTGCAGGTACTGTAAAGACCCCTAGGCCTCCAACAAGCTGTTTGTGCAAGGACTGCAAGCATTTCATGTATGCAACTTGAATGCACCTCATAGGCGCTCCCCAGTTTTTCTTGGTAAAATTTTCAGTTGCTTGGTAAACTTATGTATTATAAGGTTATACAGAAATAAAATTGTTTGCACCTACATCTTTGTTGGTAAATTTTACTTTCAGTGATCATCAACTGGTCGGAGATGTACCATTCTGCAATTTACAAATAATTCTAAGAAAACAGTAGATTGTACTAGCACTTCTTGTAAAAAAAATTATTGAAACATTCCTGATAAATGCTCCTGTTATCTGCCTATTGAGATTCATTGCTTTCAATAATTTCATTTCAATCTTTTTTGTCACAAATCTTTCTTGAAGATTAGAAAGCCTTTGAAAATTTTCTTTCTATGGTTGTTCAACTTTTCATTTTACAGGGCGTCAGTGGCTATACCAAACTTGCACTGAATTTGGTTTTTATCAAACAACAGACTCTACCATGCAGCCGTTTGGGGGCTTAGGTCCTTTGAGGTAGGTGACATTTTTATTTTTGTGCCAAGAATTTTTTGAAAACTCACAATACATCAAGGGCCAATCAAGGTTTACATGTACTGTATTTTAGGATGTATATATCAGTTGATAGCCAAACAGATAGCATTGTCATTGTAATTAAATATTCAACATCGCTTGAACCTTTGAACCTCTGAAAAAAGATCACTGCCTCTCTCATCTATGAACCAATTCACCAAGGTGATGCAACCGCTAATAAAGCCTCAAGTTGAAGTTGTTATAAAGGCATTTTGTGTGAAGTCAATATTTTGTCTTTTTATGAGAAAATGAATAGGAATGATTGTGTGTTTTTAATTCTGTGTAGGAACAAAGTACCACGACTAGTGCACAGGGTTTTATAGTTTTTGTCTTCAAAAAATAAAAAGCCTGTTGATAATTTCATTTTTAATTTTAGCTTCTCTATTCAACAATGTAAAGATATTTTTGGATCAAAGTTCAATGCCACAAATATTGATGCAGGAATCGACTTTACAAATACAAATTATGGTGGATTTAGATACTCTGGATCAAAGGTATTTCAACAGTAATGATTTGCTAACTTTGCATCAGCCAGGAACAACAGTCGTTACCTCTAAGAGTTTGTAGGCAATGGCGTTTCGAATTTTGAACAAAATTTCGTCGAAATTTTGGCGAAGTGTTTGTTCCGTCGTTTAGTCATCTTATACTCAAAAACAATGAACAGGACTGGAAATGCTTTTAAATTGTTCAGTTCAATGTGCAATAAAATATTAAGTCTATTGGCTATTTTATTACCACACAATTATCCGTTATATGGAATAATGTTAATAGTCTTTTCAATAATCAAAATCACATAAAACATACACGTACTTCTATCTGCTGATTTCATGCTGACACAATCCTAAAGCAATATGCTAGTTTCTGTGAAAGACATTTTGGTCTGTCTTCACAGGTGCTCTTTGTGAATGGTGCCATTGATCCATGGCATGCGCTTAGCTTCACAACCAACACCCCATCATACATCAACAGTATCTACATCCAAGGTGAGCATGCATTCGAGTTATTCTTATTCAACCACTGTAATTCCCTCGCTTCAAAGAAGATGCTTATTGTCGTCATGTAAGGCTCCATCTTTGGGTCTAAGTCTGGACCAGCGGACGTGACAACAGGATGTTCAAGATTCCTTTGTCTCTTCGTTATCGGTGCTTGCATCGATGTCCCTCGCATCGATGTTCATGTACAGGGACTATGAAAAGTAGAAAATTGTAAAAACTGCATTTTATCTCAACAATTTAGTCCTCCACAGTATTCCTCTAAAATGTTGTGCCGATGATGCAAGATGTCCTGCAATGTTAATGAATTAGAAATGCTTGTGTCTAACATGAGACATATTTTTCAGGAACCGCAAAGTTTTGTCTTAGGCTTTGAATCTTTGAAATAACAATCAGATGCTTTTAATCAAATGAGATAATACCCTTCTGAACAAATCTTGCACTAATTCTTGGATAACGGCATTTCTTGCACACTAGAGCTGGCTCTCGTATAAATTGAATGAATAAAGCACGGCTAATGTTTTCAATTCTGCTGCCAGATATCGCAAAGAGTGACTTTTGTGTCCTAAAAAAGCGAGGAAGAAAGCTAGGGTTACTATGTATGGTTAGATAAAACACTAAGCAATTTGCGTGTGAATGGAAATTAGATCTTCTAGTTGTCTGATGATATCTGAACAATTACCAGATTCCGGCGGACAGCTTTTCGTGCGTTTCTTACTTCTTAAATATTATATCTTCTAAAGTTTTCACAAGCTGGAAGCATTTAAGCACATATTTGATTTGATGGATGGTTAATTGCAGGAACGGCTCACTGTGCCAATATGTACCCAGACTCAAATGACGACCTACCGCAGCTAAAAGAAGCGAGAGCCAAGATCGAAGCCACAATTGGTGAATGGTTGAAAAGTTAGATGCTGTCATTCGTTGATTCCAAGATATCTAAGCAACGCTTATATGAATGTTTTGCAGATGAGGCAGTTCACGAAGAATGATTCACAGAACCGTGGCTTATAATTAAACTTGGCTTCTTGCATTTGATGTTTTGGCCTACCATGATGTTGATTGACGCTTAACCTAAATTAGAAATCACATTGAGTATGAGAATACTTCGAACTTTGAGCGTGCTTACATGAATTCAGAATTGTAGAAATGATCTAATATCTCTTGGTGTATATTTAGAAAAAATTTAGTCTTGGAATTGTGTAGATGAGTGCTGGAGAAATTTCGTAGAATGAAAAATAGAGTCATAACATTCTGCAAGTCCCAATGTTTTTAATCTACTGCATACATTTGTGTAACACACGTTGTTCAGGGTTTGTTGACACAAAGGGTGATTCCTGAGCAATAATCTTTTAGGCTACTTTTGCAAATCTACGGATGTACTGTTATTTTAGCTTAGGTCACTTTGTTATGAACAGAGATCAAACTCCAGAGGATTGCTGGGGAAAGAGCCTGTTCTCATGTGGTCATATCTCAGCAATATCTCATAACACACGGTGCTGAGGAGAGGGGGATCAGGGGGGTCACTGGCCCAGGGGCTCTTGGCTATAGGGGCCCAAAAATAATAAAACAGCCTTTCCATTACAACAAACTGTCATTAATAGAGACCATAATGCAAAAGTCTATGAATAAAGTTTGAGTCTTTCATTACCTGTATTTTTGTTAATAATTTCTCATCTTGTGGGCTTGGGCTAAAGAAGTTGAAAAGCTTCTAAATGCTACCAAAAATGTGATTGGAATAGTGCAAGATACAGCAATATGTATGTTATACAGATTTACACTATTGATGGCTTGCCCATCTATTTGTAAGAGTATCAGTTGTGATCGAATTTAGCTGAGGAATTAAACGTTTTCCATTTTCTAGGACTTTTCCATTTTCTAAGAAATTTTCATTTTTATGCATTATGGTGTTAAGATATAAGTTATGCTCAAATTATATCAAATAGCAAACAGAAGTAATAGCCAGCAGACAATGGCATAGATAGGAAAATTCATAGGAGGGGTGAGAAACTTTTATTTTCCGACAAAAATCTAAAAAGCATTTATATTTATTTCAGAAATTTAACATAACACAACGACATTAGAACTGAAAAAAAATCTTTTGATATTTTCAGATATTCTTATGTTTATTTAGCTTTTAATTCTTTCACATCTAAACATAGCAATTAGAAAAACATAGACAACCGTGTTAAATTCCTGATAAGATCAGAAGTTTTCCGACAAAATAGCAGTTTAGCTCTACAGGGGGAGAGTTTGCCCACTCTGGCCCCCCTTTTATCTATGCCACTGCAAAAGTTTAGCCACCATAGCAATTTTAGCAACCAAAATAGCCACCATAGCAATTTTAGCAACCATCATTTCAAAAATTCCTGAGGAGCATTCCCCTGACCCCTACCCCTTGAAGCGTCTGCCTAAGGCATGCTTTACTATTCCTCTTTCGTCCTGACCCGAGGCCCATAAATCCTCTCCGAGGCCCTGATAACACATTTAACTAATTTTGCAGATTTAGAGGCATTTTATGATGCTCTTTCGGATAATCGGTAAAAGATTAGAAATTCTGAAAATAGATTTTTGTGACGTAAGAACTTTGGAAACTCAATTGCTACTAAGAACAATGGCAAATTGACATGAAAATTAGTGCTAACGCCAAAAGAATATCATCTAAAAATAGCTTTGCTTTCTACCATTGATTATTATCATTATCTATAAAAATATATCAACAAACGGAAAAAGAGCGTGGAAAGTAAAGACGACAATCAGAACTTTCTTTCGATTTTGAAACCTGGAATGCTACCGCTTACACTGGAATTGATTTACAAATTCTAAAAATTTTACACCAACAACAAGAACAAAACTTATAAAAACGTATTCACACATTAATCAATTATATTAATTCATAGTTTTATGTACATAATAAAGGCAGTTAATAGAGAAACCTGGTTTCCTCATACTGGTCACTGGGCATATTTCACAATACTGGGCCCCTTGGTCCACTTCAACTTTTTTAACCACCATAAATCAGGGGAATTTCTCAACCGACCCAAATCTTTACTCCAAGATGGCTTTGAAAATGCGAGGTAAGGCGTTCTTTGTGTTCAATGGATAACTAAAAGTGTTTGATCCCATCTAAAAGTGACCTTGTCCCATATCTCAGCCTAATTGTGCTTTGAGCTGTGCCTGAAAAATTACAAGATTCTCCCCCAAAGTAGTTACTGTTCTCCAAAGCACTACACCCCTGCTGGACCCTTGAACCATGAAAGGTGCTCAGCAGATCTCGTCAGCGTCCTGTGCACAACGTTGCAGCCAAAGGTACAGAATCATAACGACTAACTAGCCAGCGAATTAGACCCAGTCCCTTTCCGTTCCCAAAGCATCACATGCTATTCGGGGACTACCCCTATCTCGATAAAGAAAAAAAATATCCTATTCAGGAAAACAAATTCACCTACAGCAATCGGCACCTCCCCTTTGCCATTTTCGATTTACAATTCAAAACGATTTAATTTAAGTTAACCGCATCGATTATATATCATATACATTTTGTCGCCAGTGAAACATTTTTTTTGTATAAATGATCAAAATTTTGAATTCTCAAATGCTTTTAGATCATCTCTGTCGTTTGAAGATTCCTCTTTGCTATTGCTCCTTAATTCTTCAAGTAACAACGAGGCTAGATAAATATGGTGTAGTTAAAGAAACGATTTGATCAGCCATTTCAGCAATTGAACACAAGATAACACGGATTAAGAATATTATCTGGAAAAACGGCAGTCAATATAAAATAAAGCTGAAGGCACCATTGAGTGGAGGCCCCCCCCCAACATCATCCTATAAGAGGCAACCCCAGGCATTGGAAAACTATTAAGAAAATCATTATAAATGAGAAATCTTGAAGTCCGCTTTGTCATAACGGTGAGCTCCTCGATCCAACTTTCTATTTTCACTTATTGCTAGGTTATAAGATGTTTTACTGGCGACACAAAATGGCACATTTCGTCGAAACCGCTAAAAGCAATAACTGGCAAAAATTGTTACTTGAGAACAGATTACAAATCGTTTCATTAACTTAGTAAAAATTATCATAGATGTTCGGTCGGTTTCGTGTCGAGTAATCGCTGCCTGTAGAGGAAATGGAAATGAAAATCAGTGTAGTCATAAATAAGGCTTGTGTAACTCTCATCGAATGACATTATCAAGCATCTCACATAGAATTAAAAAGAACATATGAAGTCAATAACAAAACTAACTATTTAAATAAAACACTCGACAAATCATAACAGAAAGGTCAGTATAGTACCATACAATATAATATGTAACAAAATGATAAATGCCAACATAAAACAGAACAATATTTTGAAATATATTACAATAGATAGCAGTAGAATATGACAAAAACAAAGATTTATTACAACAAGAAATGACACAAGACAAAACTAGCCGAATTAAAAATTACGAGACGAAAACATAACGTATTGAGAATGCTATAAATAAAAAAGGAACATAAGAATTTTATACTCAAAGAAAACAGAAAAAGAAAACAACACTTGGATGTAATTTTTTTAATGGGAAAAAATTTGATATCAGATCAACGATAAAACACTTAAACGATATATTGCTCATATCAAAAATCAATACCTTGCCCAGATCCGTTCGCATTTGGGACATTTTTCTGGCACAAAACATGTTTTATGGTAACAGGTCTTACAAACTTTAGAAAAAAAGAAAAGAAACAAAGTTATTTTCTAGATCTTGACTACTACAAAGAATCTGAAATGTCACGAAACCACAGGCTGGAAGGATCGAAACAGATTTAAAACTTTAACACAATGTAGTTAGATAAATGAGAAAAGAAAGGGAATAAAGCAATTTTAAGGTTTGATAAAAACACAAAAGAGAATATTCTAAAGATGTCTAGAAATGGTTAGAGAGAGAAAAAAAGAACTCACTTGGACAAGACGTGACTTTGTTAAGTTCGAATGGATATAAAATGTCATCAAAGTCTCGGCAATATTCGCATACAAATCCCTTTACGGCACAAAGCTAAAAAGGCGAAGTTTATGTTATTTTCTAATTGATTCCTTTAACCGAAAATAACAACATTTATTTAGTAGCTAATTACATTTAGTAGCTAATTAGAGTCTTTCATACAGTAGTACTAGTCAGTTTAGCATTTTGCGAATAAACGTGTGCATGACAAACACGCGAATAAATCAATTAAGCATCAAACCTTGACGTTTTATGCTCTGAGGAGTGTCAAACGAAAAAGCTTTTAACCAATATGTTATAAAATGTTTGCTTTTTTCAAAATCATTTTCAATTTCTGCACCGCCAAAAAATCGATTAAGACAAATCGCATTAGGTACAAGGAGTACAAAAAATATCGACAAACTTAGCATAAAAGTAGAATGAAAAATCCCCCTACAGTACAGTTACTCTAAAGCCTTAGAGAGGGGATTTTTATCCGCAAACAAACTATCGACGTACAGACTATTAATCTAACACAACTTCAGGTGCAATAACAACTTGAAATCACCACCACGCTTGCATACGTAACTCTTTTGTAACATTCTTAAAGACTCTACTCTTTTACTTTTTCCAGGGAATGAATAAATTCATTTCATGTTCAACACAGGCACAATTTACAGGCTTAACATTGTGAGGTATCATTTTTTCTCTAGGATCGCAAAGACAATTGAACGGACAACACGTATCAATAATATATTAATATTTAAATTAATTTATATTTCAATATGAAGAATATATAACTTTTCTTATCAATGTAATAGTAATGACAAATCTTCAGCAAAAGAACAACTTTCATCCGATATTTTCGCAACAGGTTGCATGATATAAAAACTAAGTTTTACTGATGCATTCTTCATTAAACAAAAAATTTAAAATCAACTTAAAGCGGAGAAGACTGCGCTTTACCTGGCATTCTTTTATATGCTTTAATGATGTGCTAATCAGCGATTTGAACGTATTTAAAAGATCGCCATTTTTCACCTGAAAAAAAAACGTTGAATTGAGACGGACAGAATGAGATTCATAACAATGCTCGTATATGCTGATATAGGTGTTCAAAAACGTTTTCTACTGTCCTTGCAATGTTCGGGGGGATATGTGAAATTGGTGGTCCTAGATCTAGGTCAAAGTTTTTATTAAGAATGTTGTTTGGACATTGTCTAGGAAGGTTCACTATTTTGATTACAGCGAAAAAAAGAGATTGCAAACAACTTCAAAAGGAGAAGTGGGAAACAATGTGAAGGGGAAAAAGGTATAAAAGGAGGAGAGATGGGAGGTGGAAGAGAAATAAGAGAAGATTTGTATTTGTATTTTGCTACCTTTCGAATGTGACACTGAGAAGCTATACTTACTTGCTTTCGATGTGATCACACCTCGTGATACCTACGCCTGGAATTAGAGAGAGTTGGTGACTCCCTCACTCTGAAAGAAAGTTTCGTCATGCCAGGGGCTCCAACCACAGATCTTTGGATCTGTAGTCAGCGACCGTAACCACTGAGTCATCCTCTCATTCAAGAGGGACAAGGCGGGGAAGAAGTAAAAGGGGAACAAGGAGGAGAAGAGGGAGAGAGTGGGGAAAGATGTTAAAGGGAGAAAAGAGAGAGAAAAGAGAGAAGAGAGAAAAGGGGACATGAGAGCATAACGTAGATTAAGACTTGACAGAAAATCGCTTGACAGGAGCCTTTGGCTCACACGTGTTAACGTTTGATGTCAAATCCCTGAATGAGTGAAGAAAACAATCAGCCTTACCTGGACAAAGTCATCCACAGAATACAAATGAATATCGTCTACTATGTGCGCTGGCAATTTTCGGAAATTTTCATGTAAACTAAAATACAATAAGTTAGCAGGATAATACTGAAAGTCAATTTGTATCATAAAATTTAAATATACAGTCGAATTTAAAAAAATGCGTTAGGACTTGAACACAAGAAAAGAGAAAAAAAAGAGATTAGAAGGCTTGAAGCTGTCATAAATCTTTCGCATCTGCAACTTTGTACCTGCCAAGGTCTTAAGCAATGTTAAGTGGTCCTGAGTGCATCTACCTTTTTCAAAATAACCCTGTTTAATTAGGAATGTGAAAAACGAGACTTTTTCATGTGCAATCAAACTTTCAATATCATAAGAAATTCTAATTGAAATCATAAGAACGTGTTTAAAATTTAGACACAAACCTTTCGCCAAGTCTGCAAGTTTTCAAAAACCCATTTGCATAATGTAGTTTTAGTCTCAATTCCTGCAGAAAAAGTGATGTTTGTAATTGATAGAAAAATTGCTTCAGCACTTTTACGATGTGCGTGAAAGTAAATGCATTCTGAACTGTGGCCTTGTAATCGCATTAAGCTTGAGACTCTTAAAGGGAGTTGCAACTTAAAACCGTTCTGTTCTGCTTTCGGAAGCCTAACTGGCAGCTAGTATATTATAGGAACAAGTAACAAAGACTTTGACAACACAATCTTTGAGATATTGAACCAAAAGTACATAGGAAATGCTATCATAACTTAGCCGATACCTGATGATCGCCTTTTAGCGTGAAACTCGGAGTAGCAACTTAGAATCGTCCTGTTCTAGCCTACACAGTATTAAGCACTTCATGACAGACCAGTAAACACTTACTTCCATAACCAATAATTATATATAACAAATGATATGATGTAACCAAATATATAAAAAAGCTTGTTCATGAAGTTAAAGACGATATTCTATGCTATTTTCACTGCGTTATACTCCTTTTTGTCTTGTTTTAGTAAAACATATTTCTCCCAACATTTTGGAGGCTTTCCTGGCCTGGATACTCGTCTGAAGACGCGATAGCACATTAGTACGGATGTGCTTTATAGATAATGAATATACTAGACCACTCTCTTAAACAGCAATCATAATCTAAGACAAAGTGAGACAGAGAAGAAACATGTTTGAAAATGATTGAAGCTTACCCTGATGTTGTCAATCAATTTGACCCTTTTGTATAAAGTGCTGTCAATACCAGCTACATTAAAGAGTGGTTCCTTCCAGACTTTTGAAAGAAAGTCGGACGCAAAATCGGAGACAGGATATCTTTATAGAGTTAAGGATTAAATATACATAAACAACACACAAAATGACGCTGAATTTACCAAAAGATCAATTTTTGCTACTTGAAAATCGGGACTGATAAGTGCAAAATAGTAACCAAAACGAGGCCACAGCAACGACACTGAGAAATGAGAGGCTGTAATGTCTAACACCGGACGGGATATTGACAACTGCATCGTCCGTAGGAAAATCATTACTCAGCTTTAGAAGCTTGCTGTTTGAAGCTTGTAGCTTTACTGTTAAATTACAGAATTAGTGAATCTCTTATCAAAATTTATTATGACTTCGAAAGAATACTGAAGGTACATAAACGGTTGAGTAGCAGAAAAGAACAAAAACATTCCCTGCCCTGTGGCAAAATTACAATGCGCTAAAAATATATTGGCCACCAATCACTAAGCCATCTTGTGGCTTAAGCCATCAATCAATTAACAACTGCCCAATCAGCGAGCATGATACAACTCAGCACTTTTTGATTGGTTAATATTGATTGACAGATGTCCATTGCCTTTAAACTTAGCGAATATCAAAAAAGGTGAATTTAGCAAAACACGAACGTGATAAGGATACTGTTTGAAGTCCCATTTAGTGATTATTTTTGACGGAATCAACTGTGTTCGATTTTGATGGCAACTGGTGCAGAAATATTTCCCAAGGTAATGACAATAGCGAAACCGTTTTGAGAGACCTGTAAAAATAAAAAAAACATATAATTACAGAGTAACTGAAGCGAATAGCAAAGTCACGCAATCACAATAATTGGAGCTAATTATTGGTACGCGGTACAAAATATTACATGACATTTCACACGGCCTATGCACCGAATCAATGACAGGTTGAGGCAAAGTAAGAAAACACTTAGTAAATATGCCATAATAAAAATTATCGAGTTTTACTTCAGTAGAAGATGATATCGGGTTTAATGAAACAGACGACCTACGAATGATTACACGCAGATATGGAAAATCTTCTTGGATTTGTTTCGAGAAAGTGTGATTTTTGAAAATTGGCTTAATCAGGGACTGCAGAAACAGAGGTCCTTGCTGGGGGGCTTGAGATCGCTTAATAATTTCCAAAAATTTAACAAAAACAATAAGAAATAATCTTGCTTTTGGCATTTTGCATTTTTAGCCCCCTCCCCTCTCCTCCTCCCATCAAAAATTAACTTTAAAGACGCTTCCCAATCTGCCATAGGAATCGAAGTTTTAGAGCTTTATCCAAAGAGAACATACATAACGTGTTTCAATGCAAAACAACTTTGCTTCAAAGAAAACAAAACAGGCTTATCGAGATATAAATATGGGGATGCAAAAAGACAGTATAAATAAAAACATAAACATACTTGGAGTGACTTTTAACCCACAACCAGCACAACGATAATGCTGCTTTTGGAGCGCGGATTTTCGTCTGAAAGAAAATTTCAACTTTTAAAGAAATGTCTCAAAATTTGTTTGCAAAAGTTTCTCTAAAACTTGAAAAAGGTTATTCTTAAAAAGCTTAATCTAAAAATGTTTTTATATACTGTGAAAACTTAGGAAATATATCTCAAAATATCAAATCCTTTCAAGTATTTTCAAAAGTTAATGTTTTAAGATATCTTACAATGATCTTGGAGTGTTTAACTGCTTGAATTTTCTAGAATAAATTATAGCTGAAGTGCTCGATAATTATTTCCGGTGCCAAACTTTCAATTTTTGAGGCTATACGATTTCGTAATGGATAAAATGAATAAATCTTTCAAAGTCGGGTAATAAGGCCTTATAAGGACAAATCTATCTGCAGATTTATTTTCACGGTACTTAACATAAAACGAATGTATGAAATGATAGCTTACTTCATGTAAGGGTGAGAAGTGAAAATTATTTGCGGCCTCGGAGGAGCCCACTCCAAATTTCCGCGAATTCGAGTCTAAAAATACAAAATGTTGAAATAAAATGTCAAAGGTATTGTTGAATGTCAAATAATAATAATATGATCAATATAGAGTAAACCAGATCGCAAAGATTCAGTTGCCATTATACATTGGCCCAGAGAAAGATGTTTTTAAAACTTTTCTGTGCCTGATATAACTAGCCTGCGTGCAGACTCGCAGCAGGCTAGATATAACGTATAAAGCATATAATGTTTACGTTTACGCTTACGTTTACGTCTAGTTTAACACACCAAAGCCTAAGTTGCTTCCTATAGGATTCATTGTTGCTTACCTGATGAATTAGAATACCTCATTACTTACCAGATGCTATAAGTTTGCAGTGAATGCTTACAGATACTTTTGACCGAAACTGCGTTTTTCTTAACTGGGTTATCACTATTGACGAAATCTTTTTTAGTTTCTTCAAACTAGGATTGTAGCTTTCACTATTGTATATCAAACAACTTGTATCCTTTGTTTACACATGCTTACAAGGCATCTTTAAAGCTATTGTAAGACAATATATGATAACATAACTTCCTAATTAGAGCTTTTGTGAGCGATGAAAAAGGTTATAAAAATGGTTAGTATGATAAGAGATATATTAAAAGAAGAGCTTAAGGCCGAAGCAGAATAATGGCATCCTATGCCTGGAAATCTACTGGATTTAGAAATTAAAAATTGTGGAATAGATGGTAATTTTGGAAAGTGGATGAAAGACTTAGATGGAAAAGTCCGATGGTCAAATATCCTTTGCTTTTATAAACATTGGAAGGGGGCTAGATAAACCTCAAGAATACTGACATTTCGATTAGAGCAAATACAAAAATACTGGCACATTAAGAAAAGAAAGCCTATGTAAACCCCCTTGAACTGGCCGAGTAACTCCTAAAAGCATCTAATTGTTGTTTCTAGATGCTACAATGGCTCCAAGGAAGGTAGGTGTTTAAAAGGTAGGTGACCTCTGACATGTTTGCCAACAAAAATGTTTACATACGGGCATTGATGCTTTTCTGAAGTTCTTGATGTTATTTGCATCTTCACCCGACATTCCCCAACCATTTGGCTGCGCATCATCCGGTGACACAGGCCAAGCATTCGGTAATGGAAGGATATTCTGCGGAACCTGGACTTCGGATACAATCCATTTTAATTCTGATGCTGCGGGCAGTTTTCGCCCAACAAATTTCTTTAGCAACAGCTTTGCAACTACTTCTGCAGAATAATCATCCGGCTTTGGTTCCGGTGCTGTTTCTTCTATGGTATGAGCTGCCGGCTTCGGATTGTTGGTAGACTCGGTATTTACGTTCGTTTTGCTTTGGTTCGGACTCAAAGACACATTATCCCAACTCCTGCTAAGCGTCTTCTGCGATGTAGCATCTTTTGGGATTGTCTCATCTGCAAGGAAATTCAAAAATGCTTCAGCAAATATAATTTCATTATAATATCATGTTTATTACATAACAAATGCAATAAAAAAAACTTGGCATTCTTAGAAAGGCATAAGGCCGGTGACACGAGTCCTCGTTAAATAAACCTCAGTGGCATAAGGCGTGACAGGAGATTTTTAAACCTGTACAGCTTGGTTCAAAATTAGAAATGACACTGTAACACTAGAACAACGATTCCGGTCAAAAATTTTTACAATTGTCTATGATTCATTTTCCAGTCTGTGCTAGCCAATTGGCGAAATACTTAAGCATTTAAGATTTCCGCGTAGTGAACCGGGTTGTACCACCAGTCCAGGCCAACGAATCTATATATATATATATAAAACTATACCTCCAAGGGACACTGGAAATCACTATTTCGATCACGATTTCATAGACTGCAGTAAATCTGAATTGACTTATTTATGACCGTAAGCGGGATGAAAAGACATGAGACATTTTGTATACCAACACAGTTTTCCTTTACCTGTAGCCGAGCTACTGTAAGACGAGCTGAAAGTTGAGTCGCTGAAAAAACTCGACGTCGATCGTGAATTGCTTGAAGTGCTTCGTTCACTAAAAGCGTTCTGAGTCTCTATTTTTGACATCCGTTTTCTTAATTTTTTCTCTTTTATTTTTCGTTTTAATGCTCTTATTTCCTCGTCGCTTTCATCACTTTCTGAGTCGAACTGCTTTGAGCATCTCATCTGAAACTCAAAACAAACATATCATTGAAAGGCTAACTAATTAGGTATACGAATATAAAGTTTGCGAAAATTCATAATGTTTATATAAGGAAAGAGATATAATCCTATCTTTCTCAATTATCTACCTGAAAGCTTACCTTAATAGAAAAAAACGAAACTAACTTGATAAAAAAATAGCAGGCTTGATTCTAAATATCCATATGAAAAACAAGCATTTTACTTGCTTATAAATCGGCTAATACATGGAATATATATATCACCTGTTCAATGGCAGTGATTAGTGCTTCACAGATGCTAAAATGTGCATTTTCCTGCAAAAGAATGTAAACAAACCATTGCTTCATACCTCTGAACAAATCTCGATTAAATACGAAATTATTATAATTTATTATTATTTTCCTAAAAAGGTGATAACGAAGATGTGGAATATCAGGGAGAGGCAGTTGATAATGAGGACATTCGAATGTTATAACAGGTATTTTTAGTTTCTCGGAAACCTTAATTAAAGCCTAGAAAATATGTTATTATAATTAATAGAACTGAAAAGAACACAGTCCAGTCCTTCCACTTTGGACGCTTTCTATCATCCTCGTTTTTCAGATACAATAAAAATGATATATCTAAGACATAATCGTTAAATATGGCTATTTTCAATAATTTGAAAAGTTACACAAAAATCAAAGTGGGATGAATTTGACGGACGTTTATTCAATGCCAGGAATTTAACAACGGAATGGAAATTTACGCAGTCATGAAATTAACAGGGTTTTAATTAACACTGTATTCTTCAATTCACGTTGATTAATGTACAGCGTTATTTTCATGTGATAAGGTATTATTCTAAATACTGTTAACGGCTAAAAATCTACGTTAAACTAAAATCTCTAGATTATCCTGATTCGAGAACCGGCCTATCTTCGATCGTGATAGGTGATGATGATCGATCGGTGATGATGACCCAGTAGCAAGGACTGCGATGGTTTTTTGTTTGGGTCCCTGCCGCGACCAATGTTTTTAGTTGAGGAGAGTCGCTAGCTCCCTGTAATTCTAGGCATATGAATCACGGGGTGTGGTCACATTGAGAAGAAGGACCAGGACACTGCTCGATGTGCACATCTTCTCGGTAAACTACCTATGGAAGTTAGATATCAATGAATACAAATAAAAATACCTTGTCAAGTTCTGCTCCGGTATCGTAAATTCTTGAGTCCAGGTAGCTGATCAGTGATTGTCCTTTGTATGGCTTAGGAAACAAACGCCCGTCTTCATGTTGATAATAATATCCTTCATGGCCTAGGGAACAAAAGGGGGGCATCAGTACAAGTGCCGTTAAGCAACGTAAAATTACTTAAAAAGATCCGATAATAATCATGAAAGGTCGGCAAAATTTAGGTTAGAAAGAGTTTGGACCACTTAGAACTCCCAGTAATCCTCTTTGCAAGGAATCTTATGCCACGATCCCCGCTTTTCACAGTGAGCCTCTGCATCATTTTGATGCCAGAATGCATAGAATGTTTATGTCTTAGTACAAAATGCTTCTTTCTTAACGATGAAATCGTGTATTCTAATATCGAAAGAAGTCATTTGAACATAAATTTTCATTGGTGCATCACCAAAAATTTTCAAGGTCTTTTCTGAAGAAATTTGAGCTCGTTTGGCTTTGACTTAACTACAAACGCGCGGAAAAAAAATTGTCTTCTTTTTTGCTAGCCTCTGATGGCTTTTTAATGTCAGAAAAATAGTGACAAACCAACCTATTTCTCCTATTTCTAACTTCTTATCGCACAAACTCGATACCAATTAACGTATACTTACGGCTTTCTTCGGGTGCAGAATTCGGTAATAAGACTTCTTCTCTTTTCCCGTCTTCGGTGTCAGATGCATCAACCGTTTTTAAAACACCGATTTGATCCGACTTTGATCGATTATGGCCCCGTTTGAACGGTGTAGTAACAACATTGCTGGATCTGCGTAACAATACTGGTGTGATATCGTCAGTTAATTCGTCAGTTTTTGACGCGTTAGGTGTTTTTGCGGTCACTGAAGCTTTTGAATCAGACTGCAAAACAGCCTCGTTTGTGTTCCGGTCCTCAAATAAACGGTTTCCCTCGGTCTCGATATGACCATGCTCATTAAATAAGCTACTTTCACTTCGAGAGATTTCTCTCATTCTTGCGATTCGTTGACGTGCTTTATCGACTGGCTCGGCTACAAGACTTTTCCTGTCTGTATCATCAAACCATACTACGCCATCTTCGTTTGTTTCCATGACTGCAGCTAACGCGCTGGTCATAAGCACGTCCTGATGCAAACTTCGACGCTTAGAGACATCCTGTCTGAAAACTTTTCCAGTAAAACCATCCGACTGTATGGCATTTTCAGGGGGACTCCCGAATATTTCTAGAATGCTATCTTGGGCATCCGAGCCAATCTCATCTCCAGAGCTAATTGAGTAAGAATAACTAGGAACGCTTGAAGTATTAACAGATGAAGTGAGAGTCTTTTCATCTTTGTGATCTAGAATAATTGGGTCAAACCCTCGTTCTTCCTTTATGTATTGAAAAAATTGTTCTTTCGTTGCCTGGAAAAATCAAAGTGTATTTTTCAATGGAAATATTATCATAAATGTGGTAACCAAATTTTTTCGGTAGTTTTTACTACAGAAAGGCAGTTATACAAAAAGCAAAGTTTTGGTAAATGTCTGTCATTCAACTGGTTGTAAATTACTATCAAGATGCAATTAGCTAGTAGAAACGTCAGAAAAACACTGTGAAAAATTAAACCAGGAATGAAATAAGATAAATGAGTAGACTGCCTATAAGGTCCAACTTTTGGTGAATGTTCCTTGACATGACAAGATTAGGCACTTTGTGGCTTCATTTCTGGACAGGTATGTATGCAAAGTTGAAAGGACAAACAGAACATATTTGAAAGAGACAGACAATTAAAGCACAGCAACATTATGTAGCAGAGAGGTTTAATTGACATGTAGGTTATTTACATTAAGGGGCCTCAGTTAAGGAACTTTTGTTTACAGCGATATGATCAAGATCAAAGCAGAAAACCACTGCAGATTTGCTGCAGTAAAACAAAGGTTATTGATTTGTACACACAGCAGTTCTGAATACTATTGAATTTACATGAATAATCCTTTCTTAAAAAAGATTGCCGAAAGAGGAGAAGCATATAGAACTTGGAGCAAAAGGACCCTAGAAGCATCACATCAACTGTTCATTTTTACAATGACAACAAATACTTTTATATATTGTTTTACCTAAAATGGGACTTTTTTACCAACTGCAGGGAAGTGGCAAACAAATTCATTTGCTAATAGAAATCAATGCTTAAACTGAGCTTACAGCGTCTGAGATTCAAGTAACTAGATTAACAATTCCCCGGAGATTAACAAAGGTCTGCAGGACTCTCAGAATCTGGTCAGATCAACTATTGCAGCATTATTTTCTTTTGGCAAATAAAATCCAGTAAAGTCTTGCTTAGAGACAGCTCTAAACATCTTTATGAAAAATGAATCTTGAATTCTTTAAACTGTAATTTGATAGTCTACATTCATCAAATCTTTTTGGAAACTTGACTTTTTGAGGGTACTTCTGAAGTGGCTTAAAATAACTTCTGTAGCAAATGCAGCCCAACAAAAAGAAAAGATAAATTCAGTCCAACAATATTTAACTATACTTTGAATCAGTCAAAATACTTACACAAGTATTCTTCAGTGAGGTTAGAAGATCCAAGCTATTTTGCTCCAGAGCTGCAAAGCATATCTTTAAACACAGCAAGCATGGTCTTGACCTCACAAATGCATTCTCTGAGGAAAGAATTTGGATAGTGATGAGAATGATGACAAAACTTGTAAGTCTTTAGGGAAACCTGTTGCACAACATGGAGAGCAATATAGAGTACAGAAAGGAGAGGGAGAAAGCAGGAAAATTCTAAATACCAAGGAATCATTGAGGCCAATCAAATGCCAATTGCACTTCTAAAAATCTTTCAGCTTTCAGGTAGGGGTCATCAAGAGGGGTAGAAAACACTTGTTCATGCTCTTTTTAGTTGAGATCCTCTGTGCCGCTCATTGTCAGCCACAATTCCATGTCTCAAAAATGTTGATACAAGCTACGTTCCAGTAAAAACAAGTTTTGACCAGACCCTCCTTAAAACTTTAAAAAGTTATGTATTTCATGTATCATTTCGAAGCAATTCCACATTCAGCTAATGTGAAGAACTCTGTCAAAATATTGTAATATCTCCATAATTTCTATATAAATTGCATCAAAGTCTGTTGTTACATGATCCCTGATGACCCCACTTATAACAAACTACCTACCTACAGCAGTGTAGAACAAACAGTTTATGTGGGACAAAATTTCACAACACTTGTTAAACCAAAAAGGCAGTATTCCTGCTAAACAGCATTTCATTAGTTTAAAAAAACCAACCTCTGTAAAGCTTTGAAATCTGCTTCCTATCACCATCAAGAAAGCAGTTCTCAATGACTAAAGATGCAGAATAGGAGAGCAGACATTCCTCTTCTATGAACTGTTCCAAACTTGTTGCAACTGAGGAATCAAAACTAAGGCTTGTTTCCTTGACAAAATGTTTTGGGTTGTTATCAAGCAAATATTTCAGTAATTCCTGCAACAAATGAAAACATTCTTAAGTTTCTGTAAACAAAATATGCAGCTAGTTTAATCGGCTTTCCTTTACAATTTGACTAAAATCTCAATATTTTAATTAATACAGAGTAGAAATAAACTTGTTTCAACAAAATCCAAGAAAAATGGACCAACTCAGATTTTTTGACGCCATGATGGGATTCATTTGCTCGATATTTAGCACAAATTGCTCAGGTGGGGCAACCAGTAAAAAATTCATGGTGGAAAGAGGCTGTTCTTCCATTACTTTGGTTGTAAAACTTTGTCATATTAAAGAAATATATTTAGAATGAAAATGTGAATTTGTTGATTAACAATGGACGTTGTTTTAGTTACAGTAGAAATTAAAAATCTGTAGCCATTGTTTTCATTACGGCCTCTATCATCCAGAGTTCTAAATTCTAAAATGGGTAACTCTGGGATGTTCTATTTCATAACGATCAAATGTCTTACGTTTGCTTATTTTAAGTGTTAAGAACCTAACATCTGCAGTATAGGGATCAGGTTTCTAAAAGTGAGTCAATTGTTAATTGTAAGACTTATCAAGTCCAAAATTATATGGTATGCAAACTAAGTAATTATATCTAAGGCTAATTGCAATTGACTTCATTGCTTTGAAAATTTGAAAGCAAAGAAATGGAAATTGAAATTTCAAACTCAATTGGAAAACATCAAAAGCCTGTAAGGTTCAGATGATGACTTTTTTGGTGAATTAGTTTTTAACAGCTTAAAAGCAAAAACTGAAAAACATGGTGCTGCTGTCTTTTCAGAAAGGCAAGATTCTGTAGACAGTAAAATTTTGATAAAACTTAGCATAGCAAAACCAAAGTTCAAGCTGTCACTAGTGTGAAAACAGGATTCTCTGCCTTACATCATTTACGGGTGTACATATAATCTGTGTAACAGAGGGCCAAGGAAGCCTATGATCACGGTCCTCACACTTGATATATTGATCTAAAATTGATTACCGAACTTTTCCTACTCTATTGCCCTTCCATTTTGACATTTGAGCCACTGATTACAGTTGAAATACCCTTTTATTCTAACCAGATTAATATGAAGAAATATAAAATAAAAATTATAACATTAACAAAATTAGTAAAAGATTCTAAGTTCATCAACTGCATGCATATGGGCAACTTTCATAATTCTGTCAATTTTGAGCCAAGGTCTCTGAAAAGCAGCCAATTTTGGAGAGTGTTTAAAATCGACATATGAGGTTATTGTGCATAAAATTATAAAGAAACAGAAATGAAGCAACATTTTCATTTAAAGCATGCAATCACAGCAAAGGCAAACATTATTCCTACGGATTAAAATGAAGACCAAATGGACTAACAGTTTTCAGGCCTTTTTGTATGAAATAGCCCAGGCGAGTGGCCTAGCACTCATGTGATTTCTCTTGCAGGAGTGACCTGTCTGAAAGTTATGATAATAATCAACAATGCTTAAAGCATTTGTAATGTTTACAAAAGACATATGATCCTGTTATAAGGTATTTTTGTGTAAGGTAATATCAAATGAAAACAAACCGTTATGATAACCTTGTTTTGATCCACTCCAAGAAAGATTAAATACTAAATATGAATGTGCTTCATTTATGAATTTTATGTACATCACAAGATCATATGGACGTTATTGCTGGATGATTACAAAATTTTGTTCCAAACATCGTTTAAAACAGCTTTAACTGCTTATTCCTCACAATTAACTGTTTTGCATGAGCAATGAAATGCTTACATGGTTGAGTTTGCGCAAGTACTGACGCAATCAAGAGTGATCACTGGCATCAAATGAAAAGGCCTGGAATTCCCACTGTATTGCTATTGTTTATTTGCATTTATCAGTGGATTCCACTCTGGTATTTTTATGAGAAGAATAAACTTGATTGTGGGGCATCTAATTTAACTACCAAAGTATTCTAGATTAAATCAAAGAGAAAAAAGACCTGAATTAGATTGCATTTAGATAACAAACATTTAAATATCAAATAGCTCCACTTTGATGAGCAGTTTTGGCACAATAAATTGCTTGCTTGCACATCTGCCTTTATTAGCTGTACACACAATTGTTAGGTAATAACATTTAAAATTATGAATACTACAAACTCCTAATTGTGAATGAATTCAGGGAAAACATTCTAAATTTTTTGAAGTTGACTTTCTGCAAAAGAAACAAAGTTTCCTTGCACTTATCTTTCTTCGTCCACATTCTACCTTTTTCCATCTTAATTTTGTATCTCATGGTCTAAATGTAATCTTAGCTTTGAATCATTTTTTTTTCTAGTTTACTTTTACATTCAAGTTTGACATTTCGCCTTTAAACCAAAACTCTCAAATGGTAGGGCTACCGTGTGGAAAAATAAAATGGGACCATTGTCATGTGTCAACCGTACAAAAAACATTTAACTTAATTGCAGATATAAAAAATAAACCTTCCATCTATGTTTCTTACTTTGAAATCAATGGAAAGTTAAAATGTATGAAGCCAAATCAAATATTTGCTTGGTTTACTTAAACTTTGGCCCGGCCAAACAGCCGCTGCTCCTGAGCAAACATTGTCGGGAATATTCTATACAAACACTACGAAATTAAAATTTAGAATAATATTCCTCCATTATCATAAGCTGATGCTGTCTTTACTTAACTGATACAACTTAAATTCTAGAATTATTTAGGGCAACCGCCATGTCAAAGGTTCCACCCACCTCTTCATCTTCAACAGCCAAACCCTGTAAGAGAATATCACAAAACACCGCTGTAGCACGCCTCAAGGCGCCATAGGTTGACCAGATATCGGATCTTCCACTTGCAAGTATGCCTTCGCACGTCGATTGAGTCTTGATCAACAAATCGTAATGCTCATCACAACAAACATTTTCCATTTTATCATTTTGTGACTTGTTGGCCCCTGACGATATTGCGTCAAAGTGAGACCATTTCCTCCGTAGTGGCAAATATGAAACTGACACTTGAAAAACAGTACCACCGTACACGCTTTTTTATAAGAACACCTAATTTTTTGCTAAGCCTCAATATTCTTAAATTTTTATTATTTTGAACGTAATTCCTGAATTATTCTTAAGCGACAAAAGTTGTAACGTCGCGAGTCGCATTATAGTGTTAATGGCTCAACGGCAAGCACCGCGGAGCGTTGAGAAAAGTGGGGGATCTAAAAAAAGTGGGGGGGGGGGGCTAAAACCATATAAAAAGAGCCTTTACTGGTAGTCTATCACTTAGTCTGGAAGGTGGGAAGCTATGTAACAATGATGTCTCTTGAAAACTGATAAAAATTTTTAAAGGCAACTCTAAGGTTACCTTCGTAAAAAATCGTGCTAATTTTAGGCACACTTTCGTAACGTTTGATTAATTCAATTCCTTAAATGGGATTAATTACTTTATTAAGCCTCTCTAAACTTCAAGGCCTTTTGGACAATTTGATGCACATTGGATGCCTAAAGATTGCCTCTTTTACCCTATGTAAACAGGTTCAAGAAACAAGAAGTGAAAAAAATTTGGCATCGAGAGAAAGAGCATGACCTCTCGTGATGCCATTACCCAAAATTTTAAAAAAAGTTCACAGAAAACAACACTTTCTAAGCTGCCGGTAAATACTAAACAAGCTACAGTATATACAAAATGGAGCAGCCAGAATTGTCAACCCTAGAGCAAAGATAACGTCATGGGACAGCATTGAAAAAACACAAAGCACGAGGGTGGCCATTGACGAGCTTAAATCATTGCATAATCTACTACCTGAAGACCTAAATGGTTACTCAAAAGAGCCAGGGAGCCCGAATCTTCAACCGACTCAAAAAAAACCCGTGACGAAATATCAATCTTGCTATTCAAAAAGGAACTAAAACT
The DNA here is from genome assembly GCF_013076305.1 of Rhopilema esculentum. The sequence goes on from NW_027019322.1 coordinate 11,202,856, forward strand.
GTCGAAGTCTTTGAACCTAATGATTTCTTATCTTTTAATTGTACATTATACTATCTTGATGTTATCCATTTGACATTTTATTCTCCTTTTTAAAGCAATTTTAATTACAGTGATTGTTGATAGGAACACAGGTCCTTGAATGATAGCAAATAGTTTATGTCTGAACAAGTCAACCTGTCAAAATATTAGTTATTCTTATTGTAATCCGAAAGAGGTACTAAAGGCTGTCTAATCAGACAACAAAAACGTCTTTCTCAAAGCTAACCATCTCAGGGAGCTACAATTACCTTCCTACTGAAACATTCACTGGAAAAGCTGAACGGTATTTGATCAAGTACACAGAGCAATTTGCCTAGTAACATCTTTAGCTTTACCATCAAGTATCTTAACAACACTCTTCCAACTCGTAAAAATCTGCTGAAATGGAACCTTAGTCAAACATCTGACTGTGAATTCTGTCTTCTTCCAGAAACACTTCTACACGTTGTTGCTGGATGCAAAGTGTACCTTGACCAAGGCCGCTATACTTGGCGTCATAATTCTGCATTAAACTTTCTAGCCACTTCCTTCCAAGCAATAAATGGGTCTTCTCTCTACGCAGATTTACCAGGCTTTCTTTTCCCTTCTATCATAACTGGAGATCAACTACGCCCTGATTTACGTCTCAAAACTAAGGAAAACTGTCTGTACGTTTTAGAGCTAACCATAGGCTTTGAAACAAATCTCCACTGCAATGCTAACAGAAAGTCAGAGAAATATGCCACCCTCATATCTGACTTAAAACGTCAGTTCAAGTCAGTCTCGTTTGTCAATCTTTCCATAAGTTCACTTGGTATTTTTGGCAACTTCTGCAGCTCATTCATCGAAATGTGTGACTCTTTGTCCATTGATTATCAACAGAAACGCTACCTCATCTCCAAGCTTTCTATCATCTCCATTCATACCACATACTACATTCTGCTGTAGAAACAAAACTTGGACTAACCCAGAGCTACTCCCCTTTACCGTTATTTTTTTACTCATTATTACAATTGTAATAGTTTTATTTTGTAAAAACAGGCTAGCCTTACAAATTACCTTGTAATAGTGAGATTTGTAATTTTATTTTTAACTGGAGTTCAAAATGAAAAGTTTCCATTGCTACAAGGAAAGTAGCAAAGAAGTTTAAATGTACCTTAGGATAGATATATTCCTAAGCTGCTTTGAAACAACTGCTAAAATGTTATCAAATATTTTGCTTGTCTTTTTATTGATTAATTGCATCTTCATGCAATTTTTCCCGAATGATAATAAAAACGTTGTATTTGTGTTTCAAGAACCAAATTGTATCAAAATTATTATGTTTCATTGGGCCATTTCAACTGAGTTCCTGACCTGTCACTTGACTCTGATGTTCTCCGTTTGATTTGACATCACTTGAATTGCGCAAAGCTTGTAGCGCAAATGTTTATGAAATCCCTGCGCTCGAGATCCCAGACCTGTAATTAGCCAAAAGGACAACTTTCTACTCTTAGTCACTGTTTTTGAAACACCTATCACATGTTCTTACCTTACCGTGATACAGGCAGCCTCACGTTGATATGATAGTATCTATGGTAACGGATTCTTTAAACATGGCTGCCAAAAGGGCAATGAAGTTCTCGATTGAGTTTACCAAGTTAATTTATAGCACCATGAATTTTACAAGATTGGTATGGTTTTCACAATTTACATAGATCTAGCTCTGGATATTCGAAAGGAATAGACAATGTCTCAAATTTCATCGTTTGCTGTAGTTCTCAAGATTTAATATAGGCTCTCTAGCTAGAGTTTAATCTCTAATTTAGCCCAATCAAGGACTGATACCATGAAGAGTAGGCAATTATTTGGGAGGTTGTCAGACTGAACCGTTATCCAAAGACAGTTTTGCGGTATCAATTTTTATTCAATACGGCATTGGTTAGCTGGATTCTTCCTATGTTTGCAAAAGATAATATCTCTTAAAAAACTTTGAGAGAAATAAAGACATTCGTAAATTTGATTTTGTAGAATGGATATCGTCATACTACAATGAAATTAGATTAGGATCAAGCCAGAAATGCCACCAAAGAAAAAAGGGCAGAAAAAAGGATTGAAAGAGAAGAAGCGGGAAGAGGAGAAATTAAAGATTGCAATTCTTTTGAAAGAGCTTAGAAATAATTATGAATCAAAATGTGCTACAGTGCACTCATTGTGCCACCAGGATGTTATAAAGCAAATGAGGAGGTATGCAGATGAAGGACAGCTTCTTTCCAAGGTATTTTTCTAATAAATGTTTGCTGGGTTAATTCTTTCTTAAGGTTAGTAATGCACGAATGCATTTTTAAAATTCAGTAAAAGCACGTAGGAGGAATGCAATGATTTCTTATGAGTCTTTGGTTTGAATAATGATGTAATAATATTTTTCTTGCTACCTTCAAGTCATTGCACCCCTCTATTTTTTATTCTACTTTGTTTGTTAAACTGCTAGTGCTTGATTTTTTCATCATTGTTTGTTGGCTGCTGGAAAGATGTGCTTGATTACACCTCTTGTGGTATAGTTTAGTAAATCATCTTGTATAATGGTATAATCGTGGATCGTCTTGTACTGTGTGGCATCGTATCGCTGATACAGTTTCTATTATATCATACCTTTTTGTTGTAAAGCTTAGAAATTGTATTAGCTATGAGGCAACAAGGAAAATTGGCTCTTATGGGTTCATTAGGTTGTTATTGAAATGATCAAATTTTTATTTCCAGGAAAGATAGTGCAAACTCGTAGCAGAATTAAAAAAATTGAGCTTGATTTTGGCAATATGTAAATAAGATATAATAATGAAAAATCTATGGGTATCAGGCTTTTTCGTTTGATGCGAGCAAACACTTGTGATGACATCAGCACTCATGCAAACCCAACCATGCATGCATGCAAATTGTGAGGAATAAATGTCTTATCAATTAACACATTTCTTTTGACCTAAGAAGTGACATTCAAAGCCAGTATATCAGTACAAAGCCAGTATATCAAAACACAGTAAATATAAGTAAGCTGAATCAACGACATTGCAATGGAATACTATAGGCACTTAATATTTGAACTACATTAGCACTTGGAACATTTGCAGTCATCTGTCATTAACGTCTAGTCCTTTGTGATGTACATAAAATTTATAAACGAAGATTTATATCAGTTATTTAATCTTTGTGCATTAGATACTTAATTTGGAGTGCATTAAAGGTCATCTCAAAAATTTGTTTCCATTTCATATTACCTCAAATAAAAGGGTATCTTCTAACAGGATCATTTTTATCACTATCAGATTGATCGCTCATGCAAGAGAAGTCACATGAGTGATGGGCCACTCGAGTGGGCTATTTTTTACAAACAGGCCTGGGGTTTATCTAATTTTCTTGTCAGTTTTGGATATAATGTATTTTTCTTCAGTTCCAAGGAAGTTTTGAAACTAATGGACAATAAATTCCTAGGGACATTTCTATTTCTAGGGATCTTGTTAGTTTTGAACATTTCTATGCACATCTTTTTTTACACCAGTTAGGCTCAAAGTTTTATAACAATTTGTTGATATGAGCCCCTAAGGCTTCTTAAATGTTTCTTGAGAACATACTCGTTTTAATGTACCAATTAGAGAAGGTCTGTAGCCCTAGCTTCCAGATCTATGTGCCTCTTCAATTCTCAGCATACAATGAAGACAGTAGATTCGATTCATTTTTTAGAGAGAGGGAAAGGGAAAAATAAATCTAATGAAAGCATTTGACTTTTTTTTCCCTTACCCTTTCTCTGAATCTGACAATGTTTCTTAGACGTTTCTTTGTCTTTAGGGTATTTGAACCTTGTGTTTCTTAATTTCATGTTTTTTAACAAGGAGGGTAGTTACTTATTCTTTATTTCCAGATAATTTTGACAAATGGTCCTGCAGATGAAGAGCTCAAAGTAAAGTTGTCACCAGTAATTGCAGCGATTCGTAGCATAAGATACCTTCATTTGAAGGAGATGTTTATTTGGGAGATAACTGTGAAGTATGAAGACCTTTTAGCATTGGTATGTTAAATTAAACAAAGGCTTATGATATTCTTATAATTACTCACTTTTGTTCTATTAGCCTCTTAAGGACCTTCTAGCAAAACTTTTCTAACCAGTTTAGCCAAACAAAATTTCACACCAATATGCTTTTGCTTCCTCTCAGTATTCTTCTTCAAATTTAGATAACTTACAAGTTTTTGTAATTAATGGTGCAACTTTGTCTGCACTTTCTGTCAATTCTCTCAAATTGTAGCATCAAAGGTTTCCTGCAGTGATAAATTAAAGCAAAAGTCAATTTTGATGTTGTGTTCTTTTTAATTTTATTTTTCGCCTTTTGGTAGTGACCAACTTTCAATAAAATGTTTTGAAGAAATGTTAAGACACAAGTAATTTCATTTAGGAATTGTTTTCATTTAGGAATTGCAGTGATGTTCCATCACTAATTTGGATTTTGTTTACCTTTCAGAGCAATTTCTTTCAGCAGCCAATGTACTCTTTAAGTTACCTTGAGCTTGTTGATTGCAAGATTGATGGCTTCTCTTTGGAGAGTTTCAAGGAGTAAGTATATACTTATCATTTCCCTATTACTTTGGATAACAAACAATATTGAGCAAAAACGAAAACTATATGCAGAAAGTTGGGATATTTATTCAGATTTAGCTTTCAATAGATTTTCATTGTTTCAGCTTTTAGCTACCAGGTTCCAGAAGGGCTTTAATCATCCTTGATTATAACCAACAAAAAAACCCAAATTAGAATGGAAAAATTGCAAACTTCCATACATGTAATTGCCAATCCAGCCTTGCTTTTCAGCCCTGTGTATTGCAGTTTTTTACTGATTGATCTTCTTTTGAATGCTTGTCTCTTCAGCAACCCAGCTCCATGTTATTCATATGGCTAGAATATTCACTTAACAGAATGACCCAATCTTGAATCCTTTACATTTTAAATCAAAATCATATCACTTATAGAGGCTATGCATAAGTGTTGTAACTGAAAAGCTGAAATATAGAAGCTTCAATTTTTAAGCAAAAGTTTCTTCAATTTATAAATTTTTTTTAATTTTTTCGTTTTTTCATAGCTGTCTCACAACCTGTAGCCTGTCTGCTCTTGTGCTGGATTACAACGAGTGAGTTTTCTGTTTTATATTGAGAGAATAGCTCCAAATTGATGGCAGGACTCCCTCTACCTTTTCACTGAAACAATAAATACTTCATGTAATAGCATGGAATATGATAATATCACACGGATACTGTCAACAGGAACAGTTTTTGTTCTGGAGACTAACAACTGCCAGTCAATTCTAGCATCAGTCCAATAGTAGTGATGTTTACGCTTAGCAGATTAATTACATTGTACATTTTATCAGTGAGCCGTGTGGAATTACGTTAGCTTTTCCTTTTCAAAAATTTAAAAATGACACGAAAAGTGGGAACATTTAAAAAATTCATGAGTAACATCAATGGAAAATGAAAACTCTCATATTTACCAATTTTCAAGCTCCTTTCCCCACTCTTTTTAAAGAATTGTCTTTCGGTATCTGTATTACAAGTAGCAGAAATAAAACGTAAAGGGGGATACAAAAATTTTTGAAAGGTAGGAAACAAAAGTACTAGTATAACATATATAGTAAATTACATGATATACAAAAGGTAAGTTAAGGATATGTAGAGGGCTACCAAGAAGTGACATTGATAGATGTTTTGATTTTTCTCTAGATTTGGTGACCAAGGTTGCGCAGCCATATGTGCTGGTCTTGTTGGAAACAAATCACTGACAAAACTGAGCTTGAAATTCTGCAATCTTTCATCTGAATCTGGCTCCAGTCTCGGTAAAGCTGTTAGTGAGAGTGCAGTCAGGTTAGTTCACGTTTCACCTTGTCATGTGCAGTCTCACTGCTTGAGATGAAGTTATTGTAGCCATTTTCAAATTGTTGCTAGCAAAACGCACATTTTGATTTTTTTGATTGGTGTTTACCAGTCTTTTTTATAGTGTTGGTTGCTGTCTTGATAGGGCTGTACAGTAATTTCCTGTATCAGAACTGGACAGATTATGGGCTGAAATTCACGAAATCCCATGGTGTAACAGCTAATTAAAACAACACTCGCAGAGACAAATGTTGAAAACTGCTAGATGGAAAGTTTTAGAATCTATAATATGCATAAAAGTAAAAAAACCGCCTTTTTGTAGACATAAGGAGTTCGTTTTCACCTTAGGATTCCATTAGTAACATTTTCAATAGGGAAGCGGCACTGATTGGGCAACCTCAACAGTCCTGTGCAACAACCTAAACAGTCAACAGTCGCGTTTTTGATTATTTTGGCCTATTTTGGTTCACAATTGGGTATATATATTTCCTAGCCTAGAGTGTTCGATATATGTTCTGACGTTTTATGCTCTGAAAGGATACAAACAGAAAGCTTTAGTAGCATGTTTCACAATGTTTGCTTTTTCATAGAAATTTTTAAATTTTTGCATCACCAAAAAAATGTTTTAAAGCTATCTGTACAGCAAAAACTAAGTAAATATATTTAATGAGAGATCCGAGTAAACCTTGACATTGTTGAAGTGTTTTTATTGTCAACTGGCCGCCCCTTTCATCTTCAAACCTGTAACTTGACTTTACCTCTTCTCCTATTAATTGAAATGTAAATAGGGTTGAAGCACATTTTCATTGCTGGCAATTTTATCTCTATTGGAAGCTTTTCACACTTATAATTTTCTCTAATTCTTTCTTTGATCAGCGAGCTTTATCTAGATGGAAACAAACTGGAATGTGAAGGATTGGTTGAACTCATCCGGTTGCTAGTTGATAAGTCCGAACAAGAAGCAAGGGAAAGGAAAGAGAATGAAAGAAACCAGGCTTCTTCCTCTGAAACCGGTGGGCAAAGGTTCCTTGGCGTCCCAACAAGTATGTCTAAAATCAGAAGCAGCAGTGCCTTATCCACGAAAAGCAATATAAGCGTAAAGTAAGGCTTTTCTATTTAATCAATAGAAGAAGTAATGTTTTGGAAGATACAATGTGTTTTGTTGTTCAAATGCAGAGACGGAAACTCATGCTTTTCTTCGGGGGGAGGAAGTGGACTGAGCTCGGGCTTACGATTTTACGAGAAAATAACATCTTAGATGAGCTTACGGCACGTTAAAAGTTTGTCGATTATCCAACCAAAGCTGGAATTCACCCTGAAACAAATCAAATTTGCGTGTGCAAGAAGCTTGGAGGCGTCTTAAAGAATCTCAAAGTTATTTTGTATATAGATAAGATCCATTTGGCTTCACCCAGAGCATTTGATAATTTTAGAAGGAATAACTTGTGCAAATCAAGTGGGTACACTTGTACCATGTGTAAGCAACTCGATCATGCATACGCAGTTCTCATAACGACAGCATCTCATCATTTTTGGCTTGGTCCTAATTTTTTTACAAAAGCACATAGTCTTCCTCAAAGCCACACATGAGGATGACGTAATCTTCTAAACGAGGTCGATAACGTTATCTTCTAATATTTAAAACAAATAAAACTACAGATACATTCTGATAATGTTAACCATATTATTTCTCATATATCCCTAAATTATGGACCTTCGCAATATTGTGCATTGTTCTCATTATCATTCTCTTCTTGTTAGATTACTTATAGAATTATTTATGGAAAAATAACATACTGAAAATAAAGAAGCTAATTCCTCTTCTGAAGTTCCAACGTTGTAATAAATGGCTTTAGCTGGCCATTAAACCACGATTGAAATTCGTAGACATTAAATCTCATTTGATTTGTAGTGACTCTTGTAATTGATCTTAGCAGATGTACACGCAGGTGTTGGTCGTAGAACTATATAGAACTTACAATTTTATCCAGCTATTGCCTTTTCAGTTCAGTTATTGCTTATTTTTTATGTTTGCTTATCCTTTCCATTGAACAATTTCTCAAAAGGTCATTCGAGGTCACACAAGGTCATCTGGTTCTTACTTCAAACGACACCTTCGGCTATACTACTTTTAGCTAGCAAAATAAGCAATTGAACGTTGCTGAGTACACAAGATCTCTATATCATAATATTTACGTTTGTGAAAATTTCCTCCAGTTCATTAACTTTTTATAATGTTTTGATCTGCAGACCTATCTCTTCTACTACCAGTACTGGTAGAAAGTCGGCGAAGAAAAAAAGGAAGAAATCTCCCAAAAAGAAAGCGCCGCCACCGCCGCCGAAAGTAGGTCCCTGGCTAACAAAGCTCCATGTAATGGACAACTGCATCGATTCTCACGGTATTGCCTTGAAGTATGGCCCCGTTTTGACAATGAGGCTTCTAAGAAGGTAATGAAACTTCCAAAGCTTTTACATACGTGTTTTTATGCGGTTCACAGAAAACTAACTTTTACATCAAAACAGAACTAGACTTTTTGATACTTGGGCCTTAGCAAGTCACTATCATTATGGAATTTGAACTTTTTTCAACGTCCTCAGTCAGCAGGTGTGGAAGCTATGACAGTTAAAGGGATGTGAATGAATGAATGAATGAATGAATGAATGAATGAATGAATGAATGAATGAATGAATGAATGAATGAATGAATGAATGAATGAATGAATAATGAACGAATGAATGAATGAATGAATGAATGAATGATGAATGAATGAATGAATGAATGAATGAGTGAATAAATTAATGAATGAATGTATGTATGTATGAATGAATGAATGAATGAATGAATGAATTAATGAATGAATGAATGAATTAATGAATGAATAAATGAATAAGTGAATAAATGAATAAATGAATAAATGAAAGAATAAATAAGTAAATTATTTGTCACGAATAAAAAAGAAACAGATTTTCGGAGTGACATCGTTCTAAAAGATTTGAACATTTTGATCTTAAAACATTGCATCCTCTGTGTTATCTTTTGTAATATTGTGTATTTCGCATTTATTAATTATATAAGTGAGGCTTGAACGCCTTGAATATCTCAATTAATCTTTGCTTTCTGTTAACTGATATATCAATGAGTTTTTGTACCCAATTTTGCAGGTGGATCTCCACGTCAGCTGATCTTAAAGAGTTAGACATTGATGATAATCTTATCGGAGATCTTGGAGGGAGGGAGATTTTGGGGGGCTTACAAGACCGCAAGGAAGGTAGGTTTGCATTTAAAATTACAAGGTGCATGCCAGACACGGCCGTAGTTCAAGTTTACATGGCTACAGAAAATTAGTTCTTCTCCAACCTCCCATAGCTCTTAGCTATAAACTCTCGTTTTCTGAACTCTCTGGTTTTCTGAACTGCTTTTGATTTTTGCCCCTGAGCTTTCCATTTAAGATCTGGTTTACTTGAAATTTAGTCTAAGAAAGCATGTCTTCTAGTCTGTCCAATAGCGCATTCGTGCATAGTAAACAAAATTTGATTGACTTTGAGTTTTGACCTGCTTTTGGATTCTCATCCGGCACTTAACGAAAAACTAGTTATAATAATGTCATACAGTGTTCAACCATTGTAAAGATACACAGTTCTAAAACACTTAGACGGCATATTGAGAGAAAAAGATATATGTAATAAAACACATTTTCATATTTTTAGCTGGTCTTTCAAATCTAACGGTCTGGGTTACACATCGAATGCATCCGGATACATTCAACAAGATTCTCACCTTGGGAACTGCAGGAAAAAAGAAGAAAAAAAGAGGCAAAGGGAAAGGAAAGCCAGGCAAGGTACATTAGTTTTTATGTTGGTGTATTTCAGGTAGAAATTTGTAGTCTTTTGCGTTATGAGGGTTAGATTTTGAGTTACGTGATATGCCAAACTATTTTGTAACAGCGAGAGCAGAGAGCTTTTTAAGAAACAACATTTGTACTGGAAGATAAAGCTTTCTTTTCGCATTTGAGCTTATGATGCCATGGGTATACCGTACCTGGTTTGGGCATTCATTGATAGCAGTAGATCACAGCCTTCTGCTACATCGCGATTTTACAAATAGTTTGCTTAAAAGATTGTCTACGCACACTGATTTGCACCAGTAAGAACTGTGTTTTACCAAAATCTCATTTTCACGTTCTCCCAAAGAAAACTAGATGTCTAAATCCTATTTGCGTTTGTTATCTCGTTCGTTTCCAAGAAGTTGATTTGCCACAGCGCTATTACGATTCTGCTAGGGGTTTTAGGTTTTATTTCTTGGATTAACCGCAAGCTTTTGGTTTATTTTTGATAATCAAGGATCAAGTTTACTTAGATGTTTTCAGGGGGTACTTGTTTAATTTTTTTAATATTTTACAAATAAGTTTTCTTCTTATTTAAGCATCGTAACTTAGTCATTTTACACCTGATATAGTTTCATGTAACTCAAGTTTATTGATAATTCTCAGACTTATTTCTGACGATAAAAAAATGTTAATAAAATGCCAATTGTGTTGGGGATGACTGCATTCTGAGATTCGACAAGTTCATTATTAATTGTACTCAATAGATGATTCTATTCAATTATAAACAAAATGTGTTAGGAAATCCTAACTATTTTTCCGCACTTAGATGAAATTCACACTGCCCCGCTGATACATCCCAACAATCCTTTCTTTTCTTCTGAATTGCTGCTTACAACCAACGTAACTATTGCCATACCCCAGAAATTACCAGCTCACCTTTTTTTCAGCGAAAAGTATAAAGTGTTAAGATCAGCCAAGTCATTGTCATTCGAAACAAACTGAGATGTTTTTTGGTCATCATACCGCAAATGACAATTGATTATTGTTTTATGTAGCTATTCGTGATATTTTTATTTAGTACATAGTAAAACGTAAGGAGTAAAATAATCAAAAATTGTATATTTTTGAATTGATGCTAATATGTTTTGTATTTAAGATGTTTTCATAAATAAGGTTTATTATCGTTGCCATATTATATAAATTCGCCGCAACAACAGGTGTTACTTTTAGTAATAAATGTAGAAAACACGTAAATCAAATGAGTTTAGATCTTTTATAAGCGTTTAAATACCTTATTTCACAACATATTGCTTCAAATTCCTTTGGACCACAATGCAGAAAAGATATGGTTAATATTCATATTGTAGCTCTTGAATTATAGCTGGTGCATGAAAGTTTTAAAGCCAATTATTTTATGTTAGTTATGTATACTCTTAGGTACATGAGGTGCCTTTTTGATTCTTTTCTAACCCAAAGAGCGTTTTATCTTCTCAATTGGTGAAAAATTTGATAAAAATAGGAAGATCTTTAGGAAGAATAGGAAGAATAGGAAGATTGGTATTATTTAGAATAAGGTTTCATTCAAAAATATTTCTTTGGAAAGGCTTTAATCATCCCTTAAATCAGTTCTGAGATTGTCGTGGGTAATCTTCAATCTATGTAGGAGTTACAATACCAAATAATCTCATGTCCCCTGAGTTTTTTTAGATTCTAATCTAAGAAATTGTCTTGTTAGACGCAGGAGTGAAACGTACCGTTTGCTGGGAGAGTGTTCTCCAATAAGAATTTCCCCCAACGACAGATAAAGGCTGTAAACGTTCGTTAGAAAAATTCTTATTTCACTAGAGAGTAAAAAGAAGATACTTAAGGTTTCCCCTTGCAGACTTTAAAGTCATTCCTTATCCACTAGAGGGCGTCCCTTTCAGTTGCTTTTTGGACTTGGAAGCCCCCCTTGAGCACAAAAGCTAGCGACGGACCTGTTTGTTATGTATATATTTAATCATGTTTCAGGTTTTACTTTCTATGTAACTTTTTTGCTACTTATTTTTGTAATAACAGTAGCAATTAAATTATCATAAATACAAACGAGTTCCCTGTTTTGTCTTTTGCTTTCTTTTGAGCTAAGAGCTTCAAATTAATTAATTTTTGATTACCTGTTGCTTCAAAGTTTTACTAAAGCTTTGTTAACACTGACCTCAACAAATTTTATCCGGAAGAGAATTTGTCCTGATAGGTCTTCTGCGGGGCCTTCTGTCTATCCAAACAGCCTGGTCTATCTGAAAACCTTTTTGCACTTATGACCTAAGATCTGGACGAAGTTGGTTCGGGTGCAGAAAGTAAACTTCTAATGTTTTGGAGTCAAATCTCTTGTAGTGTAAAAGTTTTTATTCCCAAGTTATTCAGAAAACAATTCAAGTTATCCTGTTTCCCTCTCCACAACTTTTAAGGAAAATGATTTTGTTTTGCAAAACTGGTCACGTGGGGTACAATAGGTCTCTTAGTTCTATATCTGTGTCTAGCAATCCCGATACATACGTCACTAAAACGAAATCCAGCGTTAGCTTTGGCCTACTCCCAGAAGATTTTTGCTGTTCAGAAGTTCGCAGAGACGAGCTTATAGTCTTTTAGTTCACTTTGCTATGAACTTCCCACACTAGATTACTTGGTTTTTCTACTAATCACTTTAATCTTTCGGCAGCTTAACTTTAAATTGCTTTTTAAAACCGTTGCGAATTTCACTGTCCGGAGGTGTTCAAATTGGCTTTCCAGCCTTAATAGTTTAAGAATAGATTTTACCGTCCCTCTCCAATCACATTTTTCGTCTGGTGACGCAAGAGTCTCGACATAGACTCTCGAAAAATGTTCCTTCTTTCCACCATTGCAACTGTTTAGAATTACTAAATGATTCGTTAAATTGTAAGGCAGCAAAATATCTGTTAGCTATATCTGCTTAAATGACAACGCCTTTTCTAGTTTGCTTATGGTTTGATGAATGAACCATTACAGTTAAGACCCGAAAGAACCATAACAGTATAACGTTTAAAATGAAGTTACTACTATGCCAATTTTAAGTAGTTTTTCAGCCTTATTTTTTTATCTAACAGCAACAAGAAATTCATTGCCAATTTGTTTCCTGTGATATAATCCTTGCACTTTTGTATAGTAATTAATGTACAGTATAAATTAACAAGCATTGTAAAAATTCAAATCAAGAATAGAAAAAATCTGGTTTTTCACATTCTTCAATATTACTTTACCTTCTTGGGGTACTGAAGTTCAAAGTCTCGTTTTAATTTCTCGTATCTTGAAAATGGTGTATTTTCTACCCAAGCTTACAACAGAGAAACAACGCTTTCATTGTGAAACGGTAATCAGAGAATTAAAATCTATGTCAAATGACTTTTAAAGATATTATGAAAATTTGTGTTAATGTGCTGGTCAAGTCAGCCGATTTCTTCGTAAATGAGGAAGATCGAATTTGAAGTTGTTGGTTTATTACTGCAAACGGAGGTCGATTCGCATAGGCAAGTTTTGAGGTAAGCATGATTTCAAATCTTGATGGTATGCCAGATGCTCAAAACAATCTCCCAAAAATTCTTATTAATAAACTGAGGTTTTGAAATCCGCTTGTCAGGTTGTGATCTTCTATTTTTTTTTTCTCGAAACTATAGGCCGTTCCCTTCTCATCAAAACATTATGTGACGTAAGAATTGTCGGCGCCTTTGAAAAAAGTGATAAACTCGATTTTGCTTTCGTTCAGAGCAAAATTTCCAATGATAGAGGATTAACACTTGATAAGCACATTAAATTCTGCAGCGAAAATGGACAATTTTAGTATGTTACACAATCACTTTTCAGCATGTTGGTCCAATATCGAAAAAAGTGATGGTAAAAAGTGATCGTGTAACCCGGCCTTTAAACAGCTTTCCAGCAACTATACTAGAAGCACATCCATTACGCTGCTCGCATTAAAACCATGTTGGGCGCCATTTGACATCATGGCTGTGAAGATCCCATCGACAGCAGTTCACTCAGCTTGTATGATTTCGGCAAAAGAACCACGTCAAAATCATGTGCATATATTATAAACAATAATTACTTGAAGGATGCTTTTAGACAAGTTTGTCGCATATTCAGCTGATGCCTATCCTTCTTGCTTTTTTACTCACTTTGTTGATATACACAGTAATAGCACTGGTCACACTGATCAACTCGAGTGTTTATAAATTATACTGATTAACTGTTAAATTAATTCATCTCTTTCTCTTTTGTACTATGCACCAGCTTATTTACGTCACTATTTATCTACCATTCTGGAAAACCCTTTTGTTTTGGTATCCATTCTCGCCGTATCCATTTTTAGGATGCCGTATTCATCTACTTATTTCACATTACTAATTTGCTTGAAATAAATTAATGTATAATGAAACAAATTGATGGGTTTACGCACAGATGTGATTTAAAAGTGCCTAGGACAGCCTAGGACATGGTTGGGTTGAAAACGTAAGGAAAAATTAACCAATAAAGTCTTGATATTCTTACTTTTTATAGTAATGAAAATAATTAATAAAAATCGACTTAAGCAAAGAGATTCCCGATGATAAGAATAAAATTGAAGATTAACTCTCTATCATTCTTGGGACGACAATTTAGCGGTGTCTTTTTGCTTTTGATTTCATGGTTAACAATTAAAACGGATTTATTACTTGTCATTAATAATTTATGATTGATTTATTATTCAAATTCTTTGAATCTCTAAATTTCTTATTTTTAATGCACAAGAATCTCGTTTAAATAGCTGCTGGGATTAAGAGAACCATAAGGACTTCACTAATAAGTAAGGAAATACATTTTCTACACTGACTTCCTGTAAACAAGAGTCAGGCTGTATGACTCATTCTTCAAGATAGAATTTCGAGAGAAAGAGCCAAAATATTCTTTACCCAAGAATTTCACGATCGATGGCAGCGGATATATTAACCACTGATATTTGAAACAGCAATGTCAGATAAAAGATTCTCAACTTTGGTGTGTGACGAAAACACAACTAGAGACTTGACTGTCGTGAAAATAACGAGACAAAAATGAAAGAAAAGTCTTTAAACTTATAGTAGGCATTATATTGGACAAATAGGCCAAGAATATTGGACAATTTAAAGATAAAGCCTATTTTAGTACAGTATAGAAGCGCTGATGGTCTAGTTTTTTCAAAAGAAACAAAGTGATAAATATTAGCCTCTACAGAAACAAGCTAAAATTTGGATACATCATTTGAATCAGGTAAAAATGCTGATTTAAATATTTCTTTTTCGTACCCCCACAGAATACCCTTCGCCCCCTCCTGCATTACGCCAAATTTATGACCATTTCTTAATGATGTACCCATTGGGGTGTTTTGGGGTACCTTAGATTACAAAGTAGTTGGCATACTTACTATAACATGCACTTTTCAAAATCTTTTCGTTCGCTTTAAAATCAGCTGCAATAACTTTTGATCCCTTTACACAACTTTCTAAGACAAGGATACCTTAAAAAATTTTTCAAGGTTTTTAAGTTCTTTTTAAGGTTGAAAATCACTAAAAGTCATAAATGTATGTTTCAGTTGTAGCCTTGTAACTGTCTTCCTAACTATTCAGAAATTTTATTTTACTGCTGTGTTAACTTGGGCTCTGTTAATTCTATTTTACTGCTGAAAACTGGTTAAGTGCTCATGTAGATTTGCTTATGCCGTGTTGACTTGTTTAGTGTAGACATTTAAATCGTAAAATTAGATAAGGGCGATATAATTTTTTCAGAATTGTTTATCATGCAGAAACAAGATGATCCCTGAATAAAAAGCCTGTTCACTAATTTAAAGGTTATAGGCAAGAAGTATGGTCCCACACCATACTTTTTGGGGAATAGGGCCTGGCAATAAAATGATTGGCTACTACTTCCTATGTGGTAGCATAAAAGCAAATTCGTCGAAAAATCTAACAGAATATTCTTGACCTATTCTCCTTTGAGTCTGGTATATTGGAAAATGTACTCATGTGTTCAGCTTGGTGAATTGACTGGAAAATGTGTTAAAAATATATCTGCGGTTCAAAGATCTCTTTTTACGACACAAAAAGCTGCTTTGAGCTGCTTATATGGAATCGCAGTCTGTAAACCCATTAAGAGAAAAAATGATGACCTCGATTCTTGCATACTATATTTTTGTATAATCTTGAAAAAGACCTTTAGAAAATTTGTGACGAAATTTTTCCGAAGATGGATGTTCTGTAGTACTCCGAGGATCTGAAGGGCGTGGCCACAGAAAATTTCCGCGTATCTCTAGGGCACTATAAGTTCTTTAGTGAAGGCATCACAAAATTTTTTTTAGAATTTTTGAATTCTAATCTCAAAACATTAAAGATAAAAAGCACTCTAGTTGTGCAAAATCGATTGAATGCGCTACGAATGGGCAATGTCATGAATGTTGATTGCTACGAATGTGTTACGGCCAAATATTTGCACGGTACCAAAAAGAGGGTGTCGATGCATGATAGAGAGGTAAACACAAAATGGCAAATGTTCACTGAAAGTTTTCCCCCTCTCGGCGGCCTTGGGGATATCCTCAACAGCGAGCTATGTACTGCTTGCTCTCCAATCCCCAGGCACCAGGCATCCAGCAAGCAGAACAAGAAGAGTTATGTTTTGTTTTGAAAAAAGTGTTATTTCAAAGACTGTAAAATATTTCATTACCTGCAATTTAAGCGACTGCAACGCTGTGAGAATCCAAAGCAAAATTCCAGGTTTAATAAATTCGACAGCCTCTTTTGCTAATACCTTCAACATTTCTCACCAGCATAGTCACGCAGATTTTCACTGATCTCAAACAAAAGTTGTAAAATTCCCTTGGGATAAAATTACTTATTAGCAGCCAATACCTGCTCATCTTGAAGTGGCAAGATTCTTTAGAATTATGATAAAGAGTTAACACCAGCAAGAAACATAAAAGACAAAACAAGTTGAAAGAGCGAAGCGTTTTTCAGAATTTCACTGCATATCTGTTACATTTTGTTAACAAATATGCTGGTGGATTTGCGCTGAACATAATATGTTTAAAAAGCATTACAGGTTTCATTAATTTTTAAATAAAATACGGCATATCTCATTTTACCCGTTTTAAAATTGATTTACATAAAAGGAAACAATTTCGAAACAATATAATGCTAAAAGTTGTGCATCAACAAATGGCGAATTTTCTTTTACATTAATCTTTGTTCAATTATACGATGTCTCGGATTCTTGATAATTAACTTGACCTTCCCCAAAGCTATTCAAACCATTTCCAAAAAACAGTATCAGAAAATCCCAATTTTCTATCGGTTTTTCCTATTAAATCGAGAAAGCGTATTTAAGGAGTAGGGGACAGGGTGTACTGGAGAGCTGAATCCCCTTGCAGTCAACAATAGCAAGCAATCGTGCAAGATCGCTGATAGTCAGGAAATATTGCATCAGCGCAAATTATCTACTTAAATAAACAGACAGCTATTTATATCGTTAAATGTAGTTTAATCTTTTTTCATTTAGAAAAACCTTGTAAAATCTTCCGAAATTTTCATTTAGAAAAATAAAAACCTAAGTGACAAAAATATTGTGTGAGAAACCAATTTTTTTCACTATCCAGTGTTATCGTTGCCAACAATTTCTTACGGGATATTAGATAAGCAATAAAAAATGTTTTGAAGAAAATCTTAGAAGACGATTAGCTGGATTGTGAAAAACGCATAAAAAAATAAACTGTTAGGAAAAAGACATTTCAAGTGGTTATCAAAGTGGTATTTTCGCTCGACTTTATCTCATAAAAATTTCACAAATAAATTGTCTCTGGCTTTCTCATTTGGGAACCACGAATTCATTTTATTCCTTAAAACTTACCGGTTGTAACACCAAATATATAAATATACAATACACCATTATTATACATCCAACTTAACAAATGAGATGTCCAAGGCAGAGTTCACCTGAAATGTCCAAGCATCAGAAAGTTTTTAGTAGCGTATTATTAGACTGGTGGAAATTTCCCATTATATTTTGCCTTTATTCTTAATAAAAAGAAAACAGCCAAAAGGAAGGTAAATACCTTTGCCTGGGTGATTTATTGCATAAGTGGATTGTCACTTGGCTTCCAAATTCAATTCTTTATCCGCCTGCTTCAATTTTTTCACATATTCGTCAACTTTGGGATCAATTCCGACCACCACCCCTTGTTTCCTTCTGTGCATATTCCGCTCTCCAGTCCATCTGCCTTCATTTTTTACATCTTCTGCTTTTAATTGACACTTTGCAGTAATTCCCTGACTTTTTCCGTCCTTTCTTCGCGGAGTTTTCTCCTTTGATATATGGTTTGTTTCTTCTGCCAATTGCATATCGATTGCACTCAAAGCATTTTTCCTTTTTCTCGCTACAGTCTCGTCTTCAATATCGCAAAGATTCACAAAACAGCCTCCAGGAAAAGTCATTCCGTCTTTGTTGCTCATTATACACTGCAATGCAATACTCTGGCGCGTGAAATAATCTAATATTACTTCCTTCCTTTGATCTGTCTTCCCTTAAAAACAAAAAAGTAAGTCTCGGGTTTAAATAATGCATGATTTCTTAATTATTGTTCATCATATTATTTTGGAAATATATTTGAGGCCCATTTAAGAATATTTATTGTTCTATAATGCAACGTTTATTCTAAGTGACGAGTTAATTTCGTTAGCAATTTGCTATTCGCAAAGATAGAAATTTCTTACGTCTTTTCTCAGATTTTCAAGTATCCTTGACACATAAAAAAAACAGTCTCGACTTCACTACACATGACGCAGACACAAAACGACAGCTTATTATAGATTTTTGTTTTGAAAACAGAGCGAAGACTGGGAAAAAGCGTCTGTGTAGAGCAGGAGACATACATACTAGCTCTTAGCCCAGGGGTTGCAGACAACAATTCTCTGTCAGCTTTTCAGTTAAGAGCTTACCATTAATTATTAAGAAGAGGCATTTTAAAGTGTGTCCCAAATTATTCAAGTATGCAGCTTTGCAGTGAAGACGAGGAAAAGAGGTTTCCTTAAGAGACGCATACAAGAAATTTCCTTTTTACCCCCTCTCTCAAATTAGCCCATACAAGCAAAATGGTTGATAATCGGGGCAGATTGTGGTGTTTTCTTGGACATTTTTCAATTGCTGATGTGATTTGTGAAAAAAGCAATTTTTTGTCCAATATTGCCTTTTTCTATATAACCATGGAGACTGACACACAGCAATTGAAGCTCCGGTCAAGGCCAGATTTACCCAAAGGCATGGCCCTAAGCCCAGCGGATTTTAGGGCCCCGCGCTGAACAAAGTAAATTTTTTGAACAATAGTGATCATAACATTAAAACAAAACGTAGAAGCGTTGACACCAAGTTGGAAACTTGTGCTGTGCACGAAATATGTATTCACTAAATGAAAATATGTTCACCAAATTTGATTGTTGCAAACATTGTTCATTCCACTATATAAACCAAACTTTCTCTAGACGATTGAAGCAATCTTGAGCAAAAGGGTGGCGAAATGATGAAATGAACAGATTTATTCTAAACTCGTTTTTAAATTTGACTGCATAAACAAAAAAAGCACATTATGAATGAATGAATGAATGAATGAATGAATGAATGAATGAATGTATGAATGAATGAATGAATGAATGAAGGAAGGAAGGAATGAATGAAGGAATGAATGAATGAAGGAAGGAATGAATGAATGAATGGATGAATGAATGAATGAATGAATAAATGAATGAATGAATAAATGAATAAATGAATGAATGAATGAATGAATGAATGAGTTAATGAATGAATGAATTAATTAATAAATGAATTAATTAATTCATTAAAAAATTAATGAATGAATGAATAAATGAATGAATGAATGAATGAATAAATGAATGAATGAATGAATGAATGAATGAATGAATAAATAAATAAATGAATGAATGGATGAATGAATGATTGAATGAATGAATTAATTAATTAATAAATGAATGAATGAATGAATGTATGAATGAATGAATGAATGAATGAATGAATAAATGAATGAATGAATGAATGAATGAATGAATGAATAAATGAATGAATGAATGAATGAATGAATGAATGAATAAATGTATGAATGAATGAATGAATGAATGAACGAATGAATGAATGAATGAGTGAATGAATGAATGAATGAATAAATGAATGAATGAATAAATGTATGAATGAATGAATGAATGAATGAATGAATGAATGAATGAATGAATGAATGAATGAATGAATGAATAAATAAATGAATGAATGGATGAATGAATGATTGAATGAATGAATTAATTAATTAATAAATGAATGAATGAATGAATGTATGAATGAATGAATGAATGAATGAATGAATAAATGAATGAATGAATGAATGAATGAATGAATAAATGAATGAATGAATGAATGAATGAATAAATGTATGAATGAATGAATGAATGAATGAACGATTGAATGAATGAATGAATGAATGAATGTATGAATGAATGAATGAATGAATGAAGGAAGGAAGGAATGAATGAATGAAGGAATGAATGAATGAAGGAAGGAATGAATGAATGAATGAATGAATGAATGAATAATTGAGTGAGTGAGTGAATGAATGAATGAATGAATGAATGAATGAAGGAATGAATGAATGAATGAATTAATAAATGAATGAATTAATTCATTAATAAATTAATGAATGAATGAATGAATGAATGAATGAATGAATGAATAAATGAATGAATGAATGTACGAATGAATGAATGAATAAATGAATGAATGAATAAATGAATAAATGAATGAATGAATGAATGAATGAATGAATGAATGAGTTAATGAATGAATGAATTAATTAATAAATGAATTAATTAATTCATTAAAAAATTAATGAATGAATGAATAAATGAATGAATGAATGAATGAATGAATAAATGAATGAATGAATGAATGAATGAATGAATGAATGAATGAATGAATGAATAAATAAATAAATGAATGAATGGATGAATGAATGATTGAATGAATGAATTAATTAATTAATAAATGAATGAATGAATGAATGTATGAATGAATGAATGAACGAATGAATGAATAAATGAATGAATGAATGAATGAATGAATGAATGAATAAATGAATGAATGAATGAATGAATGAATGAATAAATGTATGAATGAATGAATGAATGAATGAACGATTGAATGAATGAATGAGTGAATGAATGAATGAATGAATAAATGAATGAATGAATAAATGTATGAATGAATGAATGAATGAATGAATGAATGAATGAATGAATGAATGAATGAATGAATGAATGAATGAATGAATGAATGAATGAATGAATGAATGAATGAATGAATGAATGACGATGTGCTTATTGAGAGCAATTTGCTTTAAACAAATTAATACCATCTCTCGCATGGATTTTCCTTTTTTTAATGTCAGGACGCCTGATATATTGAAGTTCAAACTTTCATCGGTTTGAAGGATTGAGCCAAGGCCTTGCATTATCCAAAAACATTTCCAATCTTCATGAAAAGACCTCGTGAATGACGAGGGCTTTGAATTTTTCTATGCAGACCTTTTTCCCTACATTCAAACATTGAAATCTCAATCAACGATTTCCTCAAAGATTTTAGACCAACAGCTTTTTTTGCTGTAGGACGCTGAAAAATACACAAAATTACCTGATATGATAAGTGATCACAAAGACATTCATTGAAGATACCGTGTTCTGCAGACAATTTTCAGCCAACAGCAGTTGTTCAATTTCCCACGAAATAAGGTGGCCTTCAGCACAAACCACCCCAACGGGAACTAATCGATGCATATGACATGCATTGCTCTGCAAGCGACAGAGCAAGCCCTAGAAGAAACATTGCTAAGTGGCAGCTGTACCCATTTAGGCAGGTGTAGGGATGATGCGTTATCTCTTGCAATCAGGCGTCTTGCTATCAAATCCTGCATTTTTGCTTCACAAGAAAGTTGCAACAGAGACGAAACACTTGAATTCCAGAAAATTTAGCCAAAGATAACGCAAACAGAGGTACTAGAGCACGATAAAATGAAGATACGAACGATGATTACGAAACACGTGGTATAAATTAACGCGCTATGCCTATTTATCTTCCTATGACGTATTGGGCCTAAGCCTAGAAAGCTGATATTGTCGATGGGAGTCTTCTCGCCACAGCCGTAAGGTTCTGACGTCAACATAAATGAACCACACACTACACAGCTAGTACATAAAGACAAAACAATAAATACGCAAAACTAGCTCAGTTCGAATTCAAATATTTTATGTAGGAGAAATTGTTGCTGTGAAGAGCATGTTCATAGCGCAACCTTTAAAATTACAACGAATATTACATCTAACAAGTTGTGGTGCTTATGGTCGAGAATTGATTATTGTTGGTTGAAAATTACGAAAATGACGACAATAACGATTGATGATGAAGATTGATGATGAAGATTGATGAAGGCGATGATTGACTTTGGCGATTGAAGATTGACGATTTACGATGACGATGATTGACTACAAAGATTGACGATTGTCAATTGACGATTGACAATGATTGACTATGACAATTGACGATTGACAATTGACGATTGATGATGGCGATTGGCAATTAATGATGACTATGATTGACTACGAAGATTGACGATTGTCAATTGACGATTGACAATGATTGACTATGACAATTGACGATTGACTATGACAATTGACGATTGTCAATTGACGATTGATGATGGCGATTGGCAATTAATGATGACTATGATTGACTACGAAGATTGACGATTGTCAATTGACGATTGACAATGATTGACTATGACAATTGACGATTGTCAATTGACGATTGATGATGGCGATTGGCAATTAATGATGACTATGATTGACTACGAAGATTGACGATTGTCAATTGACGATTGACAATGATTGACTATGACAATTGACGATTGACAATTGACGATTGATGATGGCGATTGGCAATTAATGATGACTATGATTGACTTCGAAGATTGACGATTGACAATGGACAATTGATGATAACGACTGACGATTTACGATGACGATAATTGACTACAAAGATTGACGATTGACAATAGACAATTTATGCTGACGATTAATGATGACGATGATTGACTATGACGATTGACGATTGACAATTAACGATTGATGATGGCGATTGATGATGTCGATTGATGATGGCGATTGATGATGTCGATTGATGATGTCGATTGACGACTGACGATTGACGATTTTTGATGACGATGATTGACTAGAGCAAGTGACGATTGACGACTGATTATGGCGATTGATGATGGCGATTGACAATTGACCATTGATGATGGCGATTGACGACTGACGACTGACAATTGATAATGACGATGATTGGCGATCGATGATGGCGATTGGTGACTGAAAATTGACGATAATGACGATGATGAAAACGATGATGACATTAACGACGTTAACAATAACGATAGGAATGATTATGATAATGACGACGAGAGCAGACAAAGTATGAAAATCCCACTAAGTGTTCTTTAACATTTTGCATGGCTGAGAATTTCTTTATAACTGCAAATCATCAAATTGAATTTTGAGGCAAACATGCATGAAACTTTATCAAATTTTTAAATATTTTATAAGCAAATTTGAGTAGAATACTTAATATTTCATACGATGAAGACTGTTTAAATATTTTTTACAAAGAACAACATGAATAAAGACAGTAACCGCTAGAAGAACAGGCGATTCAAGCAAAAGTCTCTAAAACAAAAAGTGAAACAAAACAAACCAAGCCAGTGCTCTGAAGCAAAATTCCCCTGAATCATGATAAATTCAACCATTGACGATAAATTGCAATAAAAATACCAGTAAATTGCAAATTTTAAATATATCGTATAAGAGAGAAAAATGGTTCTGGCATTTTTCAAAAGAAAGTTTAACCAAGTCTACTATGTTTTTCTAGGAGCATCAATGTTGCTTTTTCCAGAAAGCGCTTAAGGATAATTTGTATTGAAGCAAACAGGGCGTGCTTTGAAGTAGAGGATAACAAAAAACGAGTTTAAAAATGGTATTATATAAGACGTTGGTCAAAGTCTGTATTTTAAAATTTAGGAATGAGAAAACCATACATAAATGTAGCTTTAAATAATGAGAGATGAAGCATCTTAAAGTAATAAAAATAATTAAAACTGAATCATCAATATTTCAAATAAAGAGGACACAGCTGAACTTAATATAATAGATATGCAAATATTTTTAAAGCAACTGGGTTCCTTGTTAATTTGTAGTTAAAGACAACAGGATTACATAAATAAAAGAGCTACCTGAATATACTCCTTCTACTTGGCGCTTATAACAAAAATTCTTTGCTCCCAAGCAACTTTATCAGATATGAAATCGCAGCACAATGTACATTTAACTGATTCTGGAACGAAGGCCAGATTAACGAATCCGAAAAACTGCAGTTAAAACACTCTCGTACGTTTACAAACTCATTACCAAGGTTGTATATTACAAAAGATCGAGACAGGTGCATGCCTAAGAGAAAAAGACCAAGCCGGGGGTCCACTGCCAATAACTATTTTAGTTGCATTAAGTTTTACCAATACTTGCAGCATTTGTGGCTAGTAAACCCGATGCCAAAATAATTCAATTTTACCCCCTTACCATCTAAATTGAGAAGAAAAACTACCGCTGAACTAATTAATAGCAAAATTCTGATAAGCATATTGTTGACTAGGAAGAAGATAGCCAAATAATTTGCATAAGATGTTTTCTGTTAAGCGCCCTAGGGCGATAAAGGTTTTTGAATGGATACGAAACGGAAACCGGAATGCTGTATTTCTAGGATCAATATAACAAAGAAAAATTTTTCTAGGGTCTGAACTGTGGATATTCATTAAACATGGAAAGTGTCTTTGATCTTTTTATTTCCAAGCGAGGGTAAGATGCCATTTGATAAATGGAACCTCATAGAAAAAGGAATGAACAATCAACTATATGTTATGATAATATAACATACAAACAACAACAAAAACAAACAGAAATATTTAACAAACAAGCTAAGTAAATAGCAAGCTTTGTAGCTATAACGTTGCATCGCATTGTTAAATGGTATTGCATATCAAATAGCCTGATGGCTAGTTCATATCCTCGTTCAAGTAGATCAGCTTCGAATAATGACAACAATCCTTGCTAAG
Source organism: Rhopilema esculentum (assembly GCF_013076305.1). Next base: position 11,227,858 of record NW_027019322.1, read on the forward strand.
CCGTTTCTTTGCGCGTTTTGCAGACTAATCTGCCAGCCTAAACATTCTAAATCACACTCTTTCAGTAAGAAATTCGCGCTGTTGCATTGTACTGTGTTATTTCACGAATTTGCAATTATCAAAATTCTCAATAGAATAATTCTGCGCATCCTACGAAGGAAGAAGGTTTGGACAAAAACAAAACAGAAGGGAATTTGTCGGGAGTCATGCGGTGTATTTTGAGTCTTGCTTATGGTTAGGTTGGAAAAGGCTCAATGACTGACTTGCCAGTTTGAAAAGCAAAGACAGAAAAATATTAAAGCTACTATCAAAATGTAAAAGATGTGCTTTCAATGACGTCATTGGCCAAGATTCATCTTCTGTTTCTGGATGGCTGATTGGGGATGACGGTGCGCTTTGAAGTCGACTATCACAGGAAACCCCCCCCCCCAACCCGTCTTATGCCCTACAGGAAGTCCTTTTCTGGATTGGGGAATGTATATCACTTGCAAAAATCATTCACGAACTTCTATAAACATTTTTTCAGCTTTTAATACATGGCTATGATAGACCAAGTTGCAATGCAACATCCATTGGGCTCGCTGGGTGTGGACGACCCCACAGGTGATTCAGCCAAAAAACTAAATAGGACCCTGCAGCTTTTTTTAATACTAATAGCTCTTGGCATGAACTTTTTATTGCCACTTGTTTCGTAGCAACTATACCTGGCACATAAACTATGTTTAACAGTAGGTATTTAAATAGATATAATAGATAAAAAAGAGGCCGGGCAGTCTGAGCTTAAAACATTATCTGGTTTTTATCTGATGCAAATCTAAAATTAACATGAAATGTTGAAGGTAAAGTCGTCAAATTTGTTGTGCACAGGAGCTACAATATGCAAATTTACTTGATGCTACAATGAATGGAATTATAACATGTAAATATGGAACATACTTAGTTGAACTTAATAAAATATGTATACGATTTTTGCTGTTTGTGTGTCAGGCATATACCTTGTTATATAACATATTTCTCAAATGCGAAACACTGCCTAACAGACTCGAGCAAGGGGAACAAGTCTGGTATAAAACCAAACTTGGAATTATTTGCCAAATAACATGTTTGAAGAGCACCTGTTCTGTTGCAAGACAGTTTTAAATGTCTTTGCCTAAAGACTGATTCATCAAAATACTCGAAGACAAATAAGACTAGTGGGATTTTTCGGAGATTTAACTTTGACTTCCCAAAGCGAAAAGGAAATTTAATGGAATATAATTAAGCTGGTGGGCTAAAAACGTCTATAACATTCATGTTTTGTGCATCATGACATCGCAAGAAGCGAAGTCTTCTACTTGCCGCCTTATAAATGCAGATTATCCAGTGTTTATCTGACGGGCCTTACGTTTTAATAAATCTTTTTGGGGTTTTTTAATTTGAAACAGTTTGTTTCCAGAGAATGTTTTTGGCTTAATTCGCTAAGCCTCGCAAAACAGACATTTCAGGGGGTTCATGCGAACATTTTTCCGGGGGTTTTCCTCCATTCCGGGGGCTGCCATAGACACTCTCAAAAGCCTTCAGTATAAATAGAGACAGGTAGTGATAGAATAAAGGAATTAAACATTCAGAGCCAAAAATATGTAGTTAATGATTGAAAAAAGTAGTTGGTAGTCCAAAACAGTTGAATGTGGCCGAGTTTCTATAACATTAACCAATAAAATAAGCCCAAAGTTGATGTAAAAATATGAGAAATGCTTTTTCAAACCACGTTATGTTAACAAGTACTATTTCATTGCAATAGTTAGAATAGAACTTTGGCCATGTCTTTTCTTATCTCAGTTTTCGGCAATTAGTTTCAAAATGGGCGAGTTTTCCCTTTTTCAACGTCATTTGAGCATGCAATCCCGTTCACCTGTCTGGAAAAGCTCTATTTCTTAATCATTATCAATGCAGCAAACCATTTTCTACCTGGTCACCCCAAAACATGCTGCAACGATGAATAATGGACGATTGAAATAGGCCTGATTTCAGCTACGAAAAGGCTTTTTGCAATGGCGTTTGCTCGTTGGCAAATACCTTTGGGAGAAAATGGAATTGCTGAAATCTATCAACCAATCATTTTACTGATAGTGCATTGCTTTGTCCAATCAAGAAACGTCGCTGGTGAAATCAACACATCAATTCCAACTTGATGCTCGCCATGGGAATTAGAAAAGCATCTCTTGGTCAAGCTAATGAAAGATTCGTGGTTCCCAAAGAATTGAATGCTACTTACGAATGACAATAGTGAGATATAAATCTTAAATGGATTTGTCTCTTCTGAAGCAATTTAAGATTCTAGACAGCATAAATCGTGTAACTAGGAATACTCCTGAAGCGAATAGTTTATAATTTAACATTCTACTTCACAAATCAAATTCAATACAAATGAACAACATGCATGTAATGGCTTGAGTATCTAATAAAATTGTAGCTACTTTGATTTTACTCAATTATAATCTAATTAAAGATATTAATTTAAAATATCTGTGTGGATGAAATGCAGCAATGTAAACAGAGGTACCTGTGGAAAAAATCTTCCAAGACTTTTGGCGGACATTGCACCAACATAATTCCACGGCAGTATGGCGCATATACTCGAACAAGGGAAGGATTCAACAAATTTATTTATCAAGGCAACTGGCGAGGGCCTATCTTGTTTATGCAAATGCCAAAACTCTGGCACAATAGAGTGGCTTGTGTCTATTGCCAACTTAGATGACGCACTTCCTTTCGATAAATTTTAAGACTTGTTTAGATTTTTAAGCAGAAGTATTTTTCCCTTTTTTCTCAGGCAAAAATTTATCGTCTTTCTGAATCGGAAAACATTTCTCATAATCTGATGACCATTCATAATGTCAAACTGGGAAATTAAGTGAAGAAACAATATCCTACATTAAAAAGACCCGGGATCTGGAAAAGGGATGAATAAAGATTATCTTTTGGAGACCTTTGAAAAAGCGAGAACTGCAAATAGTGGAGAAATCTACGGATGGTCCACCGTTGTCGGATATATCATTATTCCATTTGAGGGCAAAAGAAAGGCATTTTGGCTCGTCTAAAATAAGCCGGGCGATATGTGAAAACAAATAGGGACCTTGCGGTATCGCCCTACAAATCCGCCTACTGCATGAAAATGGCAACGCTCACGGCGAGAACAGAACAAAAACGTTGGGTAAAGTGTGGCCTATGCTTTGCTGGTAAATGCAGCCTAACTGTACAAAATAATTAATAGAAAATCATTTGAGTGTCAAAACAGTTGGAACCAGATCGAAAGCTGCTGGTGTTTGAAATGAAAAGCAGCGGTTTTTATCTCATTAGCATTAATCTGTATATATACATTGTAAAACTACGTTTTAACATTAAAGGAAATCGAAACTTGCTTATAAATGATTGGCCAAATTTTGCATAAAAGGTATCAAAAAAATGTTACGTGTTACCCGCTGCACAAAATATAGTGCCCCGAACTGATTTAAAAAAACAAAAATTACTTGCCACGTTAATGTATCTCATGACATAATTCTGATCGCCGAGATGATTGCAAACAAAATAAATTATCTTGTTGAAATCTTGGTTGTAGCAAAGTTCGTTGAGTTCTAAGTGACGTAATTCAGTGAATCACCAGATTGACCGACTGATTAGCCTCGTATTTCTCCTTGTTTTCTTCAAAAAGTTGTTTGAGCGCATCAACATATCTCTCCTGCAAATGCCGGATGTCTGTGTCTGTCGGGTTTTCGGTTTTCTCAACTTCGATTGGCTTGCCAACTGAAGAAAATAGAACAAGAATGAACATTTCAGAGGTCTTAAGGAAATCCGTCCTATCTGCAGGTGTTTAATCAGAGTTCTTTTTAAAGTCGTTGTTGATCTAGTGGGATAAAAAGTTACATGGAAGGCTGTCTCCGCTGGAGAAGAGAGAAGCGATGTAGGCTTAAATTTTTTTTCCGAAAACTGTGCGAAACAGAACATGTAGAAAAAATCTGAGCAGAATTTTAGATCTTGTTTCAGATTAGAATACTGAACGAAGCTCGTAGAAATTCTCTATGGAAAAAGTGTTTTCTTAGAACATCAACGATCTTTGCAACAAAAAGGACAATAGTTTTATAGAAGCATTGGCGCAATCTGCAAATGACCGCCGTGGCGTCAACTTCCACCGAGAAATAACCAGACAGTAGCAGCTCAGAACATTTTTGAGAATATTTAGTTTTATTCATCCAGTTTTATTCATCTTTTTATTTGTCAGTGAAATATATATGGGAAAATCAAATTAACAAAAAAGGGGATTTCATCCAAAGAACAAAATCATTATCGCAGGAAATGCTCAAGGCGAATACCTTCGTCACGCAGGAAGGCTAGCGTCAACATAAAAGACTGTCAATCTTGCTTAAATTGAGGAAAAGAAATTAAGAAGCAATGAAAATGGGACTTACGAAACTGGGAATGAGCTAGAGACGCCAACTTCCAAAAAGCCTTTTTTATAAATCGATATATTGGCTCTGCTTATTGAAAATTCTAACAATTTCTTCTATTAATATTCCTTCATTGAACTTTAATATTCTCAATAAGACAGAAAAAAATTCAGCAATATATTAGTTTAAAATGAGGTTTTTTTGGATGTTAGTCAGGATCCTATGCTAAAACGGGCTTTGGGGTTCAGGCCCTCTTGTTAGTGCCAAAAAGATACCATCTGAAAGATCTTGCCATATATTATGTGAGATAAACGGCAGCAGCCCCCTGTTTTTCACATCACTATGCTTCAAAGAATGATAGTGGGGTGCACCCGTCTCCCGACTTTGAGGACAAAAAATTTCTATCACCCCTTTTTCCACAAGCAAAAATTCATTCTGCATTACAGATTCAGAAAGAACCTTTTTTGATTGGATTAATTATTTTTGGATTTGCACACCACGGAAAATGTTCATATTTAATGGCAACTGAAACCAAGTAAAATTGCTGGATAGGCTCCATCTGGGCTGGTATTACGGATGCACAATACTGCATACACATTTTAAAGAAACAAAATAAGATTCCAAGGAATGTAAGTTACTCAAGCATTAAAAGTAAAATATATAATCGTTGTTTTGAACATTTGACTTCAATCAATTGAAAACAAACTTAGAATTTAGATAAAGAGAGAGAAATACTTAGTCAGCTGATATGGTATCACAGTCAAACAAGACAAAATTTCGTGACCCAGAGATCGAGGATCAAGGCCAATTAAACAAGATATTTTAAAATCCGTGGATTCTACTGAGTCCTAATTGCAGTCTTCAACAGATTATAAGCAACAAAGCCGATTTCGAGCAAGCAAGCACTGAGTTTTCATAAGGATTTCATGCAGTCTTGGCAAAAGCTGGAAGAGAAAATTCACGTAAACGGTTCTGTTACAAAAATTCATATTGAAATACTGGCAAGAGAGCTTGCAAAATATTCCTTGATAAACTATGTTTGTCATCTTCTTATTTATCCATTCATTCTTTTTCGGCAGCTTTAACTAAAATATAGCTTCCATCTCCTTGAAAAGCAAGTGAGTTGCGAAAGAAATGAGGGCAGTAATGAATTATAATCATAAAATTTGGACAACAATGATGTTACATTTCCATGAAACAAAGTTTCATATCATAGTCACCTGGCAAGCTAGCGTTTTTACTTCTCTAATCAACAAAGAACTCTTTTAAAGGAGCTTGAATAAGTATGATGAATGATTCTATTGCTTAACAAAATTTTTTTCTACTAGCTGTAGTTGCATGCAACCAGGGGCGGACACTTGGTCAAATATTGGGGGGCACGCCTATTGTTTTAATAAGATGACATCACATTTTCCATTGTTTTAGAACAAAAGACCATTGTCCTCTAAAGCATTTGGGGGCCCCCTCGCCCCCTCAGCAGGTATCAGCCACTGCATGAAACCTACTGCTTTAAAGGACCTGAAAGCGAAACAGAAAATGAAGTTTTTCAATGGAATTTATCGAGAAACTTGAAACCTTTAATTGTTAATTCAGCTGTTTGAGAAAGATTCAATCGGTGAAGATGTTGATGGGTCTTTCGTTTGAGATTCCTTAAATAAATGAAGGTCGTTCTATAAGCTTTTTCCAAATAAGCCTTAGGTATGGAAAAGCAGAAAAAAATTGATTAAGTTATTTTATCTATAGTAAAAAAGTTGGGTATTAGCCAAACGAAAAGTCTGATGAATTTTGTATACAGGGGTTGATCCAAAACAATGGTTCTTCATTTTTAATCTATTCTGTCTAAACATAGTTTGATAAATTTTTGAAATATAAACTTACTGACAACATTGACAGGTCTTCTGTGGGGGATAAAACCAAATGTGTATTGGAAAATTCCACGACCGTAAAACAGGACAGGAGCAAATGCAATCCAGCTCTGAATTTTGGTCTGTATATCTCTTAGCCTTGATCCTTCTGGGTTGCTGAGTTGGTTGAACAGATTGTTCTCTCCAAACGCAAAGACAGGAACAAGATTTGACCTGGAAAAGATATACAGTGTTTAAAACATGCATGTTCAATGGTAATTGAAAGATGAAAGGAAAAAACTGAAAAAATCCACTAAAACATAAATCTTATTTTCTTCCATACAGCATATTTCATTTTCTTCCATACAGCATAAGTTCTTATTCAAAAGAAAATATCAAACTTGTAGAACCATTACCACATTCGGTAAAACAGTGTTAGATCTTATTCTGATTGGCTGAGGTCATTAATTTTGGCATTCAGAGGGCAGTTGGAGCAAGGAGCCATCATTGATCAAAGTTGGACCAAGGCAGATTTATCAAAACTCCCTTTTTATTGTATCCAAGTAACATGAGTTCCTATTGAGAAGATCTTTTGCACACATTGGCTGATATCATGACACTACTGACCAATGTATGACCTACTAAGCTGAGCACAGATGTAAAATCAAGTAAAAAATTGGGACCAGCAACATGTCTTGAAACAAAAATTAGATCTCAAATTGTGGGTCACACAACACTGGAACAAAGGCCAGTTGGCACAATCATTGGCAAACTAAACAATTTGCTCCACCAAGAGTCTTTTTTGTTGCTATACCAAATAAAAACACACCATGATTTTCTAGTTGACCTCTAGCCTGCCAGAGAAGGGCCTTCCACTAGTAAAATTTAGTCACAGCCTTGGTCTTTGAGTTCAAGGTAACTGCCATGATGATGAGTTGCAAATAGGTTTTAAAAGTATTGGTGCTGAAAAAAATGCTATGGCAAAAAGTATTTCTAAAAGAAGAAACCCAAGTTCTTTTCACATACCCTGTTTTTAAAGCAAGCCTTATAAATCCTTTTCTTTTCCGGACAATAAGTACATAGTCTTTGCTTGGATGCGCATCAAGGGCTTCCACTGCTCCACCAACTACAATGCATATTGAGTTACCTTTGCCTTTCTTGGTTAAGATGTATTCACAGCTTTCTCTTGTCACATCACACATTCCTGAGGACATTATGTAGTCACGAAAAAGTGGTGGCTTGAACAGAGCTTCAAAAAGAAAGTAGAAATCAATTTTACCATTTTTGAGAAGAATGCTTTTAATATCTAAATGTCAGTTATGAAAACACAACAATAATGTGGCTAAAATGAAAGCTTTGAAACTTGTACATTTGTATCAAAACCACCTGGTAAAGTAAAAGTGAACATTGCAACAGAAACACTAAGTGCAATGAAAGTTCTGAATAAAAACCATGATACGGAAATCAATAGAAACTTGTAATTCCTCTCTGGTTACAACAGAATTACATTTTTCACTTCAAAGAATAATTAATTTAAATGATCCACAACCAGGTTTATATTTTTCATCTTGACCTTTTCTGACTCGGGTTTTAACATTCTTTACTCTGTAGATTGTCTCATAAAAAGCTTCGGAATGTGTCAACAAAAATTTCCTGTTTTCAAAGCCATTTTTGGTAGTTCATTCTTTTGTCTTGATCAAGGTTGGTCACCAACAATGAAGGTTGATCTGCATTTTAATCCATTACAAAATTGCATCAAATATTTGATATTCCTTTGCAAAGAAATAAAGGACTGTAAAGGGAGCCATCATATTTGGTTTTAGCTTCAAAGCATAATGATGTTGACTGAAGCAGAGACTGAAAAGGGGGGCCTTATTGCTTATTTAAGTCACCATTCAATAAGCAATGTGAAATATTTACTTCACAATGGCATTATGCTTTCAAGGGTCCATATGCAGTTTGGAGCAATTTTTCATTTGGCAGTCAACAGAGACAGGACATAAGTGTCAAAAAAGTGCTCTCAGAGTTTTAGAATGTTCCCATAACCTGTAAACAAAAACATGAGCCCTAGCAAACCACAGAGAGCTATCCTCTTTTTCTTTGTTAAGAAAAAAATCAAGTGTTCTTAAATTCTATGTTATTCTGCCTGGACTCTCCCCTCTGCCAATCTCTGTCTGCAATGGATTTTGTTGAAATACGGGGGTTGGCCAACTTGTATCAAAGTTTAATTAGATTATCTTTGTCAAACATGATGATCAAGGAAAGGTTGAAAGAAGCTTATACATTTAGACATGGGAGCACTTCCTTTGTCAGAAGTTTGTCCCGCTTCAAGGCTGGAGGACATTTAAAATCAATTTGAACTCAATTTAATTGTTGGGTACTTAAATTCAACACAGGGTGCAAAGATGTTACTTCCAGTTGCTTTAAAGCTCGCCAAGATTTATCTATAGGCCCCGGTGAATGCAGCTTGAGAAGCGAAAAAGATAATTTTCTGTCTAAAGAAGATTAAAATAATATCAGTTTTTGGTATCATATATTTTAAAAAATAACATTAGCTTAACTTTTGTTTATAATAATAGTCTATTTCAGTTCCGTTTTATGTTTTATTTTCCTAATTCCAGAAATTTTGTTCATCCTGGGTGTGGCTTTAGAATAGAGGGTTCAAGTGCCTTTGAACTTTTGTGCCTTGCAACCTTCCAAATGCTTCCTATGCCCTTGGCAGTCAATTAGAAAAGAGAGTGGCTTCATAAGAGAAAGTTACAACTCTAAACAAAAGATCAGAGAACTGAAAGGTGCCTCTCCACTGGTTTTTATCTAGAAAGTCTATAACATTTGAAATTTTTTCCTGAAACATAAGATTATCAAGTTGACTCTGACCAAATGAAAGGTTTCACAAAAACCTTCCCATTTTTCTCTTGTGTGCTTTCAAGTGGCTCTTTGTCACATTTAAACTGGAAAGTGCACCTCAAATCTTCAAAGTTTCGCATTTGCAGACCAGACGTTTCCACATTTGATTCTCTTGACACAACCCACCCTCTGCAGATCAGCTGTTACAAATTATTCAAGTAAGGTATTTCAACAACTGATTTGCAATGAAAAAATCAATGCACACATAAAAACAGTTGACAAACAGTTGCTCCTTTTTTTGCTTTTAATTTTTGGGCATTTCTTAACAGCAAATTGGAAGGGAAGGGCGCTAATACAAAAACGTCCTTACCCAATCTTGGAAAATGCCCTTACCCCCAACCCTAACCTTGTGCATAGTTTCGTATGAGTGAAACACGCGCTGAGAGGTCGTTAGTGCATGTCTCAGGTTTCTTAATAATCTTGAAAGAAGAGATTGATCAAAATAGGTAAAAATCCAGGCATTTTGACTGATGATAGGTAGCCTTATCATTTATTTCAATTTGCAGAAAACTTACCCAACAAAGGAAGAAGATGTGGAGTGATTCCTGGGAAGACCTGACTAAAATCAGTAGCCTCAGTGGCGAAACAGCAAAATGCCCCGGCACAGAGAATTCCGTGTGGATGATAGCCAAAAATGTAATTCTTTTGTGGATCAAGGTCAACTGTTTTGATCATCTTTATTGGAAAGTAATCTCTGAAGTACTTCCAAATGCGCAAAGACCGCATGAACTTCGAACGCCTGCCACCATGGCTAGGAGTTTTTGTATCGTACAAATAGGCCCAGCCGAGGTAGAGCAATGCAAGTGGATAATACGAGCTAAAAAGAATCAGCAAGATAGCAACTGCGCCAATAAATGATCCAAAATAAAATGAATAATAATAAATAGCGACGGCAAGTGTTTCAAGTCTTCTGTAGAAAGGTATACGAATTGGAGCGAACTCTACGATAGCCATTTTGTTTCCAATGCGAGCAAAAATATATGAGCAACAACAGCAACATATAACTTTGGTTGAAACACGGTACTTTCACGTGCTTGTTCCAACTTCTTGAACAAGAGCACCTACAAAAGTCAGCCCCTACCTCTGTCAAAGAAGTAGTCTTCTGCCAGTGACTCGGAGATCCCCGAATAAAAATTATAATCGATATTCTAAAGTACAGTGCGAATAGGGTTTTAAAGGACAAAAGTAAAGAAGATGGGTATCAAATTTCTCCATAAGTATCTGCTGCCCACAAATCTCTCGTAACATAACACACCAGCGTATCGCATCTTTTGTCTTTGTAATGTTCACCTGAAAGGTCAATCTTTGATCAATCTTCGACTTAAAACCAAATATCTAATTAAATCAAAGAGGGATTTTTACTTCCCTAATAAATGATTTGATGGATTGGAAGGTCGTGTTGAGGGCTCTCCATTCAACACAGAGCACAGTGGCGGCACCAAGGGGGTATGGGTAATTGTCCCCCCTACTTTTGTCAAACATTGTCTACATATTTCTTCTAAAACGGGTTAAAAAGCGCTAGGAAGGGGTATTCATATTTCCTAAGGAAAATTAACCTAGTACAAAGCATTAAAACTGAGTAAGCATGCAATTTAAGGAGGGAGGGGGGAAGCAGCGCTGTCAATGATTAAAAATTTTGCAAAATAAGAAGGGGGCAACAGCCCCGAGTCCCTTAGAAAAATCCGTTGAGCACGACCGACAGAATACAGAGATTTTAACAGAGAGGAGCAGACAGAAGCAAATGTCAAGAGTCCAAGGTTCAGGATGGAACAAAAGGAAATCAAGTTTTAGACTCATTTATATAAGAACAATTTTAAAAGATTACGAGCCTCAAAATTGGTCAAAAGTTAAGAACAAATTAAAAACAAATTGAGGCTGATGTACTGTGTTTTTAGCAAAGTATTTTACATGCGTTCTTCAAATTTAGGAATAGAAGTAAGATTATTCTATGAAAAACTAACGAATTAATTTTTTTTGCTAATAAATTCATTAAGTTATAGAACAATTTTACTTAAATTTCTAGTTTCATTCTATCACATTGTACAGCACGCAAGCTGGTATATTTATGGAATCTTTGTGGTTTTTCAAATTTGCCAATAAAGTGAGTGACTCATTCTTAATTTGAATGTTTACCGAAAAAGCACTCTTATGTAGCAAAAACTCCTCGTTTTTGAGATGAAACATTGTTCAAAATTACATTTTACAGTAGTTCGGCCTCAGCTTGTTCTTAATTTGTTCTTAACTTTGGACCAATGATGAGGCTCGTGTTCTTATAAAAAATTATATATTAGCAGCCACTCCTACTTTACTATAGACTTGAAATGAAGTCTTATCTCTGTAATACTCTGAGCAATTAGAGATTGGCAGCAGCAGTACAGACCCAACTTTGGTCAGAGCCCAGGTACAAATTTTTTTGTACGAGAATGGATTACCTTTTTATCCAAAGAGGCTTATCTAATTATATAGATGAAATGATGGTTGCAAATCCAAGATATTTTTAGCTTTAAAAGTTTTCCCCCGTCTCTCCACCATCCCTGAACTAATGAAATTTCCAACAAATATATTACACACTAATGTTGGTTTTTGTGAACACCCGTAGAAGGAACCTTTGCTGCACAAAGTCTTTTGATTTTATAATGCTTTTATCAATCTATGTGGGCCTGGGGACCGGTGGGCGTAGGGACCGGTGGGCCTGGGGACCTGTGGACCTGGGAACCGGTGGACCTGGGAACCAGTGAACCTGGGGACAGATGGGCCAGAAGACTGGCAAACCTGGGGACCGGTTGGCCTGGGGATCGGTAGATCTGGGGACCGGTGGACCTGGGAAGCGATGAGCCAGGTGACCGGTGGGCCTGGGGACCGGTGGACCGATGGGCCTGGGGACCGGTGGGCCTGGAGACCGGTGGACCTCGGGACTAATGGGCCAGGGGAATTGTGGACCTTGGGACCGCTGGGCCAGGGGAGTGGTGGACCAAACCGACCGATTAGCCAAATGGATAGGTCTGGTCTGAAGTACTGTCATGTTTGGAAGTACTTCCCAGCGTCAAAGAATTAGAGACTACAGTCTTCTTTTTCCAAAACAAAAACGTTACCAAATCGAGAATGAAAGCAAAAAGAAATATGAGCAATGATTCTTTTCTTATTTGTGATAAAATCTTTACATTAAGGGGATTTGTTTTCATTTCGTCCATCCTGAGCGTAAAGATGTGGGTCTTTGATGCTTGAGCGATAGCTGAAAAAGAAGGTGAATCTTTTCAATATGAACATCAGATCTTTAAGTTAATGTATTAACATAACAATAAAACCTGAATCACTTCAAGAGTACAAAATTTTAAAACTAAGGCAATAAAAATAATAAGGCAATATTTCAAAAGGAACTTTGATCAAAAGTACGAATTTGAAACTTCAAAAACACACTGAGGTCTCCCGGACCAGGTAGATCGGTGGGAAAATTACACGTTCAATGTTTATCAAACTTTCTCAAATTTGCTCAAAATTGAAGCAAAATGAAGAGTTAAATATCGACTAAATTCCTAAAAAATGTTGTGAATAGGTTCGACAGTTGAATATAGACAGAGAAAATCTATAATAAATTATTCTATAAGTACATTCGTAAATTTGTAAGAATTTGCAAGAATATAATCAAATTTTATCTAAATTTTTCAAGTTCGGGAAAATAAGAAAGATATCATTTCTGTAACGTGATATTTGGAGATATCTGCTATTGAAAGGTGTCAGCTATTGGCAGATGACTGTTAATTGAATTTTCACTTAAGAGGGGTAAATCATCATGTTTTTTGCGGCACTGAAGGTTGATCTTTAATCTCAGCATAAAATAAAGTGTAAAAAACATACTTTGGGCTATCGCTGTGAGCTTTGTATTCCATTATTGTATTCTGGGGCAGATTCAGGATTCGTCTTAGTGTGTCCCTGAAACAATGAAAGCAGAATTAAGGCTCTTCATACCAAAATATCAGTTAAAGAAACATGGAAAAATGGAAAGTTGGAAAATGGAAAGCTCTCCCACTTTTGGGTTTATTATGTGAAAATAAAGAGGGCCATTCTTTGCATAAATTGTAATGGGGATAAGATTCCAAATTGTTTTACAAATGCGAAAGGAAAAATTTGCACTGCAATATCTACGAAAAAATGTTTAACACCTTATCTTTAGGGGAAAAAATTAGGATTTATTAGACATACAGTTTAAAACACCAGTGGTCGTTTGGAGAGTCAAGACCGCTTAATATTCATGAAAAGCACAAAATAATTAAATGCGGTTAACGAAGACCTAAAGGCAGATTTATTAAACCGGACACTATTATTCTAGATTCAACCACCTAAAAGTTGTAACCGGAAACATCGTGTTTACTGTGAGAATCCGAATAGCTGATATACAAACCTGATCCGGTTGATTGTATTTTGATCCTGAGCATTTTTGTTCCAAACAGAAATAATATCATCCTTTGAAAAAACGGGAGCATGAAATTATAGAATAGTGCTCAAACATGATTTATTGTTCTATGATTGATAAGGAGAAGTGTTTTTAGAAGAGTGAGAGCATGATAAGATAAAGCGTCCGTGCAAGTCAAAAATAGAGTTGATCCGGGCTCAGAATTAAGACACCGTTGTACCACTGAATGAAAAATCGTTTAATTTCCTAAAGAGGATAATTTACAAGCATCAACTCTGGGTGAGGATAAAGATTTCAGATAATATCGAGAAAGATCCAGTCACAACAAAGAAAAGTGTTATTTTTTGGCATACGAGCCAAAATGTTTTCAAAGCTTTCCCAGAAAAAAAATTAAGACTAGATCTGGTCTGGGTGTGATAATTGAAATTCATTCGTTTTCGATGACCTTGGGCTACCTTCTCTGTTTTCTACTTTTCCACTACATCCTCTGAGTCATTTTCTGTGTGAAATGCGGGTAAGGTTCAGTTAGATCAGAGTATTTCTTTTGCCGCTATTTGCCAATGAAAAATACATGCCAGCCCTTTCTAGGAATGCATTCGCTGTTGGTTAACAGGCAAAAACTAAAGTAAAAGAATTTTCAAAATCATGTATGTCCAGAGAAGAACTACTTCAGTTTTTGATTACAGGGAGAACAGAAACAATAAAAAGGCCATTTAGAGGACAATCTAGATTTTCAGAAACGATAATGACACTGAAATTCATACTGAAAATCTTGCAAAACGTACTTGAGAACAGAATGGGATTGAATTGCTTACCTGAAACCGTAGTGAAACCACAGCACCACAGAGTTCAGAGTCAACCATAAATTGTTCGCCAAGAATGGCCAGTATCTGAAAATAAACTACGACATCAGTGGCTGGAAATTTTTGCGCATAATTCGTACTGTATCTAGCAACATTCTAAACAGTAGGGGTTTTAAACAGCTTCAACATTTTAAACGTGTGCATTTTTCGCGCCAACAAACATGTGGCAACATAAACAGTAAAAGCTTTCAAAGAGCCAAGTCTGAAGATAGAATGAGAAATTGGTCATTTAAGTGTTGAAACTTTCAAGGTAAGAAAGAGCTAAAATCACGCAGAAGGTCTACTAAAAACCCATTGAGCATCATAGCTTACAAGATTTTCCCAATAACGTGACGCAAGTCCTTTTCTCAGCCGCAGAATCCATTTTCCACCTTCTTTGTTTGCCTCGTCCTAAAAATGGACACAAAATTGAAACCAAACATCATCAATCTTGTTTCTTTACTTTCCACAAATCTCTGTTCCAGTCTTGATTTGAGCCTTGTTCCTTCTTTAATAGTATAAAAAACAAGGCATATCAAACTGATCCCATCCTTGATACATAATTTAAAATCATTTTTAATAAGAGACTGTTAATTTGTCTGTAATACCAAGTGGCAAAAAGCTGATTTTTAGATTTTAAGACATGGAACACATAATCAGTCACAGAGGCTTTCTTTCCACTTACTTGAATCAACTGAACAGAAAAATAGGTGCCTAATCGTTTTAAAGAATCATTTTTATCCAATCTTTAAAAGAAGGATTTTTGAGTCGTTGTTTAAGGTTGACGGTGATCAGTACTCCGTTTCTTGGGTTTTTGGTCATCTCGTGGCTCGCATTGTTACCAAAAATGTGTGTAACTAGATCTCTTTTTCACTGTTTGTCTTAACACATATAATTTTTTTATGGTAAACATTATGCATAATCCCGCATCTTTGCTATATGGCATAACTTGGCGATTTTTTTTAAACCCTTTTATCAAAAAATACAATGCAACATAGAAAACTAGCAACTGAAAACTACGAACCTCCCACATGGGTCTAATCCCATGTTTAAATAGATGTACATTGCTGTTACCAGGTAAATCACCCGGCCGAACCATGTAGGCGTAGTAAGACCAGAACTGCTCAACCTGTTGGGAGAAAAATGAAGCACGAAATGCTAGCATTAAACGTCTATTTACAAGAAAATACAAACAATGGCTAATTGAAAGAAATTCTTCTGCTTCGTAAACATAATGATGTCTTGAAAAGCTACGTTGTCTTTCTAGTGCTGGGCTATTTCGGCAATAGAAATTATCTTATTTTAATTACTTACTCTACCCCAATTGCTTTGCACAGCAAAGTTGATTCATTTTGATGCTTAAATTTCACCTAGCGAGAAGATACTTCAGGTTTTATGCGTTTTTGGCCAAAAATAAGGAAAGTTCGATCCGCGAAACGATCCCGAAATACTAAATTCGCGAAAATATCCAAAGATATCCTTTGCTAATTGAACTTCTTAGAAACTTTGTGCTATGAAAGATGTTCGAATCAGAAGACGGACAGAGGTCAAAGAAAGATTTCAAATGATAATTGAAGTGAATGAATGGTCATGAATGCATTTGAGACCCATTTAAATTTCCAAAAAATGGCTATTAGACGAAGATCGTGTCAAAGATTTGCGAAAAGTTCTTTATGCTGAAATTAAAAATCTTTCTGTTTCCCATCTTTCATGAAAGTGAGCATCTAAACGTGATTTTATAATTTATAACAATGTCCCTATTCAAAGAGGCACCAACGCAAAATTTCGACCATCGAAAATCGCAAAAAGATTTTGGTCATATGAAGAGGGGACAAAAGTTCTACCAAAAAATGGTTTTACATGCTTTGTATCACATACATGTTGCGAGAAACAAGCAAGAGAAACCAGTACGACTGAATTTTTGGTAACCTAGTATTTTTACGGTCCTATGGTCATCAACAAACAATCGATTGATCATGTGAAATCCGAACATAGTTGTGAAAGCTCTCAGTTGATGGAGATTTCTTGGCACAAGGCAAGCTTCTGCCTGGCGACAATGGCTGCTCACGTTGATGAAATTAAATAGGTTGATATAGCCAAGAAAGAATTAAATCAGTCAAAAATAGGGTTTCGAATCGCTCCCAACCGATCTCTTCTAGGCCTACTAGGTATTAGATGCTGAACTTTCCCGTTATACAATGAATACAATGAATCAAATCTATGTATGATTGAATTATACTACTTGCTAGCCCTCACTGGTGAGAGATTGTCCAGAATAGAAAACGTGTTTTCCTCTTTCATCCTTTCTGTGCTATGTTCGTTCAAAATTGGTTTGTTTTCAATTTCCAGTAAGCGTGACGACATTCACACGCTTTTAAAATCTTCCGATATCAGCCTCCAGACGACCCTCGCTTGCAGGCACTAGTACCCTTGCTCGCTTCAACTTTCTTCACCTAAATTAGACCCCCTTTTTGTATTCCAGAAAACATTGAGCTATTTTGTGATAGTCTTTGCTGTTCACATAACAAACTAGAACGACGAAAATGTTTTTTAGAGATACTAATTTTTTGCGTTGATGCCTCTTTAACTAGTTGGCTTAGACACTTCTTAGATCTTTTGGTTTCGAGAAACCCATATTGGTTGTTGATAACCACTGTCTGGCAGGTAGGCCAGAACTTTTCAAAGTATACTGTTAAAGCTCTATTAAGTCCCCGGGGGGCTTGTTTATTTTTTTTGTCCTAGAGAGGGGGGCTTAATAGAGCTTTTACGGTTAGCAATGTACTTGTAAAGACTGCGTGTGAGTCTGTGTATCGAAAGGTAGTGGTAATATTATGAGGGTTCCTGCTCATGTAAGGCTGGCATATCACAAACCTGTCTGCATAGGACATATAGGTATTAGGCTGCATCAATGCAGCCGATATAAATAGTTCTATAGAAATAGAAATAGTTCCGGTCCGATATAAAGCCAGAGATCTGCATTCTGTGGGTGGCATCCCCACTTTTCTGGACCACTAATTACTAGAAGCCATTTTGGGGCTCAAAATACACCATATATGGGCCTAGGTTGCATGCTTAATGCTATTAAATTTATCTTATCAGAATTGAGGTTTATAATCAATACTCTTTAATGAGTATGTACAAGAGCAAGATACTTTGTGATCAAAATTGTAACTTTTGGTGTTCTTCTTTAAACTGTGTTATTAATCAAATTCATACCATAGAATAACAGAGCCTAACTAAAAAAGATACCTAAAAAATGTTTACTTACTGTCGAAAAAGATCCAATTAGCTTGATGGATGATTCGTAACCACCTGATGACGTTTTGTTGCTGTACCGCTTAGAAAACCAGAATGCATATGGGAATTGCAGTCGATGTTCTCCTGGTCCTACTTCTGGGGTGGGACCAAACTCGGATGCTACCTAAAATGAGCAAAAGGTCTTGATGAAAATAATGGCAATATCGAGTGCTGGGTTGAGAAACCCAGAGAATAGCTTGGAAAACCTAAAGTATAGCCTAGTCAACCTGAATACAAATCAACAGAATGCTAAGACTCATGCTAAGGACCCTAGGCCTTTTCCGGAGACGCGGGCAGGCACAAAGCAATACGACGACCACGACCACGAAATAAATTAAATTCAACTAACAATAATATTTCGCCCTGGCATACAGGGCTTTGTCAGATTAAATGGAACGAACGAGTGGATAAAATTGAAACGTGAGAAGGTGATGCCGGATTGGTTAATGTTGAATGGCGTGAATTCAGGGCAGTGAAGAAAAAATGGGATGATGGAAATGGGGGAGGAAGGAGCGGTGGGTGATGAAAGAACATAGGAGGTGCTGTAGAGGTTGGTGATAATGGGATTATAATAAGATAAATATTTATCTATGAAAACATTTTTTTTTACATTCCTTTACTTACAACAGTAACCTCACTTTACAGGTAGTTACTATCGGCTAGCCTGGTGACAAGTCTACTAATTTACAAAAGTTATAACATACAAATAAAATCATAGGAGTTTGTAGTATCTTTAGAAGAAGAGCAGTTTAGGGTTTGTCCAAATGGAAATGAAAGTCAAAATAATGTTGATAATAGTAATGGTGGTGATAATGATTACAAAATGTTAGGGAAAATAAGGTGTGGGTTGTAAGGGATGGCATGATAGGTGATTAGTTGTGTTGTAAAGTTAATGGTCTGTGGTTCTGTTCATTCCGTTGGGGGTGAGGGTGTTCGCCAGACTAATGAGATATTGTTTTTCAGCTCAACGAACACTCTCTCGTTTGCCGTTAAGTTGAAGCCCACCCCCGCAAAAACCCCACGCAAAAAAAATGCAATTGTTAATTCCGCTTGCGCAGTTGTTTATAGCAATATTCTCATTTAATTCGCTTTGTCTCACTCCCCAATGCTTGATCTACTTACTGCTATATATCAGGGTATTTATAAATAAAGTCGTGTCAAAGAGATATAAAAAGGAAATTTCGGTTTCTTTTGACAACTGTTAACAAGATGTTAACAACCTATAGTATAACCTGCTAAAACTAGCAATGGAAATAAAGGTGCACGAAAGGAACAACAGATAGCGTAAAAAAGCAAGAATGAGAATTGTTACACGACACTGTCGAGTATGATATTTGTATTACAAATAATCTCATATTTTGAAAGAAACACGCTATGGATAAGCTATAGACAAAAGAAACGAGTACTGGGCAATCGGAAAAAAAATTAAAAAAACTAAATTTTTCAAAGCAAAAACAGAAATAGTTCCTTTCCGGTCTTGCATTCTCAACTAGGATCCTACTTAATAAATCTGTGTTCCTACAAAAAAACTTTGCCATTTTGCATAAAAACTAGATATCTCTTTTGTCATTTTAAGGAGTAGTAAAATACAAAAAATTGTTCTCTTAAGATACAGACTATTTACAAGTAGGAATAGATAAAGCATGAATAGATAAACATCAAATTCTGTAAGGGCTTAATAGCCCATGCAGACAAACCACCTTGGGTCTTTTTAGCCCCCGTGCTTTTTTCCCAGAGAGGCTTGACTATTTCATGATAATTAGTTACTAATAATAGAGATCATGTGTAAATCATTAAGTAGCAATAATTGTAAATTAACCACACATATTTTTAATAATCTGCAAGAGAAGAGCTAAAAGATTTGCTCAAAGAAAATTAAAAAACAAAAAGGAAAACCTAAGTACTGCATCAATGCACTCTCTTATCAAAAGTGGGAAAGATGGAGTTACTAAAAATTAAATTCCTACCGTTCCTTCCTCATTTTTATCTTTTCCATTTTCTTCAATATTTCCATTCTGAGGGAAAAAAAGGGAAATAAAGTATTATTGTAAACTAGTTTGATTAGTGTAATCATTCTAAGTAAGTAAATACCTAGAATTAATAATAAAATACGCATAAACTTGAAGCTATCAAAGAAAGAAGACAACACAAAAACTGGTTTTTAAGTTGTGAGTTTTGTACAAGTCATCTATGTCTTACACTTGTAATGAATATAACCTAGTTTCATAAATTCATATGATAAAGCTAATGTCAAAAGCATTAGACAATAAAATGAATCAATTTGACTGCTGTCTGTTTGCCATAGAAAATTGTGTCTGAAACTATGTTTTAACTTTTCTAGGTAGGGAATGTGGGGAGAAGGCAATATTGCTCTTTTTTAGAGTAATAAACTTTTCTCCTGATCAGTGGTGTCAAAGTTAATGGGCCAAGGAGGAACTGGACCCCTGTCCTGAAAATGGTTAGATTGGCTAAAGAATTTCCTAAGTTGGTCAGGTAAAAGAATTTCTATAAAAACAAAACTGAATGTTTCCATAAAAAAGAATATAACTAAATTATCCAGTGCATAGCATTCTGAAGATTATTGCCTATGTTTTTGTTTGCTCCTTCCAAAAACATGTATTCATTGATACATTGAAATATTCTGAGCTTGTTTTTGAAATTTCTGCATTGCATGCCTAGTTATCAGACTTAAATACTTTTAATTATACAGGAAAATGCTTGCACAAAAGTTAGCAGCAATGCATGTCAAAGGTTTTAAAAAACACTGATGTCTGATTTCAAGGTTCACTTCTGCAAATATACAAATAGACAAATGTTGCATCATCTTATAAAAACAATAGGCTTGCCCTCCCAAATGTTTGATCAGCTGTCTGCAACTGCAGAGAAAACTTTATGTTTCACTGACTATGCATAAATCATAAAAGACTGAATACACTCTATGATAGAATCTCACCTGTTGATTGTCATTTTCTTCTTTGTCACTGCCATTATCATTGTCGTCAACTAGTTTCAGGCTAAAAACAAACCAACAAATGATTTAGCAGCAAACACAGAAAGCAGTAACATGCTGTCTTGCCCCTCTCTCCATTTATTAAGTGTTAAGGCTTATTGTAGTCAAAACAAATTAAGGATCTATAAAGGAACTTTTGGTACTACAATTTGATGATTTGAGGTCTACGAATAATGAGCTTTTGGAATTAGGCCTTGAGGTAGGTTTCTTATAAAAAAGCGTGTACTATGAGCTGTATACATAACATGCTAAAAAGTCAAATTTTAATGGAAGATCCAGCTCAAATAGCCTCTGCTCATATGCTTGCTTATAAATTGCTGGTAGAAGTTAAGTAGATTTCTAACAGTCTTATCTTTTAAGGAAAAGGTCTGCTTGCAATAAGCGGTTGCAGTTGTGCAGGCAATAATATAATATAATATATTATTAATTGGGAAAAAGAGGAGATTTGCATACAGTAAATAAGGTTAAATGATAATACTTACGCTTCAAATTTGTTCATTCCTGTGATAAAGACACCAAGATTTATTAACTCTGTTTTTCCTTCCCAACAATTTATAACCAACAGGACGGAATTTTTCTGTGCTAATTTTCAGCTCCTTTTATTGCATGAACTCATTCAAATGTCACGCAACTATAAAATTCAAAAATCATATAAAACTTTTTCAGCTACGTTGGAACTTCTCTTCGATTTTATTTTTATGGAATAGTCAGTTCTGTGCAATAAATTTAGCTTTAATTTGTGATTGTTTTTGCATGCACCCTATTCTTCTTCCACCATCTTTCCATAATAGTAGTACTTGATGATAGAGAGCACCAAAACAACCTCGATATCAAAGCGTCGAAGGCGCCACGAAGGCGCTAGATGTCTAACTCACTGATCAGTGGTCTAACTTGCTGTTTTCAGCTGAGGCAAAATCACTCAAGCGGAAATACTGGCAAAAGGAAGATCAGTACGGGAAATTGCAAGGCGAACGAAGGAAAACCAATATTTTCTAAAATCGGCATAAATTTGAGAGGTAAGCTATACTGTATCAGCTTGCCATATTCATTTCGAAGGTTTTAAGCTATAAATTAAGGGGGACAACTGCCCCTAATATGAGTTCAAGAGCGTTGCCAAATATGGGGCTATGGGGGGGGGGGGCTATTACCCCAACACTTTGTCCAACGGCGCATAAAGGATTTTTGCCGGGCAAAAGAAGAAATTTATCTTGCTGTAACGTATCAACATTTCGGTAAAAGTTGAAGTTTCAAAGTATGGCATTAAAAATTGAATTTTGAAATAAAACGCACAAAAGCAACACATAAGATTATTTAACTTTTGATCACTCCCTTTAAGAGCAAGTTACGCCCTTTTCTTCGGCAAAAATCATTTCTGCACCCTTCCGACAATATCTTTTTGGCTTCGCCCCTGTCTAAGTTCCATGTTTTGAAAATAGCTTTTAGAGGAATTTTTCAACTTGGATCTGCTTTGTTGCTTATTCTACAAATAAAACTTCGTAGGTTGCAAACTTTTCGTGCTGGTACAACATTTTACATTAATTTTGTATGTTATTGAACTAACTGAGCTAAATACAATTTTTCTATATGAAACTAAGTGGACTTTGTGCTAACAGGACATCTTGATAGTTTCTTAAATACAAAATTATAAAGAGCTGTTTTTTAGAACAACAAAATCGTGAGGTGACATGACATGAAATAAAACCCCGAATTGGTCACAAGGAGGACTTCTTCCTATATTTCTATGTCCAGAAACAGGTGCCTTATCAAAAAGAATCATTTCCACCAAATCTTTTTTCAAGTTTCTCAAGATTGGGGGTGATCAGTAGTGGTCTTTTTTTAAATATCTCATTGGGGGGGGGTTGGAAATTCACTTAAGAGTGCCGAAGTAGGGGTCTCTCTCTTGATTTTTGATGACCTCCCCTTTCTAGATGCTCTTAGAATTTTTTTCTCTCACACAATTTTATCCAATACTTTTTCACGAGATCCAAAGAATATTTCTTAGATATATGTTGTACTCTGCGGGTCACGAGAGGCGCTGCCCCAGGCTTTGTATCCCCTGTAAATGAAACCTTACTGAGACTTTAATAATTTCTAAATGTTTGGTTTCGCTTTGACTCTTATTGAGCGAAACCCGTAGACTAGGGTTGTTGTGCTCAAGGGTGGTGCCGAGTTTCCTTTTGCCGACAAAGTGAGTGACATATAAAGAAAATGTTAGCGACAATGAACTTTTGAAGGCAAAAAACTGTTTTTTTCCAATGCAGTTTTTCCAATTTTGTACGGGCGGCTTTTCAACTGTCTTAAACAAATTTTAGCCCCCTGTCCATCACTTCACTGGTGAACTTCTGGCGCTTCCCCCATACCAAGTTGGGGATAACATCGATATGATAGTGGTCGTGTGCAAATAATTCATGTCCTTAGAATCTATTCACGGTAAATTGTTTTGGCCGTGTACTTACAAGCGAATAGCCTCACTGTTTACATGTGCCGCATCCACCCTTCATTGATGAGACCCCTGATCAGCCCGCAGTCCGTATTTTATCCACAAGCCTTCCTCATTTACAAACAGCGCAACTGGAAGTGGAACTCTCGCTGCAAATTTGACGAATTCCTGCATTTTAGCAAACAATAGGGAGTTTCCACGTGTTTCTTTCTTTTAAACTTTGAAACTGATCAGGAAGATCTCAAAGAACTCTTGCTGAAGCGAGTCAAGACCGTTTTGCGTCCAAAACCAAAGTTGTTGGACAGCGCCTTTATACCAACGAGTCCAGCTAGGCCCGATCCTGTAGTGGTATTCAATCAAGTAACAAAACGCTATCAGCAACATACATGGTGCTACAAATAGTTTCACAAGTGGAATAGATTTTTCCTTGATACACTAAGGTATGTATAATTTGGTTTTTGCAGATTCAAAGTTTATAGTTAAAATATAATTGCTGTTCAAAGCAGATATGTTTTCTGTTTGAATGTCAGGTTATAATGATCTATAAACAAAGAGAAATTAAAAGAGCAGCGAAGATCTAAATGAAAATTCACAGATAGCTGAAAAAACACTCATCAGATGGGTTTTTTGTTAATTATAGTTTTGATCTTAATTATAGTTTTGGGACTATAATACTGGTAGCAACTTGGACCAGAGGTTTATTGTTTTATTGGATTTAGTGGCGATCTTCCTCTTTTTGTCGAAAATCCACTTTAGAATGTTTTCATTCTCTATGTACTTGTTTTGGAAATGAAAAAAATATTTGAGACAGGAAGTTCTACTTGAAGAAATGTCGCATAAGCAATCTCAGTGTCAAAACCCAACTGCTGCCAAATACTTTGTATTGTTTAAATAATTGCTTTTGTTATTTTGTGTTATTAAGATCAAATACAAGTGACGTAATCCACCATAAATAGAAGGGAGCTGTATTATGCTGCATAATGTTCTCATTGTGTTTCTTCCAGTGTTGAGATTATAGAATGTCAATGTGAAATCAGACACAAGACTACATAGAGACAAATCTTTTCATCATGAAAACTGCTTTGATTCAAGATAACTAATCTATGAGGCTTTGTTATAAAATTGACAATGTTAGCTAATGAAACCATAGACCACCTTAGCATCACTTTCAAGGGAGTAGCCAGCCCCAAAATGGTGGGGTGGACAATGAAGGGGTAGAGCTTATAAAGGGCTCTGGGTGGGACAACTGTGCAACATGGTAAACTTTAAAGTTAATTATTGCCCAAAACCTTCAACAAGGAAGGAAAGCAAAGACCACGCTCTAAAAACCAACTGTTTAGCATGATAAAGCTGTGTTTTATAGATCATCTTCATTTTAGTTTCTCGCTATTTATGAAACTGATGATCCAACACACCATACTCTATGTCAGCTAAGATCTGAAAAGAACCGTAACTGACCATCAAAATGAAAAACGTTCCGATCTCAGAAAAGAAAACTAAACCTATGTTTTTAATCCAGTTTTGGAAAAATTGAAAAGTGGATCTTAAAAAAAGAGGGTGACCCAAGTCCACACCGTGGTGCTGCCCCTGATCACTTTCAAAACTTGTTTGTTTCAGTTTCCTGAATTGAAGGTAAACTATGCCCCCATATCTACATGTTTTTCAGGCATTTTCTATATCATTCCGTCTTTGCAGATAAGCTTTCTAACTACACAGATTTGATGGCAAGATTTGATGATATTCTCAAACTTTTTATCCCCGAAGTAGTGATTTTTTATTATTCTTCCCATATTTTTATTTGTTTTGTTTTGATTTATTGTTAAAAAGTGCTGCCAGTTGAAACTGCTCTTTTTGCAAGCAAAGCTCTGTGTAAACTATTAATGCTCATAATGCTCACACTATGAGTTTATGTTATGTTTTAAATCATTAGCATTTTACTCTATTTTCAAAGTTTACATCTGTCCAATGAGTTTTTTCACAGCGAAGTATTGCAAAGGGTTTATAGAAATTGTATTTTCCCAAAGCTTTTTGCCATATGATTTGTGTTTTTCACAGTGGTATGTCGTGGAAAGTTTTCCAATCTGATTTGCCATTTTTTCTTTTAGAACATGCCCTTGTTTGGTTCTTCAAAGAAAAACCCTGCAGAGATTGCAAAAAATCTTCGAGATTCCCTGTTGATCCTAGAGAAGGATGAACAAGGAAAAAAGTCTGAAAAGGTATTGACATATCATGTTTTGGTTTTTCTGTATTTATATGGAAAGTAATATGTTCATATGGTTGTTGTGCTAATGTGAAAACAGTCATTTCCCCAGTCAGATGAATACCTGCAGTCTAGGCTAAATTCAATTTATAACAGAAACATATGAAGATGTTAAAGAACTGATATTGAAATTAATTGTCACATAATGTCTATTATACTGAGAATTGGCTACAAAAAAAGGGGGGGGGGGATAAAGGACTTTTCTCGCTCTTTATTTCTTCTAGAGTCTAGTAATGAAAATATCTTATAATCTTAGGCAAGCCAAAAGCTAAAAATGTTTTATAGAGGCTTGCATCAACACCTAACTGCAGGGCATTTTATGTAGAAGGATTACCCATGGATTGCATCAGATTGGCTCATAAGTTTCTCAATTTCCCATAGGTAGGTACACATATTTTGTTTTATAAGAAACTAAGGCCATTTTGCTATCAGAAGTTTCTTACATGTTTCTTAAATTTCTTAGGTATTAAATTTTTTAAACGTGCTTCCAAGGTATAGTAAATAGTTCACTCACATTCACAGATAAACTGACAAAATGATCAAGGAATTTTGATTTCCTAGAATGACTAACTCTGTTGAGATCTGTAAACAGTTAAGTTCATTGAAATACATCAATGTCAAGTTGAAGTCAAAGCAAATTTTTAAATGAAAACTTCTTGAGTATGCAACTTACTGAGAATTAATGCAAACTGCATGTCAAGTGTAGTGTTGCAGTAGTGATGTTCAGTGTCAAGACTGCTTCCAGTGTCAACTTGGAAAATTAAAACTGTAATTTATAAAAGTTTCTTAGCTCTTTTCAATTTGGGTAGGGCTGTTTCTTAACTTTCAAAAAATTGACCCTACTGTTTCTTATAACCTGTTTTTTTATAAAAAATGCGTGTAATTGAATCCATGGAATCATATTTTTTTATTGTATACAGTAGGCAAACTGATGATGAAGAATTTGACAAAAAAAATGATTGCTAAGTTGATTTTTCCCTAAGATAAGGTTTATAAGTCATATTGGTCTGTTTTTTTTGGGGAATAATTTTGAGAGTTTCATATGATTTTTGGTGCCTTCTAATAAAGCCCTCTTGAAATATGTCCCTGTCTAAAGTGATTTACCACAAAAATTCAAAATGTCCAATTTTATACAAATTTGACTGGCTCAATTTGAGTAACAATGTTATGCAAATTTCCAGTAGTTCTAATCTTGGAACAATCAAATATTTGGGGTTAAAATTTGCAGGATGAGTCTTGTAAGTATGAATAATTATAGAAAAAATTGGCTATTCCTGACAGAGTGGGTTTCATATTTGTTACTGTTTGATATGGAATGACCTTGCATAAAGTTGAGTCAGTTAGGAATATCTTTTGCACTGGTCTTGGAAGCTGCTAGGAACTCAGCTTTTATATGACCTAAACAGATGAAGTTTGAAAGAGAGCAATGAAAAGACAACATTTTGCTCTTTGAAAAGAGAGATTAAGTCAAACTCTTTGCACTTTGACTGAAAGTGAAACTGTTTTTCTTTTAATTCAAGCAATATTAAACCATGGAGTTTCTAGTTTGCAACAAGTCCTTTGAATAAGATATAAAAAGGAAAGTGATGAAACAGCCACTATAAGATCTGAGATGCTAGTCTTTGTTGAATTCTACTCAAAATATTTGGGCAGTTTTTTATGAAGATCTTCTTACTGGCCAAATTTTGGCTAGTGCTTAACATTAATGGCATTTTAATGAAACTGTTTGAGATCTGCTTTAGATAATGTATGATAAATTGATAATGTATGATCAGTTTGAAAATTATGAAACTTGACCATCAGCAAAAGAAGCTAGTTTTATGCGTTTTTATATAAAATGTAAATTCTACAAAATGCAGACCTTTCAAATCAATACCTGTGTATCCATATCTTTAACAAAATTTTAATTTTCATCTTTAGTAATCTTGAGTGCATATTTACTCATCTTATCTTTGGGATGGATGACAACTTTTGTTTGATTTAGTCATCCACTTTACATGTTTATAAATTTCTCCTTGTTGGAAATCTATTAAACATATTTAACATTACAGATATATACTTCCCTTGATTAATCTTATAGATACCTGCTTTAGCATTTCTTTTCAGCATTCATTATTTCATTATTATAATGCAAAGTGGAGCATATCATTGTGGCTGACCAATCAACTCACATCTGTTTTATTTATATTGCAGGCTGTTGAAGAGGTTGCCAAGCACCTAATCTCCATGAAAAATATATTGTTTGGTGCTGGAGGTAATGAAAAATTGAACTTCACAGTCCTGTCTGCATTTACAGCCTAATAATCTTTGCCAACTGTTACCATTGTGTTATCTTTGACATATAATCAACCGAGATACAACTTTTTGTTTGGGGGGTCCAGCCCTGATAAATAAGTATAACAACAGCCATATTTTATGAAATAAAAGTATTTTAATTTTGCTGCTTAAGTTTTTTTTTGGGGGGGGGGGGCCAAGGCCCCTGCTCCCCCCAGTATCTCGGTCCTTGCATATAATCCTGGCAAATGTATTTCTGAAGAATTTACATAAAAAATTAAAGTTGAAAAATTCTGTGAAAGAAAAAGACTGCTGTGAAGGTGTAGGGATGAGATGTCGGTCTGACATGCAGCCTTACATGTCCCTATGTTACCTATGCTTTGATGATTCATGCCAATAACCCTGCTGATTTCATATTGAGTCAGTATTGAGCTTTGGTGCAGTTCAGAACATCACTAAAATGTGAAGTGGACAAAGTCTGAGGGAATCAATTTGACAAATAGAATACTGACAACAATTCATAACATTGTACGCGATAAGAATTATTTTTAATATGAATAGGCCAAACACACTGCATATAGACTTTGCATAATGGCCTACCAGTATTCTTCATAAACAGCAATAGGCTACTTACCTTTGTTTAATGTCTATCCTTGCTTTTAAGCAAATAAAAGTCAAATGTAACTTGATTTCCTCTTTTTTCACTGGACCTTGGTTCCTGCAAACAGCTGCTAAAAGTACTGTAATCTGATGGCATCACTACTTCATAAAGCATGCTAAAAGGTCAATCTATCTTTCTCTTTTAGATCAAGAGCCACAAACAGAGCTTGTGGCACAGTTGTCACAGGAATTCTACTCACAACAGTTATTCGCCTCCCTGATAAGAAATCTCAGCAAACTAGATTTTGAGGTAATATATTAAACACGACCAGCATGTTTTTTGCCTGTTTCTATGCTGCTGTTACACTTTGTTTGATGCAATTATCTTCTGTTAGGCAAAGAAAGATGTTGTACAAATTTTCAACAACATATTGAGAAGACAAATTGGTACCAGGTCACCAACAGTGGAATATATCCATAACGAGGAACACATTTTATTCTCTCTCTTAAAAGGGTTAGTTTTTTTAGCTTTTCATTATCCACCTTCTAATTTTCTATTTGAGATATTAAAATTTTCTTATTATGATGTCTCAAACCCCTAAATTTAAAAGATCATTATAAGTTTTTTCCAATTTCTCAGAGTCAAAGTTTTCAAATGTTTATTCTTGAAGCTACTGTAGTGGAAATCCTCATATGATCAAAACAGTGTCTTTATGCTCTTGACGTCCTGACATGCTTGAAACGTGGCATGTAAGAAGATAGGCCTAGAGAGCCAGCTAAAACTATTTTAATTAACAAATCCCTTTACATATAAAGATCTCAAGTTGGTAAGAACTTGAAAACCAAAACTAACTTGAAATATGGTGTGTTTTAATTGTTTTTCATATTAGTATTAATCCAGGTGTCTAATTTTTTGCCAGGTATGAAAACCCGGATATATCATTACACTGTGGCATGATGCTTAGAGAGTGTCTGCGGCATGAGCCATTAGCAAAACTGTTGCTCCAATCCAAGGAATTCTATTCCTTTTTCAAATACGTGGAAATGTCAACATTTGACATTGCTTCAGATGCTTTCACATCTTTCAAGGTAAGTGTTTAGGAAAGTAAGTTTTAATGTCTCTATGCCAGGAATTAGATTGCATGGAATTTGCTGTATGGCCTTGAAAAGGATTTTGACAATGGCTTCACCTCTTTGCCTGAAGATTATCTAATTGTCATTTGCCTGAAAATGATCCAACTTGCAGAATCATCTGTACTGGTTTTATCTTTCTAAAGGACATTTGAATCACACATACTGCTGTTTCAGGTTTCCTTTATAATTCTTTGAAGACCTTACAAACAGGCATAAAAATAAGGATTAATAATGTGTTTAAAAGTGTTTTGTCTATGATGAATTTCAAGCTTTTATATTTCAACCAAAGGAGCCATGTGTTTGTCTGTTCATTCTTTAACATTGATCATTTCAGGTTTATAATGGTTCTTTTATCTTGAAATATTGATAACATCCTTATTCTGCAGAATCACATCTGAAAAATAAAAATTTTGAAAATTTTTCTAGGCATTTTAACTACTCAATATTTTGCAACCGTTCTGTTCCCATGTTGGTGTTGTCACATAGAAAGATTAATATTCTAAATATTTATGTAGATGTATGGATAATGGCATATCCAACTCATATTGGCAAACTCTTTTTCTCCATGGCAGTTTTACCTTTGCATATTTGTTGCACAAAAATATTGGCTGTAAACTGTTCACAGAGTGATTAAATTTCATTGTTTAGTATCGTTGGCAGAATGTATTCAATAGTAAATATCTTAAGTTGTGTTATGTCTTTACTTTCTAGGATCTTTTAACCAGACACAAAATTCTAAGTGCTGAGTTTTTGGATAAAAACTATGATCAGGTGGGCATTTTGTCAAAAATCCTTGTTTTTTATAATTGATTATGTTTTTAATATTATTTTTATTTGGTCTTTCAAAGATCTTATTATCATTAGCTAGAGGAAAATTTGCAAATTCTGTTTATCAGTCAGTTTGTCCAATCGCTGTTTTGATTTGGACCAAGTGACATCTTGCACCCTAACAAAACTAGTGGCTACAAACTAATGGCTTCAAAATCTTACAAGGCTAATGTATACCATTATCGAAGCTTCCAAGACCATGAAAAATCTGCACTCTTTGTTCAACTTCTGCTTATTGTGTCGAAATCTTAAAAGCATTTTGTTTTAAGATATAATAATTTTTCTCTTAGGTTTTTACAAATTATCGAAAACTGTTAGATTCAGAAAATTATGTAACCAAGCGACAGTCTCTGAAAGTGAGCAACTTTTATTTATTTCATTTTCACTTGCATTCTTTCATTTTTCCATTTTTAAAGTTTCAACTCTTTGGCACTTGGTTTAAAGGATCTTTTATGTGACTGTCGTTGATCATAAGCCAGGTCATTCTACTGTATTTTTACCTTAGACATAATCCCCATAAAAATTTTCACAGCAAGGAAAATGAAACAGCGAAAACGTTTTTGTGGAAAAGTTTTTGCGACCAGGTTTGACCCAGTCACTTGTAAGCTTAAGCATGTTAAACGGAGAGGAAGAAATTAAATGGAAGAGCTAGTTAAAAGAAAGGTTGCTTTATGTTTTCCGCACCATAACACGAGAGGTTTTACGTAATGGAAGAGCGAGAGACAAAGACAACGCACTCAATAAATTTGTATCCATTGATTGGTTGTAAAAATTGAGCATGTGAATCCATGTGATTATAAGCACGTGTTCTGTTACATATGTCGAGTTGAAAGACAATAAGTAAGCTATTTAGGATTTTTACACTGAGATGGTTTATAATCAATCAAACGGCCTTTAACTACTATTTCTATTTGTGACTAAACTAGTTTAATCTTTTCTTTTTTAAGCTCCTTGGAGAGTTATTGTTAGATCGGCATAATTTCTCAGTGATGACAAAATACATAGGCAATCCAGACAATTTGAAGCTTATGATGAACTTGTTGAAAGACAAAAGCCGAAACATACAGTTTGAAGCTTTTCATGTCTTCAAGGTATGTTTGTGTGTCTGTGTCATTAAAGATATGTTTCTTCTTTCATGTAACGTGATGAGTCTGCCCATAGAGATCTAGGCTTAGACACAACGAAATGGGACTTGGTTGTCCTATGCAATCTTGTTCTTTTTCAAGCCCACTAAATTAGATGCTGCGGCTAGCTGAATCATTTCTGCAGACAACATTGACAAAATTATTGATTCTATAGAGTCCTTCAAAACATCAAGGTAATGTCCTCTTTCCTACATGGGCATTCCTTGTCAACTCGACATGCTCTTGGAGTAATGAACTGTGAAATCTTTTAAATTCTGCATGTTGCAATGACACCCAAAAGTTTATCAGCGCGTTAAAATATTACTGTAAGCGCCAATTATATCAGGAACTAGATGAACAAATGTTTTCTGTGTGTTTTTGAGAATTTTGAATGCTTCACTCACTGTCGAATTTTAGCTGAATGAAATATTCGACAGTGCACTGGTAGGCAATGGTCACGGTACCAGATCCATGTTGTTCCTGGAGAATTTACAAGGGACTCTATGTAAATAACTTTTTGGCGGTAAAAAATTAAAAATAGCTGTGAAAAAAGCAAGCATTTTTAAACATATTGAAGCTTTACACCTGATATTCTGCATAACATAAACGTTAGAAAATAGATCGAACAAATCTAAGCTAGGAGCTATATATACCAAGTTTAAGATAGAGAAAGGCCAATCGGAAAAGAAAGCCCATGACTGTTGAAGTTGCTCAATCAGTGCCCCTTGCCGACAGAAAATATTGCTAACCGAGTCCATGGTATATTGAACTCCTTCTGTCTACACAATAGCGGTTTTTCTATCTTTATGTAGATAGACTCTGAAACTTCGAATGGAAACAACCGGGCTCTGCCAATAACCTTTTGCCATCAAAGTTGTTGGCACAATCTGGGTTTTTAAGTAAATGCTGTCCGATAGTAGAATCATATTCGTGACAAAACGTAACCTGATATAGCCTGGGAAATAATATAATAAAGTGATGACTGCAAATATCAGTTGTTGGAACACCCTAAACTGCCCCTCTAAATATCCAAATGTTCTTGAAATTCACACGTTTACATTGTGCCTTTTTAACCTCGCCTTGTTTTGCATCTTGTGCTTTCAAGTCGTCTCCTATATTTGGTTACTTTATAGCAATAAGATATTTTTGATTCTCCATATTTTTAGGTCTTCGTCGCAAATCCCAACAAGGCACAGCCAATACAAGACATACTCATAAAAAACAAAGATCGACTAGTGGAGTTTTTAACCATGTTTCACACAGATCGAACAGGTAAGTTTATTGGCCAATCAGTGATTGTGATAACACTCACACGCTTGATGATTGGCTGATATTGATTGACAGATGTCTTAAGCCACTTTAGTATCTCTCGATTTTTTTCAAGGTCATTCATTCTTCAGGTGCTTTGTGCATCCTTGTCATGGCGAAATGAAAGAAAGCATCATGTTCTAATTATCAGCCGTAGAATTATCGGGCATTAGCTGTACCCCCTGCTTAACTAGCTACACCCGTCCTACTTGTTTGGAACGTAAACCTGCAGCCGGGGACACCATTCTTTACACAATGTATCACAGCTGCTATATAAAGATTTGCAAATGTTTAATGGTCGTATAGAAATAACTTCAATTCCCATTCAATTTAAATTGAAATGTAGTTGTTTGCCGAAAAGTTTCATGCTGACTGAAAGATTTCTTTAGGCCCACTTTTATAGTATCTGTTTTAACTTTGCAGAGGACGAACAGTTCAATGATGAAAAAACTTACCTGATAAAGCAAATCAAAGAACTCCAGCCGGCCCAACGAAGCCAAGCTGCGTCGAACTAGCTCGATAATTTTGTCCGTTTTGTCGTAATTTTCAATTGTTTATCGTTATTAAGTTCAAAATAATAAAAAGCCTTCAGCCGTTAACTTGTAAAGTTGAGAGTCGTCGATAAAGTTTCCGAGTGCTTTGTTAACATCCTGTTAAAAGAAACAATGAATGTAGCAAGAATGTAGGGCGGAAGAAAGGACAGGTGCAACTAAAACATAGGCAGAGAATACAAAAATATGAACAATGAGTTAATACTGGAAAAGTAGTTAGTCCATATATATTGCAGTTGTGAGGAAGAACGTAAACACTGCTGATAAAATGTTGACATGCTTCCAGCTGTTCTGTGATCTCATTGGTTAGACTGACCTACTTCTACGTTGATTGGTTTAGACCGAGCTTTACCCCTCCCCTTCGAAGCATCCCTCACCCCTCGAAGCATCCAATTGTACGGATACACTGTTTTAATCAATGTAAAAGGCGTTTTCCCATTGCATTTTCCAATTCCGCAACATAGTTTCTGAAAGGGAATCCTCAACCAATAAGCTTCACAATTTAAGCTTCATTCCCGGTGAAACTGACTTTTCAATGCTAATGTCCCGTATGTTCTTGTAGGGTTGCACGGCTTTTGCATTTATTATGAGAATCTACCCAGAATAGAGTGCGTACTATCACTTTTCGTTTTTCGTGCTCTACTGTTTTGGCCTTTTCTAGCTGATTGACTTGAATTTTCACTTGAAAATATGAAAAAGATTCCCGAACCTAGCGAACCGGTTGCTTTGGTGTTTACCTGCAATAAATTAGAAACCCATTAGCCGGTATCGACCCGACTTGGTCTACATATTTTCATTTAATATCGAACTTAAACTTTAAGGCGCTCTCGAGGCTCTTTTTAATGCAAATGTGCTCTTCAACCTGCCATAAGTCTGAAATAATGAAATAACTTGACACTGCTATCCAATTTGCGGCATTTCGATCTTTAGGCCTTGGTCGTAGTTATTTTTTCATTAGACCTGTCTTCAAGTTCAAGGTTCGAAAACTGGAAAACCTTTTTTCCACAAAATAATGGTAGAAAGTAAATGCAAAAAAATACAATAGGTTTGGAAGGGAATGGTGTTCCCTATATGATCTCGACAACATTTTACACATCGAAAGGGTGTGCTAAAATATGATAAAGGAATCCACAGAGAAAATAGGGGCACAAATGGAACCAGAAAGGGAATAAATAAAACACACAGGATAAATAAACAGGCTTTCCTTTTTATGGAAATCACAACGATTTGCAAAACAACCTCTTTCTATATAAATGCATTCAAAAACTAGTTAATATCCAAAGTTTTAAATATTGTAAAGGCCATCATCAGTCAACAAGACGTGATGGGCTTTGGCTTAAATACGAAAGGGAGGATACAAACACAGGTGGTGAACTAAAAGGTCAGTCTTTGTTGGAATGTAACACGAATGTCTTTATGACTGTGAAGTTCTCCGTTGCACTGTACGGGTAATATGACAGCTTTTTGCAAAGCTAAAACGCTGACCGTAAAACAGACGGACTTGTGGCACTTTAAGCAGCAACTTGGTAGGATCGTTTTTGTACTGGGCGAAGGATTAAGTGGAAGAGGGCAGGAGAGCTACAGCCCTTTGGCACCTGATTCTTTTAAAAATCGAAAAAGTTTGATATTTCAGGTCAATGGAGCCTCCATCTCACAAAATTTGTCGGAAAATTAGTCCCCCTAGCCTTCTGTCCTCCCCCCAAAATAAATGTCCACCGGTCTTTGGAATGGGTAACCAACTTCAAGTTTCGCATCTTGTAGCCTTTCCATACGACTGACGCTTTAGTTCAACATTTACAATCTTTTATGTGACAAAAAGTAAAAAATATCTTGGAAATAAAACAAGGGAATAAAACAATACAACATGTACTTGAATCAAATATTCAATGGTATTTTACACAAGAATCGGTAGGAAAGAATAAACTATTATTTTAACGAGTTAGCCGATGAAGAGCCAAACGTTTGGACTGCTAGAAGATGACAGCTTGAAATGAATTGAATTTGTTCAGGTAACAGAAAAGAGGCCTCAAATGCACAGTGTCGCTAAAATAATTCCGATATTAACGTTTCAAGTTTAAGTGTGGTACACTTGATGTTATCTTGTTTTATGCCTTCATTTCACCTTCTGCTTTTCATTGGCAATAAATATATCGTTACGAAATTTTGTGTGCCTACACATAAAATATAGATGGCCAAAGATCAGCAGAATTTTGGCAGCTATATAGCACTTCGTAGACTCGAGAAAGCTCGATAAAGGGGTTAAGGCTTCAAGTCACATCCAAAACATCATGGTCTTCAAATCCTAAGCCTTTCCTTTCAGCTCAAAAGTTGCATTTAATGTACAAGACTGGACTGACTGTCAATACAGCAATTAAGTTACTAAGATAGCGACGTTTAAGCATCACACTTAGAGCAATATATTCTTTTCCAGATAGAGAGCTGAGTAGTTGGTTATAGAGTAAAGATATTTCTACCCGTCCCTTTCTGGGCCTAGATAAATGGATGAACTTCAAAGCTTATAATTGAAGTAGCACATGTTCTATACTTACATGATGATACCTTGAAAATAAGTAATTAACGAATACCATGAAATATACCAACTGGATCCACGACAACGAAAGTGGGAGGGAAAGAGAGACTTATTTCTTTGACTGAAGTTTTCATCCACGAGATTATTTTAGAGAGAAAATGGGTCTGTTTATCTTGAAAACAAAACAAAAGAAAAGGTTCAATGCTTTAATCATTACTAAGAAAAAGGAGAGAGTTGTGTTGATTTGGGTGCTGTATTTTAACTTATTAAGATTCATTGATTAAGATTAAATAAAAGCATTTCAAGCAGACATCTCATTAAACTTTGAATAAATTTTGCTGCTCTCTAAACCTTAAATCGGATCTTTTGTAATACAAGCAAGGCTTAATAAATAATGTTTAAATTGGAAAACGATCTACCTAACTCATTTTTGCAGGCTTCTGCAAGCTAATTTCTTAGACAAAGTCATGTAAGTCGATCACAAATCATCTCTAAATGAAGGATCTGTTTCTTCATCGTAATTCAGTTCAATTTGATATGGAAGTCCATCCGCATGCTTATTCCGTCGCATCTTTCGGTAGACAACGAAACCAATGAGAACAGCAACAACAGCAACAACGGATATAGCTACGAGAGCCGACATTGCAGCGCTTAAAGTTGAATGTCCACCAGGTGGCCTTGGTAGTAATGAGTCTTTACCTAAAATTCCCATGAAACAAAACTCGATTTCATTAGGAGGCTCAAATTGAAAAAGATATGATTTTGAAGGGGCTTTCATGGTTGCTAGCAGCTAGCACTGATCTAAAAAGAAGACTGGATCAAGCTTCTCCAGCCCAGCTTTGTTTCCACTAGACTTACTCCATGAGCCTCTGTTTCGCTACTGCCTCTGTTGTAGCGTCCGTCATGCTTCCACATTGCAGGCGCTACAAGCTTTAGGCGCGCGAGGTCCCATCATGCAGAGACGCGGACAAATTACGAGCGCTTCCTGGTGTTGATGTACGACAGGGGTGGGCAAGCTTTTTGGAGAGTGGGCCAGATCCTTCAAACGCTTTCTTTAAGCGGACAAAAATAGGAAACCCGAATTCGATAGAATTGTAATGGAAACTTTTCATTTTCGATTCAACTAAAACTACAATTACAAATTTCACTATTACAAAGGTAATTTGCAATTGGCTAGCCTGGGTTTACAAAGAAAAAGACTATTGCAAGCTTAAAAAAGAAATATAAAAAAAAGGAAAAAGCTTGTTGGTCCTTTCCACCCAAAAAAAATTTTGATATGATTTTATCATCTCGTGGAGCACCAAAATTCTTTTCCCGGCCCGGATTCTGGCCCGCAGGCTGTAGGTTGCCCACCCCTGTTGTATGAGAACATTAGCTGATTGATCCAACTTTTTTAGATCAGACGTTGCTATGTCACTTTTCCGGTGACATTAATCAGAATATTGAAATTGAATAAAAAATGATAAATCTGCATAAGAACTATAGGATGATGGCAGTGGCATAAGAGCCAATGGAAGGACTAGGGGGGAATGGGGGGGGGCACGCCCTCCATGGCAGCATCAATTTTGCATTTCGTCCAAATTCGATAAAAAAATGATTGGCAAGAAGTAAAGAACTTTGACGTGATTCTACGATGTCTTCACGTAACCATAAGTTAGTCAGCGAGGTTCGCAAAAATTAGGGTTTCCTGTTGGCAACAGGGCTTTTTCTGACAATAAAAAGGAAATGACCTAAAATTTTTATTTGACCCTCCCTCCCCATATCTTACTAGCATGCTCCTTCATTGATAAGGCGATGCTGCTGGAATCAACAGAGCTTAGCTTTAACAAGCAAAACAAATGCGGACGGCAAAATGATAAATTGTTGTTAACATTTGTGTTGAGGCGCTAATGATCACTTCTAAAGCTATGAAAAAAAATTTTAATTCGATATAGAAATTCGAAAATATGAAAATACAACAAAAGAAATACTTACAAAATGACAGAGAAATTTCTTCAAAAATTATTGGATTGACATACATCTGTTTAGAACCTCTGTTGCCATAGTTACGGTCGATCTAGAGAGGAGGTGAACACGAGCAAAGTGACATCAGGTTCTTCATTGAAAAGAAAACAATTTGAATGTATGGGAGACTACTTCAAAATTAGAGTTTAACGATATTAGTGGGTCTAGCCACGGTCCTCGATTCAAGCTTTTGAAACCAGGGTATAAAAAGTTGGGCGCCAATCTTCATTTCTCCGGGACACGTAAAACCTCACGGTGGGCTTGGTCAAATATATGTCTACACATACAAGACACTTGTGTGCATCCTTGCCACGAGCACATGCGACGAGTTGTACGTTGAAAGGTTTTAAAAGCTAAGCAAATATAGAAGGCAAGAATTATCTATGATCAAAGCAAAATTAATCACTTACAAAGATATACATCAAATTTCGATCTTCCGTATGCCTGTGGTGGTGAGTGATGCCCAAATCCAATTCATAATATCGCTCAATATTCACTGAAAGATAGCCACCAAACTGTGGAATATAACCATTCACAATCGGAGGGACTTCACGTGCTACCGCTGTTGTTTTGTTTATTCCGCCAAAGAAAAAGTCGCTATAAACCGATTATTATCGAATTCCGCATGCAGTTCGTCCTGCAGGTTTCCCATCCGCATGACAATTTCAACTTTGTGCGGTCGGCCGCATTCCACCACTGTAATATCTGTGGTCATATTAACTGTCTTTTGATGGCCAACAAGCATGTTGGAGAAGCAGCGTCGACTGTTCGGGCTCAGAACTTCGCACTTGGCTGTAATAAAAAACAAAATCAGTTTGTAATTGCAAAGATTGTGGAAAATGTTTCAAGAAAAACCAATGGAATTCGCCACAGGCAATGTTCTGATTTCAAAACAAAAATATTTGTCTTTCAGGCACACCCAAACATATTGGAAAAATTATTTCAACAGTTTGATGTTGACAATATTATTTACGTTAAAACAACTCCCATGCTAAATGCTGCATGAAACTTCTCATTCAACAATTGTCAGGTGTATGATAGAAATGAAAAAGCACCAATGGGAGCGTGTTAAAAAATCCCTTTGGGCATCGGCATTCTTTTATCAAAGAACTTTTATCAGTGAACTTACACGGTATGCACATTTCACCGAGCTCTGGGAAATAGTAGTCGTTGATTAATTGAACTGCTGATGAATCAGTACAGCCATAAAGCATCTGCAACGAGAAAAATTAAGACCGTAACTCCAAGGCTCATTTTATGATCACAATTTCTTAACAAAGCAACATAGCCAAACAACATGGCTTGTGATTTCCCATTGCTGCAGCTACTTGAAATATAACTCATGTTTCTGATGACCCATGACACAATCGACACAGTTAACGGTCGAGTGAAGTTGTCAATAAATCTATCAAAAGGCACGATACCTTGCCCAACTGCCTAAAAATACTTAGGTATTTGTGTATTTAGATGCCTGGAACCTGGGAATAGTTCAAGATTACATTTAAAAGGAAAGTAGAAAAGCTATTCGAGCCCCTCACCCATGAAGGTGGCTATAAATAAAGAAAATTCGAGTAAAAACATATTTTTTAATGAGAAGGGTTGTCAGAATTTATTGGTCAACTTACTATGACACTTGAATGAAGCGCGGTTTGATAAAATTTGGCAACTTCATTAAAAATGAAAATATGAGAAAATATGAGAGGTTTATCCTTGGGTAAACCAGGTGAATTAGCACCAGAGCCTCTGTTAAAAGATACTTCCAATCAACCCCCAACCCTACCCCTTCAGGATTAACATTCTTGTGAACGCCGCCGTGCAAAAAGTTGTGGAATTTCTCATCAAAATTCTTGCTTGGTTGGATAGATAGAAACATTACATCACTTACTGTCACCGCTAGAACGTGGTTTTCCGAGAATTCTGGCACAACATCAACTTTAAATCCACAATTTGCCGACTCTAATTTTAAAGGATGAAAAATTGTAAATATGAATAACACAAATCAAGAAAACAATGATTCAACGGAAGAACAGTACCCAGAAGAAAGCCCCCACTGTTTTTGAATTATTTTTCAAAGATTGTAAGTGAAAAGTACTATAAAACCTATCACTGCAATATCACATATGAATTATTCCTTACAAAATCTTGAACTTTTCTTGTATTGAACTGTCAAAAGTATAAATAGTTAAAACTTCGGAGTTGTATAAATCACACAAAGCAATTTATAAAACACCAATATCAAATTAAAAACAAAATTTCAAAATATCTTGTCAATCTAACGCAGTCTGATTGGTGTTTCAAAAACACAATTTTTTGACAAATAGAGCATATGAAAGACATTCTATGACAAAATCGTGGCTAGATGTAGTTTTTTATATGAATAATTAATTATCAATTGCAAATTTAAGTTAACACCATTATTTACTTACCTTAACAACATTTGAAACAAATCAATCGTTGAAAGTTTGACTATCATAATATATACCTTATTACTTTTAAAGTTGATTACTAAAATTGTCATTGCATTTTTACACTATGGCTACACAAAAATGTCTAAGACGCTCAGGTTTAAACAAAATCATAAGACAAACCACAAGTTGTACTCATAAAGTTAACATCAGTCTAATGAAGGGCTGGCAACCAATTGTTAGTCGGTGACTTGTTCTTTAAAGGCTTTTACGCATGCTTTGCGGTAGCTGTTTTCTTACGCGTGGAAAAATGGATTGTATTTGGTTTTTACATGAAGTACGACATTAGGCCAGCTATGAAAATATATTCGCAAAGTATGACGGTTGCACAAGAGCCTTTAATGTCCCGTTAGGAATAATACATCTAAGTATATACTGACTTACCGACTGGAATAAATGAGTCTGTTTTAGAAGCTGTGAACTGCCGAATGATGTGTGTGTTGTTCTTACTTGGAAAGAGAGCAACAGCCCAATAGCTCATGGGCATGGTACAAG
The DNA here is from genome assembly GCF_013076305.1 of Rhopilema esculentum. Next base: position 11,268,606 of record NW_027019322.1, read on the forward strand.
GATCCACAGAAATAAAGAATATCCCCTGACTTGATTTATCCACGCTTGAACTTGGCTTTGAAATGCAAAGTGTTGAATAATTCCCTGTCCGTTTTGATTCTTGACAAGCAGGCGATGGGTAAAAGCTGGATCCTGAGACTAAGATAATTATAATCATTGGAAAATGATCGGTCATACAAAATGGCTTTCTAAGTAATAGGGATACCATAATACATTAAGCGCCCAAAATATCGAACGTTAATATTTTCAGACGGTTGAGGCATTCGAAATTTCTACCGTCCGAAACTTTTTGTGGTCCAAAATTTTACCGTATAAATTTTTTAGCACTATAGAAAAAGCACAGCAAAGTATTTGTTATTTGAATAGAATGTTTGGCGCACAAACATTTAACTAATGTATAACCCTTTGTCATAAAATTAACCATTGTCAACATCGATATGATTATTTTGTCTCTTTTTTGATGTTGTTTGAAATGCAATAAAGAGTGTTTTTGTTTAGTCCAATTTTGTGAAAATCTTCCGAAATTTCGTTAAAAATCATCCGAAATTTTTGTCTGAAATTTTTGTCATTTAATGTAATTTAGATTATAAATGATAACTTGAATAAAACTTTCTGATAATCTTTGGCAATTATATTTAACATATTTTTTATCAGCAATTGACAAAAAGATCTTCACATTAACCAAAGATAGCAAAGGATAGGAAAACAAATCATATTAAAGATTTGATATTTTCAAAAAGCCTCTATGTTTTGCCAACAATCTTCATTTTTACAAAATGTTGAACCACCCACTAAAACATGGTGATACCCAAAACAAATTCTACATACTTTAAATTAATTTACAAACACATAGAAGGCTCAAAATATTTGTTGGCTTTGCAGATATTTGAAGTCTTCCAAGTAATTCAATTTCACATTTGATAGCCAAAAGGCAATATTTGACAGATTGAGAGAAACAGTTTGAGAGAAAAAAGCCTATTTAATAGAAAATTGTATGAACAACTTGAAATAAAATTAGCATTTCAATATGCAATAAATGCTGAAAAAAGTTTACATTTCCAGGGCCCAGGCCCATTCTGGACAGAAAATGTTGAAGGTTTCCACTTATTTTACAACATACTAAAAGCTTTTTCGTCTGACACTCCTCAGAGCATAAAACGTCAGAATAAGGTTCCGAAAGAACACGATGGAAAATATATACCCAGTTGTGGATAGAGATAGGCCAATCAGAAAAACGCAAGCACAAGACCGGTATGGTTGACCAATCAGTACCGTGAGCCTAAAGAAAAATTACCACTGGAGTCCAAGAAAGAAAACGAACTCCTTCTGTCTACACAATGGCGGCTTTTTCGTTTGTATGGAGATCGACTCCAAAACTGCTAGATGGAAGGACGACCAGGCTCTGCCAATTATCCGAAACATGTCGTCATTATAGATGATTCTGACGTCTGATTCTGCCATTTTATGCTCTGAGGAGTCTCAGACAAAAAAGCTTTTAGTATGTTGTAAAATGTTTGCTTTTTTCAAAGCCATTTTCAAATTCTGTATCGCAAAAAATTGTTTCCACTTATGCAAGTAACCATTTATTCAATAAGAAAATCTAAAATGAGCTATCTGTATACTCACAGGAATTTATACATCGTCCAAATTTCTGTGTGTAAAAATACAAGTTCAACAGTGACCTTCTGGAATTAACTCCATTATCAGTAAAGTTTCCAAGCGAAAGCTACAAAAAATAGCATTCAAGACCATCAAGTTAAAAACCATTTTACCCTGGAAAGTTATTGTATTTCGCTGTGGACACACCTTTTTTCGAACCATTGGCTTGTTCAAGGCTGTGTCTTATACATGGAAAAATTGACCTTCCCACCATTTCCTTTTTTAAGGCAAAGGGTCATTTTATAGACAAAATTTTATGATACTTGGAGCATTTATTCTCTTAATTCAAATAGCCACACATTGTAAATATAACAATAAATTGGTAAAAACACAGAAGACCACCAAACCAACAGCAGCATCTCAGTCCCCTGCCTGACCTTAAACTTTTGCTCTTTGTAGATGGGATGTCTTTTGAGAAATCAGTTGCATTTATTGAACAGCGAGATAAATTATAAACCATTGTCATTTCAAAGCAAACATCCAACATAAGGCTGACTAATTGTCCAAAAAAGTCCATGTTAACTTAAAACAAATGGTCACAAAAAGCACATAAATCTTGCTTTGCGTATTAATTTCAAACACATAAATACACAGAAATAAAAAAAAAATTTCTGGTACAATTTACTTACATTGATTGTTATTTACATAAATACAACACTGGCTATGACAAATTTGCAACCAATTATTGCAGGACAGTGAAGTTGTACAATATAAGGATTCCCAACAGAATTTAATATTGGCCAATCATTTCAAATTCTAGAGATCCTGGAGTTGCCAAAGCTTATACTAAGAACAATTGTTCAATGAAAAAATTAGAAAGTTACGAAATTGGCCAAGAGCAATCTGGCCATGACTTACATCAATATGGAGATGGCCACGCATAGCGCCAGCTGAGTGATAATGCATTTCTATCATGACGCCTACATCAGTTCTACCTGTTAGAAAATTATGAATTGCAAGTAAACCAATAAAATATACCAGGAAAATAAAATCAATTGGTGCAAACTTAAGACAAACTCTCAACTTTGCACTATCATGTTCTAAAAAGGCTTGAAATATGTCCCATTTGGTGAGACTTTAAAAATGTTCAGAGGTGGAACAATAATCACTACAATGCAGGCTGAACTCACAGGAAAAATTTTAAGTCAAAACTGAATTAGACATTCAATGAATGCAAAGATTAGACTTACCAAATGAGAGAGGTTTTGAAATGTCCTTAGATGTTGTTATGTCATACTTCTTTATTGATTTAGATGTGTTTATAATTGTTAATCCAACTGGAGATACTGAAAATGGATCTTCCATTTCATGGCAGGGTGAAACAGAGACAAAAAAGACAGCATCGTCATAGATACATAAAGCATCAAATGCTCCCAGTTTACCACAAAAGCTTGCCAAAGATGTTGCGAATACTGATGCTAAAATAATATTGATACATAGTATATAATGAGATATATTGAGGTACCTTTCTTGTCAAAGAAAGCTTACATGCCTACCAAAGATTAAATCTTGGGACTGCTTCTAAAAATATGGTGATATCGCATGCACTTTGCAAAGATTACTTTTTATCAAAAACATTGCATTGTTGCCCCAGGAATCATCGTGAAATTGAAGCATTCACCATTTAGGGCATTGTGTGACACAAAATACAGGTTAAAATGTGGAAAACTCTCTGTGCTGGTCGAGTGGGATGAAAAAGCCACTTAATCTGCCTCCCCATTGTTACCATAACAAGAAGTAATTTTTAGATTGAAAACGTGTTAATAGTCTAATACAAATTTTTGTTGGGATCAAAATAATAGAAGTTTCTTTTATGGGTGTCTATAACACTTGAAAGACAAGCTTTAGAATACTTTGATATGACAAAGTTTAAAAATCAGACGGAAAGCTGGTAACATCAATAGTACTGATTTTACTGCTTTTCCGCATGATTTAAACCAGAAGTTAGAAATTGCACTCCTGGATGAAAAATTTAGCATTGAGGCGTATAATCAGCGGCACACATCGAAAAAAATTTATGGAGAGGCCTGGAGGGAAACATCAGATAAAGATCCAAATAAGGATGGTATTCAAGTACCAAGAAGGATAATTTTATAAGTTAGAATCAATAGGCTACAGAAACAGCTCTGCATGACACAGGTCTTGCCTGCAAAGCATGTTGATCTAGTGGGAGCACTGAAGTGCACCTTGGAGAGCAACTTATTGTGCCTCTAAAAACATACTAATTGTATTGCCACAAAGCAAAATAATGTTAATTAAAAATAACACTGAGCAAACTTAAAACCCCTTTCAAATGACAATATTATCATTTTTTGAGAAAATTTAATAGCAAAAGTTAATGCCACAAATCTTTTGATGACACTTTACATCTGGCTGCCAATTGTGACATTTCATATCAAGGCCACATTTACCCAGGTCTGCACTTTAGTGCTCCAGCAGGAGAGCTAAGCCCCCTGTCGATGCCAAGAGAGAAGGAGCTTGCTGATCTCTTCAATATTTTTATAGCAACATTTTGCGTGAGAGCCCCTTTTGTTCTTATTTTAGCAACTATCATTATCATTGAATTGGTACAAGTCGAACATTAGCATGAATTTAATAATAAATAACTCTCTATTAAATATAATAAACAGAACAATGAGGTATGTGACCTCATCCACGTGGATGTTGACAATTAATAGTTTCTGAAGGTTGGTGCAGGACCAATCTTTTCAACTCGAACAAGTAGTGATGGGAGAGTATTTTGGCAGATTCTCGCATATGACTGCTGACATGGAATGGTTAGGGTAGTTTTTATTTTCATTCAGCAGGAAAGGCGATTGTGCGCAAATTGCAATTGCGAGTAAATGTGGATCATCACCTTTTACAGCATTGAATTTATGCTTTGCACAGTTGAAAAGTTAGCTTGTATCGATGTTGCATTCAAAATATGAGTTCTGAAGTGGCACATTTATATTCAAAATGGTCATTTGATTAGTGTATGTATCTGAAATTTCATATTCAGGTAACATTATTATTTATGGCATATTATTTTTGACAGTTTCATATTATTTTTTTTAGGTTTTTCTCACAAATTTCAACCCTGAAGTGATAAAAGGAAATGATCAAGCAGCAACCTATTTGACAGGGCTGTCGTGGAATGTTTTTAAAATCATTTGTGATTTTATAACCCCATCACTAAAGGAACCAATCAAGAATTTGCCAGTGAGAAACCAGATATTGATGGTGTTGGTCCGGTTGAGATTGAATTTGCCCTTTGAATATTTAAGTTATCAGACTGGTATATCACAAAGCACAGTCAATGCAACATTTCAAAAGATTATTGATTTGATGTATGCAAAGCTTGGGTTTCTTGTTTGTTGGCCAGACAGAGATCATATTAGAAAAACTCTGCCTCCAGTTTTCAAGCAAAATTTTCCCAGGCTTACAAGCATCATAGATTGCTTTGAGATTTTTATTGATCGTCCAAAGAATTTGAAACAGCGTGCTCAGGTATACTCAAATTATAAAAAACATAGTACAGTTAAGTACTTAATAAGCTGTAGCCCTCTTGGAGCAGTAACCTTTTTGTCTGATGGCTGGGGTGGGAGAGCCACTGATGTCCAAATTGTACGATCATCTGGATTTATAAGCAGAAAGTATCACCTGCCAGGTGATCAAATACTTGCTGACAGAGGATTTCTTCTTAAGGATGACTTTGCTGTCGCATGTAGTGCTGAGCTAATTACACCAGCATTCACAAAAGGCAAAACACAACTTAGTGCTGAAGAAGTTGAATCTTCAAGAAGAATATCAAGTGTAAGGATTCACATTGAAAGAGTTATTGGACAATTAAAAAACAGATTTAAAATATTGCAAGGGCCTCTACCATTAACTTTAGTTAAATCTCCTAGAAATGAAATATTATCTGAAACACCTAATATTGATAAGCTTGTTAAAGTTTGCTCTGCCTTAATTAATCTATCTACTGGAGTTGTATTAAAAGAAAAAGATATTAAGTAGATTTACAAATATAAAATATAACTGAATGTTTCATGCTACTTTGTCTCACTCCTTTTCTTCTTCTTGCAATCTTTGCAATACCAAGCTCCTCGTGGTGGTCTCTTCAGCTTGGGCCTTGCACATTGAAAATGAATCCATTGATACTGACATGACGGGTTGTCACATCCTACCATTGGTTCGATATCGTCACAAGGCTTCTGGCAGTAGCAGTAAACTGGGGCTACCTCTTGTTGATTCTTTGAAGCTGTTTCGTTTTCAAGTGATCTGGTCACAAGCTCCTTACAAATGATTTTGTGATAGAAATCAACAAGGTGATTTACACTTTGAAAAAAATTATAATCATATGTAATTATATTTGCCTTACAAAAATTTGGTCCCCATACAACAAAATGACAATAGTGAACTTTGTACACATGCATCTGCATTTGCACCTGTGTCATATATTTATGGTCGCTCTTCAAAACCTGATTATCATCAAGGCAAAATGTTTTATCTTTGCAACACTCCTCAATAGTTGCAGTGTCTTTGTGCTTAAAGGGGCACTTCACTTCTATTAAAAAACTTCCATGGCAATCGCAATACCCAACTGCATCTGCTGATGCCCCAAGGAAATGGAATTCTGCATCTAATTTCAAGCCTGATTTTTCAATGCTTACATTTTTATGGGATGCTTTCAGTTGCCTTTCATAATCCTTCAGGGCCACATCTTCATTATCTTGACCCCAGAGCACTGAGGGTACATTTAGAGGTTTTGGTTCACAACATATCTTGCGGACAACAGTCTTTGATGGGTTGTTCATATTGGTGTGCAGCACCTCATGTGCAACTGAAGCAGTTATCCTCCCGATCCTCAGCTCCCTCCATGCAAGAGAATTTCTTTGTCCCCTTGTAGATTTTTCAACAAAATCTCTGTCTTGCTCATTTAATTTAATGGAAGAGAGTTCTTCAATTTTAGCATCAACCCCACTGCCATCTACAGAGAAATATTCTCTTAGTGGTCTGGGTATTCTTGGTTCTGCTGGTAAATTTTCCTTAAAATGAAATATGCTGGAATTCCCTGCAAATAGGCTGAGACATACTGGCTGCTCTTGTGGCTCTAAGCTTGATAGCTGGTCAAGAAGTGTTCCTTTTTCTTGCTCTGATGCATCAGCAAATTGATAAGCATGACGCTTATTCAGCTCTTTTTTTCTGTAAAACTGAATATCCCTCAGAGGCTCCCCCTCAACAGATTTTACGAAATCATTATTCCAAATACATGGCTGATCAGTGCAGGCTGATGTTGTGTATCCAAGTCGTACAGCAGCCTCAACTTTAAACATTAAAGCACCAATGTGAGAACAGGCCTCCCCAAGCCTAAAAAATTAAATGTTTCTCAGTATATATGATGTTGATCAGCAAGTTAAAAAAATTGTCATAAACATTTCATTATATCCATCCATGTATTGGCATAAATATACATAGTAACCAAATAAAGCTAATCAGAGCCTACTATAGAGTAAAATTGTTCACAAAGGAAAAAATATGAATATATTACGTATAGAATAATGAGTTGGAAATAGATATATATATTCAGATTATAAAGTAGCTTTATTTATGCCCTTAATGATTACTTAGGTATTACAATATATCTTTCTCATAAGTAAACATACCCTGCCATACAATTGCAGTGAGCAGAAATTATTGTTCCATCATTACTGGCTGCAAACCATGGCCTCAATGGCAGCTCGTTCATCCGTTGAGAGTGCTTTACATTGGCAGACATTAAAGATACATGCTTGTCTATTTTGTGTAAATAGACAGTATCTACCCATCCAGATTGGAAATGGTTGTAACCATCTAGCCCCTTCCGTGATTTTATCTGTTTCCTTGAAAAGGCACCTGAACAAGAAAAGAACAGAACAGCGTTGGTTAAAGTAAGACCTTTAGTTCATTTGGGTTTTGTTCATAAACTGTCAAATACTATGAAAAAACTATTTCATTACATTGAATTTTTGAAGCAAAAACAAATCACTTAAGCAATCAAAAACGTAAAAGTATGCTCTTACCAGGTGTATTCATCAAATATTCATAAATATCCGGGTATTCGACGTTAGGCCAGTCAGCAGGCGCATTCACCCAAACGTCAGCCGGCAGCCGGTACGGGCATTCTTTGAGTTTAATTGCTTTAATTTTCTGCAAATATCGACTCTTAGCTTCTCCATCTAGCGTATCGAAGTATTCGTAAGACATTTTCTACGCCGAACTAACAAATACAAGCAGTGCAAGTAGTGCGCGTGGTACTGTCCTCCACGTTCGAGAACAACTGTTTTCACCCCAGTAAATATCGTCGCGCATGGCAACGCTTAGTGTTACGTCACGCCGAATCGGTCTATGCCACACTTTAGGACCGGGTTTCCAATGTGTACGGACAACAGCAACAACTCATCTAAGACCACATGGAAACAAATTTCAATACCGTAAATCCTCGAATTGCCCCCCCCCCTTCGAGAAAGCCCCCCCCTTCGAGAAAGCACCCCCCAACTCGAATTAGCCCACACCCTATAACTGCAATTTGTCAATAAGCCTTTCTCTTGAATAGTATATTCTTGAATTAGACCCCTTAATTTGATGATTTTTGCCACCTGAAGTTGCCCTTGGCGTTTTTTTGAATTACTCTTTTTTACAAGAAACAAAGGTCGATATTGAGTACTCCAGTTTCTGGACATTTCAATACTCGTTGATTCATAAGAGTTTCTTAAATTATGATGCCATAAATGATGTTATGAAGTGTTCGTGAAAGGGCCCGCGCCACGAATTTGAAAGTGGGGGTTCAAGGCTAAAAAAGCAGGAAGCCAAGACATCTGACCCCTTATACTACAACTTTAAACTACTTGCTTCGCAAAAAAGTTGGGGGACCAGACCATGACCATCCCGGCCCCCTGGTGGCGCGGGCCCTCCGTGACTTTTTTATCACGTCAAGAGATTCGCTTCCGTTCTGATGCTGTATTTAGATGCGGGAAGTATATTTCTATCCCCTGTGTCTTAATTTCTAGGCCAACAGTGCAATCAGGTTCTTGGATTTTACAAAATCTCGTTGTTCTCAGTTTTATCACGATTTGATAGTTTCTTAATATTTTTGCTTCGAGTACTGATGAAGTTTCTTATTTTTTTCTGACTGTCCACTACTCATTTCTTTTAGCCAGTTTCTTAAAAAAAATGAGTGTACCACTAAAATTCATACTTTTGGTAATAATTTATTAAATGCTCGTAAAGGAATTCCTACAAAAATAAACGAGGTCTTTTAATAATGTCTCCTTAATGTCTACAACAATTTTATAAGCCACTCTCCTTGTATAAGCCCCCATCCAAAAAAAATAAAAAATAGATAAGCCCCAGGAGGCTAATTTGAGGATTTACGGTAGGTCTAGAATTTCCTTTTCAAGGGCTATTGTGATTCACAACTGGCGAATACAAGTTTTTTGCATTCATATTCTCAAAGTTAAATATCTATTTGCCTTTTCCTGTACATTTCATTGATATAGCACCCAGTATGACAACACCCTGATCAGAGGGCCTTTGATAAGGGGGGTCAGGGGGAGGGGCTATGGCCCCCCACTTTTCTGCAAAACAATATAAATTTTCACAGAATCTTTTGTTATAGGTGCTAAATTTTCCCTTGTCCCCCTCTACTTTCCAACCTGTGTCGGAGCCCATGGATAATTTAATCTTTCAGTAGCTTTTTGTAGTAAAGCATTTGTTATAATCCAGCTGTTACCCCCCCCCCCCCGTCATGGGCTTGTACTTGTCTTGGCCTATTGATACCCTTAATGGACGTATCGTCCTCATAGTGTCTTCAAGAAATCTTTTAGGAAGTGTTTTTGGAATTTTTGGAAGTTTTACGTTGAATAAAAAAGCGAGAGAAAGCTGTAATTTTCAATTTCTTGTGACATTTTTGTTGAAAAGTCACCTTTCATTGAAATTGGGTGGGGTCCTTCCCCGTTGCTCTTCCTGTTTGTTTAAGAAATATATATCAACAAAGAACAAATGTTTTGATCAGAAGTGCCAAAAAACAGTAGTTGATCAACAAACTGAAAAAGGTGCAAGCATTTTATGACATAAATTTTTATTTCAAACTCTTGAAAATGCAGCTGGTTCCCCCTTCCCTTTTCCAATCAGCTGTTGCAGAGAGAAATTATGTGGTCAATTTTTTGCCAGCATAGCAAAGTTCTTGAAGCGTATTCAGAGTATAAAAATATAAATGAGAAATAATATTTTGAATATTCATTCACAAAAAATTGACAAAATTAATCTAAATATCATAAAATGATAATTGCTCTCAATAAAAACAATCATCACCACTGTATTTCCATGACCTTTTCCAAATAATCTAATTGAATCAAAAAATTTCAGTATATTTCTTTGAAGGTTCCTTATGCTTCTTCAAATGCAGGGAAACCCCAATCCTCTGGCTTATAATTTTCTAAAGAACCTAAAACTAAATCAGCATTGTTATACATGCTACTGTCCATTCTTTCATCAGGAACCATGACAACGGCCATCCCAGCACTCTTTGCTGCAATCACTCCATTTGGTGCATCTTCAAATACTAATACACTACCGGGCTCGGGAGTGTCTTTGAATTTTCTTGCAGTAACTAAGAACACTTCAGGGTTAGGCTTTCCATGCGTAACTTCTGGATCATCACCTAAAGTCTTGATTTCAAAGAGTGAAAAAAAGTCCCTATGATTCTGTGTCTTTGTTTCAAAGTCTGTGGTAAAAGATCCTGAAGCTAAGGCAATAGGAATTTTGCATTTCAGCAAATGTTTTACTAGCTTTTCTGCACCTGAAGAAATACAATGAACAGAAGGTAATAACATGAAAAAACTGCAATATATTTGCTTCAAATAATATTTTAATTTGCTAAAAATGCAACATGTCTGAAACTCAGAGTCAACAATGAAGAACAACAATCACCAAAAACTATAGAAAGAATGACTACTGAAGTGAAAATTTATGATCCTATCAAATTTTTTCCAAAATGAAAAATTATTTTTAGTTTTTTTTATTTTGTTGATAGGTTTATCATAGACTTTGACACAAATGAAAATAGCTGTAAGGTTGAATTTGGATACTTCTGAACACAGAAATAGGAGACTCTTACCAGGCAAAATGTTACAAGTTGGAAATAGTTCCTTTTTATGCTTCTTGGTTTCCTGTAAAAACTCTTCTGGTGTAATTGGAAGCTTCAACTCATCAACAAAAACCTGTGCAGACTTTAGTCCTGGCATTCCCATCATTTTTACTTTAATCTCCCATGTGAAGTTTTTTCCATATTTTGATGCGATCCTTTGCATAATTTCTGTGTATATCCTTTCAGTGTCTAAAAACAGATACAGTTAACAGAGCAATTGTGTATTAAGGCAACGAAGGCCAACCCAAAAAAGGAATTGGGTTAAAATAAAAGTAAATTTTGAAGGAGAAAAGAGTAGTCACTACCACCTAGTAATAACTTCAACCACACATTGGGGTCTCCTAAATAAATGAGGCACCCAACACCTACCCTTTTCCCAAAATATCAAACCCTTCCCTTTTATAGTCATATCTACCCACGTTTTCACCCACTCCACCTTTAGTGGAATTTGAATCGTTTTTAACTTTTATTTAAGAAAACAACAAGGTAACTGCAATACTTTTAAAATTTCATGTGCATATTACTGATTAAACTACCTACAGTTAATTTACAATACTATGATAAAGATACTATTGTGCAAAAACTGTAACTATCCCATTGCCTTGCATACTAAAAACTATAAATGCTCCTCAGTGGTCGCATAGAATGTAATTCAGGCCTTGCAAGGAGCCTAAAAAGTTCTAGGAGCTTGATTGATCAAGCACCTAACATGTTCATGCTGTCTACAAATTAAATACAAAAAACCATATTTTGTTATTGATGATATTTAATGATGCCCAATTGAGCATCTAGAAAGTTAAAGGTGCTCAGTTTGTCAAGCGCCTGCTTTCTGCTTCTGACAAGGCCTGATGTGACTGGGGTTAAAAATGACCTTTTAGTCAAACGGACCAGTTTTGCAGATAAAGGAGTCAATTAAAGTATGTTTTTGTGCAGTTCGTTTGCATAGCTGTGATTACCATTTATTATAAAAGGTGCATCAGAAGATTACTTAAAAGGTTGGTTAATTCAACAGTTGGTTGTGTTAAATCTATAACTAGCAAGAAGATCTCATTACTGCATGTGAAATTAAGAGCAGAGCTTCAAGAAATGCTCATATCAACAAAACGTAAGACACATTGTGTTTAAAGTGTCTTGAAAATTGTACCTTAATTTGTGAAAATTTAATTTGCTTAGACAGGCCTGGCCATTTAAGGAGAGCCATAGATCTTGCTCCCCTCCAGTCTTTCCTCAAATGCAGGTGGGGAGCTACAGATTACTCCCCTTAACTGCTCTAATAAGTAAATTAGGGGGCCTTAGCCCCCCTCCACATTTTTGCAAAACAATAGAGTTTTTTCAAAATCTTTTGTTATGGGTGTTAAATTTTCCCTCTGGCCCCCCCCCCTACTTTTCAACCTTTGTCTGAGCCCATGTGTATGAGTTTTGAGGCCACAACCTGAAGATCATACTAAAGCAAAAAGGTAAGGGGGCTATAACGTCAGCTTTCCTTGATATGATACTGTCAAGGAGCTAATAAGCAGCCATAGTGGGCCGGAGCTGTACGGCTCATGCAAATTGTACGGCTCATGTCAAATATGTACGGCTCATGTCGAATTTTCAAAATCGATAAGCAAACACAAAACCGTAGCCAATGCACAATATTAATGTATCAAAATGTTCCCCTATCTTTCAAGAATAATTTCCAGTGTTTTTCGAACAGTTTAATCGCACAACTACCTAAGAATTTTCAAGAATACTACCACGACATCTTGCGATTCGCAAACAAATAATGGCTCCCACGGCTAAGTGTCGACCTAAGGTGGCTTCGAATATGGGGATTCCCTCTGTTCTAGCAACGAGCAAGTAACCTCAAAAACAGCAAGATTTCAACCAAAATAAAACCGTTTTTTACAAAATTATTATTGGATCCCCGTGCCATTCAACCTTTTTAACAAGTTTATTTAAAAATATTAGAGTTCTGAGGGTTGCATTAATCACCCACCATGTTCGGGGTTTCTGGCGGAGGGCGGAGCTGGCTCCGTGTACGGCTCATGCAAGAACCGAAAATTCACGCTAACGGGTGAAGTTAAACCGTTTTTTACAAAATAAATGCTGGATCCCCGTGCAATTCAACCTTTTTAACAAGTTTATTTAAAGATTTTAGGGTTTTGAGGGTAGGGTTAATCACCCACCATGTTCGGGGTCGACACTTAGTTTCTGGCGGAGCTGGCTCCGTGTACGGCTCATGCAAGAACCGAAAATTCTCGCTAACGGGTGAAGTTAAACCGTTTATTACAAAATAAATGCTGGATCCCCGTGCAATTCAACCTTTTTACAAGTTTATTTAAAGATTTTAGGGTTCTGAGGGTTGCATTAATCACCCACCATGTTCGGGGTCGACACTTAGTTTCTGGCGGAGGGCGGAGCTGGCTCCGTGTACGGCTCATGCAAGAACCGAAAATTCACGCTAACGGGTGAAGTTAAACCGTTTTTTAGAAAATAAATGATGGATCCCCGTGCCATTCAACCTTTTTAACAAGTTTATTTAAAAATATTAGAGTTCTGAGGGTTGCATTAATCACCCACCATGTTCGGGGTCGACACTTAGTTTTTGGCGGAGCTGGCTCCGTGTACGGCTCATGCAAGAATCGAAAATTCACGCTAACGGGTGAAGTTAAACAGTTTTTTACAAAATAAATGATGGATCCCCGTGCAATTACACCTTTTTAACAAGTTTATTTAAAGATTTTAGAGTTCTGAGGGTTGCATTAATCACCCACCATGTTCGGGGTCGACACTTAGTTTCTGGCGGAGCTGGCTCCGTGTACGGCTCATGCAAGAACCGAAAATTCACGCTAACGGGTGAAGTTAAACAGTTTTTTACAAAATAAATGATGGATCCCCGTGCAATTACACCTTTTTAACAAGTTTATTTAAAGA
>NW_027019322.1:11282449-11407338 GCF_013076305.1 Rhopilema esculentum
GATCTGAAAAGACGAGGTGCAGGTTTTGAGATTCTGAATGATGGCATTAGTATTATGGTCGTGAAAATGAACTTCAAGCTTCACTCACATTTGTATGACATCCTTTTTATTCAGCCATAGTGGGCCGGAGCTGTACGGCTCATGCAAATTGTACGGCTCATGTCAAATATGTACGGCTCATGTCGAATTTTCAAAATCGATAAGCAAACACAAAACCGTAGCCAATGCACAATATTAATGTATCAAAATGTTCCCCTATCTTTCAAGAATAATTTCCAGTGTTTTTCGAACAGTTTAATCGCACAACTACCTAAGAATTTTCAAGAATACTACCACGACATCTTGCGATTCGCAAACAAATAATGGCTCCCACGGCTAAGTGTCGACCTAAGGTGGCTTCGAATATGGGGATTCCCTCTGTTCTAGCAACGAGCAAGTAACCTCAAAAACAGCAAGATTTCAACCAAAATAAAACCGTTTTTTACAAAATTATTATTGGATCCCCGTGCCATTCAACCTTTTTAACAAGTTTATTTAAAAATATTAGAGTTCTGAGGGTTGCATTAATCACCCACCATGTTCGGGGTCGACACTTAGTTTCTGGCGGAGGGCGGAGCTGGCTCCGTGTACGGCTCATGCAAGAATCGAAAATTCACGCTAACGGGTGAAGTTAAACCGTTTTTTACAAAATAAATGCTGGATCCCCGTGCAATTCAACCTTTTTAACAAGTTTATTTAAAGATTTTAGGGTTTTGAGGGTTGGGTTAATCACCCACCATGTTCGGGGTCGACACTTAGTTTCTGGCGGAGGGCGGAGCTGGCTCCGTGTACGGCTCATGCAAGAACCGAAAATTCACGCTAACGGGTGAAGTTAAACCGTTTTTTAGAAAATAAATGATGGATCCCCGTGCAATTACACCTTTTTAACAAGTTTATTTAAAGATTTTAGGGTTTTGAGGGTTGGGTTAATCACCCACCATGTTCGGGGTCGACACTTAGTTTCTGGCGGAGGGCGGAGCTGGCTCCGTGTACGGCTCATGCAAGAACCGAAAATTCACGTTAACGGGTAAAGTTAAACAGTTTTTTACAAAATAAATGATGGATCCCCGTGCAATTCAACCTTTTTAACAAGTTTATTTAAAGATTTTAGGGTTTTGAGGGTTGCATTAATCACCCACCATGTTCGGGGTCGACACTTAGTTTCTGGCGGAGCTGGCTCCGTGTACGGCTCATGCAAGAACCGAAAATTCACGCTAACGGGTGAAGTTAAACCGTTTTTTAGAAAATAAATGATGGATCCCCGTGCAATTACACCTTTTTAACAAGTTTATTTAAAGATTTTAGGGTTTTGAGGGTTGGGTTAATCACCCACCATGTTCGGGGTCGACACTTAGTTTCTGGCGGAGGGCGGAGCTGGCTCCGTGTACGGCTCATGCAAGAACCGAAAATTCACGTTAACGGGTAAAGTTAAACAGTTTTTTACAAAATAAATGATGGATCCCCGTGCAATTCAACCTTTTTAACAAGTTTATTTAAAGATTTTAGAGTTCTGAGGGTTGCATTAATCACCCACAATGTTCGGGGAGAATAATCAACTGCGAAAAACTTTTGAAAAGACAGGAAAGTGAAACAAGTAAATGCATGCATGATCAATATTCTTTTTTAAGAAGAGAAATACATGAGCTAGATGATAAAAAGTGTTTGTAGAATAAGTCTTTTCAATTCTAATAAAGTTATATATAACTACGATCGTCGATAAATTCGTCGATAACAATTCGATAACTACATTTACAATCGTCGATAACTTCGCGTTGCTACCTCCAAAGATATACATGGAAGAATTTCGTTTTCGCTCTTCCAGTTCTACTTACAACTATTTGAGAAACAGTTCATTTAGTGACATTCTCTTTGCGACTTTTAATAACACGTATGTACAAAAAGCAGCAATATTATATCAAACTTCATGTAAATTTATTTTCTGCTTCAAAGACTTTTAGCAAGTATTGTTCTTGGGTTAATATCCCATACCAAAATACAATGATTTTACATAAAGCTAACCATCTGAATACAAGAAGCATTTGATTAATCTTGCTGTACCAGTTTGACGAAAGATACTGCATTTCCCACCAGTTAACAATCACTTTCGTTTGACGATGAGCTATCTTTTGGACGTATAGATTTGACTTTGTCAAGAAGTTCCTTAAAACTTGGTTTTTTGACAGTTTTTTTCTTACATGGCCGTTTTTTTCTAGTTGTTGCCTTAACACCCCGCTTTGCCTTTTTGTGCGATCTCTCTAGCAATGTCATGTTGTCATATTCATCGCTGTCACTCAAAACACGTTTAATTGGACGTTTCAATTTCTTGCATTTTCTACATAGCCATGGGGATGAGTGAATATCTTCTTCGCAATCACAGTGATACCAAGATTTGCAAGAGGAACAACAAATCATTTTAGTTTTCATGTCAGGCAAGTTGCAGTGGCAATAAAAAGAAGGTTTAATGATGAATTTAGTTCCTGACGACTCTCTGGGAGAGTTAACAAATTGTATGCCTTCAAATGTTTTGCTTCTTAAAGCTTTAATGAGATGTTTTCTCAAGTTCTTTAAATTGAAATATGTTACTTGAGGGTCCATTTTGCGACATAAACATAGTGCAAAGAATATGGCAGCTATTCCGCTATCTGAATCTCTAAGACTGGAAACCGTATCAGCAACATGAATCTCAAATTTGTCGTTTTTTGGATGCCTAAGCCTTGCCGCATAAGCCTCGATCGAAATATCATATTTGCATTCTCTTTTATTATTCGAAAGATGATTCCTTGAAAGGCTGTCATACAAGTGGATTTGTTTATCTGAAGATACCATATTTGATAAAGTTCCCCAATCAGTATATTTTTTGGAATCATTTAGTGGTATAATTTGTATAAACCTATTGCCAGAGCCCCAAACAGTCAATAAGTCAGATATTTGATGGAGTCCTTCCACATTTTGGAATTCGCGCCGCATTACACCCATGGCAGCATTGATAATCGAAGAGGATACTGGCAAACCCAAATCAATATCATGCAGATGATTTTCGTTGAGATCAAAGGGTGCATGATCGGACGATGTAACCTTATTTTCACTTGAAAATGACGTAACATGTACGAAATCATGTCCGCAACCACTACCTGTATTTTCGTCAAACCTCTTAGCTGTTCCGGCTTCGTCGTTGGTAACAAAAACAATACTATCATCTATGTTATCAGCAAGAATGCTGTTTTCTGTTATTTGAAAAAAAATTTCATTTGTTGAAATTGCAGTGTAACTTTGGTTAGGAGAAGGTAATTTTGAGGAAGCCCTACTGCTGTCCTTACCTCTATTGACACCACTGGGCGAGGAAGTCCAATTCTTCGCACTGCCCTCATGCAAGAATCCATTGACAAATTCTTCGTAATCAGGGACTAAAGCAGGCTCTTCAACAGTCAAAAAATTAGATTGTGCCTCGTTGGGTCCCTTGTTGGAATCATTGGATCGCATTGATTCGAAGAATTTGTCATTGGAATCTTGTCTGTCACTGCATTTATCTCTTGTCAAATCAGAATAATCCCTCCCTTTTCCACTTGTATGGCAAAATATTGCGCGTCCAAAGAGGTCATACCTAACGTTGAGTTTGGTCCTTTTTTCCATTTCTGAAACGACAAATAGATTTCTAGATTCATTCACTAAATCAATAATCGAGCGAAACATGAAACTGTGGTTGGATGGTGACATTTTATTTAAAAAATACCTGTTTAAATTAAACGAGCCATGGATTTGCTCTGCAACCTGACTATTGATTTGACCCGAAAGTTCCTTAACACAAGCTATACGGCGGAGAGCTTCGACTTCATTAGAGGTATTTTTTTCGTGGAGTCGGTCGAAAAGTGCTAAATGGTGTGCACTACCTGTTACTGGGTGAGAATTAGGTTCTAAATTTCTGTTTGTGTTACAATCTGAATTTATCCAAGGAAAGGATACCTGTAATGTTCCGTCATTTGCCATTTGCACATTCTCATTTGTTGACTCAGCGGCTCGGCCATCGTTTGGTGAGAAAAATCCAATGAACTTTCTGTTAGCAAATGCTGATACGATGTGGGCCATATCATTTATAAATATGTTTGGCCTATGCCGGAGTCCACGTAAAATATCTAAATAATCTCGGGGGCTCTCGGAACGAAGCAGAAATTTAATGGCATAGATAATTCCATGCTGACATGCGACTGTCAACCATCCACCAGAAAACCCAAACATTTTCCTAAATATTTTATTGAATTTTATATTATTCTTTCCCAAACCTGTTTTGATACGATTTATTATATCTAATTTTGATCCTTTTGCGGCCACTCCTAGTTTTTTAGCAAGTAACCTGACCTCTTTGGACGTGCTTTCAAATAA
The DNA here is from genome assembly GCF_013076305.1 of Rhopilema esculentum. The sequence continues at coordinate 11,286,866 of NW_027019322.1, forward strand.
AGTTTCTAACAGACGTTCTTCCGACATTTCCCTACACTCTATTTCAATGTCGTCATTTTCGGCATGAACTTTCTGATGCTCCGAATTATAAATAACGTCGCCAATTCTACTTTTCTCACCAATATATGGAGCCCAATTGGATAATTTAGGAGATACCGTCATTTCATTTACCTTGCGTCCTCGACATCCCCTGCTCACCATTTCCATTGTAACATCATCCCAAAACTTTTTGCAGTCTACTTCATCTGCATCTGAATAATTTTGTTCCTCAGTTTTTTCATCGGGTTCCCTGTACTTAAAAGCGACTTTGCGATTAACGTCGGCTATAAGAATATGTGGGTAATAGCCACATTCGACACAGTTGAATTCGTACGTGCGATTGCTAAGGCTTTCAAAATGTAAATACGAATTTAGAATTAAATTACTATCGAGTTTTGTCTTCAGCAATCCCTCAGCAAATGCACATACTTTTCCAACCGCCATATGATTTTTCAAGCATTCACGCAGGAGATTGCAGAAGTCTAGCCCTATCAAAAAAATATCGTCAAAATTGTGGACCCCATCCTTATATTCTTCATATCTATAGTAACTGTCACATTGTTCACATTTGGCAAAAAAGGTTTCGATCCAATCTAGAAATCCTGTTAGAGTCAATACTCTTGCATTCCGGGTTATCCTAACTGGGCGGCTCAGTTTTGTCTTACAAATAAGGCATTCAGTCTCAATTGGTTTAAAATATCTTGGTATATCTTTTTTTGATACCTTAACAAATTCATCTGGGAGCGGGAAAGGAATAGTTTTTTTTGAAAGGGAATACTTTATCATATTTTGTACAGCATTTGGTGACTTTGGTGGATACAACAAATCTTGAGGTTGTTTACATGTTTCGTCGTTGATTTCTTGCGTATTTGTTAAAAAGGTGTAATTGCACGGGGATCCATCATTTATTTTCTAAAAAACGGTTTAACTTCACCCGTTAGCGTGAATTTTCGGTTCTTGCATGAGCCGTACACGGAGCCAGCTCCGCCAGAAACCAAGTGTCGACCCCGAACATGGTGGGTGATTAATGCAACCCTCAAAACCCTAAAATCTTTAAATAAACTTGTTAAAAAGGTTGAATTGCACGGGGATCCATCATTTATTTTGTAAAAAACTGTTTAACTTTACCCGTTAACGTGAATTTTCGGTTCTTGCATGAGCCGTACACGGAGCCAGCTCCGCCAGAAACTAAGTGTCGACCCCGAACATGGTGGGTGATTAATGCAACCCTCAGAACTCTAATATTTTTAAATAAACTTGTTAAAAAGGTTGAATGGCACGGGGATCCAATAATAATTTTGTAAAAAACGGTTTTATTTTGGTTGAAATCTTGCTGTTTTTGAGGTTACTTGCTCGTTGCTAGAACAGAGGGAATCCCCATATTCGAAGCCACCTTAGGTCGACACTTAGCCGTGGGAGCCATTATTTGTTTGCGAATCGCAAGATGTCGTGGTAGTATTCTTGAAAATTCTTAGGTAGTTGTGCGATTAAACTGTTCGAAAAACACTGGAAATTATTCTTGAAAGATAGGGGAACATTTTGATACATTAATATTGTGCATTGGCTACGGTTTTGTGTTTGCTTATCGATTTTGAAAATTCGACATGAGCCGTACATATTTGACATGAGCCGTACAATTTGCATGAGCCGTACAGCTCCGGCCCAACATCGCTCCTAATAAGTCATTCTTACCAATCAATAGGCCATCCATGTCAAATATAACATGGGAAAAGTTTCGTTTTGGCTTCATTTCCTTTCCTGTCATATTCTTTCCTTGCGTGTAAACCAAACTCCGTACTTCCTTTTTCTATGTCTTTTCTGAACTTGCTGATGGTTTCAGATCGAATCGACATCTATCGGACATGGCAAATACACACGAGGCTGCCACGCATCAGAGACACTCTTGATATGGCGGCTTCAAGATTCGTTACTGTGAAGAACTTAGGTCGTATGCGTTATGGACCCGCAATCGCTAAGATGAAAGAAACATGCGAACAGAAAGTCGCCTACCGAAAACGAGTTTCCTGCAGTGAGCCAATGGACATTATATACATCGTGGAACATCCCCCAGTTTATACCATAGGGACAAGAACGCAACTCTACTTAGGCCCATCAACAACTGATTTCGAGAGGACGGATGAAAAATTGAAAAAACTCGGGGCAGAGTTCTATAAAACAAACAGGGGTGGCTTAATTACTTTTCATGGTCCTGGACAATTAGTTTGCTATCCAGTTTTAAATTTGCGCAACTTCAAACCGAGTGCAAGATGGTACATAAATCGGCTTGAGCAAGTTGTAATTGACACTTGTGCAGACTTTAAAATTAATGTTGGAAGGACAGCGGACATCGGTGTATGGACTGAGGATCGAAAAATTGCCGCAATTGGTTAATATTAATGTTCTTTTTTAAGATCAGTATTATTTGCAAAATTTAAACTGTTTTGGTTAATCAAGTTACAGTTGAAAAGGTCATGAAAATGAAAAATGTACCAAGATGGTGCTGGAAAAGGGTTTTGTAAAAGTTTAGAAGTTAAGAAACAGTTCTGAGAAAAAGGCTTATTGTTCAAATGAAAATTGAATTGAATCAAAGGGGATTACTCCCCAAAATAGTACTTAAAACATACAATGAATCAACTTGCTTTAACCAAACTTTAGGCTTTATCATGTTGATACACCTAGCTTTTTTAGCCCACAGTTCTCTGCAATCCTTGGCGTGAAGTGCTGCCAACTTGCCAGGGTGGAATCCATGTAAAGCTCACATCTGATATACACCATTAAACAATAGCAATACAATGGGAAATCCTTAGACCATGCCAGATAACTCTGGCATAATTTACATGGATTAAACACTGCTTCACTTGTGTTGCCCACTGTTGCTCTATAAATAAAACAGTGTCAACTCAAGTGAAGCTTCTCTCATTTGCATTCATCATAGGAATTTAATACACTATGATATGACACAAATTAACTGTATCTGTGGTGTAGCGAATGATACAATTGATGGAATGAATATTCAATGTGTTAACCTGATATAAATTTCCTTTAGGTGTCCATGTCAGCAAATACATTACATCTCATGGTTTAGCTCTAAATTGCAACACCGACCTATCATGGTTTGACCACATTGTGCCATGCGGAATTCAAGGAAAGAGCGTCACATCACTTTCCAAGGAACTAAATACAGATATCAAAATAGAAGATGTTGTGCCTATTTTATTAAAGAAATTTCAAAATTTATTTAATTGCCAATTAATCATGTCGCAATGATTATGTAGATTTCAAATTGAAATGAATTTCTTTTCTTTTATAGTATTTTTGGCAGAATGACATAATAATTTTTGATAATACTATAATTGCTTTATAAGATTGTTGGTTAAGTTTTAGTTATAATAACTTTGCAATATAGATAAAATAACAATATCTTTCTTGATTCTGCAAGTAACACATTAAGAGTATGGCCTATATGTTGGGTGGTTTATATACAGGGCTACTATGGCATATTTTCTACAGAACAATTTTCAGAAAATTGAATTGTTTTATTCTTATTAAATTCACATTTGAATAAATTACTGACAAAGTTATCTTGAAAGTATGCAGATAAAACCCACAGAAATCCAGAAACAATTTCAAAGACTAAGATTTGCATTTTAACAGAATGGTCGAGCCATAATTATCAATCCTAAAGATCAAAAGGCACTATGCAAAGACAGGATTGCTAGTACTGGACTTTTTTGGTGGACTTATAGAAATATAGCACTTTATTTACTTGCGATTTGTTCAAAAGACTTAGGTGGGAAGGGTGTCCATATGTTTGGGTACAGCTTTTTGATCTTCTTCATACCCTTATAACTGCATAATATGATATTATCTACTTTATGCTTTAATTAGCATAAAACAAGTGTTGTCTCAAAATACTCATTTTTATAGATTGTTTTTAAAACACATGAATCATGCCATACATAAATGTCCACACTAGCAAATATGTGAATAGTTCACCAAAAATTCCAGAGGTCCAGATATTCCATCTTGATAGGAAGTAACGGTCCCAATGCTTTCCAGTCTTGTAGACCAATAGAACTGACATAAGACATGACAAAACAAAGTAAAATATAAATCCCTGAAGGCCAGTTAGTCCAAGAATTCCGGCAGAGGACCCAGAAATGACAGCTAAAAATGCTCTGGAATATTCAATCACATTCATGTTGCTCCTGATGGCAAGTGGGTTATACTTTTCAAACTCAGTGTCTTGGAAAACCTCTTCTTCAGCCATATTTTTATCTGAAAAAGAAAGATGTTCCTGTTAAAATTGAATTAAATATCAAATTTATTTATTTGAGCAAGAATGCCAGACTGCAGATTATGGCAAGTGCACACCCGAGCTATACACTTGATAAATGGTGTGGCATTTGAAATCTGGGTGTGACATGGGTGTGTCTCATTGCTTGGGGCAAATGAAGAATTAAGTTTCCTCAAGAACGAAATAATCTTACATTGGTTTGTTAGTAAAATAACTATCAATCATGTATATTTTCTCACCTTCATTTTCATATGCTTCTTATTTGATATCCTTTAAATATCCTTGGGTTCTAGTGCAGTTGAGGACACTAATGTGCACAATTGAGGTGCATACTTATACCAAAGTGCACACTTGCACAATTTAAATTTTTCGCTGTTTAAATTTTGCTCTTGCACACCCAAGATCTCATTGGAAACTGCAATACTCTGCAGTCTGGCAAGAATACAATGCAATAGTTCTGAAATTTTAATCCAACTTTGTTTTCTCAGTCATGGGTTCTATTGTTTCATCACTTTTCTTAAAAGAAATGTTTCATCTCTTTCTCTATATTAACCTATAATAATATATTTATCATTCAAAATATACTTATTTTGTTGTTGTTACTTTTATTAGATTACAATACTAGATATTTAGGGTGCTTGGGCAAAAAAACCGTTCTGGTTCCTCTCAGCTTCCAGAGCAACTATATATTGTTAAAATTATTAGTTATATGGACCTGTAAACTACTATATTATTACCTTATTGATATAAATTTGTAACTTAATTGCTGAAATGAATTTGAATTAACAGAGATAAAGACATTTGCATATGCCCCTTAATTGCATGCAGGGGCACCTACACTGGGGGGGGGCTGGAGGGGCAGAGGGGGCAAGAAGTGCACTAAAATATAAGAAAGTATTATAGAATCTTATCGATAATTGATGACCACACTATTAGAAAATATTAGAAAAATGATAACACCCGCAAAAAGCAGAAAGGTTGAAAAGTTTTTCTGTGACAAAGTGGGCCACAAGAAGGGGAGCGGCAAAGATAATAGTAGATAAACAAAAGTCTTGTTCCCTCAAAAGTATTCCAGAAACCAAAGAAGGATAAATTGGTATCAAACTTAGCAGGTAATCAAAATTTTACAACCAGCCCATTTATAACATAGCTCTATGATTTTTATAAATTCAAATATTGTGTATAGTGGCAAAGCCATTTAATACCCATTTTATGGATGGATATTTTTGTCAGCATTTTCTCTATGTTTAGAATAATTGATGGTTGAAGAACTCAGCTGTATGGGTGGCACATATCCATGTTAATATTTCATTATGTTACCCCACCCTCATCTTCCCCCTCCAACCAGGAATACTCAACACCAACACTGCCCCTCCTACCCTAATCTTGTGCAGGCATCCCTGATGGCGTGGTATCAGGGCATGTTAGGGTAAGGATTTCCTCACATCAATTATTGTAATCAAACACTAACATAACATGTAGTTAGCTTGATATGCAGGTCTGGATTTCATGGCAGTTTTCAACAAGATCTTGGGAGTGCACAAGCTATTACCTGGGAGTGCAAGAGTGCATTTGTGTACATTTGAGTGTGCATCAAATTTCTCAGTAATTCTTGAGTCTGGCACTTTTCCTGTTTACATCAATTTTACATCTCTGGGAAATTTATGATTTAGAATTGAACTATGCTTACCTACCACTTCTATCAGTGGCCGTTTTTCAAATTCCTAAAGATTTGGCAAGTAAAGAGATAATTTGAAAAAAATAATGTTTAAAAAGGCCAAAAACATGATCTCACAAGCAGGGCCAGGGAGAGGGGGCAAAGGGGGCAATTGCCTAAGGTCCTTGATGTCTAGGGAACCTCAGAAAAAGGAATTCCATTTTAAGAATGGAATTTATTTCTTTATAGTTGAATGATAGTAATCCGTTTAAAGAATGGAAATAACAGTTAAATATGACAATTAAACAATTGAAACAAAGTAATATTGAAACAATTGCAAGAGAATGACTGCAAACAATGTTATGCAGTGTATTCTGCAGCCATTATAAAGAAAGGGGTCACAAAAATTTTCTGCTCACTTCGCTCTCAAGGGTGCCTTCATTTTTCAGTTTTGCCTCAGCTCCACTAAAACTTTTTGCCAGCCCTAATCCAAAGTGGATCACTCAATTTAAAATGACACATTTTTTCTAACCTCAGTTAAGGACAGATTATAAAAGGTCATTTTGCCATATTTGAAAAACTTTCTGATTTCTATGGTCACATCAAAAAAGATGCCCAAACCACGCCCATCTTTCGGGTGTGTAAAAGTGCCCCCATTATTTTACAAAAATCTCTCGGAAGTGCAGCTGCCATGGAATCCATACTGGTTGATATGCTGAAAAAAATTTGGGTTTCTTTCTGAACTCTCGTTGAAAATTTGGCCAAAAATTGAGGTTTTGCAAAACAACGATGGCAATAACAAAAAACACGTACCTTTGAAAATGTTTAAAACAATTTACTTCATAGAATCATCGAACTGCCACAGCTTCTAGGACATAAACTTATATCGGTGTTTCTAAAGCTTGTCTCTGTTTTAGGCACTGATCAGTGGTTTTAGGCCTATTTCATATTGAAACTCTGAAGGGTCTGGATTACAGTCTCCCCAGGCCTCTCAAGGAGCCGCGTGCGACTCCTTCTCTCTTTTCGTGTTTCCATAAGCCTTAGAGCCATGGTGAGTCCGGGATAGAAATTTTCATAGAAGCTGTATATTATCAGCTCTGTTATACCCTTGAGTTTAAGAAAGTAAAATCTAAACACTGTTCTGCCAGGTTTAAGTCATTTACTATGCTTCACCCAGCTGCTTATTCTAAAAATGTTAATTAAAGTTACACTGTGAAACACGTAGCCATTTTGGCCTAACATGTGACGTCTCTTTGAGTTCTTCCGTGCTTTTAAAGTGTCTGGCTTTAAAACAAGCGTTCAGAAAATTATGAATTAAAGTATTAATAGAATTTTTATCCCATTCATTTCTTTTTTGAAGGCTGGTTTTACTTGCAATGAGCTTTATTTAAGTTTGGGATCTCGTTACCAGCCAGACTGCAAAGTTTGGGATCTCGTTATTAGATTATTAAAATTTGAGATTTATTGCTCCAGCGTGGAAAGCTGAAGTTAGATTCATTGCTACCCTTTAGTTATTCATCCTAAACCTCAAACTTTTCTATGAAAAAATAGTATTTAGTTTAGTAACTTCTAACAAAGGCACTGTTTTGAGAAACTATATGAAAAATCACAGCTCTATTAAAAAATTCCAAGATTATACCCAAGCAGCATCCTTTTTTCACCAAGAAATACCTAACGTTCCCATTTATCTGTGTGCTGAAGATTAACATTTATCAGGAACTGATTGCCTTGAATTTAAGGTTTTGACGATCCAAATTTTGTCCCCAGCCTCCAAAACAGCAGCAAAAGGGAAAGGGAGCCACAGACAAGGGTAAAACCCAGAAGAAGGCAAAGCCAACAGGATCCGGTGGAAAAGCCAAAAAGAAGGTTTGTTCTGAGACATTTTTCTGTTAGAAAACTGTATCTGAGTTTTATCATATATTCCTTTATAGATTTCAATGCATAATTTGTTTCTTGTATGACTGTATGACTGTGATGTAAACTGTCATACATCATACAAATGGAGTCTGATGGATGTTTTGCTGTTTTTTCTGTCTCTATGGGTAGGCTTTTTCGCTCAGGTCTGATGAATACTCCTGTATTCAATTAATGCGATATCAATTATCTTGTAGCTTCAACTAACTTTTCTTAAATGTTTCAAAATATTGATGTCTTCACAAGAATATACACCTATCCCTGAACAGATTAACCTTTCAATTAGTAAAGTCTCCGATTAATTGTTGAAAATTTTCCTTGGACATAGTTCACCTTGCTTGAGTTGAGAATTGGAACAGATGCAATTCTTATTTTTTTCATGCTAATTTTGGCAAGGAAACAATCAACTTTGAAAATATAGAATTGATTCACAATAACTACATTTTTTACCTTAAGGTATTTGATTAAATTGAATGCAAAGATTATAAGTTAGCATCTGCCTATTAAAGCCCTTTTTTCAAGAAAAAGCCTCCCCCCTTTTAACATTCTGTTTGCATTAATTTCCTAAGTAAAGCTAAAAAATTGTTTTCCTGTTGAGTTTGGAGAAAGGTATGGTTGTTTTCTGACAAATATAGAGCCCTGACTGTCTCTTTGTGTTCTTTTTTCCAAGTGATCAACACAGTGATTTGTTCAAATTATTCTCTTTTTTCATGTCAGAGTCCTTTACTTTTGTATTATCAACATCAATTCTTTAACATCAGCTCAATTGAATTTCTTTTTATTATTGCTGTTATAGAAGTGGTCAAAGGGAAAAGTCAGAGACAAGCTTAACAACTTGGTCTTGCTTGACAAAGCCACAAAGGACAAACTTTATAAAGAAGTACCAAGCTATAAACTCATAACACCATCAGTTGTTTCTGAAAGGCTGAAGGTCAGAGTTTCTCTCGCCAGAACTTGCCTTAAGGAGTTAATGGGAAAAGGTCTTATTAAAGAAGTTTCAAAACACAGTTCTCAGATGATCTACACAAGAGCTACAAAGGAAGCTGCGAAATAACTCAATTTCCCATTCTTATTCTGAAATGAATATTTGTTGACAAAGACAAAATCTATTGTTTTTCTTGCATCTGCTGATCTTTAAAAGAGGGAGAGTTACTGTAATATTGAGTTTAGATGTCAGTTTTATTAGTGTGATATGGTTCATTCCAGCTGGCCCCAAAAAGAATAAAGTTTTCTGTTCCACGATTGACATTGTTAGAAAAATATATGAACATTCCAAATTTCCTGTCAAATGAAAGGGTGATTGAGTGCTTATAGCAAATGAAACTGTTGCTTGAAGGAACTTCTTTCAAATTATGAGGATATCAAGGCAAGGATAAATGTATTAAGAACATCACAGACTTGACCAAATTTTACATTATTATTTACAACTTTGTACATTTACCACTTTACAGTTAACAAACGCCCAATAATTTACAGATAAATCAATTTATAAATTCATTTACTCAAACCCATTGGCTCCTTCTCTTGGACTGAGAAGTTGATTGTTCACTGCCAAGTTCGGCAGTTCAATTGTTGATGTCACGTTGTGATTGACAGCATAACTCATTTTCCGCTGTCTCCTCTGTGAAAGTAAAGATTCCTTCAAATTGTTTCCAAATTGCCCAGCTCCAGCTAATGATAATTTCCTGTCAGTCTTCCATGGCATGGTGTTCTGGATCTCTAAATCCCTGCCTTGAGACTGAGGGAAAAGATTCAAAATTAAGTTAAAGAATTATAATAGGCACCTGACTGACATTTGGTTCCAAGTTGGCTTAGGGTTTGCAATAACAACAAATCAATATATAAAATTGCAGTAACCGAGTGATATTGAAAATATATTACATAATGGCACGGGATAAGTCAATTAGGGTCATCCCCTGTCACATCAAATAAATTTGGTATTGGTTCAAAACTTATGAACCAAGTTGAAATTATCATAACTAATTTATTAATTCAAGTCTTTCTTTTACCGTGTATTTCATTCAATTTTCAGTCTTCATTGGATCCAGTTGGATCCAATTGCAAAAATTCATAAAATTGGGTTTCTTTGACGACATCAATCATATTTTCCATTTTTTCCAACAATACAGAATAATATTATAGTATAGCAAGCTGAAAAGACGGAAGTTCAACTCCTAGACGTCTAGTTTAGCTTTAGTTTAGCTTTGCCTGGCTTCATTCGAGCTTCTTATACCTATGTATAGATAAGTACATGCCTGATCCTACGTGTACAAACTTGTGTGCGTACAGCCCTGCTTTTGTAGCATCGCCCATTGTATGAACGACCCATAAACACTTATTGTTATGAAATATAAGTATATATATTTGTAGTGCATCTATTTTCTTCGGTTGACGCAGAGGTCTAGTTGCGTAATTACAGAGGTTCGTAGAAGTAAACGCATCCACTGAAAAACCACGCGCTATTTACACAAAAGCTTAGATTTTTTACTCTATGCACTTATCCTATGATTTTATGTACTATTGGTTTTCAATTGTAAAAATCTCATATATTTCAGTTTAAGTAACCCCATCCCCCCCCCCCCAATTAAGTCACGTTGGTTGACATTCTACAGCTCAAAACTAACAAAAACTCATACCTACCTTGATAGAAACATTGATTGGTCCACCTCCTTCAACCTTCTGTTTGCCAATGGCCTGTGCTAGCAACGGCATTTTTGAGTGTCCAATGAAATGCGTTGCTCTTCTTTGATCGGCGATGCGAGAGTTGATATGGTCCAGTTTTTGTGACTGAGTTGCATTTTCCCGCTGACCTTTATCAGTTGGCTTCTTCTTCCATGAATTACCAAAAGCTAGAAGATCAGCTCCCTCCGAAACTTTCTTTGGCATCAATACTGAACCGCCTGGTTTGCTTCTTGGCGAGGGATGGTAGCCCTGGGGTCCTATTGGTTCAGGTTTGGAGCTTTCTGAAGTCATGTGATGTGTGCTTGGCAACTTTGGCAAGCTGATATGCCGGGATGTCAGCCCCAAACCGAGACAATTTTCCATGCCCGCATTTGAATTTGTTGGCTTGTTCGTAACTGAGTCGTCCTTCCTTTAAAATAGGTCATTGTAAGGATTAACATTTGTTAAAGACTGGATTCCAGTTTTCATTGTCGAAACTAGAAGAAGTATACTTTCTTAGAAGCGCTTGAAAAACCTCCTGCAAATGTTCATCGTTTGAGTGCATCTATTGATACATTGTGTACTGTGAACCTTCTTTATGTACCTACAATTAGAAGCCCAATTAGGTACAAGATACCTAAAACTCACCAAAAATCAAAATCGATATAAACTTACCCTTGACGTAGGCCAAGAATAACATTGATTTCATGCATAGTTTTCCCGCCTTGTTTCAGTAAATTAACCAGTTTTTTATTTTTGTCAAGAATTCTAGATGAGCGAAAATCATTTTGATGGCTTTTTTTGGAGGAATTATTAGCCTTTGTTCGCTTTGATACTGTGTTCTGCTTTTTCTCAACGACATCAGATCTTGATGCAGCTATCGAGTGTCCGCCAATCCCGAGCATCTTCTTTGTCCTATTTGCCATCGCTGAAGACCTGCCTTTCTTTATAACAGGGAGCGAAAGCCCTTCCTGTCGACAGAAAGCTTTCTCTTTAAGTTGTGATAAAATTGTGAAAAATATCAAGAAGTTTTATGTAACAAAGTGCTAAAAAAGAAATAAGAATCAACAAGTACTGTTTCTTTTCAAAGTATTTGACAGCAAGAACGAATAGCTGTGACAAAATAATTTATTCGATGCTTGAAGAGTCCGTTGCTTGCATGTCACTGTTACTCTAAAATGTTGTCTTACTGCATTATTTTTAGGATAAAACATTTCGGAATCTCCCCAAAATTGAAACGACTAGGATTGAAGTACTCCAACTCATGAAGCTTTTTTAACAAAAATTTTCTCTTGAACTACCCTGGGCAATTTAAGATACTGCACAAGTTTTAGAGAAAGATAGATGAAAATGTTAGTGCATCAGCATGTTCACAAGGCGTTAAACAAAGAATCGATATTAGTTAAACAAAATCCGTCACAAAATAAACCATTTCAATGCTATTTCTGAAAGTAAACCACTCCATTCATCGTTAACCAGATGTGATAAAAATTGCTGGAAACGGAATTTTAGATCCATATATTACACATCTACTGCAAATGGCTTTGAAAAAAGCAAACATTACAAACATTAAAGCTTTAGTTTACTAAATGTTTGCTTTTTTAAAAGCCATTTACAAGTTTTGTACCACCAAAAGATTATCTACTGCAAAAAAAGTTCTTCAGATCCTTAACCCTTAAAATGTTTTGGAACTGTTTTTTTGAATATATCCATTAACAACTTTCTAATCAAGACCAACATTTAGGCTCCCTTGATACTAAATTATTGGCTACAGTACATCTTTTGACTGAAGCTCAAAATATCCCACTTCACAAAATCAAATTTCAACTAAATTAAAAACCTTCTCAAACCTGTTTTTCTCGTTCTTCACTCTTTGGCTTGCTTTTCACTGTACTAATTGAAGAAGGAACAATTAAAAGATAAGTTCGATAGCCTTTTTAAAGACAAATCTTCTTCAAAGGCTTTTGACCACATAAATGTCACCTTCAGTATAAATCTAGCATACTGTAATAAGTGAACGGATACATAGATGTTTCCAAAACTCTGTATATACATACTTTTATTATAAGAATAAAGTCCATAAGAGTATTGAGTCTCAAAATCAATGAAATTTGAGATTAATTTGAGAATAATGCAAGGCTCAAGCTTCACCAAGAGTTAGATTTTTTGTGTATTTGAATTTTTTGGAAAGCAAAAAATGCGAGTTTCACGTTGTATGTATTGAAGTAGACGTATCCGGCCTTGCAGTCATAACACTATAATGCGACTCTGTTACACCTTATGTCGCTTAAGAATAATTTAAGAATAATCTTAGGCTCAAAATAAAAAAATTAAGAATACTGAGGTTCGGAAAAAAATTAGGTATTCTTTTAAAAAGTATATACGTTATGAAAACTTGGGCTTGAAGAGCAAAGGGACATAAAGTTGCTGAGTTCATCGAGATAGCCAGGCTGCTCAATCTATATAACATCTCTCTAACATACCAGTTAATCATAAACTTCATACCTTGCAGAAACCTTTCAATATACAACATGGCATAAAAGTTTGTAAAGAAAAAATATTAAGTCATGTTTGCAATTAGGCAAAGATAACGTCTTAAAAAAACAGGCCACAAGAGCAAAATATCCTGTTGCGAATGGAAGAGTGGAAACGAAGGAAGTAGAAATAAATTTCAAATCCAATATTCGTACCTTCCTTGAATCTGCTCAAATATCTGCTGATACCCAGACTAGAACAAAACTTCAGTGCGTTAAAAGGAAATGTCTAATAAAATATATCTATTAGCTGAGTTTCTTAGACACTTCCGATATGGTCGAGAATAGTATAGGGCTCTAATGTTATGATGTCATAAAATCTATTTTTAGAAATTCTGTATATGGATCACATGACCTAAAAGAACATAAAGAAATACATCTAAATGTGTATAATAAGCTACATGTTTTAAAAATTGGCTGCTATTTTGCTGCATCCGCACAGGCTCTTTTCCCATCAAATCACTAATTCGGTCTCCGTTAATAACTTTTTGAACCAAATCCAAAATTACAGTTCTAGTTATCCGTTAAGCAAACTTCAAAATAACTGATATTCCATCTTTGAAGGTATTTATGGCGTCACACCTAGGGTATGTGGTCAAAAGTCTAAAATTCTAAAAACTTATAATTTATAAAGCCACCCTTGAGAACTCCAGTTTAGTAAAAATAAAATATCAAAATCAAGCAAAATGGGAATAACGAGGCTGACGAAGCTAATTAATTGATTAAATTGAATAATTTCTCAAACAAGCAGATTCACTAAAGATGCCATGTTCCAACGCAATTATGGCAAATTTATCTTAACGAAAAATGAAGCTAACGAACTCCAACAGTCTGCTATCTAAAAGGCAAGATATTAACAACACTTAAGGTATGAGGGAAATGAAAAAATTTGGGGGAGCGTGGTGGCCAAGTTGTCTGATTTTTTTGGCAAATTTGTTTATAACCGAAAAAATATTCAAATAATACAGAAGGTTTCAAAATTCCGACAACAATTCAGGATAAAATGAAAATGGACTCTCGATTCTATGGTGTTCCTTCACAATAATTGTAAATATGCTCCCTTCGGCTGACAGCATCTTCATTTCGAGAATGGCAAGCAGAAACATTTGCTCGCTTCTGCCCACTTTGTGGTAAATACAAACGGACTATGTGGTGATTAATGATCAATGAATCAATTTCAAATAATAAATAATCTGAAGTCATAAAATTTGATATTATAGGATCTAGATACCATACCTTTTGCTCATCGCTAACAGCAATCATCGGCAACCATATTCCAGATTTTTCAGTGATAAGCTGTCCATGTGTCTCGTCATTTTCCCCAAAAATATCAGGAAAACTATGAAACGACTTCAGGTCTTCATCTTCCTTGACAATCAGATCTACATTGTTTTTCTGCAAGAATAAATTGGCTAGTTTTTCAACCAGATTTTGACAACTCTTATTTAACAATGGTTTACCCAATAAGGCTGGCTTATGGTTTGATGAATCAATCCACAGTGAATTTGTGGGCTTTTAAGTGAAATCATCAGAAAACATCTGCTCTAGTATACAGTGCCGGGCGTTTTCCGTTTTATGCGAAAGGTATTACCAAGACAATAGCTATTATAAAAACAAGAAATGATGGAATATCGGAATGCTGGAACGTTGGAATTGAAAATAAGTAAATTTAAATATTCTAGTTCCATCCTTGACAGTAAGTTCTCAAATCAAGAAACCAAAATTAATCACGATTGCATTCGTTAGGATGTTGTTTTAGAGGTTTCAGAAAATTCATATCAAAATCCAGCAACTCCACTGCATTGTTGTATGCATTACATGCTCTCATGAGAGACCCAAGAAGATGGGCTGGGAACAGCTGCTGATCGGTTATCAAAGCTTCGAGGTATTTTTAAAATGTAATGCAGTTTAAAAACTGTACTTTGATACCGTGATGGTTCATGTCAATCGCTTTTAACACTGAGCCGACCGAACGAAGCGTAATTTTCTGTAAAATCTAACGTCGCCTTTTGAGGATTTGGGACTTTAAGGAACTATAAATTATCTTTTGTCAAGAAATAAACAATTAACTATGTGTGCAAGATCAACTTCCCAAGGAAGAAAACACATATTAGCGTTTCGTAATGCCAAATTTCAAGATGAAACAAAAATAAGGAAAACAAATCATATCGCAGTGCTTTTCTTGAGACACTCGTCAAAGTGAAAACGTTTAGTAACTTGCATTCAGATAAAGGTAGAAAATATTGTGAGTTGAACAATCGTGCGTTTGATTGGCTGCTTGTTTGAGCCAATGAGCGAGCGCTAGCACTTCATATACTTGAAGGGAGTGAAGACTCACTTACTCTTGAAGTGTCGAAGTACAAACCGAACACAGTTGTGTACGCAGAAATTCGGAGTTTTTGCTCTTGCGAAGCGTAGACATATTTTAATTCCTAGAAAAGTTCAATTCCAAATTCTGGAGCAATGTCTTTTTGCTTTGAACGGTGTTGTGAAAGGAAAACTTCGCTGCGCACTTTTTATCAACAATTGGCAGTGCGATCAGAAGAAGTGAGCCTGTTGGTAATACCAGGGTGTTTGGTCGACGTAGGGAATAACTTGATAAGATTTTGAACACTGAGCCTTCATAATAAACATAAAGATGAGGAAAACAAATCTATTTTTGTTTTCAAACAAGAACTGAATATAGTTAGAATTATTAGAGATATTTATTATATTTACATATAAATATAAAACAATGTCTACCTCATTCATTGAAATCTTCCAAATTGTAATTCCAATAACCTGCAATACTAAAAAGAGAAAAAGAGAGAAATTGGAATGAATGATTTATTCATTTGATAAAATGTTTAACACCTTACGCCGATCTGATTGAGTAACGAAGAATCAATTGTATGATCAAGTGATTTTAATGATAAACTTAAAAGCGCTTGATCAATTGACTAAGCGTTTAAAAAACGGACCAAGTATTAGATTAGAAAAAATTGAATGTTTAACCAAATGTTCAGACATTTGATCAAGTGATCAAAAACTTGATTGAATGATCAAGTGTTTGGTCAAGTAATCACTGAGCTCTGTTTCTAAACGTAACACTAAGTAATCAAGTGTTTGATCAAATGATCAAATCCTTGATCCAGTGATCAAGTTGATATATTGGCCGCTGACTATTGATTAAGTCGATTAACTGCAAGGCAATCAGCACCAAGGTCCATCAATATTTTTCTTTGGAAATCACTGCTTACTTTTAAATGCATGCTCTGCAACCAGTTTGATGTACTCTTGCAGGATGTCATCATCGCTTGCACTATAATCCTCTAGCATTTCGCCAGTCAATACTTCCAAATCATGCCATGATTTCAAGGCAAAGTCTCTCAGTGCCTTGATCACTTTTGAAGCACGAGTCCTTCTGTAAAGAGCAAATAAATGTAAAAATGAAAAGAGATTGAGATTTTCAAAAAGGCATTCCAGTACACCCAAAGATTTTTTATAAAGACTAGGAAATCAAAGGGGCCAGAGGGGGCTGCATGGAGCAAGGGAAAGAGCCAATATTCTCAATAAGAGTAGGATTCATATAAATGATTTCAAAGCGTATTCTAGGGACATTAGAATCTATATTTATAGACAGTAGAAAGAATTTCAAATGCATTTTATGAAATTTTTCTTATGAATTCGTAATGCTCACGTTGAAAGCAAAGCATATAGATATATAGGTTGAAAGTATGTACTAAAGTAAATGGGGATTATGGCAATAGGTACAAAACAACAGGTCGAAACACGAATGGTTAGCATAAGGTAATCCTTATAAACAAACCGTGAGCCGCTCTCGCTTGACCTGAGTTCATTCGAAAACTTATCAAAATTGGGGGCCTTTCTCTCGTTGTTTTCTGGCTCTTCTAAGGACTTTATATGTTCTTTGAGTTCATTGAAAGATTTTCTAAAATCATGCTTCGAGGGGAGGCACCGAGATTGAGAAACTGGCAGTAAATGACTGGAGCTTGGTCTTGTGTGCAACCTATTTTGGTGATGGTTTGTTCTATGGTCATCCTGCAGTGGCAAGTCTAGATTTATGATCGAGAGTTTTGTCTTTATTGCTTCGTTTAGAGGAGCAAGCCTTTGCTGTGATTTCTTCTTTGTATCTGAAGATGTTCTAAGAGAAGAATCTTGCTGCCTTGCCGAGGAAACAATATTGTCAGGTCTAGCTGGGATGTTCTCGTTTACAGTCACTGATACACTCGGGATGTTTTCCTTGGATTCAACTACAACTTTAGGTATTTCCCTCTCTAAACCATTAATAACTTTAGGGTCCTTCGACTGCTGTTGCTCGTTCTCTGTTATATCCACTCGTGTGGCAGCTGTTGCCTAGAACAAATAAAGTTTCTTCTTCAAATCAAAAAAACTTTGAAGATACAGTAAACATCTGTTGCACTGCAAGATAATTAAATTTACATGAGCGAGTTGGAGTATTTTTCTGTAGTTTGCATGTTAATGTTACAAGATACAGATTTATCTCTTTCACCAAATGAAGGCTAAGTCTTAATCAAGATACAGAATGCTCATCTTCCGAGATGGGACCAAATCAGATTGGTCCTTCGTGTAGGTTATGACATTAATCCTTTTAACTAGATAGTCTCACTGGCTACGCTTTCAGACAAGGGCAGTTTGATTACATGAAGACTGGAGTCTTAATAATCGCAGCCCCCTGCACAAGGAGATCTTGAAAACTGGGAATGGTGGTTGATTAAGCAAATGTTTCCCGGCAGCTTTTGCACTTACCATTTAAAACTTTGATGTTTTTTTGTGTATAGTACAGGAAGGTTCTAAGTTGCTACTCCGAGTTTCACACTTAATGCGATTATCAAGCAAACAAGTACAGCCTTGTATATACGGCATCGAGCACTTTATTTCACACCGGCAAAAAAGTAATTCTCATAAAATGTTGATGATATTGTCTAATGTTGGCTTATTCTTATTATTCATCAAATTTATGACTGCATACAAAAGCAAAGACGATGAATAGCAAATAAAATATAACAGTGGACGAATAACATTGCCATGTGTACTTTTGAAAAAAAATGCAGTTGCCGTGGCACAAGCTCTTTTAAAAGTGCTGAGGTTTACATTTAGAAAGAGGTTCGAAATTGACGAGAAGATATAGAAGTTGCGCACAAGGCTCCATTCTCGGAATGTAGGGTTTAAAAGAACCTTAGACCTCTCATACCTTTGAGCCTATTAATGGCATATATTAAATTAGCGAATGGGCGTGTAGTAGGTTAGATTTCCATAAATTCACGAATTAACCAGAAATGCGCAAATAAAAAGCGGCAACTTAAATCACAAGGGGGCCATTTGTACCCAACTGAAACCCCCTACCTGCTCAACTACGAGTGCCCCGAATGAAGGCAGTTTTGTTAACTTTCAAACGGGCTGCTGCTCGTAAACAGGTTTCTGTAAGGGGGTCAAAACTCAAAGCGTCTAAATTCTTAGACTTTGCTTCGAATTCATAGTCCAACTGTTGAATATAGGAAGAATGTGTCGTTCTGGAATCATTGTAACTGATATCAGCCCAAAGCATAGCTTTCAAAAACAGCTCTTGCCCAATGACACCTGCCACTAACCTGTAAATCAGGAGAAGATTCAAGTAGCTGCGATGGTGCATTAGGTGTAATCTCAGATAGCGATTGCCCAGTTTTGCTATTGTCCGCCATTTTGGATGAAGATTCTTGTACTTCTTTGTGTGAATTTCTTTCGTAAATGGCATGTACAGATTCTGGCGTTGGAGTTGCGCCTTAAGTAAAGGAAGTAAGAGTCAACTCCTGCAAATTATGCATCCCTTGTATAGCAAATGTATAGTTTGGAGTCGAAGAAAATAAAACTACATGTTTAATATCTACAAGACTGTTTCGTGAATAACTCACTCTTCAATGCCACGCTCTACGTGCAGAGGTATTGAGCACTGTACTGTGGAAGTATCAACAGACGAATTTCTATATACAGAAATATATTCATATATTTTTCCTCATTTCCTTTATGTTAGTTGGTATTATGTTAATTATTAGTAATCTGCTAGAATGCTGCGATGGTCGTGAGTACAAGACATCTGCAGTCGCTATTTCGAATTCAATGTTTTGCAGTTCCACAATAGAAAAGAAACAATAGGTAGTCAATCAACTACGGGCCATTGTACAGCTCTCTTACAAATATGGTATCATTTCCGAGTTCCAGATGCTGTTTTGACAGAGTTCCATCCGTGTTCCAAACAAAAATTTCATTGTTTTAATTCATTCACTTCCGAGGCACAAAACGTTTATTTCCGAGTTCTAGGATTGACTGCTGTTGTCCTCCACAGCGAAGAAGAAACTGGCAATTTTAAGATTTTGAAGAGACTGTGATAAAACTTACAATTCTTAGGTTTCAATTTTTTAATTTAAATATTACTTGTTTCAGGCAACACTATTTTTAGCTGTATGTTGGAAAGCTGACTGAGTTCTGTGCACCAAGGAACTCACTCTGGATCCGCCTCTGTTATATAATTTATCTATATATTACGCATTTCAAAATTATCACTTACTCACGAGACCGTACGAGAAATTACTTTTCTCAATTCAAAACTCGTTTTCTATTCAGACTTTCAAACTTTGGAATCAGTAAACAACAATATGTATTTTTATAATTGAGATAAGCAAGCTTTCTCGGCTTCCTGAAGAATTCCAAGCAAAATTTCATGTTAGGTTCTGCCTCCATTCTCGAAAAAAAATATAATTCAAAGTCTTAATTGAATCTATTGATCTATAAATGTTATCGTCTGTTGTAAAAATTTCTTGTTGGATTATTTTAAACGCAACTTTAGATTAGACTCAATTTGTGGGTGAAGATTGAACGAGACTATGGAGAGTAGCAATGCACGAAATCAAATTTCAAATCGAAAAGAAAACTTACGCGATCGAATCAGATTGACAAGACCGGTGAGGTTGACGATAGTCTTGCAGACATTTGAGATCTGAAGTGGAAAATTCAAAACGAGCTAGAAATATACCATTGTGACATAGAAATTTCATGGAGAAAAAACAACTTGAATGGGAAGGATTAAATACAACGATGGAAAGAGTGATTTGGAACAAGACCTACGTCATTGTAGAAAGTATTTCTGCATCAAGGCAGCTGAAAAACCAATTATCCACAGCAAGTTCCCTCCCAATAGAGGAGTTAATAATTAATTCCGTTATTAGTCATAGCAACATTTTCCAATCTGAAAAATTGGTTGTCGATCAATGCTTTTTATGAATTAACCAATGATTAGTTTCAAGTTGTGTATGCTTTGCATATCAAATTAGATAGAGTTTCTCGTTCTTTTGAACCAGCTCTTTCGCAACCCATGTTGATCTTTTTGTCACAAAGTAGCAAAATATTGCAGGTGATGGCATAGAAGATTAAAGCAAAGTCTTCTAGATTTCATATGCTTAGATATAATATATAATGATGATAGGAAATAAGAACCAGGAACCAGACGCATTATTGTATAAGACACCGCCTGTCTTTAAGAAGCCGATTTGTAGGATGACCAAAAGATCAAGAATCCATAGAACTGATCACCATTAAAACTGCTTTTAAAAAAAGAAAATCCTTATATTACAGGTACGAAGGAGAGTATTTTACTTTAAAGATTAGGTACTTATCTTCTTTTCAATTGACATATAAAATAGAAAGGAAAGCTCTTTACGATTGATAAGATTTTCTATCTTAATGCTATCTTCTTTACGCTTCTTCCTTGCGTTTCTGAGAAATAATTATTGATCACTTGTTATTTAAAGAACTTTGAGAGCTGTGAACGGATGGCAAGTTCATTTCTTTTAAAAAATTAGTGCAAAACTGGAAATAACTGCAACTAGTTCGAAACTTGTTCACAGTTTTAAATCTTCATTCATCCCTAAACGGGCGTTAAATCTCATTTGGGGTCATTTGGACATCTGGGGGTCTTTTTATTGTCAACCGGGTGAATAATAGGCTTAAAGAGCTTTAAAAGCTGCACCTCAAGAAGCTTAATACTGTTACGGAAAGTATATGGCAACGATTACAATTAATGCATAGATAGGAAATTGAAATGTCTATCAAAAAATTTGGCATAATTATTGAATACCTGTGTACCAAGGGCTCCAGTGAACTCATCATTAAATGATTTCTCTTTCGCCATTCTGCTCAATTCGTTCATTGTCATTTCTTCGGCCACTTCTAAGTTCTTGCTTGATTTGCTCCCCTCTATTAAGACTTGTACACCCTTGAATGGAAAATAAAAAACAAAATTCTGGTTGCTGATTTAAAATATTTGAAGTACAAACAGTGTCATGTTATGTCTTGTTTCTTATTACGATCAGCTTCGATGGGTAGCTTGCATTTTGAAGCATAAACAGGAAGAGACTTCGTGCGGATATTTAAAAGACTGTAAATATTCAAAAATCACTCTGTTTACAGATTATCTTCATTTTTAACCGCATGATTGTTTAATGGCTCGTTTTTATTACACTCGTAACAATTTGTTTTTTTCTGATAGCAAATTATGTTTATTATCAAAACAGGAAATACAAAGAGCAAAGACTATTTTGGCGAGTCGGAATATAAAAGGAAAACTGGAGGTCTTTATTTTAGAATGTCACAGACGAAAAATTCCTTTAATAAGGTTGTCCATCTCGCAGGCTCCTCCAGGGCAGGGTCATGTCTAGGTCTAGGGTAGGGTAAAACGATGTAAGATAGTATTGAAAGTTGATGTGAAATTGGCAAAGGGGGTATGCCGGAATAAATTCGCTAGGGACTGGGTTTTTCATTTGGGAGTCTGGAAGAAAAATTGTAATCGATCACAGACAGGCATGCAATCCAAGTGCAACTCATTCGAAAGCCGCATAGACGAAATTGGCCATTGCATGCTGAATTTGGCTAGTATTTTGTAAATCAAGACCTTTTTCATCAAGCATCAGAAATACTACCTTACTAAGCGAATCCACTTTATCTGTCTGCGCGGATTTGTGGACTCCTTGCTCTGCTTTTTCCTAGAAATGTTTGCAGACAAACGATATCCATTGACACATAAATAGACATCTAGTTAAAGTGGAGTAGAATTTGTTATAGACAATTCAAGGAAAGAAGCATCATTGAAAAATATTTCCTTTGAGTTGCTATGGACCCTTCTTTTCGTTTACGCAGTATCTCTTAAATATTTATTCATGTTTTTGTTTCTGTAAATGCAAAAACCCAATGGGCATGAAAATTTGCCTTAAATTTGTAATGACTGTATAAAGAAAAAGCTTACTAAAGTAAAAATGCAGTTCAGTTCACAATTTACCATTAGAGAATAGGTAAAACTTAGGTTAAAATAAATAGAATAGGCTAGAACTTCTTCATTTGAACGCAGGACGTATCTGGCATTTTTAGCTCGCCAACAGCAATAGTTGATATTTGGGAATGAACTTTCAACATTTGAGGTCCTTTATTAGTAAGTAAAGCTCACCTTTTTCTTGACAGCTTCAAGATTTGCGGTCGAAATCTCTAACGATAATAAAATGAGTTCTCTTGACAATTTTTTTCATGCATAAAAAGGATTAACTAAAAGCAAAAGATTTAAAATATTGTTTCCTGTAATTTGCAAAAAGTTAAAGACCAGGGCCCCTCCCCTAGATTATGCAGAGAAAAAAAAATTCATAAACAAAATTGTTTGTGTTTACATTTAAAACTCATAAGTTTGTAACAGCCAAAAAAATCTGTCAAAGACCAAACTTCCACATAGAGTGCGAAGGCGCCAGCTCTCTGTAATTCCAGGCGTAGGAATCACGAGGTGAGGTCACATCGAGGGGAAAATCAGGACACTGCTCGATAAGCACAGCTTTTCAGTGTCCTAAAAACTACCTTCGGAGCTGGGTAGATACAGATACAAAGTACTTTGAAAAAGGTTCTGATATAAAAACTTACCATGGCTTGTGTAACCTGATTCGTCCGCTGAGCTGAGTTGATCGTTGGAGACTTCTGGTGGGCAGTATGGCGGATGAGCTAATAAAAAGAAAGAAGAAAGAAATAAATGTCCATAGTACTACTAGCGCATCATAGGATAGGAAAAATAGGAAGGGCTTTACCCTCCAGGTATCAGATCTCTTAA
This sequence comes from Rhopilema esculentum, assembly GCF_013076305.1. The sequence continues at coordinate 11,310,103 of NW_027019322.1, forward strand.
TGGTATTAGCCGCTATTTGGACAATAAGAGACACACCAAACTCGGTAACTCGGTGGCCAATATAGAAATTTTTCCCCAGGCGGGTTGATCTTCGTGCCTTTCAGATGATAGTGAATAATACAACTACAAGAAATGAAATAGTGAAGGTAAAAAGAATTTTAATTAAAATACTAGTTGAAAAGAGAATCTTTATAGCTATTAAAACTGAGTAGCAGAATTTGTGACAGCTTATACACGTAAGTATACAACATAATGGTTGAAGAATTTTGCGAAGGAGGTTGCCACACTAAGCCAGTTTCATACAAAGAAAAGCAATCAATTGAATATGCAGCATGGTATATATTTGGCTAATCTACCCTGCCACTCTGCACCTACGAAAAGCTCATCTAGAAAGCCCATATACTGGACATTACCTGAGATTATGGATTGAGAAGACTGCAGGCTCACTGTAGATGGCCCGGCACTTTCTACTTTTTGAGACATCTGAATGAGCTTACTGTTTTGGATTCTTAGCTGAAGCAGTTCCTAGATAGAATGTTGGATAGAATGAGGTAAAAGCCTCTTTATTGGAACAGATAAAGATGAGCACCAAATCAACTGGCTTTTTGCAAATTTCAAGTAAGAGAAAAAATTGCAAACTCATTTGAATGAAGTTGACGACAAGGATATTCACATACATAAAAATGTGGATCCGCTTAAATGAAAATAAAAAAGGTTTCAAAAGTTCGTTTAGGAAGTTGCCTATTTCAAAAATTACATAAAGTGTCCAACAACGTTTCTGATTATTGTTATTTTGCTTATTTTATTAGTGTCGACCATTCTCCGCCTCATGAAATTTTTTAGACAAAACTCAGCTGAGAATGATTACAACATTGGACGTTATTTTGAAAAGACTTGTTTACTCTTTTCCAGCTCTAAACTAATACGAAATCAACTAGCAGTAGAAAATAATGAAGACAGCAACAATGAATGTTAGCAGCAATGACAGTGGGTTAGAAGGAGCTGGATCAGAGGGGGGTAGGGGCAAAACCCCCCAGTAAAGATAAAAACTTGTTTTGTCGGAAATAAAATATTGTGTCAAATTTTGAGAGAAAAGATTCTAAGGTGAACATAACAATTTCTTCCGTTGCTCTAAATCAGATTGGCAATCTCTTTCAATAAGGTATGGTACTTAAAAATTCCCTTTTCAGAGGAGTTTGGTTTGTGACACTCATCTTCTGTTTTGTTTCAGTTCTGATGCCGTTATGTCTGTGATGTTAAAATTATGAAAAATGTCGATGCTTATTAGACTTTTGTCGGTAAATCAAAATTTCACGCCCATCCTATGAATTTTCCTATCCACGCCACTATTAAGAAATAATAAACAAATATTTCGAAAAAATAATTAATCGTTAAAGACTATCAAAAAGTTACCAAACGTGACATTTATTATAATTATTATGCAAAATATTTATACTGGCTTGAGGCTTCAGTTAATATATAAAAGATATAAAAGTAACTGGTATTAAAGCTTGACTTGTAAAATGATGAAAATAAAAAACAAACTAAGTTCTGTCGAGGCCGTCACGACGGTAGGACCGATGCAAAGTGCAGATTTGTCGGCAAATAAAAGATGGCTCCCCCTTTTTTCCGCAAATGAGACTTCAGTCTCCCTCTTGAGCACGATAGCTAACAATGATCCTGAGTTCCGTTGAAAGTAAAAAATTACCTGGTTTGTTCTTTGCAGCTGAACTTGACTTTCAAGAATTTCCTCCTCAAGCGCCTTCACTTTGTCGCGCTCTTCCATCAATTCGCTTGAAATAGCGTCCATGTTCTGTCCAAGTATTGTGCACTCTAAACACTCTTTCTTTCCCGCTTCTGTCGAGCCTTGAGAGGTCAGATCAGCTTGATTTTCGTCCACAACCTTGAAACAAATCAAAGTCTTAATAAATCCAATCAACATTTATACAAAAGTTCTCGTAGCGAAAAACCTTATTGCTAAGGAAATGATGTAAGGAAAGATTAAGCTATTGAGCAAAAGAGACATAAACCGGATTTTATAATAAAAAGGTAATGTTAATAAAAGAATGAATAAATTGCAAGCATTTTATTGTTTGAAAACGTATGAAACACAGCAACTTACTGCATTCTTTTCCTGGAATTCCTTCATCGCCATCTTTTGAAGTGAGCTGTTTTCACTCTTAAGCTTTTCGTTTTCCTTTATTAAAAGCAAAATTTCGGATTTTAAAGCAACTAACATCTATGTCAAAGGACAATAGACTAAACAGAGTGAGATTTACAACAGGTAAAAATATAAATATGTAATGTTTCCATGCCCTATCAAAGCAAAAAGTTCCAGTTTGGTCTCATTTTCACAAGAAACGAAAATCTTTAAGTAAGAAAAACTTCAAATCGTAAACATAGATCGTAAAATTTCGCAGCTCGGTCACTCGCTCATTCATTCGTTTTACTATTCATGTTATCGTCAACTTTATAATTAATTTTATCATCAATTCATTGATCAATTGATTTATGCTATTATTCATTCACTCACTCACTCACTCACTCACTCACTCACTCACTCACTCACTCACTCACTCACTCACTCACTCACTCACTCACTCACTCACTCACTCACTCACTCACTCACTCACTCACTCACTCACTCATTGATTCATTGATTCATTGCTTCATTCATTGATTCATTCATTGATTCATTGATTCATTGATTCATTGATTCATTGATTCATTCATTCATTCATTCATTCATTCATTCATTCATTCATTCATTCATTCATTCATTCATTCATTCATTCATTCATTTATCCATTCGTAAATGGAATAAAATGTGTTGGGATTCCTGTGTTTTCAATAAACTTTCTTTTGCAAGCATCTGTGCTTTTTGATTGGATGTTCTCCAGCTAGCATATCAAATTCAAACTCACACTACTGGTAGGCAATACCGCAAACGAAATATCTAAAAGACCTACAGACGCCAAGTACTGGAAAAAGCAATGACGCCACATTAACTAGACACGCTCTTTCTTTCACTGTCACAGCTTCTTATTTATGTTTTTTCAATGGAAGGATACTGATACTAACTCATTATTATGTTTCATATCTTACAAATTTGAGTTCAAACCCAGCTTTGATCATAACATGGCAATGTCACAATGTCACCAAATCGATTCGTTTGCCTTAAATTGACAATAAAAGCAGTTTTATTATACTGCATACAACAGAAACTATATATTCCAGAAATATGACTTTCTGGCTGGAGAGGACCAAGATTACCTTTGACAAGACCAAGAAATTTGCCTACCTCTTGTAACTGCTTTAAACTTGTTTTCAATTTCTTAGTTCTTTTGATGTACACAATATCCTTCGCTTCTTCGTCGTCTGCATTGACAGGTTTCTAAAATGAGAGGAATAAAAGTCTCATGTACATGTAAAACTTTCATTCAGACCATGTGAATGAAAGCAAAGGCAAGGCTAGATTTACTCCAAGTCTACTTCATGCTTGAGAGATTTGCTTCCCTCCTGTAGACTTAAGGGAAACAAATACTCCTCTCTCAAGCACTAAATAGACTTGGAGCAAGTCTAAGGCAAGGCTTGCATTGGAAATTAAAGCATAAGCGAAAAAAATTTAATTTTCTTGAGGAATTTTCACAATGCCAAGAAAAAAACGGAATTTATCTCTTTCGAAAATTTTCCAAGACCACTCAAGATAACTACAGGGAATTTAAAGACTGCACTGTGTAAACTCGAGTAAAATTACTGTAATATTGTACACAGAACCATATTATACGTACGTAAAGATCTTCTTCGTCAACTTCTTCCAAATGAGCTTGCAATTTCTTCTCTAATTGACTTGAAATCTGTTAAGAGTCAATACTGAAGTCACATCTCACTTTAGTAAAATATTCTGGCAACCAGGCTCCAACCATTATCAAAAAAATCAACCAAGGTGTTAAGCTTTTACTATTTGCTTCAAGGCAGAACTATTTGGTTACAGTTCATGAAACCTAAAAGGAAATTCAAATCAAAACTTACCAAGACTCCTAAAGAGAAGTTTATCTTTTCTCTTCAAAGTTAAAAGAGTCTCAATCTGTTCTTAAAACGAAAATAATAACTTGAATCCAACGAAACAAAAATGCACAGGAATCCAACTATCTTCAAATTCATCTTCGTACCTGTTCTGTCATTTTTCTTTCTTTGTTTGCAGTCTCTAACTGACCTTGAAGAAGCAGGTTGTCATTTTTGACTCGTTTGTTCTCCTCTTCTGTTATTGTAACCGTCTCGAAAAGAAGTGAATAATTTTATTGAGATACAAAAGAAGCTCGTCATAGCAAAGTTCTAGGCTTAGAAAAAGCTGGGGAGTTCATTGACATTTTGACAAAGAGCTGTGATAGCAAAATCGCACAGCTGAAGCCTTAAAAAGCGTTTAACAAGGTCAGAGTTTCAGTGACCTGGACTTTTCATGACTTTCAATCTATAGGAAATATTTTAAAATTCATATTTGAAAAAAAATGGAAATAAACTGAAGCGTTCTTTTCTAATTTTTGGGAGGGGGTGCAGTTCACTGCCTCTTGTTGGTCTGCTGCTGAAAGCAAATGGCCCTAGCTTGTTATTTGCAGTCTTTGCTAGTTTTAAATATCATTTTGAAATGAAATTGCAAGAAAAAGTCAATAACATTACTGCAGCTATATGGAATAGGCATTTGACTATAGAATTTACTTCACTTTCATATCTACTAAAAACATGATCATCCTTAACTTTAAAACTTCCGCCAATTTGCCACTTTTTTAAGCATTCAAATAACACTCAAAATTTAGCCAACGAATAGGGTACAATAAACAATACTTGTTTCTGTTTGCAAAAAGAAAGAATTACATCTCACCTGCTTCTGCATTCGAAGGTCATTCTTAAGCCTGCAGAAGGAGAAACACAAAGAAATGAAGAAGACTTCTCCACTATTGAATGCTTTATTATGACATCATGAAACTCCAAATATTACCAGCCAGATAGTTATGGTTAAAGATTTAACAAACATTGTTTTTATGTGTGATTTCTATCACGAATACGCAAAATGTTAATGTTTTGATAAAGGCACATCAGTTGCCGTCCTTTTGTAGGCAGGAATTATACTGGCTGTACCGGCATTCGACACGTGAGAACAGTGCTCTTAGTGAAAACCAATGCCGGATGGGGATCATTTTGTAAAGCAGTGGAGCATTCTTGAAACGGACACCCGAGGGAACCGGCTTGTTGCTAGCCTGCGTGCAGACTCTAGCCCTCTTTCGTGAAGATTAAAGTCTGTACGCAGGCTAGCTTGTTGTCCGTTCAAGGGAAATTGCCTGTTGATTGCAGGTCTCCTCCAGAAGGTCTTCTCCGCATATTTAACCAGCGAAAGTAACTTTGTGTGCAAATATTTATTGAGATATATGATGGCTGGTATCAAAAGATTTCTCGTAGAAAGATTTAAAAAGTCAAACTAGACTGTCCGACACTCGTACTGAGGAAAAGAATTGCCACATAGAGACTTTCTATGCAAATGAACCTCCATTTATGTACAAATCAGATCATATGAAGTAACTTAAGCTAGACTAGGCATGCTGCACCTCCCTGGCTTTGAACCGACGGAAGTTGAAAGGAAGGTACTTGAATAGACAATGCAGTCATTTTTGGCACCTAATCCATACTCGTGAATGAGACGAAAGTTTGCAGCAGTTAATCAAGTTTCATTTCTGATTCATTCCAGTTATGTATGCCAGAATATAGCTTTAATGAATTCTGAATTTCTTCAAAATCGATAAAATGCTGCTAGAAACTCTGCCAAACGCATGAACAATGCAAGGACAGTTTTGACTAAAAGCATTTAGATCAGCTAGGCCAGCTAGTAAAAGAGACAATCTACTTCCATTACAACCATTGCAACACAAAGCAAAGTTTATCGTCAAAACGTTTTAGCCCTCTAGCTAAGAGCTACCTAAAACACGATTTGTCTCCATGCACGAATAACGTAATAAAATATACTTTTCTAGCTCTTCACTTTGGCCTTGAAAAGTTTCCAACAACTTCGTGAAACTTGTTTCAAGCTCCTCCAATTCTAAAACGAAACGTTTAACAACACATGCTATGACGTAGAGGCATATACTTTTAGCATTCAGATGAGTTAACGTTTAACTGAATATGCATTTTAAGGAGAGTTTAAAAGCATATTGAGATGGTCACTGGATATTGTAAAAAAGACAGTTCTATCAATTATGAGTTTCACTGATGGCTTTAAGAGCGTGGGTGATATTCTCTAAGCGGGGCATAAGATATCAATGTGTAAGCTGTTCTAAATGCCCAAAAGTTCTATGTCATAATTTGAAAACATCTTGGCAACTCAAATGCCTTTTTAAATCACTAAGGAATTAGTTGTGTGCATCCCATTCGATTCTTCAAATCCTGAGGGACTCTAAAAATCTCCTTCAAACTCAAGAGACCTTTGAAAGGCTCTTGTCTCATAAAGGTATGCGGTAAGATCAAGCCTTAAAATGCATTTCATATGTGTTTGAAAGAATTCATTCAACATCCATGCAAACTAACAATCAACTCAATATTTTGATATCAATACCAAAATATGGATCATCAATTGTAATTTAGTGTATCGTAAGATTTTATTCAATTTCATCGTCTTTTCATTTGAATTTGAAAAAGTCAATGTATTCTAAATTGCAATTTATTCCTTCTAAAGAAAGTTGGGCTAGATAAGTTGGACTTTGTGAATTCCAACTTTCGATAAATCTATGATAAACTAATAAAGAAACATGTAGAAATGATCGAATTACATTCATTAAAACATCATATACTTACTATGATTTCCTTCTTTTCTGACAGATTTGAGAAGACCGACAATCTCATCCGCTGCGTATTTCCACGCACTTCTTCGATTCTTCTTCTCTGAAAAGCAAAAGGGAATATTCATATGTGATTTGTTTCTCGCAATCTCTAATTCTCATATATGTTCAACTTTTTAACCCGGAGGAAGTTCCGCTTGTATCTTTCCCTCCCAGCGGACCAGTTAAGTAATAACCGGGATGGAAATAACCGGGACCGCGATTAGCATCCACTGTTCCATTTCTTGCAAGTCAAATCCTACAGCAGGCCGTACATGACACTTCCAGATCATAGTCCCGAGCTTCAAGAAACCGGGTCGCCTTTGCTTCAGGTCAGGTAGGATTTTAACTAATCGGAAGTAATTTGCCCGTTTTTCGTTTCGCAAAACCGGATTGAAAGTAATTCTACTCTGCTGGTGAAGTGAAAACCAAATCGAAGCATCTCGCTTACTGTTTCATTTTCTGTAAACCCTGAATTTGCAGCAGCAACTCCGGGCATCGACCTAAACACTTTTGAGCTATTTGAAAACAATCAAATATTTTTCACCTGCCATCATTGACCTGAATCTGTCGACAACTTTCTTTTGCAGATCTATTTCACGATGAGCCCTGAAAGAGCATTTTCAATGAAAACAATTTTGTTGACATAATCATATTACAATTAAGATATGGTAATCAGCAGGCCAAAGAATAAGGGACGTAAATATCAAATTAAGAAAATGAGGTATCAGTCTTGGATCACAAAAAATACTTTAAATAAAATTCACCTTTGTCAGCAGGTTACAATGGCAATAAAAACAGGTACAAAATTGCTATTTTCTGTATTGCATTCAGCCATCCATAAACCATCTTAGCCCCCTTAGCCCCTTAGCCCCCAGCTGTACACAACTAAAGGTCTTGTTACACTATACCAACTTTTCCATAATGTCAATATCACTTCCCTCTTGCCATCCGCGCTATATGTTGTTTCAAATAGCGTTCAGTGCTTCGGCGTTGTCATTTTAATTCTCTCAGACACAGGCCCGTCGGAATAATTGTGAAACTGTAGTATATTTTCTTTATAACAGTGTACTGATTGAGAAAGAATACAATTGGCAGCCCCCCCCCCTCCCATATGAATTTCGTTCCGACGGAATTGAGACAGTGTTGATATTAAACTCTTCAACCAAAATTGTTTTAAGGGGTACTGTGCGCTGTCACTCTGTGAGTCTTTCAAATTTTTCGTCGATTTTGATCTTCAAATTCTTGTGCGACGTTGTATAAGGCAAACCGCCTTGCTTCTTATGTTCAGTTGCCAAAGCTCTACCCATACTGCACTGAGAGTTATACAAGCGGCCAGAAAATGTCGGTATACAATTCTTATAAGTAACTCATAGTAACCCTATGATCGCCTTAAGCTGTGGTATCGTAGAGGTGGGGGGGGGGGGTGCTCAGGGGACCTTGTTAAAATTCAGAGAGAATTCTGGCCCAGCGCTCCCCCAAAACAAGCCAGCATATGCTTGGTTCGGTGGATTCATTATCAGGCAATAACCTTTTATTTTCCCATTGATTTTCCATGAATTAGCAACTTTCTTTCCGTCTTTTTAAGTCGGTAAAAAGTTCGAATGTTTTCATAGCACAACAGAGAATCTTTAACTTTAATATAAGCATATAGGGTGCGACCATGGGTGTGGTCTTAGGTACTGGCTTGAAGTTCCAAAACCCCGTCTATCATGCACAACTCAATAGGAAAAATCTTAATGCGAAATCATATTTTCCAATATTTCCACTACAATGTATTTTCATCATTGGAGAGGACTGCTCTACAGGGTGTCATGTTAAACTTTAAGATAAAAAATAAACTGGTTAAAAACTGAGCTTTAAAAAGGAAGCAAATGCATAAATTTTGGTTGCAATATGCCTGCAGTGAAAATGAAGCTATTTTTGCCAACATGGACTAAGGAAAAAATACTCTAGCTCACACTACTGCAACGAGGTAACTGACTAGGGGAGCAAAACATACAGGCATATTAACTAACACATAAACAAAGAGGAACTCAGTGGGTTTTGGTTTAGTGGGTTGCTGTAATCAATGGTCGTGATTATGAACATTAACATAAATTAACATACTTTAAGTTCATTTCATCCGTCTGTCCTCTTGTGCCAGATTTCAAAATGCTGTAGTGCAAGAAGTTTAGCTTCCTTGTTTTTATTTGGAGATTCTCTAGATTTCCACTAAAACACGAAGAGCAAAGTATAATTGGTAAATGACGGCACGTGTCCATCAAAATTCGCAGGTGATACTAAAAAAACGTTAGAAGCAAACTCGGTAAATCACAAGGTGATAAAACGATTGTTCATGACAAACTTATCACATTAAGTCGGCAAAAATCTTTTGACCTAGTAAGATGAAAAATAAACAAATCTTATCTCTCAGACAAATTTCATTGGATGGTCAGTTTCTGATGTACATGACAATGCGACTTCTTTTCTCGCATTCTCGTCCCTAATTTTATCGTCGAAATCTTAATTATTAGCACATTCCCTTGCATTTTAAACAGAATATCTATTCACATTTATATGACCTAGTTTATCACTAAATCTTTACTGAATGATAGTCGCATAACTACAGATTGTTATCTCGCATTTGGCCAATCTTTGATGGGTATCATAAACGAATGGCCTGAAAACGCGATTATCTAAGATGTGGGACTATTCTATGAGGGGAGAATTCATTTCTACAACAAGATAAAAATTTCCAGAATTCGCAACAAAACTCAATAAAAGTTTAATGATAAAGTTATTATGAAAATGGCTTTGAAAAAAGCAAACATTTTGAAACATGTCACTAGAAGCTTTTCATCTGACACTCTTCAGAGTATAAAACGTCAGAATTTTGCACCATTTTTAAATTCTGCACCATGCAAAGATTGCTTGCGAAAGTCATTACTCGGCCAAAGCATGGGGTTTCCACAACATACAAAAAAGTTTTTTGAAGATCTTGCTTGTATTAGATTTGAAAATACGCTCCTCTATGATGCATCGAACAAAATTAAAATTTGTTTGGTGCTGGAATTTTCCAATTTGCGTATCTTGTTCGGCATAATGAACTAAGGTAGAGATTTTCCAAAGCTTGAAAATATTATTGCACAATGAGTAACAACATTTAGGACGGTTTAAAATATTTATCATCTTACACTATCTCCGAGCCAGCTTTTTCCACTGCCTCTAAGTCATTTTCATATATCGAAGGAGCCTGAAATATTGAGGCAAAGAAAATAGCAAAAATATACCAACAATTCTTAGTTCATTTGTATTATTTAAAATTCACCTTGAATTTATCAATTAAGATGTACTAAATTAAGTCTCTAACACAGAAACTAAACATTGTTGCAAGTTTACATTTTAAATTTAGTAGTCAAACGTTCAAAGTTGACAATAGGTTTTGCAGCGCCTTTATGTTCGAGAAAACATTGAGAGCAGACGATTGGATAAGTAACAATAGGTCTATTGTGTAGTCCAACCAATGGGAATTTAAATGGCCAGCGAAATGCGTCAGAACTTAGTGCCTTTAAGATTCATTTGAACATATGTTTGTATCGGCGTGCATTCTTCGCCTACGGTCACTTCTTCCCGAAACAAAATTTGACAATAGGCAAACTACAGCTTACAAAGCAGGACTCACCTCTTCGTCGTCAGTGCCACCAGCCTCATTTGCTAACAAACTCTGAAATTAACATCAGAACGTTTTCATATTTTTTTTTCTACAGCAATGGTGCATAGGCTGAGATGACCCTTAAACAATTTACTGAAGCCAGTAAGAAGGCAATCGTATATTTATAAAAGAATAACATTCAGAAAAAAACAATTTATCGACCAAAAGGACAGAGAATGGAACAGCAATCAAAACAAGTTGTTGCTTCGGTTTGAAGCAAAGGGTTAAAAATGAGCTGGCTTGTTAATAAAATGTTTCTAGATGCGCTGCTAAATAATTTCATAGTGTCTTTGAAGCAAGTTTATTTTCTATTAAAGCATAAGGACACCAAGGAAAAGAGTGATTCGAGTGGTAAAAGTTTTAAGAGCATCAAAATTTACCTGGGCCAGTGTCTCTAGCACCTGAAAAGAAATTTGAACTTTAAGTCGTTATCCAAAACACAATCCTAAACTTTGAGATTTCAAACAATTTTTAGAGACAAACTCCAAGCAACATATGGTTTTTCTCATTAAATAGCTTTAAATATTTTATGCTTTCTTGTTTCTCAAATAAATGTAGTTTCATTCTCACTGTTTTAGCAATCAATCTTTAATGATTGTACAGGGTCATTTGACTCGAAAGCTTTATTGAATTTTTTTTAAATCTCCCAAGCAACTCAAAGTTGATCAAATAACAAGGTTCAGTTAATTGAGTAAATTTGCATCTTAAGTGAAGTCAGTTTGTGAATGCCTCTCCTCAAAAAGTGCAAGATTGTTCAAACCTCTCACCTCTTCTCTCTTCTTGCATTTGTCCTCATAACCAAAAATCATTTTACTGACTGCATTTTTCCACTTTTAAAACACAAGGAATAACAGTTTTTAGAACACAAGCAAATGTATGAAAATTTTCATGAGATGCACAGGATTTCAATTGGTTTGGACATAAAGAAAAAGAACTTTCTTACAATTGAAAAAAAACTTATGGCTTAGGCTAAAATCAAGATTTTACCTAAATACTCGCAGAATTATATCAAGCCTAGTTAGCGAAAGTCTTGATTCGCTGTAAAGGAGATCCCCTTCTTGGAAATTCTCCAGGAAACCTACCATGTATAACCAATGGGAAACATGGAGATTCCCATTCATTTCATTTGATTTGAGAAAGTGCTAAAAGAATTTGCTGGTAAATAGCTGGTAATCTAAAACCTGAAATATACTAAAATTTGTATTTTGTATCATAAATTCAATTGATTACAAATCTGATAGCAAAAGTACCAGAAGATTAAGTGTTTATGTAAAGAAAGACATTAAAAAGAAATGTACCGGGATGAGGTTGTTATTCTCAAGCATTTGCTCAATGTCCACATCGAGGGCACGCGAAAATGGCTGAAATTGAATTGGATTGGGAAATTGAAGTTAATTTGTCGTTGGTTTGATAAAATAAAATGAAAAACAAGATCTCTCGAGAAAATTTGATAAATTTGACAACGGCATTTGACAACAGAAATGAAGACAATACGAGGAAGACGAAAAGAAAACCCGGGCCAGAGAGAAACGCAAAGACATGATTGAATGAAGGCGAAGGGAAAGTTGTTGCAGAAAAATATGTGCGAGCTTTTTAAAATCACAGCTTTTTTGTAGCGATTTCACGCGAATTGAAGGCATGGGAAAAAGTAGAGCATTCACCAACAGACAATGTGGCATTGCGAACAAGAAAAGTAAGGCTCGAAGCTCAGAATGGTACATTTAGTCGGTCAAGTTCGAATCATATTCGCTTCATAATTTTCAGCTGGAGAAAACCAAGGCGACTGTGAAGAGAATTTCGGCGCTAAAGTTGGAATATACAGGCACCGCGGAGCAGGGGGGGGGGCTGGGGGGACTTTTTGCACAAAATGCTCAATATTAAGTAATAAACTACCAGTAAAGCCTCTTTTTATACGGTTTTAGCCACCCCCCCCCACTTTTTTTAGACCCTTCACTTTTCTCAACGCTCCGCGGTACCTGATATAATGCAAATTTTTGCACGAATACACCATCAAAGACGACACCAAAATTTTCTCCGTCTATCAAGCGAATATAATTCGAACTGAATCTTATTAATGTATCTTTATAAACAGATAACAAACATTAAGTGCAAGCATTTTTGGCGTGACAAGCTTTCGGGTGAATCTTTGAGTTATCCGAAAGTTTGTCACGCCGAAAATTTTGCAAGAACAATGGATGCAAAACGTATATTGACTGAAGCAAAGTTAAACACGAGTCTCTGCAAAATTTTTGAAAATAGTCGTTCTTTCAATAGGAACACCAGTGCAAATGAATGACTTTACTATTCTCGTCGTATATCAAATATACACCCTCACTTTCTTCTCCTCCTTTCTCCGTCCCATCTGACTGAACAGTATCAATGCCTTCAAGAAATGACTGATCATAACTTCAGCCAGAAGCGGACCGCAAGCCAGAAGGGGGCTGGGAGTGGGGACCAAGCCTCCCAAGATGGAGAAAAATACTTATGTTGGGCTAATATTTTGTATTTTTGTATTTGTATTTGTTGCTACCTAGCATCCGAAGGTAGGTTTCAGGACACTGAGAAGCTATGCTGATCGATCAGTGTCCTGGTCCTTCCTCTCGATGTGACCACGCCTCGTGATTCCTACGCCTGGAATTACAGAGAGCTGGCGACTCTCCCCACTCTGGGTGAAAGTTTGGTCATGCCAGGGACACGAACCACAGACCCTTGGGTCTGTAGTCAGCGCCTCCAACAACTGAGCCATCCTCGCACCTATAATATACTCTGTAACAGCTTGTGGTTTTGCTGTAAACATCCAAAAGGCTGGTCAACATTTGTCTGAAATTTCTAAAAAAAATGTCCGAAAATTTTTTGCCGAAGTTTATTGCCGAAATATTATCCGCTGAATTTTTTTACTTTATGTACCTATTATAGACACGATAGGGATAAATTTAATGTACATTGAAAAACTTATCTACAAAATTACTAATTTTAAAGATTAATAGACGAGTTGACTGAAAGCACGAATAACTTTATACATAGCTTATAATTAAAATGAAGCAAAGTTTATAAGATACTTACTGACATTTCTAGAAGATCTTCATAGTCATTCACTACCTTCAGAAAAATAAAAAAGCACAGTTTTGATAAAGTATTCCATTACAAATTATTTAAATGACAAACAAGAACAGTCTTTTAAAGAAAGAAAACAGCTACTTAGCTAACACGGAGTGAATTGGTTGATAAAGAAATTAAATGGAATTCCTTTTCACTTGTCTTGGAATTCTGTTCTGTTGCTCTTCCACCATTTCCAAAATTGCTGAAACTCCCACCCAAAATGTTCACAGTTTTACAAAGTTTTCCCATTACCCTTGAAATGTTGCTAGATTTCAAAATGGAGTGGTTTCAAACAGTTAAAGAACACATTTGTCTCGAGGAGTCATAAATTTTCGTGGATTTGAATGAAAAAACACGGTGTTCTACGTACATTGACCATTCTGTCTTTGATATCCTCTAATTCAGCGCCAAGTTTGTTGACTTCCCGCAATCTTGCTTTATCACGCAGCATTTTGAGTGCCATATCCACAGAATTCTCACCTTCTCCGGCTAGTAGGCCTGCTTTTCTTGCCGGTTTGCCAGCAGTTCGTCTCCACTTTTCAAAAGCATCAATAATTCTGTCATCCGAAATCCTCATTTGCTTTACCACTTTTTGCTTGTGAGCTAACGATTTTCTTGGTTTCCTGCTAGCATCTATTCTTCCTTCAACTACATTTTCCGCCGGATTTATAACAGGGAGTTCAACTCCCTCAACACACTTGCCCCTGGCGACACAGGCCAGAAATCTATGATCGAAGCGCTTTTTGCCCATGTCTAAATAAATGCCATCAACCCCCTATCAGCTTGTTTTCTAGCTGCTGGAAATCTCCTCTAGTTTCAGAAGTATCAGCATTTCTCTCTACTCGTACGCCTTTTTGACTTGCATTGAAAACTTTGTTGCGTTCTGACGTCAGATCTTACAGAAATCGAACCCCGTTTCATGCTAGTGACGTAATATTTTCTCGCATAATGTTTTGTTAAATGATTATCAGAGAAGTGTTAACCATGCTAGATATATTTGCTTTATTTCTGAACTACCTGAAATAGCTTATACCTTCAAAACAACTTGAAATTATACATAAAATTAGAACGAGGATGCCAAAATCCCGCGTGAGATGGGCGTTAAACTGTCTGGGAAGAGAATAAATTCGCAATATTGCCTTGGAAATAAACTAAATAGCTGTGTATAGATCAGCTGATATCAAAACAAGAATTTTTGTGGTTCAATTTGAGATCTGCTCTGTTGATGGTCGAATTTAGGCAGTAAAAAGCCTCTTAAAGATTGTGCTGCCAGCGCATTTGACCAGAACATGTTCAGCAAAACAAACCAGGATAACCAACTATTCAATATTTTGATGCAAGTTATAGAGATATTCATAGCATAGCATGTTTAAGTTAAAGATTGTGACTGTTAATAATGATAAACCTGTCTTCAACGAAAATTAATGTTTACTGTTCTGTCGTAAAGTGCTTGGTGCCGTTCTGGCAGAGCTGTACACGCAAATTGGTGTACAGAACAGGACGATTCCAAGGGCCTACTCCGAGTTTCACGCTTTATGCAAGCATCAGGCAAATATTCCTAAACGTGTTTAAATAATTTTTCTATCAAAACTTCTATTCATCTTTAAACTTAGCGATGCCTTAGAAAGATATTTTGAATGTTCATACACTGCACTCAAACTGCAAATATTCATTGTGATTCATACACAGGGCTGCAAAGAGTATCACAGCGATTTATACCTAGAAAATGTTCAGAGTTGGCAGAAAAACTTGTCAAACACAAAAAATTTAGATAGAAATGATTATATCTTGAGTTGTTAAAGCAAGGGATTTATTGCCCTTGAAATTTAAATTAGAAAAAATTTAAAATTCTCAATTTTGCAGAAATTTTTGTTGCAATATCTTCATCAGGAAGAAATTTTTTCATAAATTTAGTAGGTTGTCAGAAAATTTTTTGCAGCCATGAGCAAGCACTTGGGGGATTTAAAGATTCTGCTCAGACTTTATATCGAGCTTCTGGTTAATTTCTGCAGTAATCTTAAAAATGACGGAGTAAACTAACAGGTAAGAACCTTAATAGCATTAAACTATTTAAGATCTTAGAATATCAGCCTATGATAAGGGCCAAGGAACGAATGGCAACAATAGCTCAGAAAAAATTCTCTTATTTAATGTTGATGCAAGTTTCACCAGCATAGGATCAAGTATTGATTGGCTGAGAGCTTGCACCAAGCCACATGGCTTCTTTCGCCTCTTGGCCAATCACAGCCCCAGCTCTTAACAAATCAAGGTTCGAGCCCTACGCTAGATTCACCAAACAAGTTATTAGTAACAGTATAGAAGAACTCACATATTTTCCCAAGGGTGAAAAATTGACTGAATATTTCTTCGTAGTTGCAATTAAAACTTTCAATATATAGGTGATAGAAAAATTACATTTATCCTACACAGTTGAATAACATTAATACACAAATCTACCGCTGGCTAGCTTGCGACAGCCAGCAGTTATTTTTGGCAGTTTTTGCTTGGAATTTCATCCTGCGAGTCGATCTCCAAGCTTCTTTTTCGTGCTGCAAAAATAAATTATAACCTGCTCTTTTAGATTGAAAAATAAAAAATCGGAGTGAGCCTAAGCAACATATCATTTATTCTATCAATGGCTGAACAGGTGTAGAAAACTCCATATTTATGTGAGCACCTCATCGTTATAATTAATAAACATAGAAGCAAGAGAACAGAAAAATGATAATGATATGTTAGCTGAGACTGAGTTTCTTGGAAGCAACATTAAAAGCCTTGGGCGAAAATGTTTATGGTTGATTCACCAGAATATTCAATTTAAAAATATCAGAAGAACAGAGCAGGCAGCTACCGGCCAGTAAGTATATTTCAGAGGAGATACGATGTCTTACTGATGCCGAAATGTTTCATGAATGAAAATCCCTAAACTCATAAACAACACCTTGTGACTTAGATTTAATAAAAATGCCATTAAAGACGAAAACTTTTAATTAGAACGTATTAAACGTTACAGTTAAAATGTTTTGTGCGCAGAAAATTTTGTTTGTCAAAACGTTCCGTTGGCATTATTTTCATCCAAAATCTTTTTGACACCTAGTACAGACTTTGTTGAAAATTTGGAAAATCAAATATGCAAGTTTGTAATAGATATCCATGCTTGATTGGGTTTTATTTCCTAAAAGTGTGATTGAAAAGAAACTAAGTCACTGAAAAGGTTTCCTCTGTATTAATTTCCTCAAATAATTTTCATTTGCACAGATTATGAACGAACCTTCTACTGTTACAACACTCAATCATTGCTTTCAAACGAACATTCCATGCTTTAATCAAAAGACTATCGATAAAACAATAAGAAACGAAAGGTGCCCCAAAACTCTAAATGCCTCTTGAGGTTTTTCACTTTTAATGTACAATGTTTGTCATACAACTGGGGCATCCTTTTACATTGAAACAATTTCATAAGTAAAAGGAAGACGATTTTGAAAAGTGCGCGATTCGAAAGAGGTATCGCTTGTTTCCGTTAAAACATTCTAACATGAAATGATCTCTCAAATTTGTTTTCTTTCGGTAACGACATTGTGGAAATAAAGTTTTAATTAAACTAATAATTTTCAGTTAGCTAAAAACCGTTTAAATACCTGAAATTTTCTCTACATTTTCAGTCCACAAGCTGCTCAGGGCTGTGTCTGCTTTTATTTCTCTTAAGTCCATTGCAAACTCCAGAATTTCATCATGAATCTCATCTATTTTTCTATCGGCATTTATTATCTGCAAAAATTCAGTCTATTTATCGACAAAAACTCGGCAGAAACAAAATAGGCTGGGTCCGGTTTTTAACTGGGTCTGGTAGCAATAGGCTACTAATCAATAGGGTCTTAGGGTACGATAAAAATGATGGGGAATTCTAAAATTTGATTTAATTAATATTGATCTTAGCGATGAGTTTATTTCTCTTGACCAATCTTTCTTCCTAGCACTCAATAATGCTTGCCAAAAGTACTTGGAACACCCGAGCAGTTTCAATCAACTCTCGATCTGTTTTCGATTCACAACTATGGAAATAGCTAAGTTGTCTCTTTCCACCAAAACAATATTTGAAATACACCTGAGCCATCTTAGTTTCAAAATTACCGGTCACGTTTTCAACATTTGGTTGATGTTCTAAGACTGTTGGTATGCAATGTAGTTGTTGGACTAAGTCTTCACTTACAAACTGCTCTTTCACACCAGAAAGTCACAGCAGGTGTAAAATAAATTTGCATAAATGAGATAAAAAGCCGTGAGAAAATATTCATGCTATCTAGAATTTCTTACCTTCCAATTGTCATCTTTTAGTTTCTGATAAACTTCGTAAACTTTTTCTTGAAATGACTTTGTTTCATATCTCTCTTCACCATAGCCTCCTCTTCCAGAAGCCTCCTTCAGGGGTAAGTCTAAATAGAAGACTATATCTGGAGCTATAATTCCTCTGTCGGATCCTTTGCACCACTCAATAGAAAAACCCTAGGAAACATAACGAGCTATTAGAGTATCTTACTAAATATAAGTGACTTTTGAACATGACCATCACTACAGGGGAGGGGTGTGTGTGGGGGGATGAGGAGATGGGATGATGGGGGAAGGGGATGATGGGGGGAGGGGATGATGGGGGAGTTTTTGTCATTTAGGGTTGCTTCGTCGGCAAATTTTCAGACCTGTCAGCAAATAAAGGATGGCACACTAACTTTGTCGGCAAATGGGATTTGACCCCCCTCCCTCGAGCACAAAAGCTGGCAACAACCCTGAACATGACACCAGACGAGCCTCAAAAGATAACAGTTACTACGACACTGGTGACTAATAGAAATCAAAGCTTAGGCCTAATTGCAACATAAAAATACGTCATCCACTACAAATAAGCAATGAAAAAATGTACGTCAAAGTTATGGGTAGCACTACAGTTAAAATATAGGTTTAGAAGCATGTTAGGAGCCAACACAGGGACTTAATGAGCACCAAAGCCAAAAAAGAAGAGAAGGCAGAATGCAAAATTGACAACTCACCTTTGCTGCAGTATAAGCCACACCCGAAAAGGCATATCTGTCTATTACAAGGGTCGTTCCATTCAGTAAATCTTTCTTCATTTCATCCCTAGAATACATTCACACAAAAATTGTAAATCATGAAAACTTCTCCCTGTGTTAAGAAATTAACACATTAATTCTATAGTGATATGAGTTTGGGCACTTTCATGCTACACACTAAAACTAATTCTTTTCTTCTTACTATCTATACGTAAATCTTACTAATTGCAATTGCAATTATAATAAACAGTTATAAACGCTCTTGACCTTTTAGCGAGGGACATTTCGAGATAAGGATGTAAAAGATACTTCAAATAGGATACTTCATAAAAAATCAATTATTTTTTCTTTCTATGACTAACCAATTTCTGTTTTATGGGGGGTGGGGGGGGGGGGTGGTATAGGCTCATCACGGGTGCATTCTTCGATTTGCAAATTTCAAAATCGTAAAAAATTTGCACATAGGCCCACAGGCTTTAATGCGGGGATAAAGCATGGCCCAGGCCACAGGGGGGCCAAGGCCCCCAACCTTTCTTGCTAACTATATGTATTAAATCCCCCTTTTAAGTACTAAATAGGTAACCTCTTTTTTTGCCCCCCACCCACTTTAGAATCGGTGGCGCAGGCCCTGTATAGGGTATATATATTTCTTAGATGAAGAAAGATTTCAAACAAAAATACCTACATGAACTCCCATCTGTTGGCAGAAAAAAGAAGATGGGCAGCATGATCTTCCATCTCATTTTTTTTCTGCAGATAGTCACCAATAGCCCCACCGATAACTGTTTTTCTCTCTAAAGAACAAAAAATGTTAGGATTATAAGCAGCAAGCACTCTGCATAAATAATTATCGATTGTAGTGATACCAAAATAATACAATTGGAATAAATTAAAATCGCCACCCCAAAAAACAGCTCTATATCGCAGGATTTAAACAATCCAGGAAGCGCCTGCGCCTATCTATCATTCGTCCTTACCAGTACAAAAAATCCATACCCTGTCACATCCTGGACATGTCCGCATATTTCGTACTATAGTAGCATCGATAAACGATTTCTCAAATGAACAAAACATTCAGATATATCAGCTGATCTTTCCATATTAAACCCTGGCCAAGCAACAAAGTTCAGCTTACAGAATTCAATGTAATGTTGAGCAACAAGTTCAGTCTTCAGTCACCTTGTTCAGTGTCATTCAGTGTTGTTCGAATTGCTCAGTATTTTTTCGAATTGTTCAGTAGTGTTTTTAAAAGTTGTCTGCTTGTATTCTGTGTTTTTAAGTGCTGCTCAGGGTTGTTCAATATTATATAGTGTAGATCAGTGTTTTTCAGTGTTGTTCAGTCTTAAACATTCTTGTATAAGGATTTTAATTCAATGTCAAAATTCTACAAAAAAGTTGTAGCTGTGTCTCAAAGTGTATAAGTGGCATCATGTTTGCTCAGTACTTGTAATGCATTGCATGAATATTTCAACGAAAAAATAGAATACTTAAGAATACTAAAGGAAAGGTGGTGTACTCTGTTGTCGAAAATTTATTCAAACCCAATGCAT
Source organism: Rhopilema esculentum (assembly GCF_013076305.1). Next base: position 11,330,372 of record NW_027019322.1, read on the forward strand.
GTACCACTGCATTTAAAATTATAAAATACAAAAAGGACAGATTTTAAAATCTTTGTTTCTTTTTATTTTCATTGTTAAATTTCCATTCATTTTACAAGCGCATACCCTCTACCAAATGAAGAGATTATTTCCCTCAAAAGTGAGGCTTTGAATTAAGAGACCAGGTGCTCTAAATATCACAATATTTTGTTTATAATATAACACTTTGCCTTAAAAAGGTCAAGTATAAACAACAACTGCCATTGCCTAGGGTAAATTCCATGCAGTAAATCCTGAAGATCTTTGGTGTAGAGTTATGTTATTTCGTATGGCGTTGGCTTGAGATAAGCATCTGCTGGCATGTGGTATACACTAAAATGCTGGTGAAGGGACATAGCAGTACACCAGAAAGCGCTTTTTGTGGCCGTCTAATTATCTTATACTTTGTGAAATAAACATTATGGTTAATTTGATATTATGCTGTTATTCTGTTGACTTATACTACAACATTACTCCGTTTTTGTGTACTTCTGCATCATCATCACTGTAAAAATGACTGCATGGGAATAATGGGGGGGGGGGAAGGCAGGGGTATTGGATATGTATATTGTTTTTATCTGTTTTTTATTGCATACAAACCTTGGTGTATACCTGGCCCAACCTTGGGACACCTTAAGCCTGAGGTGCACATGGAACGTATCCTCGGCATTGACTGTGTTAGGTAGCATGCGCATGGAAAAGATAACAAAACAGTCTGCCAGAAGACACAAGAGGGCTGCCCAGTGATGCAAGAAAACTTGTTCAATTGCTGAGAAACCTGTGTTATTAAATTGATTATATAAACTACACTTACCAGGAAATCTCATAAACTTCACCACATGGCCTTTCTGCTTGAAAGCTTCAACAAGCTGCCTTGCCTGGGTAGACTTCCCACTTCGGTCTAGGCCTTCAAAGACAATCAACAAACCCCTTTTTCTCATTGTACCAGTTTCAAAAAGCCTTCAAAATAAAGAAAAACCCCAGTGTGCATAAAATATTTCAAGCTATGCAGTACAAAACAATTCTTTTAAAAAATTAACCTCTGCTGTATGTCTCAATCATATTGATTCAAAATGTTTATAGTCATAATTATTATGATAATAAAGAAAGTTTGTTGATGTACAAGGTGCCAAAGAAAAAATGAGATATATGGTTGTTCTTATCAAAACACCAACAAACCTAGGGATGTCCAGGTCAAAGATGCTGATAGATTTTCTGTGGGGTTATACTTTAGTTGCAATCATATATGCTGATTTCAAATCCTGCAAATTACAAAAAAGTATACCTGTCACTGGATGTGTTCCTTCGAAATTCTTTAGACCTCTCGCGCCAAAATGCATTTACCCTCGTTATCACATAACCCTCTCTTAGAAGAAATTGTGTCAACATGGCTGACTCAACAGTGGAAACTCTTCCAAAAGACAGCGGTTTTAAACCAAAAAGGCATATCAGACCCTTGCAAGAAAACACATTTAGAAAGTTTGCTGAAGAAGACGATCATTTTGAGTCGTCATCACTTCTTTATTATGTGCTGGTGACTGTTGCGCTCGTCAGTTTTGAGGTAGGCCTGTTGTGGTTTTGAGATGGTTGACCTTTTTGTCTTTGAAAAAGTACAGTTCAGTTCAGTTTTTTTATTTTAAATTCCACTGTATACATACATTTGTTGCAAGTTCACATTAATCCACGGTATAAAAACTGTAAAAATAAGTTCAATAATATGAACATTACAAAACAAATACAGAGTAGAGGTGAACAAGCGGAACAACCTAGTAACAAGCGGAACAACCCAGTAACAACCCAGTAACAAGCGGAACAACCCAGGAACAAGCAGAACAACCCAATAACAAGCGGAAATGTGAATTAATTGTTTAGTAAAAAACACACGAGGGCGTTTATAATCCAACTCTCTGAAGTTCGTGTGGGCTAGAACTATCAAGAGGCCGTCCATCATGTCCTCGTCTGTTTCGGTGGCTTTGTGATTTTGCCAACGGACAGAGAGAATCTATCGAGCCCGAATCGGGACGAAAAATAAATAGTAAAGCATGCCTAATATAGCGGATGCGCAACAAAGTTTCCAGTCTGGAAGAGAATTATTTAAAGGAGGAAACTCTCTCAGTTGTTTATAAACCTTTCGAAAAGATAGCAATCCCTACTAAATTAGATGCGTTATGCTTTATTTTTAGTGCAAAAAGTAAAAATCATCTGTAAGTTGTTTTGAGTCTTCCAGTCCAGAGAAAAATACCATCTCTGGATGGCTCAGTTGTTAGAGGATGTTGCTAGGGTGGCTGAGTTGTTAGAGGTGCTGACTACAGACCCAAGGGTCAGTGGTTTGAGTCCCTGGCATGACCAAACATCCACCCAGAGTCGCCAGCTCTCTGTAATTCAAGGCGTAGGAATCACGAGGTGTGGTCACATCGAAAGAAACAACCAGGACATTGCTTGTTAAGCAAAAGCTCCTTAGTGTCCCATAAACTACCTTCGGATGCTAGGTACAAACAAATAAAAATACAATTACCATCCATGTAAGACTAAATTGAAATCGTTATTGGTTACTATGTTCTTTTGTAAAAATATTTTAAGATTTTTGTTTTAACAATTTTTTTGAAGGAGAATTTCTAATTTCTACTGGTAGGTCATTCCACATTTACCCCCATATAGCGAATAGACTTCAGGCCTACCAAAAACTGATTTACCATGAGTCAAAAACAGATTGCTTAATAGCATGTTGGTGAATATTTACATTGAAAGAAAAGTAATAATGAAAACAAGAGGGAGTTTATGTACTTGTTAATAGATTAAAAAACAAATGTTTATAGTCTCAACTGAAAAGTATCATGAAGTCTGAGAAGTTTGAGGTTTTTAAAAACGAGAAGAGAGGGAGAATGAAAGGTTTGATGTGAAACTTTTTTGCTCTGGCAGCTTCTTTGCTTTTTTGCAAGTATTGGCTCCTTTTGTGCCCCCTTTTGTAACATGGGGCCTCTTCCTACATGTGCTCCTCAAACTTTGAAATGCTCCTGAAGTTCCAGTGTTGCCCAAATTTTTATTTTTATATTGTCTCTTCTGCAGATTTTGTGTTTTCAGACCAGCTTGTTTCCCTTTGAAAGACTAGGTGGTGCAGGAAAGAGACTAAAGTATCTCACAGATCATCACTTGGACACCATAAGAGCTGGGTATGTCACCTTCAATTAGAGTCAGCATTTTGCTTGTTAACCTTCTATGTATCCTTAATAAAAGCAGCAACGTTATTATCAGGAGTCCAGTGGGACCTATCATATCAAAGAAACAGGAAAAGATCACTTTCAAATATGTGCTAAAATTACACCTAGTTTATCACATGACGTATAGCTTTCTGTAGCCATAATTAAAAACTGATCAATGGCTGATTTTTAAAAATATGAAAACCTAACAGTAGATTTTCCTTTGCCTCAGATTGATAATTGAAAATAGTAAACTTATGGCAGGTGTACCTTGTTTTATATCTATATGTGCTTGCAGCTGCACCTCTGATATGAAAGTATTAAAAGTCAAAATGGCCTCAGAGAGCCAATAGGATCTTCTCTTGGATTTCAATAGGATTTCAATCTTTTTTAGCAAAACTATATCATATTCCTCAAAATCATCATGTATATATGCATATATTTATTATAAGACATGTAAATAATTTTTGTTAACAATTTTAGAACTTTACATGCATAAAAAGCTCTCTTCTTTATTTCAATTTAAAAAAACATAGGTATCTGATTGCCGGTACTTGTTTTTCAGGTTTCTTTTTGCAGTAGCGTTGCACATATTTGAAGCCATATATGCAAATTTTAAATGCAGGTAAATACCCTATTACCATGTTGTCATAAAACAGGAGGATTTTCAAAACCTAAAACAATACTATGAAACTTTTATACTCTTCAATCGCTCCTTGTAACAACAAATTGTATTGTTTTTTTTCCAAACCTGGACACAGTTATTCTGTGTTACTATTCCCCCCCCCCTGGAATCATTTGTAAAAAACTCGACATTTGGAATACATAAAGAGAGTCAAATAATCAAAGTATCATTGCATTTTGATCTGGATAAACAAAGTAGAAGGGGAGGGGATGTCATTAAAGTATTTTTTGATGTAAAGTATTTCCAGCTATGAAATACGTAAGATTATACCCCTCAGTTATTGATTTCAGATAGCATATCATCTGCATAGGACGCATGGGCTATTTACTTTTGCTGGAGCATGCTCAATGTGTAATTCTTCCAGTTGTAAACAACAAAAACATAAATAGCTCATTTGTGTTGATCTAAATAGCCCGTTTTTGATCAATAGCTTCCAATTAAGTTGGATTTTGTTCAATGTAACATTTCTCAACATGAAACTTCTGCTTTTAAAAATCGATTCAAATTATGCATTTATAGTTGTCTTTTATTTATCTTTAAAGGTCTATCAACATGTCTCAGTCAGCAAAAATGAAATGGACCATTCAAACATTTATCATTGGTTATGCGTCTCTCAGACTGCTAAATTCCTACTGTGAGAAGAAAACATCAAGAAAGAAGATGTTCTAAATTGACTGGGAAGGATTTCTGAAACAATATTGCCAATGCATAGTTATGTGTAAAGGCATAGCCCTTGGGTAGCTAAAATTTGTTAGAGCCTTTTACTTGGGTTTGGATATGTAAAATAGCAGAAGTTTTTATGATTAGTATCTGAAGCATGTTTTATAACTGCTAACAAGGATAAGACGATATAAATGCTAACAAGGTACAAATGACCAAAGGCTGGTTATTGTTAGCGAATATTTAGAAAATTGTTATTAACGAAAGGACGAAAATGCTCGGATTCTATCGTGTTTTATTTTTCTTATTACACTGTAGTTGCAATACATATATGCCTACTCTTCCTAGCAGTGATGTGTTTAGACAGTTTATCTGAGGGGGGGGGGGCGTTCGAAAAAAAGTGACCAACTTTACTTTTTTGACCAACTTTTTCTCCATAAATTTATTAACAATGATAACAAAGTAAGAACAAATAATAATGGCATGAAAGTATAAGAAAATTAAGTTTCCGGAAACTAATATTTATGGACTTTCCTCTCATTCTCCTCCTCCGCGAGTCTGCACGCAGGCTATACTAAGCGTCCGTTACGCCACTGAAAGAATGTGAAATAATAGCAACAACAACATCAGAAAGTATTTGGCGCGAAACCACAAATGTGCTTGTGAGAATATATAGGGGGGAAAATGCAGAAATTGTAGAATTTTGTTCCCCCCAGATGACCCAACCAAAAAAAGACAAATTCTTGGCTGAAGACTTTTGCGCGTGCGCAGTGACTCTATGACCTCGTCTTTAAAAAAAAAGAAACGAGACAATAGAAAAAGAAAGTACTCCTCGAAAGTACAAACACGGACGTTCACCGGTACCACTAAGCAAAGTGGCCGTAGCAAGTTAATGGGAGGGGAAACAGTGTTAGATGTTTCAAATATGTCGATGAAACTGCTGATCTATTCGTCGTTATTTCTTCTCACAGTAGACGCAGCGTATTGGTATGGCGACTATACATTAAAAGGTTGGGTTTGTTTGATTCTGATTTCACTCTTTTTAGCATATATGGGCCTATCTATCTTTCCTGTCACTTTGAATTGATATTCTGTTCTATTGGCCAGGTTATAGCGTGTATCCAGTTTGCAGATTGCAGAAGAAGGAATATCTCATAGAGGTCTTGTGTGCGCTGGTATTTACCACGAAGCATTCCATGTACAGAATGCAAAATGTGGCATGTGCACACACAAAATTTTTTTCAGAGCTGTGCATAATGCACACTAAAATGTATGGCTGCACCCGCATTTTTCTAGGTACTGAAAAATGTCCAAGTATAACCCTTTTTTGAAACGTCGGAAAATCTCGCTTAATCCCAACTGACCCGAAACAACATATTCTTTGATGCAATTAGATTAATTCGTACACATAAATCTGGCCATGAACCAGTCTGCAGAGTGTGGCTCGCTGACGCACGCGCGAGGTCAGGACTGTGCTGCACGCCAAAATTTTCTGATTGAACATCAAATTTACTATAGCGCTATTAAAAAAACTTAGATTTGCACGCAAAATGATTAGTAAAGAAAGGTTTGCACGCAGAAAACATGTCGTGAATGAGTACTGCACGCGCGAGATCTCGTCGAGAACTGCCATACTCTGCAGACAGGGCTATGAATGGGCCATCAACCAGTTTGTTGTTTTATAAAATGATAATGAATTGAGATCTTTTTGGTCACCTAAATAAACAGTATCAGAACCATCTGATTGTCACAAGTTGAAAAAGTTGATTTCAAAATGATGTTAGTAACAGTGGCCGACACTTGGGGGGGGTGAGGGGGGGGGGCGACTGCTTCCAATACTTTAGAGGACAATTGTCTTTTGTTCTAAAACAATGGGAAATGTGACGTCATCTTATTAAAACAATAGGCTTGCCCCCCCCCAATATTTGACCAAGTGTCCGCCCCTGGTTAGTAATTACAGAGCAATCTGGTCTTTGTTAGAGCAATGGATTTATGAATTAATTTCTCATATTTTTATGGTTATTCTTTACTTGGAGTCTATATCAGAAAAACTGGTAATGATTTTGCAGAAACAATTTCACAGCAGCTTCAAACTGGCAACTAACTAACAATTAAGTTTAACTAAATAATTGCAAATATCTCAAAAATAATTTACGGCTGGAGTGGCCCTTTAACCAAGTTAGAAATCATGAATCACTTTGGCTGAGTGCAGTTTTGCTGCAGAAAATGGAAATAACATGGAAGACATTTATTTTCGGGGGTTGATCTGGATCCAGGAAAGTATCTAGGGTATGTCAGACAGAGGAAGAGGAGTCTGGTGGCACTCCTCCAGGAAAATTTGTAGACTATGCCTTTTTGACTCCTGAAGAATGGTCTAGAATCATTTCATATAGATTTTTTCTTTTGAAATGCTTGTGTGACCTCATCCTTAATTATATATTGTATAAAGTTAAAATTTTGTGAAAAGCACAAAATAAAGCAATTTTACAGAAAAGTGCTGTTGATGTAGATACATGGTGAGAGCCATAATGGTGACAGCCAATGAGAATGATTCTTATTGGAAACTGTATTTTTCCTATTGGAAGTTTTTTTTACATACAAATTTATCCAAAACTGAACAGTATGCACACATTGCACACTATGTTGGCACTCTTGCACGCATGCTCACATTTTCATTTGTTCTTGCACACACAAGATCTTGTCAATAACTGCCAAGCTCTGCAGATTCCAATTTTGTTACCCAATTTTTGCAAATATGAAGTTCAAAAATTGACAATGCCAAATGGCATCCATGAGTGGTTGCATAGAAACTTTGGCATAGACTTGATCTATCCATTGGCATGCAGCTTTTGTGGAATGTGCTCTTGATTATCAAGTGCACAAAAGAAAGTATTCTAATGCTTTCTTGCTTGGTTCCTTGTCCATGTGCAAACATTTAAAGCTAGCAAAACAAATGAGGTTTGTCCCCAAAAAAAGTAAATAGAAAAGCAAATTGAGCTTGGCCTACATGACTGGTTTTTTTTGTGTGGTGCATTTTATTTCTTTAATTACAGATAGATTTAATTAACTTTTTTACTAGCTATAGAAGGATTTATTTTAATGTAACCAATTTGTGCAGTGTTATGTGTTAATTCTACAGTTGATAAACTCAAATTTTATGCATTGAAAAAATTAAGATATGCAAGATCTCACCAATCTCAAAGAATCTTAAAAATCTTCAAAAATCTGAAAATCTTCAAAATCTCCTTCACGTTTTTACAAGTAGTTTTCCCCTTGATTTGGTTGATGATGTTGATTGAGGTATTCAACCACAAATGTAAATAATTACGAGAAGAGAATCAAGGCTTGAACCTGCGATACTTTCGATTTTGTATCTTCTCAAAACTAGCTGTTCTCTGAGGCTGGGGGTCATGGTTAAATTCAAAATTAAATAAATGGAAGTTTGGGAGTTGACAAGTTTTGTTATTGTAAGTGATTGCATTTTCAATTTCAAAATTTTAGTCAAAAGTTTTCATTAGTGGAAGAGAGGGGTAGGAAAGGAGCAAGACAGCCTTTGAAGATTTATTAAGATAGGGGTAGATGTATATTCCCAACTTCAAGGTACGACCCAAAAATAGGAATGCTTTTGCCTCAATTGTAAAGTTTGTTGCATATCATGCTTATGCTCATGGTATTGTATAAATTCTTAGACTTCAATGACAAGGCAAATGGAAAGAAAAGGGAAGAAAAATGATAAAACTTGCCCCCAAATGTTGCCCCCAAATTTTAGACATTTCAATTCACGAGCTGAAATAGTGTGCAGATTAATTGGACAGGAGCAGTGAAGTTTCATGAAATATCAAAACATATACAAGCAATAGCTTAGAAACAAGTGTATATTTTATGTATTAAGTTTCACTAACTTGTCAGTAGAAGGGTATGATAAAGATGCAAGATTTTTAAAACTGTTTTGAATATTTTAGGTTGACAGGCCTCTTGGATAGTTTGAATGATATGATGAAATGAAACATATCAAAGCATCTTTACTGATGAACCATGCCTTAGTTGAGTAAAAATGTATTTGTTTTTCACTTGGAGCAGCGTCAATGAATATTTGGTCATGCCTTCCGATTTGGAAACCTCTGCTTTTGAATTTCTAGCCTTTGCTTACAGGCAATTAATTGTTTATCGAATTCCAAGAAATTGTTTTATCTTGTATCCTGACATATAAAATCTGGTATCAACTTCTATTAGATGTTATATATACAGTGCAACTGATAAAAATCAACCAGACAACTTTCAGAGCCGAATGATACAATGAGAGTGGGCATAGTTTGCAAAAGTTATTTGACCCGAATGTACCAAGACATTTTGCCTTTGGTTGGCATTGTGGGTCTAATTATTTTGGTAAAATGCTTGTAAGTGCGAAAAGTTAGTGTAGCAGGAAGGACAAGAAGAAAGTATAACTAAAAGAGGAGAAAGTCTAAAATCTATGTGCAAAATCTTTGTACAATCAACTAAATTTGCTTAATTTTAATGCCAATTTCAACTTTAAAAGGAATCTTAACTTCAACTTTGGTTTAATTTTAAGATTATTAGGGAATTATGCTAAACAGCGAACAAAAATTAGAGAAGGGACCAGCAAAGTTCAAATCTGAGATTCAAAATCTATGGTGTTGATACGTCAGGCCCAAAACGTGAATAGGCTCTGTATTAGTTCAAACGTTTCTCACTGGAGTAAGAATATTTTCTTATTTTTTAGGTTCTGCTTCCAAGAAGAAGTTTTTTCCCTCGAATACTAGCTGTTTGTATGATTTAGAGATACCAGACATTGTCTGGACAAAGTCAGTTTGCAACGAAACTTGCTTAAAGAAAGAAAGAACTGTTTTATTGAATTTCTACGCGAGTCTAAACGGAAACCACTGGCATACGAAATGGAATTTAAGTGTGTCAGTATTGCATTGTGATTGGTTTGGTGTTTTGTGTGATTTTGAGACAAGGCACGTGATTGCCTTGACGTTACCGCGTAATAAATTACAAGGGGCGTTTGCTGTGAATTTGCATGAAATCCAGTTTTTATTTGGTTTATGCCTTGGAGTAAACTCTATAACGGGAGAGATGCAGCAGGTAGTCTCGAAATTGCCAAAGAATCTTCTTCGACTTAGCCTAGCCTTTTGCAAAGTTTCAGGTTGGCTTCCGTCTTTTTTACCCGTGATGTTACCTTTACTTACTAAGATTCAGCTGAGTGGAAGTTTAGTATCCGGTAGCCTACCTGAATCGATTGGCGACCTTAAAGGTCTTACAGTATTAAGCATCGGTGAGACAAGAATCAACGGTTCTGTACCCAAATCGCTTTCGTCATTAAGTCGATTGTGGTTCCTTGACTTTGAAGCCTTGGGTCTTCATGGAGACTTTTCTATTTTCCACAACTTGACATCATTGGAGTTCATTCACTTATCGTCTAATCGTATCAAAGGAGAAATCCCTAAAGACGTAGGTCTTCGCTATCCATATCTCCGCGAACTGTTGCTGCAGAACAATATGCTAACAGGTACTTTACCCCGATCAATTGGCTTGTTGAAACATCTCACAACACTGAACATTGCAAAAAATCATCTTACAGGCGAAATCCCGGTCCAGCTTGGCAATCTCAACCTCCAAGTGCTCATTATATCGTCCAATCATTTCAGCGCCTTTGAGACTGGCTTCGTTTTTAACTACTCCAACCTGAATATTTTTTTAGCCTCAGATCTCAGTGTTTTTAAATTCGATGTCCAACATCTAATATCGAAATTATTGCCAGCCAAAAAATCTCTGATTCAGTTAGACATCAGCAACTCAAACTTGCAAGGCTATCTTTCAGACGATATATTCCGCTTTCAAAAGGCTACGTTTTTGAAATTTGGTTCAAACAGGCTAACTGGTGATATTCCTGTTCCAAATGACAACCTACCTTTCTTAACATTGCTGGATTTACGAAATAATAATTTGACAGGCAGCATTCCAACTGCATTTTCACGGCTGTTGATGCTACAGGAGTTGGACTTGAGGGGTAATTCATTATTAGAAGGTGACATAGATGATTCTTTTTTAAAGATAGATAATTCATTTAGAATACAGGAAAGGGTAGAAGACACATGTCCCTTAATCAGATTTGCACATAATGATGGAATGGTTTATGTTGACTCAAGTTACTATAACAGGAAGTATTGCCAATGCAAAGAGCACTTTTTTGGACAGGGAGGATACTGTTATGCTTGCATGAAAGGTGCCCATTGCCCAGGATATGTAAAGCCAAACACCACCACAAGAGCTGGATCTTCAGTTTCAAGAATGTTTCTAAATCAAGGTTTTTGGCCATTCCCGAATGAGGAAAATGTATCTAGTCTACACCAATGTCCTACATCTATCTATTACTTGAATCTCTGCGTTCCAAAGGGCTGTGGCTGCACCGTTATTTCTAGCACGAGAAGTACCAGTCACAAAATGGGCAGAAATAGAATCAGATGTAACGGAAGCTGCCTCTGTGCCCCAGGGCATATGGGTAGATTCTGTAGCAAATGCAAACGAGGTTACTACCCAGGCGGAATAAGATGCTTTCAGTGTCCAAATGGTTATCAAAAGGGAAAATATTATGGTACTTTGTTTGGTTCAACTTTGGTAGTTTTGGTTGTTTCGTTAGGAGTGTTCATTGTTTCAAAAAAACACATGAAATTTGCAATCGCCATAGCTGTAATTGAGGTTTCCATTGTCATCGCACTCGTGTACGTCCACTTTTTGTCAGCTTTCTCAATTCAACTCGTCATTGTATTTTTTGCCCTGGCTTTCAGTAGCCACCTACAACGATGCACTGGCCTTTTCAAAACGTCTATATTCTATATTCAGATTATGGACACTCTAGTTTCAATGACTGATATATGGCCTAAAACGATCTACAATGTTCAGATGTATGCCAGCAGCTCACTAAATTTTGAGTTTTCGAGTCTTGCCTGCGCTTTCCCATCCCTGTTCAACACTTTATCAAGAAATTTGTTCCTCTGTGTTCTCCCAATCGCGTGCCCAGTATGTCTAATTTTTGTTTATATTGTCTGGAAACTGATAAAAAAACCTGACAGAGAAGAGGCAAGATCTTTCAACCTCAAGTGCAGAAAGTATTGCTTAATATTCATTGACGTTGCCTACTTTCCTATTGTGGCAAGCTGTATATCCATTCTAGCCGGCTGCAAAGAAATCGACAATGTTTCTTTCATGAAGAATCACGTATGGATAGACTGTGGCACTCTGTATCACACGACCCTGACTGTTATTGCATTGATTCAGTTGATTCTATACGTGATCGGCGTTCCATTCTTTATCTACTGCCCATTGCTATATCGTTACCGAGAAAAGCTTGAGTCAGATGAATCTAATTGGCTAGGCCACCTGATAATCCCGTACAGACCAGAGCTAAGGCGCTTCATGGAAGTCATCATGGTATTGCGGAGGCTTACCATCGCTCTTTTCTTAGCTTCGTTTCCAGCTAACGAGCCAGCTCAAACACAACTTATTGCATTACTTCTAATTGTTGCTATAATATTTCAAGCCCTCGCGAAACCATTCGCAAGACAGAGAAAAGTTGAGGAAGGCAAGGCAAACGAAGGCCTTGGTATTGAAAATGCAATGGAAATTTTCATGCTATCGGCAATGCTCCTGGCTTTTATATGCGTTGGACTATCAATTGGTCACAACACGTTTTCGTTCACATCAAAATTGTTTCTTTTAACCATTGTCATAAATGGCTTATTCATCATTTCCATTTGCTGCGCCTTTGCCTATCGCCTCTTTTCTAAATCCTCCTTTTCAAAACTGTTTTTGAAAAGTTCTGAAAGAGAGCAAGTTGTGCCTGCAATTCAGCAGCCTCTCATCAACCCATCGGATGATCGCTTTGTGAGGCAGTCTAGTCGCACTTCAGTTGCCAGCACCACCTTGCAGTATGGCTTTTTGGAGGAAGATTCCCTTGCAGATTTGGATGAAGCTGGGGTAGCTATTTCTGGTTACAGATTGTAACATATAATTTCAAGACAAGTTATGTATCCTAAAGCCAACAATTTTTTATTTAAAAAACAAATATTTATTTCTTTAACCTTCGAACTGAAAATCTATATTAAATAGATTCTGACATATCATCGACCAGATATAGAATTAGGCTTTAGAGTTCCCTCATGAACTTGGGACTTTTGTCCTGTCCTCGATACATTTTCGTCCTCATGGAGCGTTCGCAATTGAAGTCAATACTTACTGGGTGGGTTAGAGTCACCTAAAAGTTAACAGGACTAGGAGAAGGTACCATTAAAAGTTGACATCACTTTATGTAATATCTTAAAGTAATATTATTCCTATTCCAGAATAAGAAAATATGCAATGTAAGATTTATGATCATTTTATGACACTAACATTAAATTTAATATGTGCTAGGTTGTCTTAAGAAAATACGGCACGACTCTTGATATCTTACAAGGAACAGATCCAAATGCTTGTAGAAGCATTTTGCCTTTAAAAGTCACTTTGTGGGCAAAATGTGTGGTCGAATGCCAAAAATAATTGATATGATCTTAGGTCATATAAAATTGATGTCATCTTAGAGAGGGAAGGGCTATAGCTGACAAAGGTTGACAAGAATGAGAGGGGTAGGGGGGCAAAAATGGGTATAGCGTGGTTGATTTCAATTGTGTACGTTCTTTTGAAGTTTTCTAAATTCCAGAACAGTTTTGTAATTCACTTTGCTAAATCTATTATTTTACTACGAGATTTTGTCATTTGATTAGTTCGAAACCCCATTTATTAAATGATCTCAAGGAAACGTGTCAAAGTGAAGAAATCGCTGCATTCTTCGCTTCAAGACATTCCCACACAACACTCAAGGAAGTATTCGTGAATTTCGTATGTTCAGAAGGAGGGTTGTAAAAACTACATGAACATCAAAGGCTAGTGATCATGGTATGAAATCATTGACGATTGGTGTTGAGAACGCTTGAACAGGAGTGTGGGGTACTCCAACCAAAGCCTTTGCACAGGGAGGGAGGGGATCAGGTAATTAGGACATACGGGCTTGCAACCTATTCGAGAGTTGCTCTAGCTTGATAACGATTGATAATAATAATGATACAATAATTATAATTCTTTATTTTTTTGTCGATTATGTGAAGAGTGTCGTTGATTATTGGAACATAACACCCCCTACCCTTGATTCCCATCGCTATTTAAATGAAATTTTTATCGTGCACTTCTTGATAACAAGATGTCAATAAAATATTTAACTGTCATGACATATTTTTATAACTATTTTCTAATGTCGAAAATTTTTGCAAATCGTGCATTTGTATGTTAAGCCACAAATTTGATAAATTTGTAGTAGTTGTTTATAGTAGGTTGTACGCGAGTTAATTATTTATTGTACATTAAATGTAGAACCATATTTCCTTAAATTTTTTCCTAATTTCTTCGTGTTTGAACAAAAAATAAAAAGTATCGTATTTAGTTTTTACGAAGAAGGTCTCTACTTTAGAATAAGGTACATTCAGAGCCATAATTGCCGATTAGGTTTTTTGATCGTGTAAAACCCTATGGCTGGGATTGAATATAAACCATACTGGAACTTGCGATCACAATCTTTTAATGTCCTGTCGATCTGGCTTTCGCCTTGGTGATTCAACTATAAACCAGGTTTAACTTTAACCCATCAGCATTACAATGCCATTGGCAGTGTTTCTATTTCTCGTGCTTTTTTCTCGACCTGTTGAAATCTTTCCAGCAACTGAGCATGTTAAGAAACATAAATCGTTCACGTTTTATTTGCTAAGAACGCCGTATTGGAAATGGGAAATAGCTTAGAAAATTTAAAGACTGGGTTGGAAAAACCTTCTTACAAAAAACAGGTATGCCAGTATAAGAGCAAGCAACCGGAAACGTGTGTGAGTTTTTGCTGGAAGTTATGAAGTAGCTTCTCGAATTATAGTGTACAGAATCCACAGAATCACACTGTTGTGTAGTTATAATTCAGCAAGGGCTGAATGTCTTTTCGTCCATGACGTTCATTGATGCACCAGGAAGGCGAAGAAGCACACCTTTTCGTCAGCGTGCTTTGGCTCACATTTTCTTTGGAAAAGTCCTAACTCATGAGATATCTTTCCCGAAACAGAAACCTCGAGATTTGATTTCCAAACAATAACTTCATTCACTGGTATGAATTTATTTCTTGTTTAAAAGCCGGCCCCCCCTCTCGACGTATGATTCTTGCTGGAGTTTGCCCACCCCAGGGCCCCCCCCTCGACGTATGATTCTTGCTGGAGTTTGCCCACCCCAGCCGATATCCACAGCTACATGTCTGAGACAAAGCTTTGTACAAGATTTTTCCTTTCTTTTTAGATCAATAAACTTTCTAAGTCTTTTCAAGACATTAAATTGTGATGGGATGCAGCTTTTCTGCAGAGTTCAGAAATATGAGGTTCAAAATTTGGTTTGTAATCTAGCTGGATACCTTTGACAGTTTCTTCCCACTTTATCAGTTTACCATCGATGTGGAAATCTTGTCCATTTTAGGCATCGTTTCTGAAAAAAAAGTCTTTTTCTGAAAAGGTCACTTTTTAGATAAATGGCGCGGGGTCCTAGCCCATAGCCTAATGGGCCTTTGCATTTATCAAAGAAAATAACTGGTAAATGGGGGGGGAGGGCTTATTCGAAGCACCCACGTAGCTGTAGATGTCGGCTAGGGTGGGCAAACTCAAGCAAGAACCATACCTAAGGGGGGCAGGATTTAAAACAAGAGGGCAGATAGGGGGCCTATTATAGGTTTGCGGCTTTGCGGCCTGTACCCTATTTTAACGCGTGGCCTCCGGATTTTGTTATGATTTTTTTACGGATTGCGGCTTCAGCAAAAGATGCGTCTTGCATTTTTCGGTGTAAATTCGCAACGGTTAACGGCTTCTATGATGCGGTTGCGGCTACTAGCTGCAACGAGTAGCGAGAGAGGCTTTGCTCCTCGTTGGCTCGAAGTCACCGTTTGGTCGTGCAGTTAGGTTCAATGGTCGATTTATTCAGTAGAGCTAAATTGTAAGTTGTAGTTCTGTTTTTCGAACTTTGACCCATTCATTACTAAAAGTTTAGCGTCTTCAAATGTTTCACGGTATGTGAAAAATACTTGGGTACAGACAGATACGAAGATTGACACAACAGCTTGCTGTGAAACAAAGCTAGAAACTTGAGAAACAGCAACTTCTAGCAATGTATCCTTTTTTCTTATTAGCGAGTAATTGGCTTTTTGTGTCTCTGGCCGTTTTGCAACGCGGCCGCGTCTTTGCGCTTTTTTTCATTGCGGATTGCGGCTTTTGGCTGATTTTTGCACGGTTTGGTGGCTTTTGGACCCCCTATAATAGGCCCCCCAGATATATAGCAAACAGATATATCTGGACTAAATCAAGCTCACAGAATTATGATTATCCCAGCTTTTCAAAATATCATTTGGAAGAAGTGTAGCCAGAGGGGGCAAGTTGTTGTCAAAATTTTCATTGGGGGGGGCAGCCCCCCGTGCCTCCCTGCCCGAAGGTGGTGGGGGCTTGCTTGTTGTATGGCTTTAGGTAGCCATAAAAACCTCATATTGGACCCTGAGGTTTGCAAACGAGGTAATCGAGCAAGGTTCAAATTTTGTTTTCTGGAAAAGATCCTCCCGGTTGGTAGAAAGGTTACAAACCTGCATTCGAAATCCACTACTATAATTATTTTTGTTGTTTCGGTTAAATAACTGAGGAATGGCGAAAAATGTGTCTATTGATCAAGAAAGATCACTCGTAGCTGGATCAAGAGAAAGCAAGGTAGGTATTTTTTTGAGGAGGTTTTTCTCTTTTTGATAAAAGAAGAAGAATACTTCATCTTCTTGAGGGAAACGAAACATAGTAGCGTACGGGGGCAGTTGCACACAGTTGTAAAATTTAACCATTTTCTTCATTTTGCTACTGTTTTGCTCTTTTCTTGGCTCTCTGCCACCTTTGTACCCCCAGCTCTACCAGTCTTTTAGAAAGTCACGGGGGTATTTTGAAAAGTCACGGGGAGGGGGGTGGGGGGGGACCAAGTGAAGGAGTGATTGCTGTGCTAATTATGGCTTTAAAGTTGGATGGGAATTGGAAAATAATAAGATTTTTGGGAAATATCTCCTATTAATGTTGCATTTTGCACCTCAAAAATCTTTCCATATCAAAATGCTCGTTTGAAACACTGAAATGTACCTACAATATACCTAGCCCAGGAGTGGTCAGGAGTGTCCAACTTTTTGGTTGGGTCATAGACAAAATCGTACTTCACAGATGGGCCAGATAAATATTGGCATTGAACAGTAAATGAGCCATTTCTTCTTCTTCATGGTGGTACAATACTTTTATACAGTAGTGTATTGTTTCAGAAATAAGCATCAACAAAAGAACTACTCCTTGGTATTAAAGAAAGGGCTTGACCCTGAGTTTCCTTTCTCTATACCTCTAGATTTTGCACTTCAATTGACTGGATTGGAGAATTTGTGCACTTGATGCAGTCAAGCAAAATGTTGTGTAGTTCAGAGTTAATATGATGCACCTGCACCTGAAAGTTTTGATCCAGCGCAAAATAATATTGTCAACACCAAACATTCTCTGGAAACTGGACCACAGGTTTAAGTGGCAGAGAAATTTTCTACACTCCCCTCACGAAAGCATCCGGATGGTTTTGAACTCAGTTGCGAATCTGTTGTTAGAGAGATTTGTTTACAAATTTCAAAGTCAGTTTTCATGAAAAGCTTTTATCGATTTCCTCGAATTTTTTCTTGAAGTTTTTTTGGCCTTTAATCTATTTATTCGCGGAAAAAAATAATCTTATTTATGTAAGCAAACTCTATGAGGGTTTCTCCTCAAGTTGGTAGCAATTGAAACAAAAGAATTGACTTCTGAGCAGTGTCTAGAAATAATATTCTATCACAATGATGGAAAAAAGCTATCATTAAGTTGCTAGTATCATTGGATGCACAAAGGCTGCCGCTTTTGAGATATACAAAAAAAATT
Source organism: Rhopilema esculentum (assembly GCF_013076305.1). Next base: position 11,347,972 of record NW_027019322.1, read on the forward strand.
TCAAAAGCAAGAAGTCTGAAAAATTGTTCATGGTCAAAAAGAGCAAGAGCTCTCCTGACACTAATGTCTGAGCATTATGTCCCAACCAAATTTGCATCCAAACTGGTTTGCGACATTACGCAAAATTGCATTAAATGTTCACAAACAATTGAACTTTCAAAAGCTGGTGATAAATATTGCAAGGAAAATGATAAAGAATTGCGAATATACCCTCGTACCAACCGATTTTAGCAAGAATTGCAGCTGTAATGAAATATTATGGCTTGCTGGCCCTGCACTGAATGATATTTCTGCTTTGCAAGAAATTTTTTGATCTGGTAAAATTTTACCATTGATGTTTTATAATTGATTGGTGGCATCTCCATGCAAACACTTTTCCCAACTGAGAGTAAAGCGCAGAAGTTTTACAACATTTTTATGTCTTGGTATATTTTGGAAGGGTTTCTTTAATGCTTTCACTTATATGAGAAATGCATTGCTTGCATTTTGAAACTGTTTCTAATCCATATCTTTTCTTTTTCTTAGCTTGCAACTATCCAAACAGAAAGTATTATCAATGCTCTTCAACAGAAATTTCCAAATGTTTCTTGTACAATAGGTAATTTCAATAAATAATTTCTTATGAATTCCTAATATTTCCTATAATTTTCCCCTCTTTTATCCCTCCTTCTTGCAAAACCAAGTTACAGGCTTACTTGATTGCTATTGTTAATCAACTTTGGAATTGCAGCTTGCTTAAGACTTTACCTGTAAATAAAGACGTGGCATTCACATATTTGCATTGGCAGCTTAGGCTTGATGGTTACTGCTATTGATTAGCAAATCTTAAAATGAACCATTTTACAATGGTGATATGACAAGCTGTTTCAGAAATTTATCACTGAGGTAGCAGGTCTCTCCGTTTAAGCCGCGCAATCACGTGCGCGCACCTTGGCACGCTCCTGTTGTTGCCGAGACGATGGTTTATAGGAACCCTATAAATTGCGCTCCTTGTGTTTTGGTTTGAATAGTTATTATACAAAGAACCTCTTTTGAGGAAATTGTTATTGCCAAGTTAAAGCAAACACCACTTGAATATATTTCCGGTCAATAACCAATAAACTGTCATTGTGATTCCTGATTGTTATAAGTTTTTTAAATAGCCAGTAATTCAAAGGGTCAAGTCATAGAGCTATCTACTTTTTGCAAGTATCGCAAGGACGAAGTTATCGGATCAAAGACCAAAAAATGGAATGGGAAGACAATGATGGTTTCGATTTGGTGTAAAGTTTGCTCAAAACACAAAAGTGTTATTTTATCAAATCCTCTTTGTAAAGGAAGTGCCAGGAAAGCAATTGAAAATTACGTCAATGGAGCAAATTTTGATTCTTCCACTTCTTCTGACTCTGATTCTGCCTACTTTAACATAAATATATTTTTTGGTAAAACGCGTGCCTTAGCAAGGCGAGGCGCGCGTTTGAGCACGCGCCTGCTAAAATGCTTACGGAGAGGCTTGAGGTACCTATCAACAGGATGCAACAATTCTCTTTCTTCATTGTAACAATCAATATTGTTCATTTTAATAAGTTTAATTTTCAAAATGTTGTGAGCATATTTGGTATTTGAAACATAGTTGTGAATACCTTTGTGAAAATGCCCTCTGTTTTCTAAAGTCAGCATTAAGCTTTAGATTTTAATCACATTTTTCATGTTTTCAAGCATCTGCATAAACTTTCTGATTGAATTTTCAGCATATTTGTGCCTCCTAAAGAGTCATATATTGCTACTTTGTACTCCCCTCTTGTCCTCAAAGGATGATCTCCAGAAACTCTTCTTCTGTCATCAGTTAAAAGTTACAGGTTTTTCCTTTCAGAGTCAATGAGAACATTAGGTGATAAAATCTTAAACAAAGCACTACCAAAAGTAAGTTTCTCACATTCCATTATTGATTGATACTGTCCTTCCACTTCCTGTGATGGAGATATTCGAAAAATTATTTGATTTTTTTAAGCTTACATGTCTAAGTATTTGAATTGTTTCCAAATTTTGTTTATGTCATATTATGTGGGGAGACATATTGATGATGTTCATAAAATTCCTTTTTTAGATTGGAACAAAAAGCCTCTTCACAAAGGATTTAGAAGTAGCCTTAGATGAAGGAAGGTATAAAAAATCATATTTTTCTGTGATTTATATGTAATGAATAAAATTATATTTTCTACTGATTAAATAAGATTAAATAAAATACATTAATTAAAAACAGATTTTTAAAATCGTTTAACTTTTATGTAGCTACATACATTAAATTTTTTCCAATTTTAACAAAAACGTATAGCATTTCTAAGTTTGCATTTTGTTAGTTTTCTAGTTTTTTGCTTGTATATTTTTAGAGTTAATTTTCTGGTCCATTCATTAAAAGATTTACCCACCTCACTTCCAGATGGAATGGCCATTGGAGCTATTTATGTGTGAGTTCATTGAATTTCCTTTGTTGATGTTTCTTTTTCTATCTATATCACTAGAATTCTGATTTTCAAAACTACAATAGATATATAATTTCTTTGACGCCAATTCCTTTGCTCACACGCTAAGAACAATCAAATTGGTGTGACTTGACAGGGTGCATCAAAGCACACAAGTAACCATGAATTTGTTGACTGCAGCTGATGGGATGACTGCCGAGGATTTGCTATGTGCCTGTCAAATTTTTAAAGAATCCTTGCTGGGCATCTGAGAAAAGACACAAGGGTGCTTTTTTGGTGGAAAACTTAAACCACACCCTTGATTTACTAAATAGAAAATGGTAAAAGTTTGATAATTATTGCCATTTCTTGATTTTAGAGATAATTTTGTTATCTTATCTTGTTGTCCCATAACCAAATGATCTTTCATTATTACTGCTTGCTTCTGCTAGCTTTTCAGCAGTCATTCACATGACTATGTTTTTTCCCAGTCGTGATGACCCGTATGATGTTGTCTTGTTCCACCCAAAATACAAGAAGCCAATTTCTTTGAAGGAATTGCCTGATGGCAGGTAAGGAGGTTTTAGGTATTTTTCTTGAGTACTAAATTGCTGAATGATATAGATTGTGCATTTGTTTTATATTATATACACTGAGTACAAAATGTTTTGGACCCAGGCAATAAATTCAGCAAAATAATATGTTTTCAGACAAAATGTAAGTGGCCAATAGCTACTTTTGGCACATTTCTGACAAATTTCAGGACAAGTCAAGGTTTCATTTTCTTATACAAAATGATAAATATTCTGGCAAAAATGATAATTATTCTATTTTTTACTGTCCACTAATTGTATAAGATATGTCGTAAATGACATTTGCTTGATGTTTCTGCATACTTCCCAGTATGATACTGCAATGATAAGATAAGTCCTACAGAAGAACAAATTTCATATTATACAATTTGATTTTTTACTTCCTGAGATCTGTGACTGTAATATGTTTTTCAGTGTTATTGGCACCAGTTCACTACGCAGAATTGCACAATTGAAAAGATGTTACCCACATCTTATATTTGAGAGTATTGTATCCTTTTGCATTGTGTAACCTTTTTAAGTTCATTCCTGTTGCATGTTGTTCAATGACAGTAAAAAATATGCAATGATGTATATAACAAGATTATTTTAAGTTTCGATACAGATTGAACTTTGAATTTTTCAGCTGCAAGTTAGAAATTTTTCTAAACATCAAAACAAAGCTTATAAAGCCCTCTCTATACCAGATCAAGCAATTTACAACAGATCCTTAGCAGTTGTAATTTGTAATTTGTAGAAATCTGTGATTTTAGTAAAATGCGGCAAATTTCCAAGGGAACAGTCCAAAATTCTTGGTATTGTTATAGAGACAAAAACTTAGTTCTCGTCTGGAAGACTACCGTGGAATATCAATATTTCTGTATGGCTTTCAACTTAAGGAGAAATAAACTGAGGTACACATTGATGACATTATAAAAATGGAGGTCTAGATAGAATATCTGCCTGCCTTGTTTTTTTGCAGCTACCAAAAATCTGCAACAATCATTTTATGCAGCAACATTAGCTAGCATTTGCCCCCCGCGATAAACTTCGTGGCGTGGGCCCTGAATTGATAATAACCTGATGCAAGACATTTATTTCCTGGCCTTAATTTTCAAAAAGCGTGGAAATTTGAACACAAGACTGAAGAAACTTGAAGAAGATGACAAGTATGATGCCATTGTTTTAGCTGGAGCTGGAGTCCAGCGAATGAAGTGGACTGATAAAATTGGCCAGGTATTGCAGTGTCCGAATTTTCATTGCCCATTTGTATTATTAATGTTGTTTGAATTTTGGAGAAGTGTTGGAAAAGTTTATCTATAAGAGAACCAGCAGATGAAAACTCTCCATTTTTCAGATGTTAGTCACTTTTCTGAAACAAAACGACCGTTATCCTCGCCATGCGCCTTCTTCCTATCTTTGTTTAATCGATATTTTTCTTCCAATTTAAGGTTCTTCACAAAGATGATTGTTTGTATGCTGTTGGTCAGGTAAGCCATTATTTCACCATCGAGAAACTTAATTGATATTTTGGTTTCGTTGCAATTGTCTTCTGTTAGGAACTTACATACTGTCAGACATTTTTGTAGTGGGATTGAGCACCCAATATTTAGTCAAATATTGTGATCAATAAATTATCTGTAAATAATGATCAGATGTCCGTCATGCCATGCTACTCAAAATCAAAAGCCAGAAGGCTCTTGAAGCCACAATATACCTCATTAAGACCACAGATGGCTCTAGATGATTGATCTTATATTTGTATTCGGAATCTAATATTTCCTGTTTAAGATTCAGTAGTCGGAATGTTGCTATATATTTCCATATCCCATTGGTATCAATTCGCAGTTTATAAATGTTACCGAAAAATTTAAAAGTTCCTTTCATTTTAATGTTTTGCCTTACGATGAGTGTCTTGACCTCTTTGCCTCGAATTTTGCAAGAAAATTCTTATTAGGAGGGGCTAATGTGTCCATTTATTACGACGATACTGTCAGAACCTTGAATGTAGGCGGTCGCATGAATGACAACCGTGAGAAAGGTTAAATGAAAACTAAATCTATTTTAGTTTTTATGCTAGACCTCTTAAACTTGTATTCATTCCTAATTGAAAGTGGGTTTTGAAAGTTTTCACTTTTTGTCGTTATGAAGGATAAACTTTGAGATCTGCTAACAATTTGTTAGATTGCTGTCTGCTAGTTCAATATTCAATGAATAACCATTGCACGGCGGGCTCAGTCAGTTGGTCCAATGTATATAATGTTTGTTCCTGAAAGTAGAAACTGGACCCCCATCTCTGATTCTGGGTTTCGTAAAATATACCTATTCTGTGACTTTTGCTTTTCACTGATTGAGCAGGTATTTTTGAAAACAATTCATGTAAGAATCATTCTATTTCTTAAACTTATGTCTAGGCATGTTAAAAACCAGAGTTCACTAAATTTGACTTTAACAATAATCCTTCATGGTTCTTAATATAAATTAACGAAGCAAGACAGTTGTAGAACTCAAATGCAACATATTTCAACACTTTGTTCAATGATTTTATGAAGAAATGAAAAAGTTGTGTCAAATTCCAAATAATACCTCGCAATGACTAGCAAAGGCTTAAATTTCTTATCTACGACTAGAACATTGATTTGCCAAAAAAATTATCTTTAACATCGTAGCCTACCCTTTTTATAGCTCCTCTGACTGAGTAAAAAAGCACCCCTCTTTTCAAGATTCTATGTCCCAGAATTCTAGCTTTCAGACCACCCTTTCTGAGAGTTTTTCGTGATTTACATTATATGCATTTGAACAACTGACTATGCCTGCCGGGAAGCATTGCTAGTTACTTTGGATCAAGGCGTTAACACCGTTTTATTAACACAATTCTCTGTTGACCAGGGTGCTCTTGCAGTTGAAGTTAAAACCAAGGATACTGACCTTTTCCCTCTTTTTTGGTCCTTAACGGACGTGGAGACGTTGCTGTGCTGTGTGGCTGAGAGGATGTTTCTTCGAAAACTGGTAACCATCCTTTATTGCTCAGTTGTTCATATTATTTGGCTATGTATTCATGATTTATGTCAAAGCTATATACGTATTTTCCAAAAACTTCTTTTTCATGTATGCACTTCCTTACCCTATCTAGAGCAGACGTGATGAACCTCTTATTTTTTACCAAAAATATTCCCGCTTGCAGTATAAACTTATTATAAATGTGAACAAATTGTATAGTTGCTGTTTGGACGTTCGGGTCAATCATTTTAACAAGAAAATTCTTCACATTTTTAAATTTCGTTGAAATTTGTGTTTTTGCGTTATCCAGAATCTTTTCCCGCGCACAGCACTCTCATTCGTGTTCCACAACTGATTCTTGAACGCCCCCGCCCCCCATAAATCTGTAAACGATAGAACGCTTTATCCTTTTTCCCTTGGTCATATAACATGCCCTCTTTCAAAGCTAAGGCATTTCTTTTTTCCCTCGTTAAGCTTTTCTTATAGCTCTCTCGAGCTTCCCCCGACCTAATCAGCTTGAAAGAAAAAACCCCAAAAGACATCTCGATTGAAAATTTATTGAGAATTGGGCATTTTCGTGATTTCGATATTTTGATTTGAAAAATTGACGACAGATAATCGATATAGTTTTGCGGGTTGTGAGTCGATGAATCTGGTGTTATGCTGGCCAGGTATTATGGGGTAGATTTACACTAAATCTTCCTGTTCTGTTTTTTCTCTAGGAAGGTGGCTGTAGTGTTCCTATTGGCGTTTGGTGCACTTATGAAAAACCGAAGGTAACTACTGCTTTTTTGTTTTTTATAAAGTAGATTCAAATACAAAATCTTCTACAGTGCCTAAATGTGATTGTACGCTACTAATTGAGCGATACCAGACGAGTTTCCTTTTCAAAAATATGAGAAAAGGTGTAAACGTTGAAACGGAAACAGCGGATCACGTTATAGTGGCTAAGCAAGGGTATTCCCAACAACATTGCAAACAAATTAACCTGTTGCGCAATTGAAATTCAATACATTTGGCATGCAAGGACATTTTTAGTTATTTTCGAAAAATTATCATCCTGTTGCAGATAATTTGCCAAAGTTTGTTGTACCAATTTCAACATATTCATAAGGTTGTATGCATGTACTGTGCCCTGCTTTGCCAAGATGCTTTTCCATTCTCTTCTTCAAAGCCAGCAGGTTTATGTTTACCTAAGCCTTGATCACTTTCCACTTTTTATCTTTCTGTCAGAAACAGATTGTTAGCAATGTCCTTTTAGACTATTCTTCTTAAAGCCTTTTTAATTGCCCTGTCACACCGTCTCCTTTTTCTGATCTTGTTTTCAGTGTATCTTTAATGAGGATAAGGGATTCAATGTTCTTCATAGAACGAAGTGTTAATCGCCGCTGTTATTTGTTGTGTTATAGAATCATTGTTGACATTAAGAAGACATTATTAAAAGACCTCGTTTATTTCAGTAGAAATTTCTTTATGAGCATTTAATCAGTTACTACCAAAAGTATGAATTTGTTGTGGTATGTCAATAAAACGCCATAGGCAACCTCAAATGGCAAAAATCATCAAATTGAGGGGTCCAATTTGAGAACTTACGGTAGCAGTGGGGGCTTATTCGAGGGCGGGGAGGGGCTTATTGAAAATTTGTAGTTCTAGGGTGGGGGCTTATTCGAGGGGGAGGCTTTTTCGAGGGGGGGCCAATTCGAGAATTTACGGTATCCTAAAGCCCTTTGAATGCCTTGTCACACCGTCTCCTTTTTCTGATCTTGTTTTCAGTGTATCTTTAATGAGGATAAGGGATTCAATGTTCTTCATAAAACGAAGTGTTAATCGCCCCTGCTTGTTGTGTTGCTTATGTTATAATAGGAAAAAGCCCAGCCACTTGACTTGCTGTCCCAGTTAGTTTTAACCCAGATAAATAACCGTCCTGTAATTGTACATGGATATAGCCCCTTATCTCTGTAACATAAAGAGGCCTAAACCCCTGCTAGTTTAGTTATCTTCACTTGGATTTCTGAAGCGTTGATTTTTAAGGTTGAATTTCTTTGCCTAGTTTGAGATGATTGGTGCAGTTCTAAGCCTCGATGGGTCAAAATGCCTAAAGAGAACTCTCCATGCAGAAATAGAATTACCAAACAAGAAAAGCGACAACTACATTGTAACAGAGTCTATGGTTATCATTGACTCGGTTTTAGAGCGCGCTGTTTTAGCTGCCGAGGACGTTGGCTTGAAGCTAGCAAATGAGTTAAAGGAAGATGGAGCATGTGAGATACTGCAGCAAGCCAGGGAACAGATATCGCTTGCCCAGAATGATTTACGTCTCCCAAAAAGTGACTAGAACTGTTGTGTGTTTATAGTTTGATTAGGGAACTGCGTGGAAAAGGATCTTCCAGACAGTCGCAATTCCCAAGGTATATTGAAGCTGCTCAGAGTACTTTTGGTGATCCCGATTGGTCCAGGTCACGATTTGATTGACAGATGAAGATTGACATGCTTATTCTGACCAATCAGATTAGTCAAGAACGTTTAATTGGCTCATCTAGTCACTGTCTTGGAAGCGGGTTATCCTGTTATGGTGCTGAACCTTGGGTTTAGTGTTGCTTCACCGTACTGCATTTAATACAGTATTGCTGACCAATTTATTATTGTCCTTTATATTCTTGATTTGTTGCTGATGGATTGGTAACCTATCTAAAATTTAATCACGACTCATCAATTCTAGATAGCAATTCTGCACTGAAGTCCTTCGACGGCAATCTGCTTTGAACAGTGTTATGCTTTGTATAGATTTTACAATCTTTATTTATGAAAATTTATTCATATTTATACACATTATTTCGCATAAAACTTGCGGTTACAGTTGCTGTTGGAGTTGTATTTAGCAAGGGGCGCCAGTGTGCAGAAAACATGAATTACTAATAATAGGCTGTGCAGCCTTTAGATACAAGCAAATCACGGATAGATGCAAACCCAAAGAAGCTATTAATCCAAGGTAGACCAGTCTCGGGGAAGAGAAGGCAAAGGAAAGGGGAGGGCTTGAGGATAACTACTTGACCAGTGGGGATACGGCAATTGGAGACCCTAGAACCTAGCCTAGAACTGCGGAATATTTTTGGTGTTACCTGCGATTTTTGCCTTTAGAAAAACGTTTCGCTAATTTGCATTGCGTGGTTTTATCGCATGTTCCTTGGCAACCTGTTTACTTTTCCCACGTTTTACTCGATAAGTTGACAAGATACTATTTTGTAAGTTGAAATCATTGCGCCCAGGAAAAAGAAGTTGAAATCATTGCTGCTCATTCAATTACTTTTTAGAAGCAGATATGAGAACGTCCCTTAAAAAGTGAGTTATGGCCGCTTTCATTTATTCAAAAAGTGTTCGTCGATGTGACTTTTCCAGTTGTATATACGCAATCTTGTCTTTCCTTTTGTCTCTACCCATCTTATCCCCAGTTAAGAGACCAATTGGTACTTCTTTGTCCCCTGATTTCTGCTACCCTTCTGAAATGTGGCGTGGCAGGTGTGCTTTTTGCATATCTGCTGATCAACCAATGTGGGGATTTGTGTCTTTTGCGATGATATGTCTTCACAGAGTTCAGAAAATGCCTCCTCCGGATGAATGTTGCCCTATTTGCCTTTTTTATACTGTTGTCAAGTTATGCATTGGCCCTTCTTATAACTACATAACTACTACACTGTTGGATAAACTCCTTCCTGGTTCACAGCCGCGGAACCGTTCTGTTTTCTAGACTCTGTGTCTTCTATGACGAAAATCTATTAAGAAAGGTATCCTCCACAAAAAAATTGAATTTTTCTGCCGCATAAAGCACGCTTGTTTAGGTCAAATAATAAAAATGGCGGTTGTCGCAAATCTGCACTGTGCGCTTGCATAATCTCATAGTTAAGTTGAAGCTAATTTATGTCAACTAGCAGGGGTGTCGAAAATATTTACAAATTAAGGGAAGCATTACAAGGGGTTATAAAAGTTTGTAAGTCAAATAAAACCTAATTAGGAAGTAAATTTGTTCACAATCTATAGTAAAACTTTTTGGGGTTTTTATGTTGTTTTAAAAGCTGCCAACTAATTGCACTCTGTTACTGCTGTGACTTTGAGGTAATGTTCGCCACAGCTTTGGACCCAGTTATTTCACAGGTTCTAAACCAGCCATTCTTAAACTCCGGTCCGCAGCAAAATTTCATCCGGCCCGCCGAAGGCTTTTTACCTCGAAAATATTTTTGCCAACATTTTCAAAATTTGGAACTCGATTTATCTTTGGTTTTTATTGTCACCTCTGATATTTTTCTTTTTTTCTGTAGTAAATTTTAATTGCTTTTCGTAGACAGTTATTGGTCCAAAAGAGAGTGCCGAAATAGGAAATGCTTTATTTAATCATTTTATCGTTTTATAGCGTTTCATTAATTGTTTTTTTATTTGTTTCTCTGCCCCATCTTACATGCTGTCGTGCTAAGATTATTCTGAAACCTTGCAAGACTTTTCCTTTTTCATTTCAAAAGATAAAACTATGGAACCTAATTATGAAAACCTTAAGAATATTGCCTTGAATTTTCTCCCGTTAAAATATATATTTCTCCCGTTGTGCTGTTTCTGGCCATTCCTGGATTAATATAACCTACAATTTTTCTTGCCGCCAACCAAAACATAACATGTTGGCCTTTTTTTAAAATACGCTTTGCAGTCCCTCGACCTGACCTCAAGCGCTTTAATTCGACCCAACAAAAGATTAACATAGATTAACGTTCTAGCCTAAAAATAGCATAGAACGATTTTCTGACTCAGCCTGGTAAAAGAAACATAAAATTCCGAACCTTTGTGAAAACTATTTTTTGGGTTTATGTGCTATGCTAGAGATAAGATAGGCAGGCACGAAATAAAAGGCCTTCCTATTTTATAACTAACTTAGCTTGGTAGAAATGAGATCTGAGTTTAATTTTGAGCAACCTTTTAACACAAGGTACGTAAAAGTTGAAAACCAAGTGGCCCCCAAAGAAAATCTTTATGCTTTTCTGGCCCGGCACTTAAAATAATTAAGAGCTCCTGTTCTAAGCCATAAGAAGCTTCAAGGTCGTTGTTCTTATTTGGAAGCAATACTGTGCATCTCTTACCTCTAAAACCTTACTCATTATACTAGGACTAAGGTTGCTTTTGTTTTTTCTCCGATTTGCTGTTGGTATATCTTCGTCTGCAAGTACCGTAGAATGCCTTTGTACCGTAGGTACTGCATATACAATTTCAGTAAAATTTTAAAGTCCATGTAACGGTTTTTATACCCAAGTCTGAATGCTGTTTCTAGGTTTTTTCAATTTTTGTATTTTTTGTTAAAAATGTTTGACATTTTTGTTAAAAATATAAAAATATTAAGTTTCTACTTTCGAATCATTCTTTCGAGGATAAGAAAATTCCATGTTTATTGTTCTCTGTAATTTGTAACCTCTTTTGAAAAAACTGTTTCTGCCTCAAAAACGATTTAGTTTAATACAGCGTTCAACTGGGAAGTGTCTGTCTCTCTTTGGTTTGTACTCAAGAATCTACGCTTGCAACAGCTTTCGGTGGCCAAATACCTTGCTGGTAATGCCCTGTCGTTGTCATCCCGAAGCAATCACAGGTTTTGATGAGATTTCAATCCCCTTTATCTAATCAACTGCTATTCGTACATGATAGTACTGGCGTCATGTACTGCTATCTCAAATATGCTGAAGAACAATTGAAGACAGGTTTCTACCTAATCTGAATTGCCATCGTTCGACACAATCTGCTCGCTCCATACCGGTTGATGATTAGTAGACCGTGAAATGTGCTTCATTTGCAACAACCCTAATTGGCCTACTAGTTCGCCAATTTATCGTGGTTATCAGAGCTTATCAGAAATTGATGACTTTTTTATCGAGAAAAATGAATTCTAATGATGAGACTTGCAAACAAAGAATAACAGAGGAAACACCCTCAATTTTGGTATTTTCTTAGACTGTTAGCAGAGTGAACACCAACTTTCCGATGGACCTTACGCTCTTCACAGTGTTTGTTTGTGCTGTTCTGTTTCCTGTGCCCGTTCAAAGCTACGTTCAAGGTTAGAAGCAATTCTTTTTTACAAATTGTTCCAGATTTCTCACCATTTGGTTAAATTTTATGCATTATTGTATTTCAGTGAAACTTCCACCAATGGGCAACACCCAATAAGGGTTACTCCCAAATATAACCTTTGTCATAAGAACTCTTCCCCACAGCCAAAACCTTTTTGAAAAAACCTCCGGGTAATGGGCACCTCCCTACATATAAGGTAAGTTTTTCCCACAGGATTTCCTACAAAATAAGCAACAAGAGTCCATGGTCGAAAATTCGCCAATATCTTGGATTTTAGCATATTTAGCCACTCAAACCATTTATTAGCCCCCTTAATCCATAATATGCTCCACAGTCAAAAGTGAGAACGTTCTGACCCCTTGTTTATCGAGAATCTCCTTGCGAAAGCTAGTCGTTTAGTAGTTTTTTGTTGTTAAGTAGTTTATTCAAATATTCCTGAAATATTCTTGCAGGGACTTATCATTTTCGAGTAGCTTAAGATTTTTAAAATATAAAAAAAGAAATGCTTAGGATTGATCATTGATGCTTGTGATCAATGACCAATTTTGTACATAGATGATGCAATGATCGATCAGATGTTTAGATGAATAAATGTTTAAGTCTGGAATTTTTACATGAAGTAACAATGAAAAATTAACAGTTAGACCAACTTGCTTGACATTTTCAACTTACTTTAGGAATTTTCCTTCCTTACTACCTTAACTTATTTCCCTTTTCTTCCAGGAAACAAATGCTTCAAACCAATTAATTTGATTTTAGCGTTGGATGCCTCGGGCAGCATGGAGCCCCCGATATGGCAGGAAGAAGTGCAAATTGCTAAGCAGCTGATTCAAGCGAATGCAATTGAAGGCAGTGGAAACCGATACTCCATCTTGGATTTCAGTACCAACCCCCTTGTATGCTTTCTAGTTGTTTATATTGACGTTGCTTTTTCTATGTATTCAAGGCGTATCCATTAAACTTTCACTTGGAATGAGGATGGAAAGCTGATGTTAAATTTGAATCTGTTTTATTGGCTGCGCATGCTTTTAAATGCTCTTTCTGCAAAAATTTGCTGGAACTTTTGGTTTAGTGACAAAGTTATTTGAAATTCTGCCATTCGCTTTATTGTCATCTCGCATCTTCGTTATGATGCAAATAGTAGACTACGTAAAAAGTTTAAATTTAGCGTTGCAGCAGTTGCGTTCGGGAGATGGGGAGAGTGGTACTTGGTCATTTCTAGTAGACCAAAGAGAGAGAACTATTAAAAATGCAGAGTTCCTTCTACAAAGTACAAGTACCATCCCATACTACTTTGAGGGAAGAAACTTTCACAGGAAGAAACTAGTGTTTTTCGGCTTTTGGCCTAAAATCGCGTTTAATGCGAGAAACTTCCTAAAGTAAGAAATTCGAAAATGTCTATTTTCGCGAATCCAGAGATACTTTGCGACGAATGATTTTTTAACGAGCTTTAATATTGTTTTTGTTGTTTTGTTAAGAAGGAAACATCAGTTTGATAGATAGACATGTTTTTCAGGAATTTTCTAGAATGCGAAAGCTGATTCTCGCAAAAGATCCAAGTTCCCTTTTCCGCGAAGTTACTTCCAGCATTGCGCGCTTTTCTCGAATCGCGGAACTTTCTTCCCGCGAAGCTTTCTTATCCTTTGCTTAATGATCGTACGGCGAGTTAACAACTGACCAGGTAACCTGCATGTTATCACAATTGTCCTGTGATAAGATCTTTGCTAAAACCTCTCATCAGAGGTTTTTAGGATGATTACCTGTCTGCATGTACATACTGGTCATCTCTTTATTTTCAGTGAGGAAGGACTAGACAAAACAGGACAGGGGCTAAATGTAAGGGTTAAGGCAAAGGCTTGGTTGATGAATATCTTAAATTAGCGGGAGGTACAGCCTTTCTCTGGGATATTAGTGCGTGGTCTAACCTTTTTTATATTAATTTTATATTATTTTGTTGTATTTTTTATATAAATACAACAACCTATAGTTTAAAACAATAAAAAGTCACTGGGGCTGTAGGAGCAATTGCCCCCCCTTCTTTGTTATCTAATTACACCAGCAGTCTAGCAATTGAATTATGTAATGGCCTATTTGTTGTAGGCCTTGATCTTTAATTAATATAATTTGATGCTTTTTTATAACTGCTATTCAGCTGATGGCTCAACTTAATCTCCTAAAAGGAAATAAACCATTAATTTTTACTTATATCCCTATTATTTTGCAGGTCCGAATTCCCTTCACAAGCAATGTTACAAAAGCGACATTTGATTTGGAGAGTTTGAAGGAGGATTTTCGAGATGGCCAATCAAACATCGATTTTGTGCTAGAAAAAGCTGCTAAAATATTTGAGACAGAAAATTCCAGCGGCCGTTTGAATATTTTTGTCATCATAACTGATGGGTAAGGGTTGATTGGAGCTAGAAAGTTAACTTTGTTGATTAGATTATCTAAGCCAAGTCATAGGAAGTATTGAAGGATTGAACTGCATTTTTAGCGATACCGTTGATCGTAGTTCCTTAATTTATTCCCATCCTCCATGACCCCAGAGGCTGTTGCTCACTCTTTACGATGCACGTCCACGATACACTCTTTATATATAAGTCCACGATGCACGAACACGACAAAATTTGTGATTCATTGAACTCAGTCAGGCAGATCACATTTTGTTACAATCATTAAGTATATATATGCACGGGAGTTGAATTTAAAGGATTTTATGAGAATTATAATGATAAAAAACCCTTCATTAAATCCCTGTTAATAGCATAATGTAGCAAGTTAGACCAAGGCTGCACATCCTTAATTCAGGTCTCTTTTGTCGTAGTAAATAAAGGAGGCAATGGGCACTGCAGGCTTAATTACATTTATTTGCTTTAGATTAAAAATTTCTGTCTCTCAGGTGATGTCCTATTTTGTTTCCTTATAAAAAAGGGCATTTTGTAACTGAGTGGCTCAATATTTCCTTTGTGACAGGTACATGACATTTAGAAATGGGAAGGACAATCGATACTACCTGAAGCCACCGCGGGATAAGCTTGTTGCCGGGAATTCCATCGTATTTGCAGTTGGTATAGGCAGTAGCGTGGACTGGGACACTTTGGGTTTCATTGCAACAGACCCAGTTTTATCTCATGTTTTCAAACCAGACGACACAGAGAAACTGGTGGCACAAATCAAGAATGCGGCTGAAATACCTTGTCAAAGTAGTGGAGGTATATACTTTTATTCGATGAGCTATGTGTTTTGAATATTAGAGAATTTTGTAACATCACGGTGAATCGAAGTCACAAAATAAACCTAGCATAATATTTAATGATAATTACTGTTTAACGGTCTGTCATAAAGTGCTCGATGCAGAGCTGCTCACGTTGTGGGTGTATAGAAAACCTGAAGATGTGCAGTAGCCTGATTTTTCTTTTTTTCTTTATCTAAAGTTGGTACAATTTCTAGCTATGCATACTCAAGCTAATTAAAACCAACAAATTTAAATTACCAACGCTAAATATAATATAAATCAAATATAACCGATGTTGCTAACGTATTCCTTGCAAAGATTACAAGTACAATTAAACGATGTAAATTTTGAGAATTTGTTCTTGAATATTTGTAAAGTAGAGGAGTACTTTATCTAATTTGGAACTGAGTTCCATATTTGGCTACATCTGTATACATATGTGGCTCTGCTGTTTTGAATTGGGAGTTTCTTAAGTTATTATGGACATTCCTTTATGGAAAATATTTCATCCATAAAAGGTGGATTCAATCCGTTAATTTTTCTTATGAGAAATTATTGTTTTATTCTTTATTGAAAATTGTTCAAAAGTTGATTCATAATCATCATGATAAACGCATTAAGCGCGAAACTTGGAGTACGAACTCAGAACAACTCAACTCAGACCTATACACAAAAGTATAGCATTATATTTAGTCAAAAGTTCTCATTTACCACAATATCGAGTGAACTGTATTAAAGAACCAGGGGAAAATGCATTTCTAGGGTAAATGCCTAAGTCAGATATTTCAGATTTTCCCCCTTTTCCCATAATAGCGTTGCTTTACTTGAATATTCAGTAGATTCAGAGAATGAGACAAGAAAGGCGTTTCTCAACTACTTGGAATGCCTGAATTAGTTGAAGTCCAATCTCGTTGGTTTTTTATCTAGAACATTCTTAGGTTGCAAAGTTTGGATAAAAATGAATGTGTTGTAGCTGACTACCAGATGAACATTAATGGACAAGATACATACAGACTTGATAAATCTGATATACTTGTACCCTAACGTCAAAACTAATTGAGTATGAATACAATTGACGTCGTTGGAATATTCAAAGGCGTGAAATTTGTGACTCCTTGCAGCTTTTAGATTTCTCTCAGGTCAAAATTTGATGAAAATAATTTTTCTCTTTTAGGACGAGCTGATAATTCACTTAGTAAGTATTTGGATGACATCACATGTTGTTCTTCAAATAACGTAAAGCTACTTTACTTTTAAGATACGTTGTATTTAATACATTTATTTGCTTCGTGTAAGATTGGTTTGAAGTAATGCGAAAAGCTTTGCAAATACATCGCAAGAGATACCATATCAGGAATATTTACATGCACACGCACACACACATGCACCACACGCACCACGCGCACCACACGCACACACATTGAAATTCGAGACTTTCACGAATCAAGGAGCATTACGTATTTTTTCCTACCTTGTCAAGAAAAGATTGCTATACAATCAGCTGTTTTAAAAAACATGCAAAGGAAATATTATAAGTGAGAAATAAAATACATACACAATCGACTCTGTCTAATTCAAACTCGTGTGATTCGAACTTTCATTAATTCGAGCAAAATTCTCCGGTTCCTTGAAAAAACTTCCTAATAAACCTTTACAAACCTCTACAATTTGAATCTCTGTAACTTGCACTTTTCCTAATTCGACCAATTTTTTTCTGTCCCCTCAGGAAAATAACTTTTTTAGTTCAAATTTTCTATGAAGTTTAGGAACTTAATTTCATCAACTTCTCTTAAAAATGACAAAATTGTAATAATTGGCGGTGGCGGTGGCGGTAATAATTTTCTTCAATATTGTGGAGAAGAAACGTCTAAGGTTAAGGAATCGTTACCTGCCCCTTGCCGAGCTCTGAAAGAATAACGGCATTACATAATTTTGAGTTGCATTTTTAATAAAAGACCGAATAAGTTAACAAAAAGTGTTTTGCTACTTTGCAAGTAACGGTTTTTTGGTTAAAGGCTTCATAAAGCTGATGAAAGATAACCGAGGCAATTTCCAGGATTTTTCGAAAAATCATTTAAATCGAACATTGTGTAATTTGAAAATTTCGACAATCCCCCAGACAGAGAGTTGAATGCAGTTGACTGTTGACTGTAGTACAAGGAATGTCAGGACGGAATGTTGGTTTTGCTTTACAAAAATAAAAAATTGTGAACTTGAGACAAGGGTATTGGAACCCAGTCTTCTGAAATAAATAATTGTTGCAAGTTGAGAACTGAAAAGAGGGTAAATTTTTTTCTTCTGTGTGTGTAGATTGTGGAAATGTGATGTTTGAGCGAATCGGTTGCTTCAAAGACAAAGGCAAACACCCAAGACCTCTTCCAGATCTTATTCTCACTGACAGAGATCCAAGCAGTAGTAAATACTCTGGTCAAACCATTAACTGGAAAAAGTGGGACACATATCTTCCAGATTTTGTTTGCAGATGTGCCAAAGCCACTGCAAAAGAGGAACGAAACATTTTTGGATTGCAGTTTTATGGTTAGTTGAAATAAAATTAATGGCATCGAGTTTGGAATTTATAAGATATTTGGGTTGCCCTATTGAGTTTAATTTGTTAGAAAACTGACAGTCAATATGACGTAAGGATGATAAACATTAAGCAGTTGCTTTTAAAACCAATAATGAGTGTTCTTGGTCACAAATAGATAGTATAGATAACTTTTTCCTTATGAAACAAACATTTACTGACTTTCTCTAGTGCGGGTTTCTGTGTATTTAGCACTACGTGGATATTCAGGCTATGCTCAGTTTAGATCCAACAAATTTGACTGTTGTTGTACCAACCTGTTCCCCAAAGGTATTCAAGTTCTGCCTAAGAAAAGATTCCCTTGCGATTTCTTGCAGCACCTAAAAGGAGGTGTTTTCACAAATCTATAAAGTTGGGACATAAGCGTTTTCCTGCTTCACATTGCAAAATGTCAAACATGACGTTCATTTTTCATTTAAATTACATTCTTATATTTTAGGCGAATGTTGGTCCAGTGCCAAGATGGATACTTTTGACAATGACGGACGGGCAGAGAAAGAATCCAACTGTAAAACTCTGAAGTACGAGCCATGTGGGACAACTGATGAATATTGCGTTGGGGAGCAGTTCCATAACTTTGTATATAAAATTACAGAGATTCTAACTTAACCAAGTTTTTTCTTTGTTTTTCAAGCCGTTCGATCAAAAATTGACCAGAGATATAACAAGAGGAGAATATAGTTTTGATAAGGATTTGTTTGGTCATTAATTTTTTAAAAAAATTGTCGCTTGCAAATATGATATCAAGTGATCTTCTGTTATAAACATTTGGCTCCATGATTTGCGTAAAGCGACAGTAGTCGCTGAAAATCAAATCATATCCATACCAGAATTTCTGAATACAGAAGACTAGTGGATGTCAAAATTGCAAATATTACAATACAAGTGTATAGCAACTTTAACTGCTGAAAAGCAACTAAAACTTTAAACAGTGTTTGCAAAGGTCAGTAGAGCTATTGGTTTTCTGAAACAAACATCGAATCGATCAAAATCGAGCAGCATTGATCCATATAAGTAGTAGCTTAGGTGCTCTTGCTAGGCCACTCTTATATATTCTTGTTTTGAAACCCATTCAAGAATTGATCAATTTTGAAACTAACACCATGGTTTACATAGCTCTTATTGGTTCTATATCTAAATAATGGTATTTGAAAGAAAATCAGAAAACAATCTGCGGGCCCCATGTAATACCAACACAGATCAACAACTAAAAACACCTAAAAACAAAAGGAAACAATGCTTTGATTTCCGAGGTGCACCAGCCCATAATGCCCTGCCAACTGAAACTAAGCAGACATCTTCTCTTCAACGATTCAAAAAGAATGTGATTTGTTTTACTGGTAACTTGCTTTGTTCTATGCACACGACATTATCTACTTAGTTTACATGGCTATTCAGATTCATATGCTAAGTATTCTTCAAAATTTCAAACCTTCTATTATAATTCAAATGTAGGGCCTTTTGTAAACCAGTCTTGCTGAAGGACATCCCTCCATAAAATATACGAAAATGCAGAATCAGGAAAACATGACGGCCCCACGGCCTCGCGTTGGAGGAAGGTTGTGGAAACAAAGAAAAATCGAGGAAGGTGACCAAAACCTTGGAAACTTTAGGAAGTTAAAGAAATCATATTGCCTTTTAGTTTTCAAAATACTTAGGTACCTTCCTCAATTTTTTATATGAATGTGTTTGCACTGCTTTGTACTGCTAGGTATTAGCTTTGAATAAATGATATATTTTAATTATAACACACTTCTTACTGATAATTGTTATTGATTGATAAAAGCATGTAACTTTAGATCCATCTCGAAAAATATCTGAAATTGAGAACGAGCAACTGTTCTTCAACAATGTTTTAGAAAAACAAAGTTGCAAGGAAAGAGAATCAAGGTTAGCTGAATACCCCCAGTTTCCTGACCGCACCATTTTAAAAACATTGAAAATGAGGAAGGTTTTAATAGTAAGCCGGAGGAAAGCTGACAATTTTTCTGGATTCTGCGAAAATGATAATTGAACAGGCTTTCTTCCAGGTTCTCGTGGATATTTAAAGTACATTTTCATAGCATACATATCATAGCATTATGTGTGGCAGTTATAGGCAGGGATAATAAACAAACATACATTAACCATGACTAAACTGTCTCTTTATCAAACTGACTCTTATCAATTATCCTTCAAAAGAATGACCCGAAGAGTTACTTATTTTACTCTTTGCAGTTAATCAAGTGAAACTGTCTAAAATTTTGTTTCATTTTGCTATTTTTAAAAGCAGCTAGCTTTATTTTGCAATATTTACATGACAAATATTCTAAGTATTAGAAACTCTTATGAATTGTCTGGGTTGTCATTTTTGACATGAAATTCGTGTTTTTCTTCGTGGTCCTCATACGGAAAGTAAAATCTATATTGAAGCTGCCTTTTCCAGTCAAATGAAGCTGCACTTTCTAGTCAATGTTAGAAACAAGAATTTTACGAAGAAATATTCTGCGCATAAAAATTTTTAATCTCCATTTTTTATATTTATTCTTGCTCATGCGGTAGGTAAATTTCTTAATTGCTTTTCTAAATGCCACAAGACACCTAGACCCTTCGCTGAGAAAACAATATGTAATCTAATGTCGTATCCTTGGTACCTGTGCCTTGATTTTAACGAGCGTGATCGCTGGTCAATGGTGCTTTATTGTCCTATTTACTAATTGGCTGGTCTCCTTCATTATATTGCATGATCTTGATACACTTCTTCTGGTGTATGTACAAACAGCAGCTTTCTCTCGTGATATAATGCGTCTGAAAAGACCTGGGTGTGTTGATTCACGATAAAAGCGAGCGATAGCAGTAAATTTTCTTGCAAACTCTTAACAGTAAACATGAGCTTGTTGATAAATTCATTGTACATATTGGCTTTTGTTGGGATGATCATCTGCTACAAGAAAGGTAGGATATCGATTTCGTGATCGTCTTTGTTATCAATCATTGTTATCATAAATAGATAATAATACCTCTTTTTACTGTTAGTTTGACAATAGTGTGAACACTAATAAACACTAACATGAAGCAATTTAAGAGATTGCATTATGGAAGTCATTGACTGCAAGCGTTACAGGCGCATTGATTTTCGAAGTACCAATCTTTTCAGGGGCGCAGTGGCTCGGGGGGCAGGGGGCAGCCGCCCCCCCCCCTGGCAAAAATTTTGTCGGATAGTCGGAAAATCCAACGTTTGTCGAAAAATTTGAAATAAAAGACAAAATGTAAGGTTTTTATCGATCCTGTCCAAAAGGTCGCATATTTTTTTAAACCTGTTGTAAAATAGGGCATGCTCAACCCTTCTTACCTATTTCCATTAGAGTATTTATCGGAATCTTCGCATTGCTGAAATTTGTAAGGGATATTAACGCTCTGGTCTCAGTTATTTTATAAACTCCCATTTCCGACAGCTAAAGTTCAACTCAGTTCATTTCGAAATGAATTCGCTGGTGTTGTAGAAGTTGTAGAAGACGCAAAAATTAATTGTTTTCGCCATGACTTAGAAGAGCAAAATTTTGTCGAACGACGTATACGCAGAAAGAAAAAGATGCCAGCGGAAAATTGCATAGATGAATTAGAGGGAAATAGGGAATCCGTATATCATCGTGATGGTAGATACAGCTATCAGCTCAATGAATACAAGATTCACGTCTCATAAGGCAATTTTGACACATTTTGCCTTGCTCAACCCTGAATTTTTTCAAAAAACAATTGAAAGGCAGTTGTGTGCAGTGTAATTAAAAAAGTTTGCGAAGAATTACGGCCTGGATGACGAAAAATTAAGAGATGAGTACAGCTCTTTCGTCAATAATTACCATAAATTTAGGAAAGTTAGAAAGAAGAGTAGCCCTCAGCCGGCTGCAGGAGAAAGTCTTGATTAGAGAAAACTTCCATTCAGTTCTTCAGTTGATGATAAGTACAACCTGCAAAGTGCCTTTCCATAGCTGGTCTTTCTTTACAAGGTTCTCATCACTTTGCCAATAGGTTCAACAAACTATGAAAGAGCTTTTTCAAAACTGAGGATTTTAAAAAATCGGCTACGGTCAACAATGGGACAAGACCGCCTTTCCTCTCCGATAACAATCAACGTCGAAAGTGATATTTTACAGTCGATAGACTATGGTGACATCATCGATTTGTATGCTGCCACACCTCTTTTGAGAAAAATGCTGCTCGAGTAAAAGTTTTATAAATATTCTTTAAAGAAAAACTATTCTTTTGGACGCGTTATATCTATTTAAGGTTTAGCATAAATAAGTGCAAAGTAATCATGATGCGACTTAAAACTTGCCAAAAAAAACTTTTTGCTATAAACAGCTATAAACACTAACGTGACAGTTTATTGTCTAGTATAGCGAGAAGGCTTGTAGGGTGTAAATTTATAACTAGATGCAGTTTTGTTCATAGCGATTTATATTTGGTAAGTTTTGCTAGAATAAAGGCTATTGTTGAACTTGAAGGTGTATAACGAACGATCAATTCATTAACGATTTCCAGATCCATTCGTGATATTGTAGTATCAAATGTTGCATTGATGCAGCAAGGGTAGTCTTCAAGGAATGAATTGAGAAAAAAATTGTCGGAAAAATCATTGTTTTATCAGAAAATTTTCAGCTTTGCCCCCCCCCAAAAAAGTTAACTCCCACTGCGCCCCTGAATCTTTTATAAGAACTTTGAATTGACTTGCATTTTTGGATGATTTTCTTTCATTTGGAAGAGAATTCCAAACCTTTGGACCCAAAAAGCTAATAGATCTTATAGTATAACTTGTCGTTTTAACCTTTGGAACAGACAGAGTATCTATTTTTCGAAGATTAAAGCTATTGGGTTTTGGGAGAAAGTAGTCTTTCATAAAGGCTGGATTCAAGTTGTGCAAAGTTTTGTAAACTTCTAGTGCTAGCAGCCGAATGGAGTGAATATGAATTGTAGTAGATTTAGCCTTGACTAGAAGTTTAGGATACGATGAAGTGTAGTCTGAGAGGGCCAATCGTAGGGCCCTCTCGTTTACTTTCTCGAGCTTCTTTTGGCTTGCATTACTGCAGAATAACTAGATGAGGGGGCAGTAATTGAAGTGACAAAGAATAAATGAATTAACAATTACCACTCTTTCTTTGCTGCCCATGAATCGAGCTAGTCTTTTGATTGCGTTTAGCTGAATGGCAGCTTTTTTGCAGACTTTATCAATATGCAAGTCAAATTTTAGTTGTTCATCGATTTGAATTCCAAGTAGAGTTACTTCGCTACTTACATTTATTTTGAAGCCATCATTTATAGAAAATTCTGTAATGTGATTGTTGTTATTACTCACAATTAGTGATTGAAATTTAGATGGATTGGCTGTCATATGATTTGAATTAAACCAGTCAATGCATTTATTGGTGTTATGCTGTAGCTACTAATATATGGAGTTCATCAGCATTTACAGCAGAAATGGAAATCGTATTATCATCTGCAAAGTTACATAGGGAGCCCTCCTGGATGAAGAGAAATATGTCATTTATAAAGAGGTTGAGGAGCAATGGTCCAAGTATTGAGCCCTGAGGCACTCCTTGATTAACTGGCCTCCATAAACTAAAATATCCACTGACTTTCACCATTTGTTTTCTGTCAGTGAGATAACTCTGTAAAAGTTTGGGTGAATTTATACCAACTCCTTAAGCAGCTAGTTTTGCAATTAGTAGATTTATGGGGAGGCTGTCAAAGGCTTTGGATAAATCCATAAGTACAGCTGCAGTGTGTTTCTTAGCTTCTAGGCTAGTTTTCCACTCTTCTATTAATCTTATTAAAGCATGCTGGGATGAAAAATGTTTTCTGTAGGCACATAAAAAGTCAGAGAAGTTCATATTGAGAAATGGAGACAGTTGAAGCTCTATAACTTTTTCAAAGACTTTTGAAAGAGCTGTTAGAACACTACCCTGGGTACCAGACTCACTATATAAAATAATAGAGAGTCTGGTCTTGTGCGCCCCATTCTCGTTCTGGTGAACTTACTTGAAAGAACTGAAGTCTATTTAACAGACTAGGCCTGTGAAACAAGACTGTTGGATAAATAACAAAGATACTCAGTAGTCAGAGAAGTTTTGTGAAATTTTAAAGCAAATGTATTTCATATAGTTCTGTAAAGCCGACATTATTAATACAGTGAAAATAGACTTATCTGCCTCAAGATTCCAATCAAATCAGGTTTAGAACGCCATTTGGCAGCAAAAAACATGTGCGAAGCATGAAATTAAAGTTAGCACAATGCAGTTATTAGATGTTAATCTTTATTAAATTTCGTATTCAACTTAAAATAAGTCTTTTGTAATTTTCCTCACAAGTTGTGTGTACTTTCAAAGTCTACTTCCTCACTGTGAAGGCAGCGCGCTTCAGTGTGAGTGTGAAGGCACCGCGGCGGTTAGAATCATCACGTTGGAAGTTCACCACAGCAAATATGGCCAATACGACAAGCGAAGCCCCGTATGCCGGTCGGAATATTAGCCATAACTGATTACTTGTGTTTGTTGTTGTTTGATCTCGGCGCTTTGCGGTGTTTTTTATTTACTGCATTTCACTACAAGGCATAATTTCTTTGCAATGAAAGGAACAGACTGAAATATCCAATCATGTTGGTAGCGCTCGGGGTCAAATAGGGAACGGGGTCAAATAGGGAAACTTTCCAAAGCCAGTTGGCAGCATGGCGAAGGTGTCTCTTCTCTCTACAAACAAGGCTTTCAATGCTGTTCTGTGTTAAGTTCCACAACATGCGGAAAATATTCTTTGAGTACAGTTTTAACAGCGTCTTCAAACTCAATCGTTATGATCGCTAGCATTTATTTATGTTGTGTTCTGTTCAATGTTTTACACCAGAGCTAAGTTTATTGTTTCGCTGTGACCTTTGAACGTACACTCGCTCCTGATTGGTTTATATCAGCACACCAGAACGAGAATGGGGCACTAGACCAGACTCTCTATTTTATTTTATATATAGTGAGTCTGGTACCCAGGGTATTAGAACACTAATTGGTCGATAATTCTCGTTGTTGAATGGATCTTTCTTTTTGTATACAGGAGAAACAACTGCCATTTTCATCAGACTAGAAAATGTTCCTTGTAGTATGCATTTGTTCAAAATATTTGCCAAAGGCCCTGCAATGATGTTAACAGAGAGCTTTATGAATTTAGCACTTATCATATCATGACCACAGGCTTTTTTTGGTCAATTTTAAGGATAATTTCTTTTAATATTTTCTTAGTAGTAGGTTGGAATTCAAAAGTACAAATTTTTTATTATATTGATTATGCTCTTATGTTTTTCAAACATCTTAATAACTTGATGCAGAGATAGATTGGAATCCTCTTTTGCGTTCATTTGTTCTGTAGCATGGCCAACACTAATAAAGTAATTATTCATGATTTCAGCTATGTTTTTTGGGTCAGTGATCAGTGAGTTATTCTCTGACAAACAGATGTCTCAATCATCATGATTTTTTCCAAATAAGTATGATTTGAGCTTATTCCAGAATGATTTCGAGTCTAAAGTGCCATTTTGACAGATTTTTTGAAGTAGTCTGATTTAAATCTTATATTGTCTTAAATCTCTTAAATAGTGTCTTAAATTAGCTTTAAATTATGATTTGATTTAAATCATACAAATCAGAGGCTTTTGCAAACTTGACGTTTTCACATTTTGTTTATTAATTTATAAAATATGCATGTCGAGATAAACAAAAGTCAGCTTTGAAGAGGTAGTCCAATTTCTTTACTGACCTTAAACTCCCATTCAGTACGAAAAGCTATCCTTAGCAAGCATAAATACAGTTTGGGATCATTATGAACAGAAAGGCGCGTTATGGGGTCGGGAGAGTGGGAGAGCAACTTTCACTTTAATATTATCCTTCTGGTGGTGTTTAAGTCTTGTCTAAGATGGATAACTATTTTTCTGGATAACTGGATAACTAATTACAAACAGGTTCACAAAAAAGGTGGTCTTGCTTCAATAACAAAAATATATTGCATTGTGTTCTAGACAGGGGCTCATTCTTTCAAACGAAATGGCCGTGAACAATGTGTATATGAAAAATGTATTAAAACCTTAATAAAAGTTACATCTGTGTGCCTTAAGGTTCATTGTGATGGAGGCTTAAACGGAAAAATGGGGTCGGATGAATTCAGCTTTACACTTCACTGTAGCAAATTCAATGGTATTTCGTTGCAGATGGCAAATGCTATGCTCCCTTGAGCCTTGTGATTGCACTTGATACCTCCGGCAGCATCGATTCTTCGGCATGGCTAACAGAAGTTGGCAGTGCAAAGGAAGTGATTCTAACGAACAAGGTTGAGAACAGTGGAAACAAATTCGCAATTATCAGCTTCAGCACAAATGCAACAGTGAGTAAACTAGTTGGCAATCTTTCCTTCTGTTTTTGAGAAGATGAAGAGTTTTGTAGTACAGGGGTCTTTGAAAATGTTGATCTTCAAGAAGTACTTGAACTGGTTACGTTGCAGATAATGTGACTGGGTAATTGAAATAACGATAACGATGTGATAGTGATGGAAGGATAATTATGTTGGAATGAAATCGAATGACATTTCTTTGGTTTTTTAGATAATAATTTAGTGTATCCTTTTAACGAGAACAAAGGCTAAAGCCCCTAGGCTGGAAAAGTAGGAACAACAAGCTTAAGATTTGTACCATGTTGCATTGTACGAAGAATGCTGGTACCATGATAATGTTTGCTTCTTCTGTATATAATTTTCTTTACTTGATTCGAATCCGTTTTTGTTGGTTTTATCAAGTTTCCTACTAAAACTTGCTTATTAGTTGAGATGTTTCTAACTGAAAGCGATAAAGGTGCGCGAATCGCTCGGTGTATAGGACAGTGGTCCAAGGGTCTGGAATTCCGAGTCTCTGAAATGACCAAACTTTCACCTCTAGAGTGAGGGGACTTGCCGGCTCTTTGAAATGATGAGGTGTGGTCACATTCAGACGAAGGGGCAGGACGCTGCTCGATAAGCATAGCTTCTCAGTGTCCTAAACACTACCTTCGGATGCTAGGTAGAAACAAATACAAATAGTTACGTCAAAAAGAATACTTGAAAAGGACCAAAGTACAACTTATTTCTTTTAACACCCAGGTGATTCAGGCATTTACTACCAACGCTTCACAGGCCATTGATACTTTAGAAAACCTGCAAAAAAATTCAAAAGATGGTCACACCTACATTGATGCAGCTGTACGAGAAGCTGGAAAATTGTTTGAGTCTCAATCATCTGAGAAAGAAAAAAGCAAGAAAGTTTTCATTACTTTTACCGACGGGTAAGTGTTTTGATTTCTGGCTACTGAATAGCCGATTGAAATAATTAATTCAAAACATCACCACTATTTTAGTTGCTTTCTATAGATATTTTTCATATTATCTCGCACATTTGTGGAAAGCTATGTTATGATATGTTAACTTTTTGTTTCCTTAAACCGTATCTCAAATGACATCCAGAATTCTAAATCTCTCTATTTATGTCTGATACTCTAATGCTGGTCTTATAGAAATTGCACGAAGGTACACTTTGTATTAAAAAATCTTGTACGTTTGCCAGTAGCCTAGAACTAAGGTCATATTGAGACGAAAGCAAAAATTTCAAAATGCATTCAAAGAAACAAGAAACATAGGATAGGCCGAGTGTCAGTTTCTTTGAATCTTGCAATGAGCAAGGTGGTACACAGTTACAGCGAGGAACGAAACAAAACGGCAATAAGAATATCGAGAGAAATAAAATTTTCAAATAAATAACAACCAAACTGATATATTTAACCCTGGCATACAGGTCTCGATAAAAGCAATAAAAATGAATAAAGAAATATTTGTTTAATGTTTAGTTTAATTAAAGTTCTATTTTTCCAGATATAGGCTACTCTTTGTCATTTTGCTTTGTTCCTGAGTGTTACTAACTTCAATAGTTTTTCACTGACTTCTATATCTTATCTTAATTTAACCTTCCCCTCACATCTCGTAGACTTATCATTCTGAAGATCATCTGACTTACTTTTTTATTGGTTTATCATTTCATCGAATGTCTTTGTTTTCATGGGAGGGCCTCCCTCGATTAGTTAACCTATCTAGAAAGCTCCTCTTTATCTAATCTATTCTAAATAAAATCATGTCCTTTTCCTCTATTAAGTTGCAGATTTGTAATTTTTAGTAAATTTGACGTATTGTGGTGTGTTTAATTGTATTGTAATTGTAAAGAATTGTATATAGGACTGATTTATAATTAAATGTAACCAAACTAAAACAATTATTTTATCTTGATGAATCTGAAATTGATAAAAAAATGACTTTCTTTTCAATGCTAGGTATATGACGTATCGTAACGGTGAAGAAATTCTCTTGACACTTCACCCGGAAGTAGCAAAACTCAACTCCACAAATACGACGTCGTTTGCAGTGGGTATCGGCAAACCCATAAAGGATTCAACGCTATATTACCTTGCATCTCCTCCAGAATTATCGCATGTATTTTATAAAGCCAACTTGGGTAAATTAGGCGAAGCAATAAAAAGTTCAGCTGAAAGACCTTGCAGGGAAGGAGAAGGTAAATGCAATGCTGTTACTTTACTTACATGCACTTGCGCAACCGGCATGCTTTGCGAATATTTGTTTAAAACCGGCCTAATTAACTGGCTGTAGGAAAATACAAAAAACAGCCCATTTCATCTTGTGTAAAATAAGAATTACTGCAAAGGATGTCGGTTGGTCAAAATTACCGACACTGCAGTTTCTTAATGGTTAATATCCAGTAATTTTTGAGTGATGTTTTGGGCCTTATCCATTGCATTTTCATAGCAACGATAGAGCACTGTTGATATCAGTGCGGACAAAAAATTCTGAAATATTGCTGCAGGCGGTGGCACTTAGGCAAAAGGAGTTACAGTAGGTATTGCTAGGGTACTGATTGTGTCTAAAAATAATTTGATTAAATATGCACGTTGCGTGTGGTACTTCATCCAGAATAACGATAATACAGTTAGCAAATGAATTTAGTACCAGAATGAAAATGTAATAGTTTGATTGTTAAAAACACGACGTTTCGAGCATATACTTGTTTTCGACGTTACGTAATGACTTGATAATGAGTACATGCTCGAAACGAAACGACGTGCGCGTTTGAAAGGAATTTGATACTATTCACGTGAAACCACTCTAGGGTTTTGCCAATTTGCAGAAAGCCGAAAACTGCAGGCATTTTTTCCTGTGCGCAATTCGATTGGTCAACCTCTGGGGGTCAAGTGGCTGTAAGCCACTTTTACCTGTGTCAAATACCTTTAACGATACATGCTTTCAATGATTAAGATCTTATTGGAATTAACTTTAGCATGGTTATTTTTCAGGTGAAGAAGACAAGCTAACAGTGAGTAAGTAATCATTTAAAATGAATTGTAGCGCCATCTTTATCGGGATTTTTAAGCAAAAGCTAACCTTTTTCAGAATCCGAAAAAAACGTTTGTTTAAAGGCATGAACATCTCCCAAAATTTTTTTATCTGATTTGAAAAGTAGGATGACGTCGTACATTGCTAATAGTTTTGTTATATTTACTATCAATAAAGTTTTTCGATTGGAATACAAAAGAAATAATAGTGGTATGATTGTATTCAGATTGAAACATCCATTCATCATCATTCAAGCAAGGCAATATGAGCACAGTTATTATGGAAAAATGTTGAACAAATGGAAGCAATTGATAAATTTTATTGGTTTTAGCGTGCAAATCTGTCAAAATTCGACGTGCTGGCACAGGATGCTACAGGGACACTCAGCAAAGTCCAAGACCACTGCCAGATTTGCTGTTTTCAGACAGAGAAGTTATAAGTTGGACTTCATGGGACAGCTTTATGCAGTCTCTAGTTTGCAAATGTGCCGAAGAGAGTGCTAAACAACAGAGGAAAATTTTCGGCTTACAATATTACGGTATGATTTTCACATGTCAATATACAAAGGGATCATTTTTGTAAAATCCAAGGCGTTCATGTTCAAGCCATTTTGGTGACGTCGAACCCGTATAAGTTGAAGCTATGTATAATGACAAAGTTCTTTTGGGGGAATTTAAGGGAGGGGGCATAATGCTCTGGTCCCAATATCATCAGCAGTGGCGTCACAAGCTCGAAAAAACGGGGGTGAAAGAAAGCAATTTTTCTCGGCCACGCCTTTTAGACTCTTGGAAAAGACTTTTTTAGTATTCTTTTAGCTATTTCGAAATCTTTTGGCAAGCAACTTTCTCAAGCGGCTTTTTTTGTAACGGTGGCTTTTTTGCAAGTGCCAAAGTCGAAATCGATCTGATCAGCGAATCCCCCCCCCCCACCCCTCAATGGTTTTTCAACGGATTTTGAGAAATTATAAAATCGACTTTGGTAGTGTGGACGACGCCACTGATCATCAGGTATCTGTCATAAAGGCTGTAAAAGTTTGTTCCTTTCAGAGTTTGATAGTTTGGACACTTCTATCATTCACATACTTTTATTAATGCTTTGGCTTATAAAATACTATAAACTTATCAATTATCAAATATCAAATCAATACGTAATTTCTGGTTACGAGATACTGAATTTGTAGGGTGAGGCTCAAGGATGTTGTTACGCTTTCTCCAAAGCATTAAAACACTTTTCGTAGCAATTTAAAATGGAAAGACAAAATATGATGAGGCATTTTTTCTATATTTTACCGATTGGCTAAACTCAATTTTGCTTCCTTTTCGTTGAGATTAAAAGTTTCCTAGTTCCTCGGTTGACAATTTTCTGCCTGTCTCTGTTGTCAACAAAGTAAAAATTTTACTTTTGCAATTACTGGTCATGGCCCTCTGGAAGGTGGCGGAGGAGCTGAAGATCTCGGCAATAATATTCACAAAACAAGAAAGGGAATTTGATAAAACTGTCGAATATTCCTTGGAGGGACTCACCTCGCTCACAAATGCAAATTTTGGTCCGGCAGTTTATGTTTTGATAGGACTTTTATATTTTCAGGCGAATGCTGGTCCAGCACAGCAACTGACACGTATGCAAAAGACGGACCAGCAGATCAGTCTAACTGCCCAACCCTTGGATTCAAGCCTTGCAATGATACTACGCCGTACTGTGTTGGTTCACAGAGCTATAATTACGTGTATGATATACTTGGAGCAGTTTGAACTTTATTTGCAGCTGGTTTGGAAGTACAATCTGTGAAATAGAAATGCAACAGTGTCCCTGGCTTAAATAGCATCTGAATTTTTAAGTACCAAGAAGGCACCAAGAAGGCACAGAACCGAATATTTATAAAGAAGAAAACCATCTAGGCATCTTGCAGAGCAAACTTAAAAAATATTATCCTTTATTTATTTAAAAAAATACTATAAATTTCATTTTGTAAAATATGCCATAGATTTTGAAAATAGTAAATCGAGCCTGGCATTTTTAAAAAAGACGAAAAGCCATTTTGAATTTTCTTGTGCTTTTTATTAACCAGTTTTAAACAACAAGCACATCAATGGAGATTCTTTGGAGTACATCCAGTTCTACTTTCCTGCTTTATTGTGAGTCAATTGGCCAAGTGACATCTCTTTAACTTTGAACCATGCGCCCATTTTATCTTAAAAAGCAATTTTAAATGCTTGTAGATGTTTTGGTTTTCAAAGATTTTTTTAGTTTTAGTTGCCCTTTATAACCCCTCTGTAGCCATACACCTACAACTATAGGTAATTTCCTTATTTTTGATAGGTATATTTATTTTTCTCAAACATCTGTAAGATCACCCTTGAAATTTAAGAAAATTTACTATAATGTTGGAACACTATAGCTAGTAGCTACTAAATTATCATTGAATTTGACGTCGTTGATTAATACTGTTGTGTGGTAATGTATTTATGCCTTTCACAGACAAGTATTTCACACACTTGACTACAAACTATAATTGAAATCGTTCTGTAAAGATCCCCCTTCTATGCAGCTTTCACACTGTGTTTTCATACTGTATTTACTGATACATACTGTATTTTCTTGTTCAACTTTGCCTTGCTTGCTTCATCAGCTCTCAAACAACATTAGAAGCTTGTTATTAAAAGCATAACAATTGTCGAGACTTCATGAGCGGTTGTCTTAGGTTTCATAGACTTCATGGCCACCCACATAATGCTCCGTATATCATCCCATTGCCAGACTTGATGAGAAATCGGCTTGAGCTTTTTCTTTAGTGCTGCCTCAAAACACAACAACTCTAAACTCGTACCCTTAAATAAACCATCATATCAAATTGCATTAGGGTGAAAAATTAACCCCTCGCTTTTCAGAAATCGCAGGACTTTTTTCCTAAATCTTATTTAATTGAACTTGACTCGATAATTTTGCATTTATTAAATATTTTCTCCAAGCCAGAGTTTTGTACAATGTCATAATAAGCGACCAAATGGTTGAAAATTATTGCAAAAATATCTAAAGAAAGTTTATTGCATTGTCTTATTTCAAAAATGGCGCAAAAAGTTATTTTTTTCGCAAAAATTTGGAACATTTAGTACCTACGTGAAATCATTTTGTCTTCAAATTTGTGTTCAAGAATATAGCATGCCTTCGAAAATTTACGTAGAGCTCCTGAGAAGTCAACTTTTTTGGAGATGGTGGCCAACAAGTGAATGCCATTTTTCTAAGAAAATGGAGCAAAATCCTTTTGGTGCATGAATTTCTTACAGATGGATTTATGATACGTGCTTGAATCTTTAAGTGTTCTCACACGACCTCTCTTTCAGTGTTCTACTGAGACTGTTTCAAACAATTTTCATTTTCACAAGTAGCGAAATCTATGTAGAGAATGGAATTTTTAGCTATTTCAGGCCGGTAGACAGCCAAACTGGATGAGGGTGGGGGGTGGGGTGGGGGCATGGGTAGAAATATAGCTTTTTCTATACCTGCCTTACGAAATACTGTCAGATCAAGCTGCGCTTGTAAGATCTTCAAACATATTTTTCGCAAATTATTGGGGGCATTACCACCTGCCCCCAGTGTCTACAGGCTTGCTATTGTCAAAAATTTTCAAAATACACACAAACATTAAATAGATGGAATTTTTATGATGTTTGATGATCTCTATAAAAAGACGTTTGATGGGCAGAGTTTTATGAGGAACATTAGAAAGGATTTATCAATGAGAAGAATTTCAAGAATGGCTTTCAGTTACTTTTTTTCACCAAGCATTGAGCTAAAGAATAAAATTCTCTAAAATTTGTGTTGGTCACATTTTGAATATGCTTACATTATAACTTCCATGAAAATTGCAAGAGGGGGTCTGCTTGAACAAATGGCTTTGCAAAACTTTAAAAGTTTCCTTAAAGCTCCTGCATAATGGAATGACCGAAATAAAAGCTCTCTTTGTCGAGGCAAAATAACAGTTCGTGTTTTTATATGTACCTAAATCTTTTAGTTTAAAAAAACCATTCCACTTTTACGACGCGCGAATCAACCCGTGATATTATACGTCCCGCGTGTGAGTTGCACAACTCTCGCGACTTTGACTTTCAAGGCCATATCTCAAAAGAATATGGCGACCGAAAACGATCTAATGAGAGTGTGTTATTTTCTTTGTGTGCAAGTGAATTGCCACTTTAATAAATAACATTTCTTTGAAGCAAGTGAAAAAGAATACCATTTATAACACACAGTGTCAAGCATTTGTGAAGGAAAGAAATATTATATTCATCTTGTAGCTAAATTTAACTAGCAACCGTAATCTACGATAAGAATATCGATTTTCCTGACTGACAGGTCAGTTTGGTGTCGCCCATTGAAGACCTTCTTGGCGCAAATCACAATTAAAGGACACATTTATTCAAGCAGGCTTTTCAAACAAGGCTGGTATGTATATGATACTCTGGATAAACCAATTCTCAGAGCAGGCTGATACCCCTCCTCCCAGTCCTAGGTGATATCTCAACCACCTCATCGTCGGATGTTATCAGTTAGGCCTTAGAACCTCTTGATTTCCCAAATTGCAAAAATTTGTGCCTTAGCGAAACAATTTTACGTTTTTGTTTTTGATACAGTAGAACCTGAAGGTTGAATCTGTGGAAAGCTTTTAAGTGCCTTTCCCGTGAAAAAGCGAGGGCCTAACCATGGCTTGTCATAATTGAAAGAGAGAGATGACTGCGGATATTTATATCGCATTTCAAAACAGAGGTTGAATAGCCAGAAAACCTTAAAACCACGACAAATGGTTAAATTCTACAAATACTGTTTTTCTATGCTAATTTGAAATAATAGCCAAAAAGTGATAATTGAAAGTATCAACATTTACAGCTGGACAGCTTTAGTTCAAACATGGAACATTGTAGTTTTATCAATAAATTTACTGTTCTGTCATTATGTCCTTGTTACATTTAAAACTTTGAAAATTTATATTCCAGATATATTCACAATGAGTCACAAACCAGGAAAGAAAGATAATAAAATGAGGATTAGGGCATTCCCTGTAAGTGAAAACTCTGTTACAATTTTATTGTCAAAACTACTTGAGTACGTAGAAGAGTTTTGAGAAGTTAAAGCTTTTCTTGATTTATTTCATTTATTTATCTGTCACAGATGAGTAGTTATTCCAATGGTTATTTTGGCTCAGACAGTTATTTTTTGTTCTAAGGTAATTGTTGCTCATTTCTAATACAAAGGATAAAGAGCTAGGGAAAGATGTATTTCTGTATTTTTTATGAAAAATAATACAAAAAAATGGTCTTACAGAGGTGAAGGTTGATGCACAGATAAGTGATGAATAAATGATAAATTTCAAAAAATCATAATTGAGATAGTCTTAATGCAATAATGCACAGGGTTTAAATAACAGATAAATCAATGGTATGCCAAGTTGGAGTTTATACAAAGTGTGAATGAAATTTGAAATTAAAGAATTGGTCTAAATTTATTATTTCTTGAAGCCAATACTTTTTGTAGATATTCCTTGGCACATTCATTTCTAAAATATCTTATTATGAGATGTTTAAGTATTGTCCTTTTTGAGACCAAATACAATAATGAAGACTAAATCAGAAATTGATTCATACATGCAGGTTCAAAGTAAAGAAAGTTTAATCTCAGTTATTAAAACTTTATTGATAGTTATTTCAAATAGCTAGCTCTGCACGACAATGGTAAAACTAACTATTTGTTATTGTTTGTAAGACAAAAAATATTTATTGACATCTTTTGCCATTTTATTTTTCACAACTCTAGCTTTCAGGCTTCCTCCCAACAAAATCCAAACAGAGCAGCACAATTTTTATCATTGTTAAGCTTAAAAGGGTTATTTCCCTTTATTAAGATAACAGCGCAAAGAAAACAGAACTTGTATCTGAACATAACATGAAGAAGTAATTGAGAACAATACAAATTCTAAAAGTAGATATATTGAAGTGCAAGCGTGAGGATCACAAGACCGGAACTTTGCAATAGGTACTATATAGCAGAACAATAATAAACAGCATGATTAGCGATGAGCATATAACGTTGATCTTAATAATGAGTTCTTAACACCCATTAAGCTCTATAAACAACGGAATAGTGTACTCAGGAATCACAGGAATACATTAAAGTATTCAATAGATCATGGTTGTTTAAACTTTTGATTTCTTAATGTATAATAAAATCATCAAATGCTTTTGTATTAATGGTTAACTAGCAACCTGATCCATCAGCTCAACTTAATTTTATTTGATGGAACGTATTTTCAGATGGTTTAATACGGTTTGCACAGATTTGATAATATATCTATATGTTCCGAGCATTGTGATAAATGGCAAATCTTTATAAATTTTTGCAGATGACAATGGATGACAAGTATGTCACAGAAATATGGCTGCTTCTTAAGAGCGCAATACAAGAAATACAGAAGAAAAATAATGGAGGCCTCAGTTTTGAAGAATTATACAGGTATTTTTTGAAATGTCAATTCCAATAGTATTTCCAAATTTGTTTGCTTTAGCAAGTCTAGTTTGATTTGGTGCTGTTCAGATTCCCCATGGCCTTTTCAATTCTTGAGATATCGGTCGTAAACTTTTCTTGCTGGGGTTTCAGTATGTTGTGGCATAGCAATGGGTTATCTTTGCTCTTATTTTCTCGACCCCAATGAATTTTGTGATGAAGTACTATATTTACTTGCTCAGGTATAAAGTATTGAATGTCTGTTGGTAATCTTTTAATTCTTTGACAGAAATGCATATACAATGGTGCTCCACAAACATGGTGAGAGGCTTTATGTTGGTTTAAAACAGGTTGTGACAGAGCATCTTGAGAACGAGGTTAGAAAATTTTTTAATTTCCACATTTGCCTGGCATTATCATCTTGATATTGTATGTTGTAAATCTTTGTGTATCCATACCAGCTCTTTTAACATTTTATGGTAAGAGGATGCCATCCTGCGCACCGATACCCTTTAAAGAGGCATCAATGCAAAAATATTGCCATCGCCAAAAAACATTTTCCGTTGTTCTAGTTTGTTATGTAAACGGCAAAGACCATCGCAAAAAGGCTCATTGTTGTCTGGAACATAGAAAGTGGGTCCAATTTAGGGGAAGAAAGATGAAGCGAGCAAGGGTACGAGTGCCTGCAAGCCTGGGTCAACTGGAGGCTGATATCGGAAGATTTTAACAAGCGCGTGATTGTCGTCATGCTTACTGAAAATTGAAAACAAACCAATTTTGAATGAACATAGCACAAAAAGGATGAAAGAGGAAGAAACGTTTTCTATTCTGGACAAGCTCTCACCAGTGCAAGTCAAGCTCTCTCATTCATTTTATAACGGTTGGGAGCAATTCGAAACTTTATTTCTGACTGATTTAATTCTTTCTTGGTTATATCAACCTTTTTAATTTCATCATCATGAGCAGCCATTGTCGCCAGGCAGAAGCTTGCCTTGTGCCAAGAAATCTCCATCAACTGAGAGCTTTCACAACTATGTTCGGATTTCACATGATCAATTGATTATTTGTTGATGACCATTGGACCGTAAAAATACTAGGTTACCAAAAATTCAGTCGTACTGATTTCTCTCG
Source organism: Rhopilema esculentum (assembly GCF_013076305.1). Next base: position 11,384,962 of record NW_027019322.1, read on the forward strand.
CTTGTTTCTCCCAACATGTATACGATATAAAGCATGCAAAACCATTTTTCAGTAGAACTTTTGTCCCCATTTCATATGACCAAAATTGTTTTGCAATTTTTCTGGGTCGAAATTTTGCGCCGGTGAGGAGAGTCACCAGCTCTCTGCAATTCCAGGCACTGGAATCACGAGGTGTGGTCATATCAAGAGGAAGGATCAGGACACTGCTTGATAAGCAAAAAGCTTTTCAGTGTTCTAAAGCTATCTTCGGAAACTAGGTAGCAAAAAGCATACAATTACATATATCTTTAAATAGGTCATTAAAAAAGAAACTGGCACTATCTAAAACCCAATGAAATGTCAGTATTTTATGACAAAATATTTTGTGATGTGATTCCTACCAGTGTAAAGAAGGCTTTTACTTAGAATTAATGTGAGGTGGTAATTGGAAGAATGCACCATTACCGGGAATGAAACTTTTCGGTAAAATTTTTCCCAAACTTTTATCCGAAATCTAAGTTTGTCTGAAAGTTATCATGTTCAAAAGTTTTAATTTCAATGGATATCAAAAAGCAGAATAACATGAGTGATATGACATGGCATAAAAAGCCTATGATTGAAAAATTCAATTCCATGCATCAATGCATATCATATGTGGTTATTTTCATGATGATTTTCTTATGCTTCAGAAAAAATGTTGTCCAAAGTTGTTTTGCCCAAAATTTCCTGTCTGGGTGTTTTTTTTTTAATTTTGTCTGTTTATCAAGCTGTTGGTCTTGAATTAAAGTAGTTATTACCCTGTTTCTGCTTGCTTGAAATATTGATGATCAATTCTTTTTTCCCAAAGGTGAGAAGTCAGGTTATTGCTTCACTAACTGATGATTTCCTAAGAACTCTGAATTCTGCCTGGGATGATCACCAAACTGCAATGGTCATGATCAGAGATATCCTCATGTACATGGTAAGTTTTCTACAAAAATGAACTGTTTCTAAAGATCAATATACCCTTTTTCCTGCTTATAGGTGCATCTCATTTTAAGGCGCACATGCTTGTATCCGCATATAGGCTCAGTGCACTTTTTAAGTGGATCTTAATCTTATGGTTTTTGCGAGAAAGATGAAAAAACAAAAAGCAGCGACATTACTATCTATTTTTTCTCTTTGACAACATTCTACATGCTTGACATGTTTTTTCTTTCCATGGTAAGTTTTCTACAAAAAATGAGCTGTTTAAATCAATAGTTTTTCTTCACCCCCTTTTCTCCAATTTTGCATCCTAGGATAATTTTTCATGACTTTGCCAAAACAGAATAATTCTACACACATAGACAACTTATGACGAGACTATCATATTACAGCAATACTAATATTTTGACAAAATTTTGTTCGATTTAATTCAAAATCGGACGAAATTTGGTCATGACGAAAGTTTTAGCATTAAAGATTTTTGAGAATTCGCAAAGAAGATTTATTATATGAGGTCAGAAAACAAATTCACGTATTCTTTTGAACTTTTAATCTAGTCCATGGCAAATTTGTCATTATTCTCATTTATATCTTTATAATTATCTTTATCATCTGCATCATCATAATCATTGCCAGTTCGTGAACTAGCTTTGCTCGATAGAAATAGTTCTAACCGTCTTTTGTCGCAAATATCAAGGGATTCCAACTCCATCTTTTTGTACTCAACTGTACTATTTATTTAATTTGTACAAGGTATTTGCACTTTTCAACCCAAATTTTGAACTCTACCGAAAGCAAAATTTCCAGACCAACTTTTCCTATTAGAAATGGTCTTATGCTTTCTGAATTATATACTTATATTCACACCTATACTTTAATTATACTCTGTTTATAAACTTTGATGCCATATAAATAAAGAGTAGAGACTCGTTGAATGCTAAAGGCATCTCTCTTGACCCCAATTTTGCAAAAACTGAGTAAATACTGACATGTTCTGTGTGAAAAAGCTGCCCGGAGTCTGAGCCAAATTCCGAACGGTTGCATAAGCCCTCGAGTCTCCACGAAGCCGGTACCTATGGGATTGAATACAAAACAATCTGTATGGTTTTGCCTCTTAAGATTTTGGTAATATGTTGCTATCTCTGTGGTGAAAATTCCGGAAAAGTTGTCCGAAATTTTTTTCGACAAAGTTTATCCGCCGAAAATTTATCTGACGAAATGTTTTATTGCTAATGTATTGCAAGAGCGCCTCACTGAAAGCTGGGCAAATTTATGTTATTTACAAAGCAAAGTTTAGGAAAATTGTTTTACTTATGATGCATGCTGTTCTTCTGGTCTTAAACAACTGGGCTTAGATACATTAAATACATTAGAGTGAGGGATCTCAAATATTAACACACAGATGGCCAAAACTCCCTTAAATTGACGTTTTTGCCTTATGGCCTTGAAATTTGAAAGGATAAAATTATTATAATTGGCTGAGTTGCCAAAATACTTATCAAGCTATTCAGTTAGAATAATTGTCTTTTCGTACAATGTGGCAGATATTAGCAGCCAGAAGTCTTTCCATAATCTTTAATTTCCACAAGTTTTTTGATATTTAGGTATTTTTTAGTTTTTTGTCTAACATTTTTTATCAGTAATGTACATTCAGATATTTTCTAGTTCTGCCGTTTGAAGCAGCCTTGAAGTTCAGCTGACTTATAACATGTTATTCTAAATAAAGTGTATTGAATCTCACAGATGCAAAGAACTTTTTGCCTATATTGGATTCACAAACGACCTAGATCTAAGTGAAAGTTTCTGTCTGTTTGTTTTTTTAGGACAGAGTGTATGTTCAGCAAAATAACGTGGAGTCAGTTTATGACCTTGGGTTGATTCTTTTCAGAGATTTGGTAAGCAAGCTGCTATTGCAATTTTTTTGCATTGTCAATCGGGATAGTTAATTTTTTTGTTCTGTGTATATTTTTTTTATCGAGTTGCACATGTATTTTTACATTTTTCTCACAAAAGCAGTACAGCAGTGAGTTCATTCAGCTGTTTTGTCCTTTCAAGTTTGCTAGTTTTGAGCAGGCAGAGCTAATGTCATGGCATCTGAAACGAATTTCTTTTTTCAGATTGTCAGACATGGAAATATCAGGGAGTCATTACGGAGCACACTGCTAACAATGATTGAAAGTGAAAGAAAAGGAGAAGTGATAAACAGGCAAGTTTATTGAGTATTCAGCATAGAGTTTGAGTTTTTGATGGCTGGCCTGTTGGTTTTTTTGCGTTTTGTATTAAAGTTGGCTAGTTAACAAATTAAAATTGGGTAAATTTTCACCTGCATTTGTGGTTTAATTTCTCATGCTGATATCTATAGAAATGAATTCTCGGATTTGATTGTTGACGTGGACGTATATTTATGTTAAAAAAACTGCTTTCTTGAGCCCCCCCTCCCCCCCCCCTGTTCTGACTATAATATGGAATAAAAGCACCGAGGAGACTTAAAGCACAAGAAACCGTGATCTTTAAATTTTTTGCCAGGTCAGCAATAAAGAATGTTTGTCAGATGCTGATGACTCTTGGTGTTGGGTCACGTGACGTCTACAAAGAAGATTTTGAGAAGCCATTCCTTGACCAATCGGCTGATTTTTACAGAGTAAGCATTGTTCTGGGTTTTAGACAAGCAGGCTAATTTGAGAATATATTTTGACGGTATTCAGTAACTTCTCTCAAGAATTATGTTTATCAGTTTTTAAAAGAATATTTCACAGTTTTGTATTGATATAAGATCCAAGCATTTGAAGCACCGGTTTTGCACCTAGCTATTACATGTGCAAGCTGTATCTTGATAACAACTTAACTTTTGCATTTAACTACTTTTTCTGTAATGATTTTTCATGAAAATAAGTTATTTTGAATAAAAAAATGTTTGTAGATATTTGTGTACCGTATTTGTGAAGTCCCATATGTTTGAAGCATTGAAGCAAAAAAGTTATCACCTTTTTGTGATGTTTTGCCTTGCTATTTTGTTTTATTCTTACTTTCTTCTAGCTTGAGAGTGAAAAATTCCTCGCTGAAAATAGTGCCTCTGTATATATTTGGAAGGTATGTTAGAAGCTAATTTTATTTTGCAATTTTTTGATTTTTGACTTTTAATTATTTCAAATAAGAAGCTTAAATATACTTACTGCAAAATTTCCATCTCTGTTTTATCCAGGTCAGTGCAAGAATAAAAGAAGAAAGGGAAAGAGTGAAACATTGTCTAGATTCAAGTACCGAAGAGTCAATCGTCTCAGTATGTATGCCTTTTATGTGTGACAAAGCAGTTTTAGAAAGGGAACTTGTTGATTCGAGTTTTTCCAGGGCCTGGAGATTTTTTCTTAAGCTGGCACGTTCAGTTTCCACAGATTTTGCATAAAAGAAAATGGTGCCTAGGGGAATCTCCCTCTTCCATACGTAGATATTTAATTGCACTTGAAAGTGTACAGTGCCTAATTAAGATAAAGTTCAAGTAGCTTAATTTAGGCCATATCGCCATTTTGCGTCTCCTATTTTAGTCCGACGCTTAGTAAGAGCATGAAGGGATTAGAATTAAAATAAAAGATAGGCTAATTTCGAACTGGGTCAGTTTGTAAGCAATATACCCAGGTAGAGAAGGGAAGAGTGACAATTTTTATGACAAAGCACACATGCCGTTTAGAACAGAGAGAAGAACTGTATGTTCCAAGCACAAAGCTTTGACAGCTTCTTCTGGCGTAACACTAAGCAAAATCTTCGCGTATTTTTATTTGTTTCTATCTAGCATCCAAAAGTAGTTTTCAGGACACTAAGAAGCTATTCTTATTGAGCCGCATCCTTTTCTTTCCTATGCTTCTACATCTCGTGATTCCTGCGCCTGGAATTACAGAGTGCTGGCGACTCCCCTAGCTCCATGTTAAAGTTTTCTTTGATCAAGAGACGGTTTTGACCCCCCCTCCCAAACTTTTGGCTGTGTGTCCGCCACTCTAACTCATGGGGCATCCTCAAATCCCATCTTATTGCCTGGGATATTCTATTTTAAGTTTAATTGATCATATATTTTAAGTTTGACCGAGTTAAAGAAAAATTTGATTTCTTATCTCATTAACTTTTTTCAGGTCGTAGAAAATGAATTGATTTCCAAACACATGAAAACAATCGTCGAGGTAAAAATTTCTTCATCAAATTCTTCATATTGTTTTACTTTCTTTCTCGTTATCTTATGTTTTTTTTCTTAAAAGAACCCAATAGGCAAAGATATTTTTCAGCTTTCTTGCCTCTGTAATTGCCATTGACTTTGCAAAATGATTAAGGCTAAACAACTTTTAAGTAGCATCCATATCATTTGTTTTGATTGAGCCCTGTATGCCGGGGTGAAATATACACTCAATTTATTAAAATTCAATTTCTGAAGATATTAGATTCTCGTCGTTGTTTTACTCTCTTCCTAACCTCTCTTCCTAACTTTTACTTCATACCACATTCATTGCGAGGTTCACAGAATCCGGCAGACAGCCTGCCCTGCGCTTCTTCCTTGTTGCATATGGTATAATGTACCATGTAGTTTCTATTGCCGTGTATTTACTGGCTAAGAAGTTTGCCAAACACCATTACGTTATGCCGCCCTGTGGTATGCGCACTCAATAAAACCGCTTTCCGGGCAGTTTTAGAACGATTTTCTAATTATTGATTCGCAGTTTTATTTTCACGTGTTTTTTATTAACTTTGAATCAGTTAAACTCTTTTTTCTTCCTTTTTTTAGATGGAAAATTCTGGGGTTGTTCATATGTTAAAGCACAGTAAATATGAGGGTTGGTTCTTTTGTTTTTTTGCCTTTACGAAGCTAGGTAGTGTAATGCATGTATAGATATTTAAAGGTTTATGAATTTGAAAAAATATAGCTTATTTTCAGCATGATAGCGGTGCTGTACAGAATCTAGAAGCTATCTACTGCCAGAAAGAAAATATATGTTTATACTTTATCCAGAAGGAAAATAATTTATGGATAAGAAAGAGGAATATACTTTACAATCGATAGTGATTGTTAAAATTGTATATAATGCACCGTCAGTTTCACCGCGGGCCCTGAGCTGGAGGAAAATCTTCCAATGATGCAGTAGTTTTGTATGCTAGGTATTTAATGTGAGAGAAATTTACATTTTGGCTTGGAATTTTTCTAATAATGTATTAAAACCATCCATAGATGATTTTACTAACATTCAGCTTCAAAAAAATTTTAATCAGAAGATGCAAGGAAATTTCGAGGAAGGGAAATAGAGCAAATTTGCATCCGTATGAGGATTTAGGCGTTTTCTGAACTCTAATACAATGTTTGAACATTTTCTTAAATTCTTCACCTTAAATATAGTCTTTTATGTTCAATTCTCTTTTATTATCTCAATCTCTCGTGCCACATAGCTTTGTTTTGTGTGTCATTTAAAACCTGAAAATGTTTTAGTAGTATTAATTTTAAAAACAGTCTCGCAACTTCCTTGTTAGTTACTCTCATTAGTTCTCAAGATCTTTCGCTCCAACTTGTTCATATGCCTCACTTTTCACTTTCTACTTAATATTTCTATTTCTTTGTTTTTGCAGATCTAGGCTGCATGTATAGGCTTTTCTATCGTGTCGAAAACGGCCTAAAGACAATTTGCGAAGCAATGAGTCACTACTTGAGAGAACAGGGAAAAGCGATTGTATCAGATGACGAGGAAGGTGAAAAAAATGCCATCTCATACATACAGGTAAGCATTTTTGCTTTCCAACCCTGGGTATTTGCAGTAGAGGTGCCTTGTAAACAAAATTAGATTTTAAATTAAGTATCTTTTAACATAAATTTATATTAAGTTAGGCTTTCAATGAACTTATAAGCCCTGTGGATTTATGACGTAATAGACGTGCTTTTCATTGTTCAGAAGAGTTTGTTTATATAATTTTGTATTATATATATTTATATATGTGAACCATGAGAGATAAACCATGTAGTTTTACTTTCTTCAACTCTATGATATTTATATATGTGTGTGTGTTTAAGGTATTATTTTATCGTTGTGCGACAAGCTAACAGATTTCATCGAAATTTGTAGCAGTAATCGGTAGCAGAAATGTTATATAGAGACATGAAATGCTACTCATTTGTTTATCAATATATATTTACATTGAAGAAAATATTATGCAATTTTTTTGTCATAACCAAAGACAGAACATTAGTTCATTCAGAATAAATTTTACAGATTTTGTATAGAGCACTTCAAAGCTTTCTTTATTTAGAATTTTTATTTTGTTCAACAAGCTCCTTATACTATCAATTCAAATCTTATTTTAGAAACTGCTTGATCTAAAATCGCGATTTGACCAATTCTTTGTCACGTCTTTTGGTGGCGATAAGTTATTCAAGCAAACGATTTCAGGGGTGAGTGAGATCTTCATTCTTTTCCTGCCCCTATCAGATCAGTTTTCTAGTTTTTGCCTCGTGGGTAAAAAAGCTGTTCTGACCATGATCTTTTCAACTTCAGTTTGTTTTTATAGTTACCTTTTCTATGGAATAGATTGATGTGGAACTTTGATGGAAACTTCAGTAAAAAACCTCCTTATGCTAGCCTCAAAAAATTGCTTGAATTTGCCAGTGTCCCGTGCGCTTGCAATAGATTTACATACAAGAAATGTCACATGGATGTGAAGAGATTTTGTACAGAATTTGTTTCGCAGAATCGCCGACCTAAGACAAGACTGGATAGCGCAACCTATTGGCCTCGGATAGCAAAGTCCGAAAGCGGGGCCGAGATTCCAAATTTGGATTAAATTTCTTGCGCATTTACCAATTTTTAGGGCTTTATCTAAAGTTGTATAATTTGACTTTTTATTTAACGTCTTCTGTGGTAACCTTTCAATAATGTCTGTCAAAGCAAAAACAATACTAAACTATAGCATGCTCAAGTCCAAAGCAGCTTTACGAGGCCACAGCATAACTCCTACACGTTAGAATCAATGCCCTTATAGTAAAAGATCGATCCAGTCTTATTTAGTATAAATGCTCAGTTTTTTAATAAGCTATGCAGAGGTCTTTTGAGTAGCTGTGAGAGAGCAGAAGCCTTGGAGTCAATGGTGTTGCTGTTGGTATATGTATTGGCATAAACAAATCTTTTTGTTGTGTGTATATATTGGGTCATTACGATTCACTTCCCTTCTCCCATCGTCTGCTTCTTCAGTTTATTGAAGAGCAAGGCTGTTGCCTCTGAACAATGTTTATATCAAATTTCCCTTTTGTTTCAGGACTTTGAATACTTTCTGAATCTTAATCACCGCTCTCCGGAGTATTTGTCGCTTTTTATTGATGATAAATTGAAAAAAGGAACAAAAGGGGTAAGTATATCTGTTTTTTATGCTCAGTTAGTTTTGATAACTTGTTTCAATTAGAATTTAATCAACAAACCATTTCTAAGACCGGCCATACCTACCAAACCTCGTGTTACTTCTTCCTTTTTACCTTCAAAGCTCCTTCGAAGCATACATCGTTTCTTTTCCCATCTGCATGTGCAGTGTTGTTTCCAAATATTAACATTTTCTTTTTATGTTTTAGTTATGCTCCAGTAATTCAATTTTCTTTTCTTTGAATCCATACAACTGATAACCCTTCTCTTGTGAAATCAAAAGCATATTCCCATTTTAGTTCAAAAGTCATCGACAATTCGAGCGAGCAGATTTTTTCACAATGAAAAGCTCTGTATATATACATCTTTCAAAACTGTTTACAAGTTTGAGCATTATTAAGATTTTCTACTTTAAGAAGAAAATGTCCAACTTTGCAAACCTGCGCGTCAGTTCTCACAGCCTCGGAATTGAAACGGGTAGACTTAGGAATTACTCATTTCTTAGGCTGATAGAAAATGTCCCTATTGCTGTTATTAAACGTGGTTTTTCTGCAACTAAAGTATGCTTGAGATTGTCTTATCGACCCCTCCTACAACTGTTATAAATCTTTTCCCCTTTCGTAGCTTTCAGAGCAAGAAATTGAATCAGTCTTGGATAAAACCATGGTGCTCTTCAGATACCTGCAGGAAAAGGTTAGCTTAGAATCTCATTTTGAATATAAGTAGCTCTTTAACGTTGGCTCAGAAAAGCAGATAAACAATACTTTATTATCTATTTGTTTTTGTTGAGCTTGTTAATGAATTTTGAAGTGCTCAAATACATCAGGAGTCTTTTTCATTAATATTGACTTAGGAAGTTCATTACTTTTTATAAGGTCAGGAAGCGAGTTATTTGCCTTTTTTAATTTTACAAGTATTTCAAAATTTCGACTTGAAGTAATATCATCAACCATTTTCTAGGATGTGTTTGAACGTTATTACAAACAGCACTTAGCAAAGCGACTTCTGTTGAACAAAAGCATATCTGATGATTCAGAGAAAAACATGATCTCGAAACTCAAGGTGAGATTTTTTTCTTGTGACGTCACAAATCATTTTTGGTGACTCGTTTAAGCATTGCATGAAGGGTTTATGTCTGTTTGTTACAATCCTTACAAACTTTTATTAATATCATGGTATTATCTCAAGTCCTCTGAAAAATCTCAGAAATCTCATCCAAAGCCCAGTACTCTAAATTCCATACCTAAACTCCTCTAAATTCGCCAATTTTGACCTATAAATCATTACCATGAGCGAATTCATTTTTTAATGCCTTGCCTTCCTTTTACGTCACCAAATTCTTATTGCGTATCCTCTTTCAGAAAAGCATGAAAAAGGTTTACATTTCTTTCTTTTCTTCCCTTTTATTGAGTTTGTTTTTTTTGCTTCTTTGGTCTCTCCATAATATTATGAAAGTAAAAAGTTCTTGTTGGTGTGTTCAACTAACTAGGAGTAAATCTGTTAACAAAATTTAAGCAATTTATGTTTGCTTTCATTTTAGACGGAATGCGGATGTCAGTTCACAGTTAAACTGGAAGGAATGTTCAAAGACATGTCCCTGTCTACATCAACCAATGAAGAGTTTAAAAATCATGCGACAAACTCAAATGTAGGTACTTTTTATCCTCAATTGTGTTTTTTTAAATCCAAGGATACCATAGCACAACCCTGCAGAAGATTTTCAAGATTCAATAAGCTGTAACGCCATAGCTAATTTTTCATATATCCATTTTTCAGCTTGATCTGAATGGCATTGATCTCACCGTTCGTGTTCTGACTACTGGCTTTTGGCCGACGCAAGTCGTTAATCCAACATGCAATGTTCCTCCTGCGCCAAGACATGCTTATACGTGCTTCAAAAGGTAATTAAATTTTTTGTCCTAGCAAGCCTTTATTTGAAATACAATTTTCCCATAGGCACGCGGTACTGATTGGAAAACTATACTGGTCTTGTGCTCGTGTTTTTCTGATTGGCCTCTGTCGACCCAAAAAAGAAATTAACAGAACACATAATGAAATATGATAATCTTATTGCACATTAGCAATATTTTATTCACGACCAGTAAACTTTTCCACGTTTTCCTGCTTCCCTTGGGTTGCAATTTAGAGGAACGAATTTAAAAAGCAAAATAGAGGTCATATGCGGATATTCTCAAATATAGATGAAAGTGAAAGGCACGATGCACAAGACTGGTATTTTTTTAACCCAATCACTCGCATTTTAGAGGGTCATGAAACTTTTACACGCGAGTCCACGCGAGAAGCGAAAAAATTTATCTGTAAAAATTCTCATATTGTTCTGACATATAAAAAGGCTTCATGCATAAATTTTAAGCACTGCAAGGCACCTTTCTCAAGAATGCCAGGTCTTGGAAATCTAAAGCCCAATCTCCAGTGAGAAAAAGTCTTGCGAAATTTCGCTGCGAAATACTTCACGCGACAAATTCCTTTGAATGCTTTTGTTGACCTCACGACATTGGAATGTAAAGTTTGGAAGCGTGACAAAGGAATACAGAATATGATTGGCTGTTGAAGGATTTCGCAAGCGCAAAGCGAAAAAAGTTAAACTCATTTTAACTTTTTTTCGCAGAGAAATTCTTCGCGAGAAATCCCAGCAAAAGATCACTGCGCATGCCTAAGTCGTATTTCGCGCGAACTTTTTCGGATTTCGCTGATTTTTTTCTCACTGGAGATTGGGCTTAAGTATGTCTTTGTACTTCTTTATCCTGTTTTTATTCTTTATGAATCATAGACTAAGTAATTTTCAAATCTTTTACAGATTTTATTTAGCGTGTCACAGCGGTCGTCAACTTACATTACAACCCCAAATGGTATGTCTACGTTAACTTGATTGGAAACATTTATGTCATTGTCAAAATGAAATATTTATTCGAGAATAAAATACTTGCTATTTTGCAGAGTTTTTTTGCTATAGCAAAATGTGTTGTATCCTTTTTTCAACTCTTGTTTGGTTTTATTGCAGGGTTCAGCAGATCTTAACGCTGTTTTTTACACGAAAAAGGTAACTTCCTTCATTTTTTACGTATAATTTATCTATCTACCAAAGTGGCTGAGAAATAAATTTGTCTCGTAAGAGCAGACATATTTTCTTTGTGATTTTCATGCAACACTAATCGGAAGATGAGACGTAATAGGCCACTTGCATGAGTAAAATTGCTCAGTGACATGCTCCAAAAAGTATCTATTCGAGAGAAAGTATCCATTGAATGTCCGAAATTGAACTTGTGCCAGTCTAAAACCCTTACTTAAGCGCAATTATTGTTCAGGTCGAAGAAATTCACAAGGCATAAAATCACAACTGTTTTGGACATCTACATTTTTATGCCCTTTTTCATTGTTTAATGATGCTATTTTGAAACTGATTTTCTTATATTGCGTTGTTTCATATGACTTCATCATTCCCATCACTGGATATTGGAAGGCCTATAATCAAATATTAACAAGGGAAACTTTTTGTCGTAGCGAACCTTCCAATTTCTGCACACCCTTTAGATATTTTTTTCGACATTTAGGAAGGTGGATCAGTAAGCACAAAGAAACACATCATCCAAGTATCGACCTACCAAATGTGCATATTACTTCTGTTTAACAAAAAAGAGAAAATTACGTTCGAAGTAAGTCTTTTTTTAGCCCATATATTTTTACACCACCTTTTGAATGAGATATCCACCCTTGCTTTCTTTAATTGCATCACACCATTTTGTGTGACGTCACACAACCATTGATTTCATTTTGCTCTTGTGTAGTAACGTGCAGTTGCTTCATAATTACACACTTATTAAATGTGCTATTTGGCTAACGTTTACTTGATATTACGCACATGATAACATTGTATTGTTTGTATTGTATTTTCCTTGAGTATTCTAGCTGATATCGCGTATCAAGATTTTTCTTCATGTAACATTCATGTTATTCAATTAGCTTATATTTGGAATCATTCTATTTTGATTTATGTGAAATTTTCCAGGAAGTAAACCAAGAAACTGACATTCCTGAGAAAGATCTTGTGAGGGCATTGCAATCGCTAGCATGCGGAAAACCAAGTCAAAGGGTACTTGCGAAAGAGCCAAAATCTAAAGAGATTGGTACGTTTGTGGATTACGTTTTGTTACAAGAAGAATTGAGGCCATTGGTCATTTAGAACTATGTTTTTTGACCTGATATTGTTAAAACTTCTAAATATCTTCGTTTCCTTTTTAGGCCCGACTCACATGTTCTGTATAAATGACCAGTTCACTTCAAAATTCCATCGAGTTAAAATTCAAACAGGTAGGTTAGGCAAATGCATATTTTTCTAATAAACCTGACTAATTTCCCTTTCGGTTTGTCAGTGAATTGCTCATTCATTATCAATCTTTTTTGTAGTTACTGCAAAAGGAGAATTGGATCCAGAGCGAAAAGAGACGCGGCAAAAAGTCGACGAAGATAGAAAACATGAGTATCCTTTACAGAATATTGAAGAGAAAAAATATATTTATGTTAATCACAATTAAAGGAAATGTTTTCAGATATAAGTTGCAATCCAATTGCTTCAAATAGTCAGAATTTTCATAAACTACGAATTTTCTTGATGATCGCTTTGCAAGAAATCTGGAGAAATGTTTCCTTATTTATGATTTAGTGTAAGGTATTGATATGATATCTATTTGTGCTTTGTATTTATCATGCTTTGACTAATATTATTGCTTTGTGCTTTAACTGGTAGAATTGAGTTAATAAAACTTCCTTGACTGTATGATTAGAATCGAGGCAGCGACAGTCAGAATAATGAAAGCGAGGAAGAAATTCCCCCACAATTCGTTGGTCAACGAGGTATGCATTTTTCCTTGCTTTTTAGCCTTGTATTTTAAATCTGTTATATCTACTGCTGAATTTGAAGATTGCATGAACATGTCGAGGCAGTTTCTTGCATATTTAGAATTATTTGTTGAATGGAACGCTTATGTGAGTATAAACTGATGGCTGGCATGCAAGATATAGCCAGGTTCTTACTCACATGCAGATCAAGCAAAATGAACGGGGGGAAGGGATTCAAATGCGTGGCTGGCTTTAGTTATACCAATTGTTGCCCCCTAGCTCCTTACCTAATAAATTTGTTCACTGATAGTGCTAGGTTTCATACCTTAATGTGCAGCTCCAGAGTTTCATCAGAAAGCTGTGATGTGTTTAGCGTGACAGAGCCTAACGACAGTTTACATTTTATAATTTTTTGTTATGATTACCTCTAAGGGTTGTGCGCTTCATCGGTGAAAATGGGAAAGAGATTACCACAATCAAAATTTGAAAACGAAGCCGTATGATGATTACGTATGATCGTCTTTTTTACTTCCAGCAAAATTTGTAGCTCCCCCTTCCTTATCTTACAGGAATTCATGCGCGTTTCAACGAATATTTATACGGGATTTGAAGTGGGAGGAATTTAATAGTTACACAAGTCTGTGCTTAGCAACTACTCATAGGTTTAGGTAGTGTAGACCACTATGTTTATCCTTGATAAAATTTTGATCAACGATCTTGAATTTTAATTTCTAGGTTATCGAACAACTCAAATCAAGATTTGTACCAAATCCAGTTGTAATAAAGAAAAGAATCGAAGGTTTAATCGAACGGGAATATTTAGCGAGATCGCCGGAAGACAGGTAATCTCTTGAATTCGTATTCGATTTTTTAAGTAACTGAAGAGCACACACCATCTTTCTATATGATTGCAAACTTCCATGGAAAATATGTTTGGAATAGACAACCGAGAATAAGAGATGGTGACAAATAGATAATCGGGCTACCGTTTCGCACGCAATAGAGTCTGTTGTGAAATTTTCACGACATTGTGCTAAATATCATATCTTTTGTTATCATTCCAAGTCCTTTAGGGCAATATTTTCCTGTTGGTTATTCATGCCCAACAAAGAAGCTCTCTTACTGAAGTACGCGCTTAATAGGGTTAGCGTCATTAATAGGTTCAGTTTTAGGCCTTAAACCTAGAATTTAGTTTCAATTTTTTTTAAACGTCATTTTTTTTAATTATGTATTTGAAACACTGAAACTTGTAAATAGGTCTTGTAAAATGAATGTGCTTTGAAAAACCAGTCTTTTTCGTCTACTGTAAAGTGTCTTGGCGAAAATATCCCGCCTAGATCGTTTCTGCTACGAACGACCCACGTCTGTGCTATTATTTTTTAATTATCAATGGTTTTAAAGTTCTATGTGTTCCTTTTCAGGAAAGTTTACATATATGTTGCCTAATAGCACCCTGCTTACTAGTAAAACAATCAGATTGCTATTCTGGCGGCACAATATGGTTTAAAGAGGCTGCGTAGGCGCAAAGTCATTGCTGACACCTGTTATAAGAAATACACACGTGACCGTTGCAATTGGTTTTGTAAAGAATGCCACTGCCAGCTTCATAGTTTGTAACGATAAATGCATGTTTGTAATAGCAGGCATTCTGTAAATTATGTTTGTCGTGAAACCTGAAAGAGTTTACTTTTGGTCGCTTCCTTAATGAACTGTGTTCTCCTTTGAAATGTGTATAGGTTTGATAGAAGTACGGTTTGCTGATTACGAGCCACTCATTTAATTACATATGTATGTAGATAGGCCAGATGTCTTGTTCACAATTAAGCCCCTCGTCAGTTTGTTATTGTTAATCTTATTATATACTACAAGCATTCCCAGTAGCCTAAAGATTACCTGCTACAGACTGCCTCGGTCTGCTATAACCTCCTTTCAAGGCATCGTCATAACAATGTATTATCGATTGCACTCAAGGCTGGATGTGTATGGTTTATTATGATATTGTTATTAGCCTTCTACGTTTTAAACAAACAATAAACAAACTACCCTGTGTTACTTGTAACTTATACGTTTCAAACTACTTCACATCGTTTAATGCACATGAACTCAACTGATGCCAACAAGCAATTTGTGATAAAATGATAATGCCCTTTTGTTGAAGCTACAGAGTTTTCTAAACTTGCGTGAATTTTTTTGGCATATTTATGACAAATGTTTGCTAGGTTTAGCAAAAATTTATCTCTATCTTCTTAGTTATATTTATCCTAATTTGTTGTATTTTAAATCTTTGTGATAATATTGAATTTTGTTTTCTCTCTTGAGTCATTTCTTTGACACAATTTGGACTGTCTAATTAACGTGAAATAAAGCTACTAAAATGATTGGGTTAAAAAACGAGTAGAGCGATGTTGCTGCCCCAGGCAAGGTTGTCTCGCAGGGAGGCTTTTTAAGCCCATTGTTGTAACTCGTGAATTGCTGTTGAACACAACTGAAGAAACTGTGTCAACCTATTTCGTTTATATAGATCGATCTACGCAGCCTATATTTACTAGCATTTCAACTCAGCATTGAATTCCAACTTTATCGATCTCTTTGACCTCTCCCTGCTCTAGGCCCCCAGCCGTTACTGCAGCTGCTCACTCAAAGGAGGTTTCGAGGTCCCATTTGCCAATAGATTGGGTGAGCCATCCTTTATTTGATGAAAATTTGCCGACCAAGCACCACTGAATGCCAATCTTTTCCTCCTTATTTCAAACGATTTTTTTCCCGAGGGCGGGGGGGGGGGACTGTTACATCCCTCACACCCTTCAAAGCTACGGCCCTGCTGATGAAGTCGTTTTTGCATTTCCTTGTTTTATGAAATGCTTTTATATTTTAATTTTCAGTTCAATGTGTTACGTTCTGCTGAGTTATGGCCTTATGAGCATTGGATGTATCTCCACTAGATCGCCACAAGTTGGAAAAACTGGCTACATCTTGTACAGTTCACATCTGGTTGAACCAAAGCCAGTTTTTTTTAATCGTAGAATAACGTTAATTCGTTGATTCTGTCCCTGTCAATGCGAGGGCAGGAGTGCTATTTATTGCTTCAGAAGTGACAAATTCAAGAGAAAATGTTTTTGAACACAATCGTAAGAAGGCCAAACAATACAAAACGTTAGAAAAAGGCGAATCAGAAAATTTCAAAGCCAAACCAACCAGAAAAGCCATATTTGATTGAACTGGACACACGGACTTGCAATCGCGTAATCGCTGCGCAGGATGCTGCTTCTGCGGAGGAAAATTAGAACAACTCCAACACAGAAGTAAATTCTGTTGTTGTGTCAAGATGGCTGCCTTTCGTGGCGATATTTTTGAAAACCATTCGCTAGTTACGGAATTGCTGGGAGATAATATTGGTAAGATTTTTAAGATATATTTTATATGAAAGAGTATACTTCTAAGGTGGCTAAATTAAATCCCCACATATTGTGTTTTTATAAAGTCTTTTACTTCCCCTCAACAAAACAAATAGGCCTACATGACATCAGCTAGATGCATTTCTTATCAAACTCAAAGCATTTTTCTCAGCAAATTAATTAATTACACGTTGCGTCAATTTAGATTGTTGTTCAAAAATTCAATTATTAAATCCCAAATTATCACATTCTCGCTTTAGCGAGAGCCCAGCAAAAATACACATCTGCATTACTTTCTGTCTATTTTCTACTGTTTCTGTAGAACTGTTGATCTAATACCAAAACGCATTTGTTTTCAAGCAAAAGAAAACCAGGCTGCCAATAGGATTTTATCAGTTGCCTGAGATACTGAACATTTTTCATTCTTGCATACTTTTCTTGTCGTTTAGACATAGGGTCATAATCATTCACTAAATTCTCACAATTTTTCAGTGTCATCCCCTCCCTCTTGAAACAATGTTAAATATCAAGAATTCCAGACTTAGGCTGGATGGTTTAAGTATGGTTATTAAAGAAATAAGCTGTTCAAGAAACAATGTTTTTGGAGGGAGGATGAATATTTCTGTATTGTACGGCCAGAAAATGTCAATTCTGTAAAATCATTCATTGCAGGGTGCTCCAAAGACTTTTAGCACAGAGATTTTAGTTCATGCTTGTTTTGTAAATCAAACCAATAAAATTGAATATCCTTACTCTTATCAATTTTATCATTTCTTGATGTCACCTGCTTTTGTATCATATTTTTCACTGCCTCATTACTTTGTTTCAAGAACTAAAGGATCAAGACACAGGGCAATCTCTGGCATACTTAGATTCTTTGTCAGCTTCTGGTGTCAATCAGCTAAGTAAGTTTAAAATTTTCTTTGAATTTTTTATCATGGAATGCTTCTTCCTGAACCTACTTGTGCAAATAATATCAACACATTTCCCAGACTGAAAAACTTATCAAATATGTTTTTTCTCTCAATGATTAATAATAGCTACAAGTCTGCACTACAACAAACACAAATCTTGAAATTTGTTATAAAATTCAACTTTCAAAAATCTCTTATTGTTTGCTTGTTTTAAAAACAAAATCATCAAATCATATTTGCCTAACCTATTTTATATTGACAATAGCCTTCAACAAGCTCAGAAATTTCAAGGGACATAAAAAATTTATGAAAAGGGGCACAGGTTTTGTAAAAGGCATAACTGTATAGGCAATAATTTTAAGGAACATGTAGCTCTGGGAGCAGTAAACCCATCAGTTGAGTCCAGGGCAAATTATAAGCTTTGTTAGCCCTCACAGTTTTCACTGCGTCCTTGGAAAGGGAAAAAATTTATGAAAAACAGGGGTTGTTTGCACCTTAACACCCCCTCCTCTACCTATGCCCTCGGGCACATATTTGATAGTTATTGTGCAAAAATATAACTAAGCTAATTTAATATACTGCTAATTTAATAATAAAGCTAATTTAATAATAAAAACTGAATTTGTCACAAGTAAGATCTGCTTGCTTCTATTTTGCCTGACGAGCTGTTAATCATTAACCTTACTTTTGAAGTAGAAAAATTAAAAAAAAAACATATCATATAAAACAGTTGGTTTACTACATAATTCAGCTTCACACAAAAACAGGTTCAAGTGAAGGGGCTTGATTCCTCGCTATTTCTTCTTAACATGTGCCTAAACTGACAACATACAAGAGATGGAGAAAACAGGGAAATTCAAATTTGTTTAATTCTATTATTTTCATATTTTAGTTTCCTCAAATAGAATGATCATAACTTTGCTTTTGTCACTACTATATGTATCTGATTCTTTTTTATGACTTCATGGACAAATTTTTATTTCATTTTTCAACCAAGCGTAATGACTTGCAGCTCTAATCCACCCCCTTGTCATTTTAGATCAGGAACCTGGAAGATTGAAAGAAGAACATGATCAGTTGCTTGAAAACACAAGGCTATTGGCATTCAGACATTACAGGACATTCATACAAGCTGCAGAATGTTCTAGAGAGATTTATAAAGATGTTAGAATCTTCTTATTTGTACTTTGATACAAAAGAGCAATGATAACAATGCATTCTATACTCTATTATTTTAGATCCTTCCTGAAATTAATTTGTTAGGATAAAAGTAAGGGGTTGTTTCCAAGATGTCAAAGTGAAGTGTTTTGCAGGGAGTCAGTAATATCAACTTTTGTACAAGATACCTTAAGTGTAATGAATAATTTCAAACGTTTTTTTGACCTTACTCTTTCTAGCTTTTTCTAATGAAGAAAATAATTTTCATAGCTTTTAAGCCAAATTTTAAGCCATGTATAAAAAGTTTTCAAATAAAAAACAATAATTCTTTGCCAGCAAAATTTGTGTGGTAATCTAATTTTTCTTTATTTTCTTTAAATATGATCCTATATAACAAGGTGTTGAAAGGGTATGTTAAACCATTGAAAAGTTTATATGTTTTTGAACACGATAAAGATCTTTTTCAATGTTATTGATAAACAAACAATTATTCTCTTTTTTTCAGTTTAACATTATTGAAGACAATCTACAGTCATTGACAGATAGTCTACCAGAATTCTCCAAGTGTATTCAGGACTTCTCTAAAGAATCCCAAGAAATAAATTCAAGGTTTGTTGTTCATAATGATATTCAGGTTTATCTCTGTCCTTGTATTATCTTGGCAAACCTCTTACAATGTCCTATATTATTCTAAATTTTTCAGTTAAGTTTTATGTATAATTTATATTTTATAGGAGAAAACAAAATTCAATGGTATTGTCACGGTTGACTCAATTACTGGAAATCCTTGAAATCCCACAGGTGAATATAATTTTGTTTCACAGTTATTTTTTACTTATAGGTTAATGAATTCTCAAGAATTTCAAGTAAAAAGCATTATTCATGTATTTTTTTTTATTTTTCACTAGTTGATGGACACTTGTGTCAGAAATGCATACTACGAAGAAGCATTGGAGTTAACAAATTATGTGAAAAGATTGGAAAAAAAGTTTTCATCCATCAAGATAATTGTGGTAAGATTTATCTGCCCCTTTCTTTTCCACTTTCATTAATGTTTCATTTGTCTGATTCATCTGTCTGATTGGTGGTTCATCTGTTCAAGAAGAAGATGATTGCGAATTGAAATATTTTGTAGAACATATTGAAGCACTCTGCATATTGTGTATTGAGGGTACTATAGCACTATAACAGGTTTGTATGAGCCTGAATTTTTCGCGATAGCAGATAAAGGTGACCCAATTTTTAAAGGCCCACAATCCCTGTTAAACCATCTATCGCAACGCCAGTTTTGTGGTTTCTACTACAATGCACACTATTCTAACAAAGTGCTGCTATTTGCACTCGTTGATTACAAAGGACCTTCGTCTGAAAAGTAAATGATGCTCAAAAAAGAACTGTGTCTTAAAATATCTTTTCTGTTAATGCTCTGTCTATCGTTGCTATTTGGGCATGGAACTGTTTTGTTTCGTTTTCTTTCTCATAGTGTAAACAGTGTTTTTCATTTTGATTCCTGTATTTGAAACAACTACCGCTTGGCATTTACTTTTTGATAGGATATTGGAAAAGAGGTTCGTAAAGCAACTCGTCTTATGCTGCAACAGCTTCTCCAACAGTTGAAAGGAAATATACAACTGCCTGCTTGCCTAAGAATCATTGGCTACCTACGGCAGCTGGAGACGTTTAGTGAAGCGGAGCTCAGAATCAAATTCTTGCAGGTATTATGATAAGCAAAATTTGTTGGAAAAAATGACATTCTCATCAATGTAAAACTAATCAGATCTTTAAATTCTTCTACTCTCATCACGCCATATTTCTCTGATTAAACGCCCCCCCATCGAATAAACGCCACCCCATCGAATAAACGCCACCCTCGAGGAGGCGCCCCAAATTAATGAAAGCCCCGGGGCGTTCAATCAAGGAATTTACTGCGATAGAAGAGATGCTGGAGCCTTTGACCGTTCTCTGTTTTGAAATTTTTATATCTTTGTACTCCTTTGTAGTCTGCAATTAAACTCCATAATTTTCCCTTGATTGAAGAACATTACCGTTATTAAGATTGAAAACTGGATTTCGGACTGATAGGAGATTTCACCAAGCCTTGTTACACACAAAGCTTCATACTCTGTCTATATCAGGTTGTGTAGTATGTTGTGGTCATGATTCTGTATTCATCATTGTAGGCAAGAGACAGTTGGTTTCAGAGTGTTTTAAACGCCATTCCAGATAAAGATGGTAGGGACACGGTCGTTTCTTTTTGCTTTTTTGCATCTAACTTTCATTACTAGCAATTCACTCGAAGTTTCTCGGCCTTTCGACCATTAACATGCTTCATATTCTTACTCTGTTGATAAAAAGATATATATATGAAAATAAGCCTAGTTTGTTTGGTTCTATCAGATCTCAAAAACTGATGCACAATAGTGTTCTAGATCTATTGATAAAACTTTTCAAGCGATTCTATCTGCTCCATCTCCATTCAGCCCCAAGAAAAGGTATCTCTTCTCGCTAGAAATTCTTTAAGAAGGATTTCTAAAAGCCAAACAGTGACTCTAGGACGAACGGGCAAGGAGCTATTTTCTTAACATAACACAAATAGAATTGTTAGCGTCTGAAATTATTCAAAAAATTGCTTTTTAGCTTACTATCATATCACTAAGATCATCGAGGCAAGCCGTGTGCATTTGTTTGACATCGTGACGCAGTACCGAGCAATTTTCTCTGACGATGACCCAATATTCATTATGGAGGAAGAACGTGCTGTTAATTACTCAAATATTCTCCATGCTTGGATCTCGCGCAAGGTTTTTGTTCTTAAATGATTTTTCTCTTATTTTTCGGTACTTTGTTAATGGCAATCGCTTGTTGTTTCATTCCATTTCTAGGTACATGTCAACCCGGATAACTGAGGCTTTCACTAAGTCGGACATTCCATATTCAAGTCTAAATTCGTACCCCCAGATAGGTCAAACATTTGCTAAATTGATTCCATTTTTAGGTACAAGTCAACCCGGTTACGTCTTATCCGGATAACTGAGGCTTCCACTAAGTCGGACATTCCGTATTCAAGTCTAAAGTCTTACCCCCAGATAGGTCGGACATTCGCTAAGTTGGATCACTTACTTGCCTCCTTGAAAGTTCGACTTCAGAGGTTTAAATTGTAGTTGCTTGATATGATGGAGTCTTCTGTCGACCATTTTGGGGAGTTTCACCGATTTCACGCCAAGAGGCTGGGGTGTAGCATTCCTTCTAGGTGTTGCCGGGAGGGTGAATAGAGATATTCGCATCCAAATAATTGGCAATTATTTTGTGTAATAATGGAAACTTTTCATTTTGAATTCCTGTTAAAACTACAATTACAAATCTCACTATTACAAGGTAATTTGTAACTGGCTAGCTTGTGTTTACAAAATAAAAACTATTACATCGTAGTAATGAGAAAAAAAAATGTTTAAAGGGGTGTAGCTCTGGATTAGTCCAAGTTTTGTTTCTACAGCAGAATATATAGTATGTGATGCGAATGGAGATGCTTGTAAGTTTGGAGATGAGGTAGCGTTTCTGTTGATGATCAATGGACAAAGAGTCACACATGTCGATGAATGATAATAATAATAATAATAATAATAATAATAATAATAAGAGGAATATTTATACAGGGTAAAACCTTGTCAATACTACGAATATTGTTATCAATAAGGGCCCTGAGTAATAATAGAGTTTCATCAAAAAATGATATAT
>NW_027019322.1:11415227-11553737 GCF_013076305.1 Rhopilema esculentum
TGTCTATCGTTGCTATTTGGGCATGGAACTGTTTTGTTTCGTTTTCTTTCTCATAGTGTAAACAGTGTTTTTCATTTTGATTCCTGTATTTGAAACAACTACCGCTTGGCATTTACTTTTTGATAGGATATTGGAAAAGAGGTTCGTAAAGCAACTCGTCTTATGCTGCAACAGCTTCTCCAACAGTTGAAAGGAAATATACAACTGCCTGCTTGCCTAAGAATCATTGGCTACCTACGGCAGCTGGAGACGTTTAGTGAAGCGGATCTCAGAATCAAATTCTTGCAGGTATTATGATAAGCAAAATTTGTTGGAAAAAATGACATTCTCATCAATGTAAAACTAATCAGATCTTTAAATTCTTCTACTCTCATCACGCCATATTCCTCTGATTAAACACCCCCCCCCATCGAATAAACGCCACCCTCGAGGAGGCGCCCCAAATTAATGAAAGCCCCGGGGCGTTCAATCAAGGAATTTACTGCGATAGAAGAGATGCTGGAGCCTTTGACCGTTCTCTGTTTTGAAATTTTTATATCTTTGTACTCCTTTGTAGTCTGCAATTAAACTCCATAATTTTCCCTTGATTGAAGAACATTACCGTTATTAAGATTGAAAACTGGATTTCGGACTGATAGGAGATTTCATCAAGCCTTGTTACACACAAAGCTTCATACTCTGTCTATATCAGGTTGTGTAGTATGTTGTGGTCATGATTCTGTATTCATCATTGTAGGCAAGAGACAGTTGGTTTCAGAGTGTTTTAAGCGCCATTCCAGATAAAGATGGTAGGGACACGGTCGTTTCTTTTTGCTTTTTTGCATCTAACTTTCATTACTAGCAATTCACTCGAAGTTTCTCGGCCTTTTGACCATTAACATTCTTCATATTCTTACTCTGGTGTGTATATGAAAATAAGCCTAGTTTGTTTGGTTCTATCAGATCTCAAAAACTGATGCATAATAGTGTTCTAGTGTTCTAGATCTATTGATCAGACTTTTCAAGCGATTCTATCTGCTCCATCTCCATTCAGCCCCCAGAAAAGATGTCTCTTCTCGCTAGAAATTCTTTAAGAAGGACGAACGGGCAAGAACTATTTTCTTAACATAACACAAATAGAATTGTTAGCGTCTGAAATTATTTAAAAAATTGCTTTTTAGCTTACTATCATATCACTAAGATCATCGAGGCAAGCCGTGTACACTTGTTTGACATCGTGACGCAGTACCGAGCAATTTTCTCTGACGATGACCCAATATTCATTATGGAGGAAGAACGTGCTGTTAATTACTCAAATATTCTCCATGCTTGGATCTCGCGCAAGGTTTTTGTTCTTAAATGATTTTTCTCTTATTTTTCTGTACTGTGCTAATGGCAATCGCTTGTTGTTTGATTCCATTTTTAGGTACAAGTCAACCCGGTTACGTCTTATCCGCATAACTGAGGCTTCCACTAAGTCGGACATTCCGTATTCAAGTCTAAAGTCATACCCCCAGATAGGTCGGACATTCGCTAAGTTGATTCCATTTTTAGGTACATGTCAACCCGGTTACGTCTTATCCGGATAACTGAGGCTTCCACTAAGTCGGACATTCCGTATTCAAGTCTAAAGTCGTACCCCCAGATAGGTCGGACATTCGCTAAGTTGATTCCATATTTAGGTACAAGTCAACCCGGTTACGTCTTATCCGGATAACTGAGGCCTCCACTAAGTCGGACATTCCGTATTCAAGTCTAAAGTCGTACCCCCAGATAGGTCGGACATTCGCTAAGTTGATTCCATATTTAGGTACAAGTCAACCCGGTTACGTCTTATCCGGATAACTGAGGCTTCCACTAAGTCGGACATTCCGTATTCAAGTCTAAAGTTGTACCCCCAGATAGGTCGGACATTCGCTAAGTTGATTCCATATTTAGGTACAAGTCAACCCGGTTACGTCTTATCCGGATAACTGAGGCCTCCACTAAGTCGGGACATTCCGTATTCAAGTCTAAAGTCGTACCCCCAGATAGGTCGGACATTCGCTAAGTTGATTCCATATTTAGGTACAAGTCAACCCGGTTACGTCTTATCCGGATAACTGAGGCTTCCACTAAGTCGGACATTCCGTATTCAAGTCTAAAGTCGTACCCCCAGATAGGTCGGACATTCGCTAAGTTGGATCACTTACTTGCCTTCTTGAAAGTTCGACTTCACGGGTTTAAATTGTAGTTGCTTGATATGATGGAGTCTTCTGTCGACCATTTTGGGGAGTTTCACCGATTTCACGCCAAGAGGCTGGGGTGTAGCATTCCTTCTAGGTGTTGCCGGGAGGGTGGATAGAGATATTCGCATCCAAATAATTGGCAATTATTTTGTGTAATAATAATAATAATAATAATAAGAGGGAAATTTAAACAGGGTAAAACCTTGTCAATACTACGAATATTGTTATCAATAAGGGCCCTGAGTAATAATAGAGTTTCATCAAAAAATGATATATTCTTCCATGCTCTCGAATTTTATTGAAAGAAATCTGGCAAATATTGTGCATTGTCCAAATAGCATCTTTTTTATTCACTGGTCTATTATTTATGATCAACAAATCAGTTTCCAATAAGACAACTGTGTATAATTCGACGTTACGGCATCATTGCGTCGTTTTTCATGCGATGTTACGGCAATGGAATTCCTTGTATCTGAAATTTAACTGAAAAACGTTTTAGTCTTTCAAAGTATTTATTTTTTACAGATAACAGACTTCATGTCGACTTTAAATAAGGATATGAATCGAGGCGTTGCCGGTAGACTGGACTCCCTTCTCAGCCAATGCATGTATTTCGGGTTGTCATTCAGCAGAGTTGGAGCCGATTTCAGATGCCTATTGATGCCGATATTTAACCGTGTTGTCATGAAGACATTTGTGCAAAACTTGGAGACAACGACAAAAGCGTGAGTTTGCCGCGATTATAATGCAATCAGTGAAACGTCATTCTGACGACAGCATTAAATATGCATGATTCAGTCAGTGATTGAAAAGCATTATTGCCAGTATTGGGACAAAGAACGAGGCTATGGTATCTGAGAACGTAGCTGAGAGGCAAATTTTATATGACCAGTTGCATTTCATTTTTATGATACGCTCAAATTTCGCCATCGCTTAGAACCAAAACCTTTTTCCTTTTTCTAGGCATAAATTCGCAGATATATAGCCTTGAAATAAACAAAAAATAAGCGACTGTGTTTTGGTAAAATCGGTAATTTTTCCCCAATGGGCATGCCAATGAAATCCTAGGTAATGTGTCAATTTGCTCTGCAATAATCGTGTCATTTCTATCTACCTTTGTTTTGGACACCCTCTATCCTTGGTGGCCTTTCGGAAGCCCAATGAGACAAAAGCAATTAATTGCCAAGCCCAAACCTCGCTTTTTTCTGTGTTTTATTAGCGAAATTGTGAGAGCTTTAGGAAACTGCTCAAACTGTCTAAAAGAGGGGCGAATACTTTTCTGGAATCCGTTTTTCTGACCTTATTTTATAAAGTAATTTGAAAGTTATATATTGAAATGAAAAAGAAGAACTTTCGTGTATTCTCGTTTGTTTCAGACCTCTGCTAGAAGAACATTTTCTTATTTCAAAAAAGAGAGGCCAGAATTACTTGAAAACATAGGTATACGAAAAAGAATATGAGTCGCGTAGGTTTTATAGCTTTGACAACCATAAATGTATTCAGAACTGATGATCTTAACGGAAATCAAAACATTATCCTGTCGTGTTATCATTTAGCTCTGTTGATCCCTGAAGGTGTTCAAACCACATGTATGTATGCTATGCAGTTATTTGGTCTTCATCCACCTTTAATTTAATGACCAGCATCGGGCAGCGACTGATGAAGGATGTTTTTTACGGTATAACAATCTGGATTGTTGATGGATGTAAGTAGGTACATACATGCATAACAAATGAATCAACTTGCTTGTATGATTTGTTTGTAGTTTTGAAGAAAGTTTGATGACATTTTCAGCACCAAAATCGCATGTGCAGCTGGATAGTCAACGACAAGCCAGCAAGGTACGTTGAAAATCAAGCTCTTTGTAAGATAGAATTCTTTGAATGAATTCTGAATGTTACCTATTTTATTTGCTTTGAAAGAGAAAGAAACGCCCATTGCTCTTAAAAAGCACTCACTGGGCTTCTGTTTATCAGCAAAGGATGTCAGTCAGAAATACATATTCAATCAGGAATCTGTTATGAACACGAGATTTATTATTTATTATTTTGTGTCTTGACCTACTGTGATATTTGCACCTGCCTTTGAATTGCAACGATATTTGCTTACCAATAGTCTCTCAAAACTTAAAAACATGTTTTCAATGAGCTCAAAGCTGAGGATGTACAAAAACGTGTCCTCAGATACGAATACTTATAGGATAAAGTAAACCTTTTTGTATCGTAAAATTTGAAAATAGTACGATAAAGTTGGAACATGCGATAATTAAGAACGTTCTGCCCAATCCTTCTTTGCCCGATGGTCCGCAGAAAATGAATTGCTATTAGAGAAATTACTGAGAACCGAGAGAAAGTTCGATATTTTCAGAGTTTTGAGCGTTATTGCAAGTCTTTTACCATTAGACTTGATAGTTCTTTTGTTGTTTTTCGAAATTAGCAAGATAAATTTATATCGAGGCTTTAGGCTACCAATTCCAGAAGTATGGAAATGGCAGGCGAAAATGTCATCGAACACAGTTGCCTGTGCCCCCAACTTTTCGAACCAAGATTGTGACTTAAATGGGCCTGGTAGTGGTAATATAAGGCGGGCCACTTTTATGCGTTGAATGCTAACGAATTAAATTGGCTTTTGGTGCCGCAAAGTTTGAAGATAGCGCGAAAAGGCTGAAATATGGCATACTTGGGCACATCAACCAAGGGAGAGGTTTGTAGTCACAGATCGGTTAAAAGCAAGGCTCCAATCCAATCAAAATTCTTCCTCTTGCTTCATTTTCGATCCGCTTCAGGGTATGGATTTCTACTCATCTTTGGTCATTTTTTGACATTTATACTCTGTGGGATCTTTAAAGTCAAGTCCAAAGTATGCTTTGCTTAATCTAAACCGTTCTTACTTCAGACTGATGAAATTATCTTCAAACAGTATTGATGTTGAATCTGTAGTAAAAATATAAAACAAATTAAATTAAGGTCGGTAGACCATCGTAGTGACATTTGAATTCTTTTGCAGATGAAAACATCAGAGTCAAGTCTTTCTCCTCCTCAGGAGCTCCTAGACTTCTCTCCGTTAGCACATTACACCAATGGAATTCTCACTTGTTTCAATGAACTTAGGAGCTTTGCCTCGATTCCGTTGTCTAAACTGGTACGAGGCCGTCTACAAGCGTCATTAGAACGCGTTTCTGTTGCGATTGCGTCTTGGACAAGGTAAGCAATATCAATTTTGTAAAAAGCAATTTAAACTAACATGATTTCAACTGCATTTGGGGCTATCAACAAGCTTCATCAGCTCGAGCGCTTTCGCTATGACGAATAATCCAGTGTTGTTATTGTTAGCATAAAGATTTTCAGATGCCCATCGCAAACACATCAACGCTCGATTTTTTATTCCAATCTTGAACTGAAATATGCACTCTGTTACATTTGTTTTCCACGTATTAAAGTTTGAAGGTTTTTCTTTTGTATAACATGCTTTATAGTTTGCAAAATAATAGGGATAATGAAAATTATTATAGTAGCACTAATGCTTAGAAACAATTTCATAAGGGTGGAGTTACCCTAATGGCGGTTGTTGCCATAACCAAAACTCTTACGTTAGTGTCTCTCGGTGCCCGGTTATAACTTTGCACATAACAGGTCCCCTCCTCTTGATTGTTGAACTGACGCAATGGTGATTGTCACAATTGTAAATATCGTCTAAATCTTTTTGTTTTCGAATCTGAAACTTATTTGTTGCTTCTAAAATATTTTCGTTTGTATTCAGGCTTGAAACTCAGTCTCAGATCAAGAAAGATGGAAGCAATATACTAGTGTTAACCCGATTGGCCATTGAAGAGTTCTTCCCTTACATCAATCGCTGTTATCAAGCTGTATTTAAGCCATCTGCAGTCGCACTCGTATTCGGAAGACCGAGCCTCGCTTTGGATCAGGGTTCGTCTTCAACTGAATATTGCACGCTCAATATTGACAAAATTCTCGAACCTTTGGCAGAATATTTACCAGAAAAAGTGGCGATTGATCAAGGGGTGGAAATGGATTTCA
This sequence comes from Rhopilema esculentum, assembly GCF_013076305.1. The sequence goes on from NW_027019322.1 coordinate 11,421,472, forward strand.
AGAGCAACAAGAGAGAGGATTTTGTTAAGAAAGTAGAAAGATCAAACAGGGAAAGAAATGACTCAAATTCATTAGGGACAATTATTAAAGGATCTGTTAAGGATAAAACTCACCAGGCCCAGGGAGATCTAGATCTCAGAGATGCAGAGACAACGGATAATGAAATAGCGTCTTTGTCCGGAGCAAAATTAGATTCTAACTCACCGAAAGATAGGATAGATGTTTCATAAGCATATTGATCCCGATATCAAATTCTTTGTAGTGGTAATATATAAGTAATTTTAGAAAATTTCAACTTGATTCGTATTGCGCCAAGAAGTAGGACTAGAATTAAATCCTTGGCTCGGTTTTTTCATCAGTCTGAGCCATGTAAAAGTTACAGCAGTTCCTAATCTGGTCAGTCTAGGTTTGGATTTTGTGTAAGCTTTTCCAGATCTATAAATGTAATTTTAAAATAATGTGCCATGCAAGTGAAACTGTCCAGTTGGGATATTGCGTCTTTGGCAACGATGTTTTTAGACGAACAGGAAGTTTCAAGTGCCAGAAAATTTGTGTAGATTTTCGTTGAAAGACAGGTTGAAAAGAACACACAGTTTTCACTGAGTTTCCTTAAATTTTAATGGTAACTAACTGCAATCTCCCTAAAGCAGGCTTCGCAGAGCAGGGGGCTAGAGGGATTTAGCTGCTTTGTAGAAAAGCAGGATATTAAGAAGTGAATCAAAAGACCACAAAAGCCCCATTTTAATCGTTTTAGCCCCCGTACTTTTTAGACTCCCCCCCAATTGTCAAGAGGTATGCTCTCCCAATTCATTAATTGAATATTAGATTCGGTTAACGTCAATGCCAATTGTGTATTTATGATAAAAATCTGAAAGGCTACAACAGAGAACAGTGGATCTTAGTCTTACTTTTGACATTTGACCATTTGATCATTTGACCCCATCAATTTTCATCACAAAATTGTTGAAGAGGCCGTTAATTCTTAGTAGCACATAGCTGATCTTCTGACATGGGTTGAGTAAATATCCGTAAAATCCAGAACACCGTTAGAAAACACGTTTTTTGTAGATTCATATTTTCAATAGATGAGTTTCGGTGTAATTTACTGTCCTAAAGCAATCATTTCACAGAATTTACGAGGGATGAGCCACTGATCTTACGAATGACCTGTTGTTATTTCTGTTTCGTTGAGTGCAGATTAGGATGTTTTGTTTTTTTTAAAAATTCTGCCTGCTTGGTGTATTTTCATTGAACATATTTGACAAAGGTGGCTTGAGCAGCATGTCCCCTAACTGGCTACGTTACCGCGGGGCTCCCAAAGAGTTTTTTCACTCTGCCAAAAAAGCGTGTCATTTGGTTTTCCATCCTTGCTGTATTTTACAGCAGCCAAACAATGCTATAGATCGTGAATAGCACAGGCAGAGAGTAACATGGTTCAGTGCTCGGTTTGAAGAAGATCGCGAGCAGGGTCGATAAAAGTGAAATAATATTGCTCAGGTTCCCATTTTGCTGAGCAAAGATTTTTGCACAAGCGATAAAACAAGAAAATGACATCAATACACGATTCTTTGGGTGTTGAAAGAATCTTTACCTTGCCCAACAAACGGCTGCACCGGTTTGGGATTTTGCCTTAGGCTTTTGCAAAACTAGGTTTGTCAACAATTTGGGATGTGAGTGCCACAACCGACGCCCCCAATAGTTACAGTCCTTGGTACTACCAATATGTTACGTACATCTACTATCAAGGTTTCATATAACCTCCACTTTGCTGTAAATTCAAAGTCATTTGTGGCAAGTTTGGTTTCCAAGTTATCCTTTGACGTTATTCAATGCAAAAGCGCCAAGACTATTTAAGGTAGTTTGCACCCAGATTGTTATTAGTCGCACAATCAAATGCTAGTAGTTGTGAAGATATGGTCATTCCTAATTAGGTTAGAGGTTTGATCAAAGTTAGTTCAGAAGACTGACACCTTTTCTAAATGAGGAAAAACATTCATACATTTAGCAACCAAAAATATTGGCTAGTTTCTTTTATGGTGGTTCTTAAGTATTTCATATTTAAATGGAGGGAGGGGTGTAGCAACGGACTACAGGAGGAGGTGGGGGATGAAAGGGGGCATGATTTTTCGGTTTCATTTCGACCTACAGTAGTAATTTTCATAATCACTCTATGCATAGACTTCACATTAAAAATTGTGCTCGTAGCTAGTAGGGTAATAAATTGTGCAAATCAACAATCTACCGTCGAAAAGACCAAGCGTCCAAGTGTAGCTGAAGTTTTCAGGTATCTACACGGACTAAAGAAAAACCAGTCCACAATCAATTTTACGTTCTTCGATCACTCAATTCACACGAGAGGAAATGTTAATCGACTTTTGGTACCTAAGTCGAACAATAAAGCAGGAAGAAGGTCGTTTGTTGTGCCTTCAACACTTTATCAGTAGAATTGAGGAAAGACACTCTATCTGCAGATTCAAACAAATCTTGACTAATTTTACTTCTTAGTTTTGTCTCCTACTCTCTATGGACTCTTAGATTTGGATTAAACTGTATAGGCAGGGCATTCCTCTGAACCATCGACCGCATTGCCTAACCTTTGTTTTCTCGGCTGATTATGGAACAATATCGTATAACGAATTATTCAAGCCCTTACAACATTTTCAAAAATTCATCAAAGTCACGTTACCGATGACGTCAAAAAAGTTATGTTTCCTAGACTCAAAACCATTGTAACTTCTCAAGTATACGTCTGACTTCAATACAAATGCTAGATTCGGGCTCGCCTGAACGAAAGCTTTCCAATGATATATACACATCAGTATTTTAACGATGTCAGCAATTTTCAATGCTGACGTCATCACTCTCAAAATGGCCGTCGAACAGTACATTTTTAGACAAAAGCTCTGATCTAATCAACTGCATTTCTGGATCGTTTTGTGGCAATGTTTTGTTAGGTAATTATTCTGCATCACTCAATTTAACGTTTAAATCCTCGAATTGCCCCCTCCCCCTCGAAAAAGCCCCCACCCTAGCACTACAAAATGTCAATAAGCCCTCCTTCGAATAAGCCCCCACTGCTACCATAAATTCTCGAATGGGACCCCTCAATTTGATGATTTTTGTCATCTGATCTGTTGCCTACGGCGTTTTATTGAATTACCACAACAATTCATACGTTTGGTAGTAATTAATTAAATGCTCATAAAGAAATTCCTATTAAAATAAATGACGTCTTTTACTAATGTCTTCTTAATGTCTACAATAATTTTATAACCCCCCAGGGGCTTATTCGAGGATTTACGTTATATATTTGCCTCAAATCCATTTACCGCCAGAATCCTCCGACGAACTGAAGTCATAAACTTCCCGTTCACTCTCTATTTCATCAGAAAGTTCAGTGCTACTTAGGTCAGAGTCTACCTGGTCTGTTGTTTCCTTGTATTCGTTACTAGCACCGATTTCGTCGACACTACGGGCCTATTTCGGTACCTCAGTACATCTCTTGTATTTCTTTGGAGCAGGGAGATTTTCACTGCCACTTTCGACATCTGCCCCAACGTTTTCTGAAAGTCGGCTCTTGTTTTTCCGTCTTGACTACAAAGAAGGAGGCAGCAAGATTTTAGGGAAGACTCTTCAGAAGACCCTTCCAGCCACAACTTTCGAAAGAAAGTCTTGACGGATGGTTCTACGCAACGCAATCAGCAGTAGGCTATCTTCTAGGAATGTGAATCAGAAGGGAGTTAAATGTTACTTTCATTTTGTTATAAATTTTTAGTCTTGTTTCCACATAGCTTCTCTTGACCTTGTCAGAATACATTACCATTTGAACAAACTTCTGAAAATCTTCTATATCGCTATCACTAACCACTTTTCCTTCTCCAAGGCTGTCAAGCAGTTCAAGGTATCGCGGGCTCTTGATGACTGTCTTCAGCAACCTTACCTTTCCTACGTTGCGGAAATAGGATTTAGAATTACACCTAGATAAAGCATGTAAAGCCTGTAGATTAAGGCAAACATCTCTTACGAAATGGGAACCATTTGCGTTTTACATGGAGAAAAGCAAAAGCCCAATGTGTCTTCCTTCAGAAATCAGTCTTATGATATAAATTTGCTTCTAATTTTGATATAGGAGCTCGTGGCATTTATATCCTTGCAACTTGTTTGGTAGTACACTTCTAAATGACCTCTTGGCCCTGGTTCACCAACTTATACCCAGCTTCAGGAGCAACAAATTTGATAAGGTTGCGCGTCCGCGCTCGGTACGTTGGCATCGGCTTGATGGAGCGAACTGCTACCACTCCGTCTACTATCCAAACGGCAGACTTCGGAGGCATGTCTTTGATCCATTGCCACTCTTCGAGCAAGAGTCGTTGCAAAGTTACTTTGTCTGACTGACACAAAGTTAAACCAGCTGTAGCGATAGCAATTGAAAGAGGAACGCTTGTCATGGGATGAGTGAATGCCTCTTGCAGACTTCCTGTCTTCAAAATGAGTAGTTAAAGGCCTGTTTTTGTGTTCCTTGGCCACGGTAGGTGTCCCCTTGATCTTTTCCAGATCTGCCTTCAGCTTTGGTTTTTTTGATCGGCTTGAAGAATTAAACGCTGCCATTTATCAGGCGATCATTTGTGAAGCGATGCATATTCCCTTCTCCTATGATCGACGCTGCAAGGAGGTTAGTAGAACTTTATTGTTCTAGTTCTTCACCAGTTAAAGTCGATTTCGCAGGTGTAACAGAAAACCGATTGGTGCCATAGCTTCGAAGAGTTCTCTAAGGCTACCATTATGCTTCTGAAGGAGCTTTGTCCTACCTGGAATGCTGTACTTGTGAATTGATGATGACTTTACGAAAAAGTATTTTTTTAGAGCCTCTCTAAACTTGCTATGAATGTGGGACGTAGCAATCCAAGTGTTAACCGCATTAACGTTTGCTGAAGCCAGACCAGTATGGACCTGCAGTCCCTTTAGCTTTTTGAATCGCAATAAATTTCCTCTAAATTCTTATTTGTTCCAATCTTGGAATGCTGTAGTTTGTTCACCCTCACCCTGTAATGATTGAAGTGAAATGGAGAAGCAGATGTGTTGGTATGTCCAGTAGCGGGCATAGTTGATGTGATTCAATGCAAATGTAAGCAGAATCATATTTCGCACTGCTTGCAAAAGTAGCTTAGTGTTGCTTTTCTGCAAAGCTGCTACCATGCTCAACAAAGCAGACAAATCCTCCAGCTTAGTGATTTCAAGCGACTTTTCAGTTTTTTGACGATTTTCAAGAATCAACAGTTTTTGCATCAACCTGCCATTGCTTATGGGCATTGACTGTATGTGTTTTTTTGGAAAAGACGTTGGCGAACCCATGAGTTGATGAAAGCAACCCATCAGCACCTTGATCTGACTATACAAGTCAGCATTCGTTCACATAATTTGGTTCATCTTTGCCTTCCCCATTTCATCCGCATGAACAAAAACATGAAATATGTCAAGATCATATCTAAGAAAGAATCAAGGTATATTCCTTGCATACTGGATAGACAGGCACCTTATGAGTGATTGGCAAGGTATCTAGCCCTGTCAGGGGTATTAAATAAAGGCTTTAAAGTAATAAATCATATAATAACTGTTTCCTCCTGTCTCCTGGCAATGCCAATAATATAAGCCCGTGGCCTTTGTGCAAAGCTCGGTTTCGTACCGACGGCTTCAGGTCCGGTCTTCGGAAACAATTATTTTAGATTTAATTAATAAAATTAAAAGAATAATAATGAAAAACTGTGGATGGCGAAGGAGCAGCTTTTTCTCGGTTATAAGAAAGTGTCAAGCAAAATCATGCATGATGTCAAATTGCGATAATGCCAAATTGTGCCTAGCAAAATCAGAGTCAGCTCGCTGGTCGACGGCTATTTTGAAAGTGATGACGTCATCATTGAAAATTGCTGACATCGTTAAAATACTGATGTGTATATATCATTAGAAAGCTTTCGTTCAGGCGAGCCCGAATCTAGCATTTATATTAAAGTCAGACGTATACTTAAGAAGTTACAATGATTTTCAGTCTAGGAAACAGAGCTTTTTGACGTCATCGGTAACGTGACTTTGATGAATTTTTGAAAATGTTGTAAGGGCTTAAATTATTCGTTATACCATATTGTTCCATAATCAGCCGAGAAAACAAAGGTTAGGCAATGCGGTCGATGGTTGAGAGGAATGCCCTGCCTAGTATATTTTAACTGATTTCTTGATATTTATTATATTTTCTTAAGATTTGTATAACTGTATGTACAGCAGGTAATGGAAACTTTTCATTTTGAATTCCAGTTAAAAATACAATCACAAATCTCACTATTACAAGGTAATTTGTAACTTACTTACATTTAACTTACTTTCTTTACTTACCTTACACTAAGCCAGTCCTAATATTTTCTTGTTTCAAATGTCTTCTTATTGTCCAAAAAAGCATTGTGCATTTTTATTTAATGAAATTGCCTAGGGCTTTCGAAACTTGTATAATATTAAAAGGGAAGTAGACAGCGAACAGTGAAATGTCTAAGCTAATTTTGTCGAATTTTTCTTCCTGAATGTTCAAAGATAATTATTAGCAAAAGATTTATTCTAAGTAGTAATGTTTAAACAGCTTAATTCTCAACCTAGAATATAAGACATCATTAAAGTTAATATGTCCAGGGACGGATTTACCGGGGGTGGGCTGCAGGGGGTAAGACACCCTCCCAATATATTTGATTCGGTGAAAGCATTTCTGGTGGTCAGTAGTAACAAAATAATGCAAAAATTTACTACTTTATTTTTCTTCCTATCTTCTTAACCTAAGTTAAAAGCTGGATTTTTAAATTTGGCCTTTCCATCATCTACTTGTCAGCTGAAGGGTGTGGCACCAAAATTCAATCTTCATCTAACACCCACCCAACCCTTGCCGCTCCAATCCGTTGCTGCATATTAGTCGGTCGCACAGCGACGCCCAAATGGGAAATACTGTTCACTTTAATTGGAAAATTGCTACTAGATCAAAATTTGATGCTGAAAAACATGGTGGTGACCGATTTTTGAAAAATTGTGCCCAAAATTCCATAATGGCTACCAGAAAATTCAATATGGCTGCCGTACCATTTTGAAAAAAGGTATGCGCTTCTCGAGCTGAGCGTCCCTCCCAAATTAGCTACATCTTGTTTCGGAGATTCTCTACATTTTGGGTTTTTAGCACTGAAATTTTTGACATGGTTTTCATTTGTTAAAAGGGCTAATACACCTCTAAAATGATGGGCCAAAATTTCATGTTTTTTCTATAAATTCATAGATGACATTCAACGTTCAACGAGTGTTGCTTGACTACTACGAAGGCGCATTTCTCGTGGTCTACATGGAGTACCTAATGGTAGTTAGGCAAAAGTGAAAACACAAGTAGCGGGAAACTTGAAGTTGGCAACAAAATTGCAACTACTCTTTGCCATTGTTAATTGATAGGCATCTATCAAAGTAAGTAAAATGCCTTATATGTCAAAAGGACATCTTCTTTTTGAGAAATCTGGCCAAGCTCCAGCTCCTTCAAAGGATTTTCACCAGCTTCTAGTCACAGAAACTGAAGTTCTGTTTCGTTCCTGGAGGATTTCTTTGCGTAAAGATCAGCTGAAAGTTCCTCCTAGTCAAAAGAGAGTTACCCACGAAGATTTCAGATACGATGCAATAATGGAGGCAGACATAACTCGAATTTTTGGTTGCGAAACTTTACACTACATACAAGGCGTCATTTTTGGAGATTGGTTGATAAGAATGCCAGAAAATGTTTTGTTAAAGATAGTCCACGGACTGGAACTGACAGATCTCATCAAGGTTTCCCAGGTTTGCAAGACTTTGAGAAAGGTTTGCTCCAGTGATGAGTTATGGCAGAATCTTTATGAGAAATATTCAGGAAGGGTTACTGACGATATGAAGGCTTTGGCAAGAGATTTTGGGTGGAGAAAACTGTTTTTCACTAACAAATTGCAGCTTCAGAAAGAAGTTTCACGACTTCGTAAAAGTGCAGATTCAAAGAAAAGAGAAAGGCAACAAATAGAAATGGAACCTTAAGTGAAAAAGAACAATTGCATCTTTCATTTGTTAAAAAATAATCAAAATTTAATCAGTTTTCTTAAATCACCTGAGCGCAAGTTAACCCAATCTAAATTAATCTAAAGTTGGTGTTCCCTACATATTGCAGCATTAGAATGGTTTTTTCCTTCAAAATAGCCACTGAAGTGATGCTTTTCAAATTCCCAAGCTGTCTGTACTGCTGTCAGGCAGCCATAACTGAAAACCTTGGAGAGGTGCATGTAGTTAACTTTTTTAGTAGACTTTTATTGATTTTCAGTTGTGCCAAATAACATAATCAAATGCAATGTCACATATGTTGCTAAGCATTTTTCCCAGCCTATCTATGCCTTTCCCCAGAATGAAATGATATTTAAAGTAGGATGCTCCAGTGCTACCAATCACTGTGACCACTTTACTTTTTAGGAAGAAATGTGCATGAAGACCAGTACAAAGAGTTGGTTTTTATGCCACTCTTTATCTTCTTAAGATATTATGGCTGTTAATCCTTTTAAAACCCCAATCTATTCTTACTTGCTTTTTTAAGATTCTTCTACTTTCAAAGTAAGGTTGAGATCAAAGTCCCCTTAGCATTCCAGACTGGAAACTTTGTTTCTTGCCCAGGCAAGTGCACGCCTCTTACTGTGCAACTGTGCGCCTGAAATCACACACTTTTAAGAAAATTATATTGTTATTCATGTGAGATGTATTCAAATAGGGACTTTGCACGGCCAAAATGCAAAAGTGTGCAGATGCAAAATTTGAGTGTGCGGGCAATATGTGGGCACGTGGCAAAGTTTCCAGTCTGGCTAGCATTCTTTCATTGGTGTATCTTCATTATGGCTTTGAGGTCATTTTGACAAGTTTTCTTTCCACCATTGGGCAGATTATCATCTATAGTCTGCAAATATTGCTCAATGAAAGTTTGAATATGTTCACAATTTTGTAAGAAAAATTTGTGATATCGTTAGGCAAGAAAAGGCTTTGAAAATATACAGCTGCAAAACAACACTGTGAGCAATGTTCAAAAAATAATTTTATTGTTAATGCTTGTTATATATGATTTTACTATATCACGTTTCAGTTTTTCGGGTTGTGCCTTTAAATGTTTTCAAGATACAGGCTATTCACTATGCTGTTTGTCATAATGCATATTTTGTTGCAGTAGTTTTGTTCTTGTTAGATTAATATATTAGCAAAGTATATATTTGTTATACATTTACTATAAATCAATATTTTCATTTTTGATCCTATCACAAATGTATACTGGTCAAACTGTTTCTTTAATTATATATTCAAACCTTTTGCTGTGTGTTTATTTTTAACAAATGGGTGAAGCATTGATAAACTACATAGTAACCTTTAATTTTTTCATTTGTTGGCTTTGTATCCTTGGCTTGTTTAAATCCCTTCAAAATTAAATATAAAATTCATAACATTGCTTTGTTGTTAGCAACCTAACATTGCCATTAAATTTTCAAAAGCCATGGATATTATAAATTATCAGATAGTTAAATGTTTTATTGTGGATTAAAAGTACAAATATGGTAAAATTTATGATAAGGGACTTGGCACTGTATCCTTCTACAAGAAGAGGTTTTGACTGAAAGCCATTGTATATGCAAAATTTATAATTGCTTTTCTGCTGATCTAGAATCTTTGCTTAAATCTAGATCAGAAAAGGAAATTCTTATGATTTCTTTCTTATCATGTACAAATGGCTAGTCCCCCATTAACAAATAAAATATTTCAAAGGACTTGACTTTCTCTTGAAATGAGATGAGATGAAATGAGAATTAATATTAAATGAGATGTTTCTCAAGAAACGATAATTGTCATTTTGTGTTCAAGGAAATTTCTTTGGGAAAGTGAAAAGAAATGTTGTCTAATTATGTCCTTACCTTAATCTTGGTTGCTATATCTTTATCATAGAAGACAAAAATAATGTTCAACATGGAAATTTGATTGAAGAAATCGGCCGAAAAATTAAAGACTAGATGACATCACTGTTCAAAATTGCTTAATGTTCAACTTTTAGCTGATAGTTCTACTGATGAGATTTCAACGTTCATGTATTATTGTTAGACCGTCTTTCATTTTATTTTCTTTTTCCATCTTATTTTGGTTCCTTATTCAATGTAAAAAAGTTTGATTACAAGCTTTGATCAAAAATATTATAAAACTCTCCTATTTCATGTCAGCATTAACTTATACAAAACTGAGAAGTATTGATCAAATAAAAGTACCCAAGTTCTTCAAATTCGATAAGTGGTCTCCTTGGGGCATCAGAACTGCTATTCGTTATAATCCTAGCAACACAATATTGAGTTTTACTGTGGATCTCGGTGACTGGTGGAAATCTAGTACGCTACTTACAAGAGTGAATGGTCACTCGAGTTTTACAAATAATTAAGCCTCGTTGGACAACAACGAGTCAAATTCAAAGCATGTTTACTTTTATCATAGCACTCTTTTGAGTTAGGTAGGAGGGTCTATAACAGAGCATGACTTTCATTACCCTGTTTTCCAGACCCATATAGATTCGAGCGCGGAAATAAAAGTTCCTCCTTCTCAGCTAAACGCTCTTTCACTCCGCCGCTTTGCCGCTTGGTTTTCTATTTACGCGCTCGAAATTCGTGGCTCTGGTACCTTATCTCGAATTTGGGGAACTGATGTTTATGTGACATTAAGTATGTTTTTATAGCCAGCTGCACTCAGTTGAGTTAGGTTAAAGGGTAAATTAAAAAGCTTGATATCATTCGCATGCAAAGATACAGCAAAAATTAAGACGGCGCAACAAAGGAGAGAAAAAGGGATAGAAAGGAGACAAGGGTAGAATGGAAGGTGCCCCCCAATCAGCGATCTCCTAGGAAAATTCGGGCTTTTGTCGGATAATTGACAAACGTTTATCGTGTTGAAAGCCCATACTAAACTATTTTAACCGAAAGATAATGACTGCAAGAAATCATTCTGAAATGTACTTTAAGTTAATCTAAAGGTCGTGTTGCCGAATTTTTCTGCTCGCTTCGCTCGCTGGGGTTCCTTTTTTCTCCCTCTACCCTATAACCTCCTTGTACCCTTGAACATACCTGATACAATGTCAGCCAGTACTTAACAATCAGACAAACGGTATATGATGAAAATCAAAACTGCTTGCGAATTGTATCCGTAAAGATTATCCGAACTTTCCATCGGATTCTGCCAAATGAGAATCATTTTTAAACGTATTTCCAAAGAAAAAAAACGAGATAAGATGCAGAAAATGAACTGATGGTCTAGAAAATAAAGGGTAGCAATGAAATAGGAGCTAATTGATGCAAAAATAGAACCTAGGCTTTGAGAAATAGCTAGCTTTTGTTGCCAAAGGGAATGTAAATAAGGAAGGTGAGAAAGGTGCGCGAATAATGACATAGCAAGAACAGAAGCAAGAACAGTATTTCTATAGTAGGTCCAATTATATTTAGCATTCATCCCGTTGTTTTAGCCTTTAGCTGAATTATCATGCATTTTCAAAGGAAAAGGCTCGGAGAATCAAGGTTTTTGCTAGAGGGATTGGCTGCAAAAATTAATTTTCATCACCACAAATATTGCCCCACCTACCTTTTTGCAAAATTTTTTATGAGTCTCTAATTTGTTCTCGGTCTCCTTACATCTTCGAGAATATTTCGGAGTCCCTAATTGTTAGCTTACTTGAGGGGCCAACTTGTTAAAGGAATAGAAACAATGGAAACAAAGCAATATATATTAAAATAACAAAACAATGGTAAAACATAATATATCACGTTAAAAGGTCAAAAAGTAAATATTTAGGAATTTTTTTGGGGACAATATTTAAGAATAAAAATTTAATAACAATAATCAATTGGCGGACAATATTCAAGAATAATGTATGCACTGTAGTCCAGGCTACAAGCATCGCAATCATTATCTTCTTTGTGTTTAGAATATCTGATTGGTCAAAATGATATCCGGTTGTTTGCAAAAAAGGATTGGTTGTTCGCCATTATTTCCGGTGTCTTACAAATAAGGTTAAATTATTCAAATTTATGTATATTTGATATGCAGAGTTGAAGTTGCTCCGCCATTTTGTTATCAGGAAAGCCCGAAGAGGACACCACATGACTAGAAGGGTTTGTCATGTGATTTCTACCGCGTGATATAAACAGAGATACCTCGACAAAACTTGCTCACGTGTGAGAAAATTCAAGGAAATAATTAGAAAAACTGAAAAGAAGATTATTCAGGTTTTTTTGCGAACTTATGACCAGTACAACTTCCTCATTGTCACAATCGAACACGCCATCTTTGCAGATAATACAAGGAGGAGTGACAGTTAAAGGGGAGCGTAGAGCTAACTTGAGTGATCTGAAAGTAGGAACCATAGACGCCAGCACGAATTTCTCCGCGGGTGGAGGTTCCTTTGGGACTCAAGAAGAGAGCACCATAGGTAATGTAGATGGTAATAAAATTCAGCGCCAGGCCACAGTGAGTTTGGGTCCAACAGCAGGAGGGTCGTTTCAGTATAGAGGAAGTTCACAAACAGTCTCTGACAATTCTCAAACAACGTTGAACCTGGCGAATGAGTCGGCAGCTCAACTTAGGGTCATGACTGTGCATTCAGCCGACCCGGGAGGACAAGGAGCTGTATCTGCACTTAACCCTGTCACCCTAGCAATATCGAGTGCCGCCGGAACCCAAGCCAGCCAAGTTCCTCCAGTATCTGAGGTTGTTGATAATAGTGCGGCTGGTGCGGTGGCAGTGACAGTGGACAATGCTGATGGTACAAAATACACTTACTACCCAGCGGTTCAAAACACCGATTCTGCTGCTCCAGGTACGAATAGATATCACAAGCTCAATCAATTTATTTTTAAGGGCTCTTTTAATATTTGTCACTTTTAGGGCCCTGTCGAAATTTCTCATTTTAAGGGCTGTTTTGTTTTTTGAGGTGAGAAACCCAAGATTAATTCATGTCCCAGTTTAGGAAGTGATTGAGAGACCGTTAATGTTATTTATAGTAGTAGTAGATGTATTTTAAATCGATTAATTAAATACACTACTAGCCTTAAAAACAGGGCCTCCAAATACAGGTACTTCGAATAAATGAAACTAAAACTGAAGCCTCCGACGAAGGGAGGCCGGGGGCCATGGCTTTTCCCCCACTTTTTCTCTAAAACAATAGAGATTTTTTCAAAATCTTTTCTTATGAATGTCAAAGTTTCCCAAAAGAACAAAGACTTCCTCTTTGAAACCAATATGAGACCAAAGCCTCTTTAGAACATTTAAAGTTGAATTGCAGCTTTTTCAAAGCTCCATAATTTGTGGATCAACATATAGTGTATTGTCTAGCTAAATTCTGAGAAGCTTGTCGAGGTCTCTGAGTCAATAGTCTTTCCTCAGATGCTTATTTTCTCACCACAGGTATTTGTCCTGTCTTTTTAATGAACATTGCAATCATAAAGTTTTCCTGAAGCAAATCTAGTGCAAACCTGCTTCTACCTCCAGGACAGTTTGGATTTCATGGCAGTTTTTGACGAGATCTTGGGAGTGCACAAGCTATTACCTGGGAGTGCAAAAGTGTATTTGTGATAGTGTGCACATATGAGTGAGCATCACATTTCTCAGTGATTCTTGAGTGTGTGCATATTTTCCCGGCAGTTATCTCATCAGGGAAATTCTTATTCAAATCCCTAAAGGTTCTGCAATTAAAAGAATAATTTTCAAAATGATGTTTAAAAAGGCCAAAGACATGATTATCCAAAGGGATTGTCTCAAACAGGAGCGCCAAGAGGAGGACAGGGCAAATTGTCTAAGGGTCTTGAGGTCTAGGGAGCCTTATAAAGAAATTATATTTTAAGAATAGAATTAATCAAACATAACAGATGTATGCCCAAAGAAAACATTTTATACAAATGCAAGAAAATGGCTAATCTGAAGATCCTGATAAAAAATTTTCTGCTCACTTCGCTTTCATGGGGCCGTAATTTTTATTTTCCCCCAGGGCCACTCAAATAATTTCTCGGCAACCATCTCAAGATCATTTTATTTGGAATGACACACTTTTTCCAAGTTGCAAACAAATTTAGAAAGTCATTTTGTCATATTTGAAAAAGGCTTTTTAATTTGAGCCACACGCAAAACCACACCCATCTTTCGGGTTTGTGAGAGTGCACTCATAATTTAACAAAAATTTATCGGGAGTGCAGCTGCCATGGAATCCATACTAGCCTCCAGGGCTTACAGCAGATCTGGTAGAGTCCTGGAGAAACAAGCAATCATGTTGACATCAGCATAATTTAATGCCTGTTTAGTAAATATATACAGATCATTAATATTTACATTAAATAGAACAGGGCCTAGCACTGAGCACTGTGGGACTCAAGATATGATTGTTTGGAAAAAATAAACAATACATATGATTATATGTATTGTTTATTCTCACAGACAGATCATATCGTTAAAGATGTGAATACATTTTAGTACTAAGGCACTCTCATCCATGCCTATGCATTTAACTTTGCAATTAGTAGATTGGGATACAATCAAATGCTTTTGATAAGTTCGTTAATACTATTCCTTAAATATTATTATTGTCAAGTTTGGTCTTTCAGTCTTCAAGGAATCTTATCATAACATGTTGTGTACTGTACAATTTTCTAGATGCAACTATGAAAATCAAGAGCATAGTTTCAAGATAAAGAACTAATTGCTGTTTCATAATTTTTTCATTTATTTTATATTCACATTCTCTATCACCACTATTGTTACTCCTGCTGCAGAAAGGTGATTTGTAATGACTGAACTGTATGAAAGTTTTTCCATTTAATTTGCTAATTACAACTCTTTTATTCCTGATAAAATCTCTATGCCATTTGCAAACAACCCAATGTCCTGTGGTCTTACAATGTAGTGATGCTTTTAAACTTCTTTCTAGTAATGACTGCAATTACTTTTCAAGGCAGCAGAGCTCTGGAGACAACAAAACCAGACAAACAAATGAATACCTAATTACATGGCTCAAGGAGCTTTTTAGTACCCTCTATTGCTCATCTGGTTTTTTGGGTCAAAAATCTTGTTGTTTTAGAATACAGTCTGAGCTGTAAATAAAACAAGGTTTTGATTTAGCTCCCTGTTGAATAACTGCACTTTTTAGCATAGAGTTGTGAATATCTCCCAGGGGCTTTTGTCAACTTGTTGGTTTTCATATTTTCATTTAAAGCCAATAAATATTTAAATATTTATTTAAAATTATTTAAAATTATTTAAAAGTTAAAAATATTTAAAGCCATTAAATTCAAAAGCCACTAAATTTTTTCATAAATTGTATATATATAGAAGTTTTTGTTAAAATTCTTTTATAAATTGTATAAAATTGTATCTATAAGGGTCCCTACCTAGTGCTTAAAGCACACCTAACACTCCAATAGCCATAGAGAATGAATTAAGGAGTGCCTGAAAACAGAAAATGATATTGCCACAATTCAAAATAATGTTTTAGAATAACATTGATCTTGAAAACTTAAGCTACCTATTTTCTAAAATGGTTGTGATATCTTGATTTATAAGATTTGTACAAGAGTTCATACTCAGTACAAGAGATTAATGACATTTTATACTCAATTATATACCAGGCTCCTTTCAAGGCCATGACTATAAGAATAAATTTTCAAATGAAAACACTATTTTCCATGCATCAAAAATACAAACATTTAAAATCAATTTGAAAAACGCAATGTTGTTTGAAAATTCTTTGTTTACATTAAATATGCTAAGAGGAGTAAACTTCCACTTTTGTCACTGTTTTTTGCAAAATTTTGCTCTTCTCTCAAAGATACTTTCAAGGCAATTCTATTTCAAACTGTAAAATAAAGCACCTCAAGTTTCTTAGGAGCTCATTTTATGAAGCACCTTCATTTTGCTTTGCGCAGAGCCTCTTGCCCTTTTTCAGAATGAAAGATTAATTGGTTGAAAATATTTCAACGCTCTTATTTACAAATGAGTTTTCCTGGTAATTTAATGTTTTTTCCTTAGGGCAATTTTATGTGATGATGTCTCCACAAGACATGATTCCAACAGTTTCTGGCACAAATCAGCAGAGAATTATTGCACCAAGAGGACATCCAATTACAGCGTAATATTTTTTATGCTTTACATCTTGATCTATGCTTTAATCTGAATTGATCTGATTTTCTAATAATTCTTCCCTGTTTTATTAGAAAGGAAATGTTTAGTATTCATATCCTTGTTGTTGGCACAAATCTTTTCAGTTGCTTCATTTGTCTGGTCAGATATTTTAATGTCATTTAATTTTGGTCATTGATTATAAATTTTATGACAATTTCATTTATTTAAATTTATTATAATAGAAACAAAATTCTTATCTCTATGATAATGAAGTACATTTTAAGAGTAAAGTCAGTTATCAAATTGTGTATTGAAATGTCTGCTTGCACGATTTTCTTGCTAACCTCCAGTTTTTGACATTTCATAAAACTTGTCGATTGTGGTTAATCTTTTGTCTTCCTGAGTTTCTCAACTGTTTCCTTGTTATTTTTAAAGGATGGGTGAAAGTGCCACATTTGCGGTGGAAGCTGATAGTATTCCTGTAGAATTCAGGTTGGACTTTTTTATTTTTGTTTTCAGTTTTTGGCTTCCTTATGTTTGTTTCTTTAAAAGTTGTGGTGTCAACCATATTTGATTGGAAGAACATCTGGATGTTGTACTATCCTAATCTTAACAATTAAAAAAGACAAAGCAATAAATTAAGCATTCAAAAGGTAGATATGGATATATTAGAGAAGATTGTAATAGAAGCAAGTATGTTTATAAGAATTAATGAATATCTCACAGGCTTAGCCAAAATCTTGCCCAGTTAGTAAAAACAGATTATGTGGTTTGTTTTCAAATATTAAGTTTTTTAAAAGTAATTTTTTTAAATTTTTGCGTGATTTTATATTTCATTAGAAAGCAGCTAAAAAAGAAAAGTTGTAAAAATTCTGAAAAGCGGCAAGACGAAATAAGATTTGATAGTTATATTGTAATGCTTAATTTTTATTGATAGGGTCATAGTCAAAGAGCCTTAACTTTGCCATTAAACAAGCCATTTTGTTGTTAAAATGAAATATCTAATTTTTAGCCTAAAAGCGTATCCTAATGTTCTTAATAAACATTTTAATTTCCTTCAATAATTTCTTTTTATATCTATTTCCTACTTTTTTCTTACTTTCCTCCCATTCCCCTATTCTGTTTTTTCGGGTGGCGTCGCCCCTCTCATTCTTTTCTTTTTATCAAATCTCACCTTCTCTTTGCTCGGCTCGTTTCTTTTCTAGCCACTTGATGATGAGTACATGCTCGAAACGTTGTGTTTTTAACAATCAAACTATTATACTTTCATTTGCTTACTAAATTATCGTTATTTTGTTGAGGGTTGGTCATTCTGAAGAGCTTTTTGAGTTCTTGAAATAAAGACCATTTTCAAATTTATAAGCAATCTATATAATTCAGTCTCTATTTTCTTGATTCCTTCTTTTGCATTACGCCTACAAGCCCCATTAATGAAACTAGGAATTTTGGTATGGTAGTATGGAAAGTTGCCATGGTGTTTACGTGGGTTGCAAAGTTGTAGTAAACACAATCGGGGTATTGTATTATTTATAAAGTTGTTTGGGAATTGGCCAAGGAACACAAATTATACCTTAGTCATGTAGAAAAGGTGCTCCTTGTGTCGAGCAATCAGAAATGGTGTTGTCATCTTCTCAAAGCAACAGCAAAGCAGTGTACTCTTCGGATTTGTTAGCATTGTTAAGTACTATTATTTAAACTTTAAACTTGATTCTGGGGAATAAATGGTGCTCTTCTTGCAGAAAGCAGGTTAAACAAGGAAAACATTTAGCAACGTCTTGGATCCTGTTGATAGCTTCAAAGCGGATCTTGGAAATGAAATGCCCTAGAAGCATAAAACATTTCGAGTCATCTACAATTTCGTTTTGTTTCTACCTAGCACCCAATGTAGCTTTTAGAACACTGAGAAGTTATGCCAATGGAGCAGTGTCTTGGTCCTTACACTCAATGTGAACACACCTTGTGATTCCTCTGCCTAGCACCAGTACCCTTATGAGGGGGGTAGCAGGGGTAAATTCCCAGGGCCTGGGTCTCTAGAAGGGCACACATAAAGTTTGCCCCTGCAACACTTCTCCTGCACAAGGGCCCGTGTTTTTTGTAGCCCCACGGCCAGAGCTGGCTCTTGACGGGCCTGCTAGTTTTGCAGAGAGCTCTTGACCCCCTTCACTCTAGATTTTGTCATTCATTCTTAGATTCATTCAGGGACTCATATCCTTAGATCTGTAGTCAGCGACTGTAAGCGCTGAGCCCCTCTGGCACTTAGTGGATATCTCTGTGGTCATCATCTCATTATCAGGCATTGGAGAATCTCCCACTCAGCAAAAGAGACTTTCTGGGTCAAAGAGGTACTCACAAGAAGAAAGTGATAAAATTTCAGTTGTTTTTCGAAATGAATTAGAAATAGACGACAAAGTACTTGATGCTCCTAGATGAAATCAATAATTGATTAGTCATTTCAAGGAAAAGTCAGTTAAAAAAGATTTGCCAGTGATGATAACAGATGAGAACAAATGCAAATGTTGACCTTTTGCTGATGATTTGGAGTAGCTGCAAAGTTAAGAATTTAGGCAGTTACTTTGCACGTAAATCGAAACAGCCTATGCAACTTAAAAGGATTCTTTCAACACCAAACCTAATGATTGCAAATGCACTTAGCAAAGCGACAATAAAGCTGTTTGAAGCTTTCTACAATTATGATACAATTTGTGAGCGAATACTATGAAGGAGAGACGTGTCAGAAAAGGCTAATTTTGTTTTAGCTTGAAAAAGGCTATGAAAATCTAAGGAAGAGAATGAAATTAAAAATGATCTACTTCTCGGAAATTGCTGTTTGCCAAGATTAAAGCAGGAAGTAAGCTTTACACGATGATGAATTTGAGATACCTGGCGACTTGCATTTTTCAAAACGGAGCTTGTGATTGTGATGTGGGAACAGCCAAACATCTTGCTGCAAGGGCAAGTCTGCAACACCTATATAATGAGCATATGCAAACACCAATGCATGGCAAATGTAAGCCTAGGGAGTGTAGTTTTTGAATTTTTTCTTGGGAGTAAGTGAGGGCGAAGACAAGTTTTTATCTGCAAGGCTTACCCAATGCAAAATGATACACAAGGTCCTTGCATTCATTCAAGTAAAAGATTCTACATTGGAGCTTATATCTAAAGATTTCTCCTGGGACAAAAATTAAAAAGCAAGTTTCAGTTGTTCGGTATAAGGTTCTATCAAGAGAAAGCTTGAATAGCTTCACAACTTGTTGATAGGAAGGGAACTGATGGCTTTCTTCTGTTCTTCATGAGAAAAGATAAATGGATGAGGAATAAATTGAATTGAGCAATCGACCTCATCATGTAATAGCTTTCAGGTTAACTAAACTAAGTATATTTGTCACTTCATCTTTGGGCTGCTTAGAGGGGTGTCACAAAACCCCATAAAAAGGAGGAAAGGGGGCAATAGCCCTGGAACCCAGTACCACCAACTGGCCTTTAAAGATGTAAAAAGAATAGCCATACGTCAGTTTTCGCTGGTATCAATATTCCCCTGGTGAACAAAGAACAAAAATGCATTATTATTGGTTTTATCTGGTTTCAAACCCACACAGTACACTCTTTGTCCTGTTTGCAAGCTCGATTTTGGTACTCTAAATAACTTTGCAGCATCAAATAACGGAAAGTCTGTAATGCCTGGGTTGCGATACGGCTCTTCGTTTGGTCTAAGCAGGTTGTTACGACGCCCCACATGTCTTTGTTTTGAAATGCAAAATTAAGAGTGAAAGACGGAGTTAAAAAAGATGAAAAGGAGAGAAATAGTCCTCTCGAATATGATAGAAAAATGGCGTGAAAATATCCAATAGAATGAAAATAAGGGTCAAGGAAAAACTTTTGTGGGTGGGCCATAATTTTTTTTTTCTTTTAGTGAAATGTCGTCGTAATTTTGCCTTTGCATTTTTTAACAGAAAAGTTGAAACCACTACAAGGTCTGCAAGAGATGAAAGAAGACGCGCTACACATAATGAGGGTACATGGTTTTCATTTATGTGGTATTTCTATAACTAAAAAGTTTAACTTATGCTGACATCATTTCTCGGCCATGTTGGTCTAGATTCGAGTATTCTTAAACTGCATTAGTACGACTCCATTATCAGTTGGCGACTCTTTTGTTTTACGTTTATGTCTTTAAATCTTTAAAAGCAATTTTATTGTAAGAATTCCTCTACTCTCAAAACAGTTTTTAGGAAAGTTCTAATTTTTTTAACAGAGTCCATAAAAGGACAAGGGGTTTTGCCAATTGACAATTGCCTATTTCACCCTATTAATTTGTTTAATTTCTCCAAGTTTTGTATTTTTCACTCATCTATAGCCAAGTATAGCTCATTTCAAACGCGTAGAACAGATTACCTCAGTTTGAAAATAGTTTTAACGAACTCTCACGCTTTCGTCCGATTGTGCATCGTTTTATGGTAGCAGCTCATGTTGATAAGTAGTGAAGGGTGATCAAGAACCTACAGTGTGCTGTGTGTGGAATTTTCTTAAAAGGTTTCTTTTTTGAGATTGCTGAATAGATTTTTTTCAAATTCATACAATTTCTAATGATATTGTGATATAACAGGCCTATTTTATAGTTTCTTTTCTTCAGATGATTTATTGACTTTTCTTTCATCTTTAGTTGAGAGGAAGAGAAGGACAAAAATAAACGCTTGGATTGAGAAATTGGCTTGCTTAGTTCCAGAATGCAAACAAGACCAAACAAAGGCTGGCCAGGTTAGGGAATATTTCCTTAAAGTTTTCGCAGGATTAGTTTTTGCATGATTTGTATATCTCACGCATTTCTGGCTATTTTTACTCCAGTCTAACAAACTTGTTTATAGGTTTTAATTTGTTTTACCTGCAATTAGCTTGTGTGAAGTTTTGATGGTTAAGCCTCAAAAGTTTTCATATTAAAGCAATGGTGTTGATTTGTTTATCTAGCTTTTATACCATGCTGCTTCATTGTTTTTAAGATATTTACATTGATTTTCGATGCAGAGCAAAGGCACAACATTATCGAAAGCCATTGACTATATCGAAAAATTACGGTCTCAGAATGACAGGCTAGCTGACACACTGAAAGACCACGAGCGACTCCTTGTGGAGAACCAAGTTTTAAGACAGCAGATGGATGAACTGCGACGCGATAATGCACTATTAAGAGCAAATTTGCATATGCACCAAGAGCATCAGGACATGCAGAGCGACGCACAGCAGATTGATGCAGGACAATGAGAGCAGTCTACTTTGACTTCGAAAAAAAGTTGATTTCGACTCAGCATTTGGTCTAATTTTGCTTCTAATCTCACTGTTTCTGATCCCTCCTGTTAGTTTTCACATACTTTTTTATGAATAATATAGCATGAGCAAGTATTCACACAGTACAATGGGCTACTTCTATAGCAAAGCAGATGAATACAATTACAATTTTCATCTGTTACATCGTTGTCTTTTGCATTCCCAGCCACTGTTCTCTACCATAGTTTTCGTCATTTTGAAAACATTTTCTAAATTTAATCTGCTTAGACTGACGGTTTATTTCTGTACTGAAGAAATACGAGCACATTCTGGACTAAAAATGTGTTTTTTTATCATTTTCAAGTTAGCTGGTGATTTTATTTTACCTTTTAATGGGTCTTTTCTTTTACAGTATGATGTTCCTTATTCGTAACCTCTCTCAAACTTTAAAGCTAGATTTTTACCGAAATCTAAGTTGAAATCATTTTAAGGGGTCGTTTTATCTATGTCTGGTGGGTATAGATTAGGTAAACTGTTGTTTTTAAGCGTAGTTTCGACGATCTTTAACTGTAGTATGAGGACAAGCTATATTTATTTTGTTTCCTTCACTATTGCAATGATTAAAATGAATGTTCTATTCCTGTGGTATCTTATCCAATAAACGTTTGTCATATTTCACTAAATTGTATAATTTTTGTAAATGACCATGTCTCTCTTTGGGTTTTCTCTTTAACTGTTAGGAAACGCTAAGTTATGCCTTTTAACTTATGAAGTGACCCTGCTTTAAGAAAACTTTGCTCCTGTTCACAAGATGTTGAATCAAATCGCGCCAATACTGCGACGAGGGTGTGAGCAATGGTGAAAGTGAGAGCGAGTTCAACTAGAAACCAGTCTACTGAACAAGTCAGTTATTAAACCTCACTGCATGTTCAAATCGTGACTTTGAGCCTGATTTTAGACTTTTCCCTTGTACTGTTGGTATATCCATTATCGCATGATTTTCAAACCGAAGACCTTCCACTGCTTTCGATCGCTGAGGCTCTAGGGCCATAGCATTTTTAACAATAGGCAATACGTGCAAGCTTTAACAAGTGATGTCTGCAAAACTCGATAATGTTCAGTAAATTCTTATTTTCTAATATGCAACGTATGTCCTTTCTCTCTTTACTTTTTAAAGGACACAAGCAAAATTAAGTATCAACTAAATCTACCTAAGATGCTAAGCTGCTGATAATTTTAAGTTCTGAAGTTTGACTCTTCAGTTTTCACCGTCAACAGGACTGCTGGCATATTTGGGGAAGGGGGGTTTGGGTGAAGTCGGGGCAAGTGGCCCGTAAGGGTCTCATAAAAGCACATTTTCAAACCGTGTAATTTTTTTAGTACACTCTAAAATTAGAACAAATTTTTTATAAGGAGTTTTGGAATCTCTCTTAACGTATTACAACTTTTAGGTCATTAAAGATGTAGGGAATTTACCAGAACTGACTACAAACATCAGCCCAAAAATTTTCTATAAAGAATAATATCTGATCTTAGCAAGCAAAGAATAGGCCCACTATCTTTAATCATAAAGCTCAAACACAGTTTCTCAGGTTTTGTTAGAAAATGAGAAGTAATTTCCAAGGTTTGAAAACAAAACCAAACAATTCACATTGCTATTTTGCATTTCTTAAAAAGTATCAATTTCTTCTCTTATGCGTCTCGATGTGTAACTCGTCCATTTTCTTCTTTTTCTAATTATTCTACTCCTTATTGTACTTTGTCTTTTTGTTCTTCTTTTCTTTTATTTCATCTTCTACTTAATCTTTTTCATCGTTTGCTTCTTATTTTATTTTGCTTCTTTTTTTCTTTCATTCTTACTCTTCTTTTAAACCTATTCCTTCCTATTCTTCTTCCTATTCTTCTACTTATTCTTTTTTCTCCTTTTCCAATTCTTCTACTTATTCTTCCTCTCCCCTTTCCCTTTATTCTTCTTATTTTTCTTTCATTCTTAATCTTCTTCTTAATCCTCTTCCTTCCTATTCTTCTATTTATTATTCTTCTTCCTCTTCTTTGATTTCTTAATCTTTTTCTTCTTCTAATCCCCTTCCTTCCTATTTTTCTATTTATCCTTCTTCTTCCTTTTCTTTTCATTCTTATTATTTTTCTTTTATTTTAACCTTCTTCCTCTTTTAATCCCCTTTCTTCCTTTTATTCTACCTACTCTTCTTCTTTCTTTTCCTCGTCTTCTTATTCCTTTTAGTCCAATTCTTCTACTTCTTTTTTTGCTTTTTTTATTTTGCTTCTATCTTTAATTCTCTTTATACTAAAGGATGATTTTGATCCTCTTTAGCCTCTTCCTTCCTATTCTTCTACGTATTCTTCTTCTTCGTTTTTCTTTCTTCTTCTTATTTTTCTATTATTGTTGATCTTTTTTTCAATCCTCTTTCCTCCTGTTCTCGTGCTTTTTCTTCTCTGTCTTTTCAAATTCTTCTTCTTATCCTTCTTCTTCCTCTTCCTTTTTTATTTAGCTTTATGATCGCAAAAAGATACAATTGATAAGGTAAAGGAAATATTCTTAATACATTGAAGGGAAAACAAAATCCCCAGGAAGATAGGCTGGCACATTCAAGAAAATCTCACAACTTATTAGTTCTTTGACAACCTTTAAGCTTCATTTGAAAACCATTATCACTTTTTGGTCTTTGGAATATACGCTTTTCTCTTCTTGGAAAACCTCAGCCCTCTTTCCAAGCTTTTTAAAACAGCTCAACACAAGAATTAACGCTCATCTTAAGGAGGCCGAAGATAGTTATGATTAAGGCTTTTCAAGATATCTTGTGTTACCTAACGCTATGAAATAAGTATTGTAACAAATTATAACTATAGTTTAGATTACAGCTAACAGTAGCTTATCCATCCTTGCGTTGCTTCTAGTCAAACTGTTGTATCGATGGTATTTGTATGCTTCGAAGGTATTAGTATGCTTCGAAGGTCATAGAACTCAGTGTTGCTACCGGCCACTTCTCTAGCAGAATCTTTGGAGCTCTTCTATTAATTTTCAGCAAAAGTCATCTCATAGAAATGGGCGGGTTTTCCCAGAGGTTTTTCCGGTGTTTTTTATTCAATCTGGGAAAATCAGTCGAGGCTGCGTGCAGGCTAGAAGTTTTACGATGAATGATTGTAATGTACAAGACCGTCCATATGGCTTGATGCCATTAATAGAATACAGATATTTTGTAAAATCTACCTCAAATATTTTTGAGGATGATGTAAAAACGTATGAAGATCAGTGAAAAGGGGGAAACCACATCTGACAGATTTAAAACAACTTTTCGGTATATATCTGGCTTCTAAGATGAGATCGCTTTTCAATGAACACAACAGCGGTGAAAATTCTATAAGAGACGCGGTACCAATGTAGTTCGGTTGCTTAATGCTGCTGGATAACTCTCAGAGTTGCAGAACTTCAAAGTTGCATAGGCTTTCGTTTGGTACAATCTGTAAAACAAGCCAATGACAAGAATGACTCGATAGATGCGCCACTGAGACTGCTGAATCTAAAAATATGGACAGAAAAAACTAATTCGAAACTTTCCTTTGTTGACGCACACGAACAGAACAAAATCTGCATTTGAATTCAGACTAGAACATTGACTTTGAAATTCTTTCTGCATTGATTATGTAATCTTTATCAAGTCCATGGCTGGTAAGAAGGTCCTTGCCTTTTTTAGTCATTTTGCTATCAAATTGTTTTATCTGATTTTCCAGTCTTTCAGATAAATTTTATTTAAGAACTACAAATGGGAGTAGTTAGATTTTGAAAAAAGCAATAACAGAAGTCACATTCAGTAATATTAAGATGGCTTTTCGAAAGGTTGAAAACGTCTACAGTACAGTATTAGAAAGAAACATTAAGTGCGTGGCGTCAGCTCTCTTGGGTGATTTTGTCGAGTCCAGTTCTGTGCATTTCCAAAAGTGTCTCCAAAGTTTGGTTGCCTGATTGTGCTTTGCCTGATGACCAAGTTCCAAAGAACTCTATCTTGAGCTTGGCGTATGCAGTCTACCAAGGGAGCACCCGTCAACTGTTAGATGTTATCTGTACTTTGGTCTTCCTCTGCTGCGCTTGCTATCCACGTATCCGAGCATTGCTGTTTTCCGAGTGATGTTGAGTATCGACGCACTATATGGCCAAAATATCTCATTTGAGCTTTCTGTGTTTGTCCTAGCAGTCTATGTGGATGTTGCAACTCTGCACGTATGCTGAAATTGCTTCTTTCTTCCCAAGATACACCTAGCATACCGCGCCATACCCACGTCTCAAAAGAGGCTATTCTATTTTTATCACACTTCCAAAGTGTCCAAGACTCGCAGCCGTATGTGACGATTGAGAAAACAAGTGCCTTCATCAGTTCGATCTTTGTGTCCCGCAAGATGCCCTGGTCGCGCCATATTGTATGCAGGGTACCCATTGCTGATCGACCAATGCCCAGACGATGTCCAGACGAAAATTGATTGTGTTGCAACACAGCCATTGAAATGAAACTTTCAAAATCTTGGGACTTAGAATGAGTTCATAGTCGCTATGAAGTAAAGCTTCACAGCATGCCGGACCATCCTAGGTTACCTGAAAACTATCAGCTCACCAAGAGGCATGCTTGAAGGCATATTTCTAAGCTGCACAAAGGGTCAGAACTGCTGCAGAAAAACGATTCCATCATCAAAGGCCATGATGCACGTGGTATAATAAAGATAAAAGAGTTCTGATTAAGAAAGTAGGGTAGGAAAAGTTTTCTGGCCTAGCATCCTGTAATCAGAAAAACCAAAGATACAACGAAAGTGTACATTGCTTACGATGCTTCTACCGAAATCAGTTTTGGAAACTTCTTTAACAACTACTTGTTCACGGTCCTGGCCGTTGAAAACTATTGCAGATGTTTTTGATAGAATTCTCCTTTACTTTTCTGCCATCAAAAAGGAATTCCTAATTTTTCCGATAATAAAGTTAGATGCATTTCGTTTTATCTGGTATGCTGAAAAAAATGCAAATGAAATGGCATTGGGGATTTACCATTTTTGCATAAAGATATAATTTATGAAGAAAATTGCAAGTATCCATAACCAAATTAGGCCCTTGAAGATTCGGATTTTAGCTGACGAAATCCGAGCAGCAAATCACTTAATGTCAGAAATCGGTAAATCCTGAGAAATTGTAAGATGCTAGTTTAGATTCCATTTATTTTGTTATTTGTAACCATAGTAATTTATCACCTTTCGCACATTCAATTGTTTAGGATTCCTTTTGTTATCTAATTGCACCTGTCGATTCATTAGTTATTTCTTTAGGGATATTTGGTAAAATTATTCAGTTTATGTAATTATTTTTTGGAGTAGAATCTTCTGTATTCATTATTATTTTGTAAACATGTAGCTATGTAATAATGATGTAATATGTAATATGTAATATTTTACCGAGTTAGTTGGAGTTGGAGTTATAGTTAAGAGCAAAAAGGTTAATATTTGATTATATGCATTTCTAGGTTCTCGACAATTTACTTATATTTTGAGGCAAGATGCTTGTAAAAGATCTTGTTAACATAAAGTATGGAGGTATATAATACGTATTTGGATATATGGAATCTGTATGATTTAGACTATTACCGTAAATCCTCGAAATGGCCCCCCCTCTCGAAAAAGCCCTCCCCTCGAATAAGCCCCCACTCTAAAACTACAAACTGTCAATACCCTCGAATAAGCCCCCCTGCTACCGTATATTCACGAATTGGACCCCTCAATTCGACGGTTTTTGCCATCTGAGGTTGCCTATGGCGTTTTATTGAATTACCACGACAAATTCATACTTTTGGTAGTTATTAATTAAATGCTCATAAAGAAATTCCTACTTAAATAAACAAGGTCATTTAATAATGTCTTCTTATTGTCTACAATAATTTTTTAAGCCCCCCCCTCGTATAAGCCCCCCTCTTTAATAAGACCTCTTCCAAAAATATCAAAAACAAATAAGCCCCCAGGGGGCTAATTCGAGGATTTACGGTATTGTGTATGTTTGCGAGGACAGTGCTTGTGAAAGACTGTGCCTAATATTATGAGAGCGAATCGACGTTACGGGACAACCGTAAAGAAACATAAAACTTGTTATCAACCTTATTCGCGGAAAGATCGTTTGATCGGAAGGTAGAAGTTGGAATATCATGATTTTGTATCTTTGTCTCCATTCTCATCAAAGGACCATTTGCAAAAACCCTTATTACAAAATCATTTTGTTTTTGTGGGAATCGAGTGTTTTCTTTACAAAAGTGAATTGCTTCTCGAAAATACGATACGTATTTTAGTCTAAGTAATTTATGTCGCTAAAAGGTTCGTTTCACTTCTCCTTTTTCCCCTTCAATTTTCCGATAGAACAATAATGTTTATGAAAATCTATCAAGTTTTGGAAGTAGTAAGGGCTACGGCCCCCCTTTCCCCCGGCCACGACGCCTTGGTTCATGTTGAGCGCAATCTTGTCGCATCATGTGCGTAGAATCAAGCAAAACATCCCTATGTTTGACCTGTTGAATATGTTGGATGCTGATTTGATTATGCTAGGTCACTCAAAGCAAACAAATTAAAAAGCAACTGAATTTTAAAAAATTCCAGAACTCAGAAACTTCGAGAAAATCCAGCAATGTCATTGGTTTGTTGGCACAGAGACTAAAAATTTAGACACAGAGACTGAAAATACACTACCCACATCTAAGTACGGCATTAAAAAGTAAGCGAATCTCTTGATAGAAATTTCAAGAGCATTCGGTGTACCAGAAGAGAAACTGCTGCAGATGTGACCATTTGAAAAATTAAGGAATTGCAACTTGCAAGTGGTGCAACTCTAAAGGCCTTATCTGTAAGCTCCAGTCTTCACCAGATATGTTCAGGCTTGTTGCCATGTAGAAAATTGTCAAATCTTCCAGAAAACAACTCACGGCAGTTACAGAGTGCTTCACTTACAGCTGAGTAAGCTACTAACAAGCATTGGCACACACTACATTCGCCCACAGGGACTTTGATCAGATGCAGAGTTCAAACGTCTGCACCAGAGTGTTAACGACATAATTCAGGCACCAACTGGCGAAATTGCGAACACTGACCATGAAACTCTGGCATCTACTGAAGAGCCAGTACATATTAAACATTAACGAGAAAGTTTCAGATGTATCAGTCCAAAGAATCAACAACCTGTGATATCGTTACCAGAAACCTGCATCACAAGAGTGTTTACTGCAGCTCCATCAACTTCTACAGCTCTATACAACTAGGCCACTTGGTTCAGCAACAGCGAAAGGATGTTTCACTACAATGGGGAGCATCTGCCTGACCTTGACCAACAATGGTAGCAAATAGTTCCAACAACATAATGTTCTGCACTCTAGAGATGGACCGCACTGATGACTTTTGCACTTAAAAAATTGCAAAATAATTAATTGCTCGTAATAACCAGCGTCCAGGGGCGCAGTGGCTGGGGGGGCAGGGGGGGCAGCCGCCCCCCCTGGCAAAAATTTTGTCGGATTGTCGGAAAATCCAACGTTTGTCGGAAAATTTGAAATATTAGACAAAATGTAAGGTTTTCATCGATCCTGTCTAAAAGGTCGCATATTTTTTTAAACCTGTCGTAAAATAGTGCATGATCAACCCTTCTTACTTATTTTCATTAGAGTATATTTCGGAATCATCGCATTGCTGAAATTTGTAAAGGAAATTAACGCTCTGGTCTCAGTTATTTTATAAACTCCCATTTCCGACAGTTAAAATTCAACTCAGTTCATTTCGAAATGAATTCGCTGGTTTTGTAGAAGACGCAAAAAGTTATTATTTTCGCCATGACTTAGAAGAGGAAAATTTTGTCGAGCGACGAATACGCAGAAAGAAAAAGATGCCAGGGGAAAATTGCATAGATGAATTAGAGGGAAATAGGGAATCCGTATATCATCGTGATAGTAGATACAGCTATCAGCTCAATGAATACAAGATTCACGTCTCATAAGGCAATTTTGACAGATTTTGCCTTACTCAACCCTGAATGTTTTCAAAAAACAATTGAAAGGCAGTTCTGTACAGTGTAATTCAAAATTAGGAGATGAGAACAGCTCTTTCGCCAATAATTACCATAAATTTTGGAAAGTTAGAGAAAAGAGCAACCCTCTCCCGGCTGCAGGAGAAAGAGAAAACTTTTCAGTTCCATTCAGTTCTTCAGTTGATGATAAGTATAACCTGCAAAGTGCCTTTCCACAGCTGGTCCTTCTTTACAAGGTTCTCGTCACTTTGCCAATAGGTTCAACAAACTATGAAAGAGCTTTTTCAAAGCTGAGGATTGTAAAAAAATCGGCTACGGTCAACGATCGGACAAGACCGCCTTTCCTCTCTGATGACCAATCAACGTCGAAAGTGATATTTTACAGTCGATAGACTATGGTGACATCGTCGATTTGTATGCTGCCACACCTCTTTTGAGAAAGATGCTGCTTGAGTAACAGTTTATATAAATTCAGTTAAAAGAAAACTATTCTTTTGGACGCGTTATATCTATTTAAGGTTTAGCATAAATAAATGCAAAGTAATTATGATGCGACTTAAAACTTGCCAAAAACTTTTTGCTATAAACAGCTATAAACACTAACTTGACAGTTTATTGTCTAGTATAGCGAGAAGACTTGTAGGGTGTAAATTTATAACTAGTTGCAGTTTTGTTCATAGCGATTTATATTTGGTAAGTTTTGTTAGAATAAAGGCTATTGTTGAACTTGAAGGTGTATAACGAACGATCCATTCGTTAACGATTTCCAGATCCATTCGTGATATTGTAGTATCAAGTGTTGCAGTATATGCAGCAAGGGTAATCTTCAAGGAATGTATTGAGAAAAAATTTGTCGGAAAAATCATAGTTTTATCGGAAAATTTTCAGCTTTGCCCCCCCCAAAAAGTTAACTCCCACTGCGCCCCTGCCAGCGTCGTAGGTATTTTGCAAATTTTGGAGGATTTTGAGGATTCAATTTAATTTTTGATGCATTTGAATCGTAATTCACCTAACGAAAAAGGAATTCGAAATTATGATCTAGTTATACCTGTGACAGACCATTTTGAACCAAATGACATGGAGCGATTTTTGTCAAATTGTCAATTGCTTTGATACTAAAACCACAGAATAGAGATTCTCTATTCTGTGCTAAAACTGATAGTATCATATTAGCAGCAGGTATTTGTCATCACGCAGGCTAGAGGGTGGGATAATTTTTTCCATATACAGCTGGAAGGTTGATAGAATCTGCATGTGCGCACTCGATGGTTTCATCCAACCTGCTAGGTAATTATGCTCAACGTCATTGGCAAATTGAATTTTCGTCTAAACTAGACGTTAGGAGCGAGTTGATTCGATTCTGTAGGCAAATATGATTTTGAAATGGAAATTTTAAGCATATTGGCACCTTTCATACTATGTCAAAGTGCCATAGGCATGGCAAAGTTAACATGGAATCGAAATGTTTTAAAGTTTTGCTCCTGTTAGACGTGTAAGCAATTTGTTTCTCGTCCGTTGTCAAACTTCACAGCATGTTCGGAGAAGATAATTAGCACGAAATGCAAAACAAAGATTCC
This sequence comes from Rhopilema esculentum, assembly GCF_013076305.1. Next base: position 11,452,549 of record NW_027019322.1, read on the forward strand.
CGATTTGCTTCGGCAGCCAACTTTGACACCCCAAGGCACCCATCTCGCCCCTTCTTGAAAATAAATTCTCAATTTTTTCATGCGCTCATAGAAAATCGTTCGTTTTCCAACATACATTCACAACAACAATTTTCTTCAGATAAATTTTCGGCGGATAAACTTCGTCGAAAAAATTTTCGGACAACTTTTCAGAATTTCGTTGTGACAAAATTTGGTCGTTGATTTTCAAAACAAAGATAGCAATATATTACCAAAATCTTCAGAGGCAAAACCATACAGGTTGCTTTATACTCAGTCTCATAGGTACCGGCTTCGTGGAGACTTAGGAACTTGAGAATTTGGCTCAACACCCCAGGCAGCATGTCAGAGAAACCAAATTAAAGCGGTTATTTACTCAGTTTAAGGCGGGGTCAACAGAGATTCAAAGAGTCTCTCCTCTATATCTAAATGGTATGACAGTTTATGTAAAAGTGTGAAAAAGTTTGCTTCTGTTGAGTTCAAAATTTGGGCTGAAAAATGCAAATACCTTGAACGAATTGAAAAAATAGTACAGTTGAGTAAAAAAAGACAGAGGTAGAATCTTTTGAAATCGGTGACAAAAGACAGTTTGAACAGATAGCCATGGTGGTAAGATAAGGAAGGGACAAAAGCGGGTTGATCAAGGGAAAATTGGAGTCCAAACCCTTTAGAACGGCAGAGAACGCCCTTTTTCAAATATAATTTTAGCCATGAAGGGGGGGGGGGGAGGCACCCTCTCGCTATGCAACTAAGAATTATTTTCATTGAACAATGATGATAACGAAGTTAGTTCAAGAACCGACAATGGTGATGTTGATCATGATGCCGACTGTAAAGATAATTATGGCGACGTTGTAAATGAGGAAAAAGACGTAGTTGAGACTGAAAAGATAAAAAGGATACATTAATTTTATTCCCAACCTCATCTAAGAGTTTTTCTATGCGAATTGTCAAAAATCTTAAATTCAAAAAATTTCGTCGAGACCAAATTTCGTCTCATTTTGAAATTCGTCAAAGAAAATTTCGTCAAAATATTGGTCCGAAATTTTTACACGGCTAAATTTTTGTAGTTAATGTACTATTTTACATTTCCTATGATGAAACTAAATGACTCACAATAAAACACATGGATTTGCCTTAATGTCGGTTACAAGGTGTTCAACAACTGTTCAATCATTTTCATTCCAGGCTATTTGCACCCCTGTTTCAGGAAAGATAGCTCTTTCGATGCAAATTCAAATTCTTCTGACGAAAGTAGATAGTAGGCGTAACTAGGCCAATAAATTTGGGTGGGGGGGGGGTGAAAAGGGTTTCTGCCCTGCGAAACTGAGTGGTGCGCTGCAGATCTCGATTATGTCTATAGGATATTTTACCAATTTACATTTGAAACTCAATTGCCTATGAAATACTTATTTATCGATGCGAGGGTAGATTAAATGTCAAATTTGATTTTGCTTTGCAATAAAGCCTACATCTTACACTAAAATGGGTTAAAAAACATCTCCCAGGCTAAAATTTAGCACAATACTATACTGCTTAGGAAGGACTATCCGACGTAAAACTCAAGTGACAGACGTTGGGGAAAGAAAGAAACACTGACCTTTAGTTTCTGATTGCACATCGAGGTAAATGAATTAGCAAATAAACATAAAATATCGGTATCTGAACAATTTGTTCTCTTTTTTTTCTTTCACTGTTTTAAAAAGTGATAGAAAAACGGTAAATAAATCTTATCTTGATAAAAGTGGGGGAGGGGGTTTCAGCCCCCTACCCCCTGTGGCGCCGTGCCTGTCATGAAAAAATTACAACTTAAATTGATTTGTGTGGAATCAACCTTGCACTAACCCTGGGTACCAGACGCACTTTATATAGAGTGAGTCTGGTACTCAGGGTACCTTGCACTAAACATATGCAACAATCATCATGGCATTTTCCGCTAGCTTGAATGCAATGAATGAAGTTCATCGCAAATATAATATTTCTATTCCAGAATTTCTAAACTGGCTCTTTAAAAACTTAAGAGGTGGCTTTCCAGCGCTGCAATAAAATTCTTCTTGATGCCCTGCGAAATCTTCGATTGCCCTACAAAATCGACAATTTTTGAGATTGGGGTGTGTCACACCCCCCACACCCCAACGGGATTTTCGCAACAGAAAACATGCATTTGCCTTAATGTCTTTTGCAAGGTGCTCAACAACTCTACGCTGTTTTTCATCCAAGGCTATTTGCATCCATGTTGCTAATGCTACTGTTCAGGAAAGATAGCTTTTTTGATGCATATTCAAATTCTTATGGCGAAAGTAGGCGGTCCACAGAACAGAACACATGCATTTGCCTTAATGTCTTTTACAAGTTGTTCAACGAATCTACGCTGTTTTTCATTCTATGGTGTTCAACAACTCTACGCTGTATATTTGTATTCATGTTGCTATGCGACTGTTCAGGAAAAATGGTTTTTTTGGTGCATATTCAAATTCTTATGACGAAAGTAGGCGACCCACACAACAGAAAACATGCAGAAGCCTATATGTCTTTTGCAAGGTGTTCAGAAACTGTTCAATGTTTTTCATTCCAGGCTATTTGCATCCATCATAGTCTATTGACTATGCATCCATGTTGCAAATGCTACTGTTCGGGAACTCTGTTGTAGCAAATTTAAATTCTTCTGACGAAAGTAGATGGCCAACACAATAAAAGACATGTATTTGTCTTAATGGCTTCTATAAGGTGTTCAGCAACTCTTCGTTGTTTTCCCCTTCAGACTGTTGTCACCCTTGCTGTCACCCATGATGTAAAAAACATATTGACTTAATATTTTGCTACTTTTCAGAAAAGATAACTTTTTTCTAGTTGTAAATGATATTTAGCCTTTGCACTTTGGTAATTTGCATCATGAATGGGTGCGGCCCTGGTTGCAGGCCACACCCTAGACCAAAACCTTTTTACTTTTGCAAATCTGCAACAGTTAGATTTTTTCTGGAGCATACCCCCCCCCCCACTGCAACTAACATCAAATAGCTTAAACAATACAATATCACAAAATTCCATGTTAAATCATCAAATTTTTCTAACTTTGTAACTTTCTAATCAGTCTCCTATTGATAAATGCATTTATGAATCGTATTTGAAATATTGAGGGATCAATTTCAAATGTTGTCGACCCTTCTGCCTAGCTGATATGTCTGTTATGCTATGATTATGAGGGAACCAGTTTTCACTGAATGAATGGGCCTAAACACCACGTTGAAATGTCATAGGCCTAACTTTTTGTCAAAGATCAAGTTCAACAAATGTCAAATTGCTTATTATGCTGGTAAAGGTTCTTAAACGTTTCAACTTCTTGAAAATGCCTCTTTATTGTTAATTATTTCTGGTGACATTGAGTCGAATCCTGGTCACAAGGCTGCGAGGAATAACGACCAAACACTGTTGTGTGACAGCTGTGATAAATTGACATAGCCTTCCCCACTTTTTTGCAAAACAATAGAGCCTTTTTTAAAATCTTTTGTCGTGGATGTTAAACTCTCTCTTGGCCCCCACTTTCCAACTTGTGTCGGAGCCCCTGCTGGAAACAGCAGGGTAACTGGTAATGAAGCTCTTTTCTTCCCAAAGAAGTGTTTATCCACTTTACATCTCGAAGTATCTTTCCTAAAATTGATGAAATTTGACTGTTTGCCGAAGAAAACTCATATCACATACATGCATTTTCTGAAACCTGGCTTCAAGCTCAATCTGCAACTCTGGAATACTAACTAAAGGTTATGCTGATCCTGTTCAATCTGATCGTAAGTGCAATGGACAGCCAGGAGGAGGTGTAGCAGTTTACAAAAAGTCATTCTCCCACAAGCAAATCGCCTCTGCCAGCTGTCAGGAGCTAGAGGCTACTGCCATGAAAGTTATGGAAAAACAAACCAGCCCAATTGAGTGAGATCCCACTGCGTCGGAGGTGGGATCTCACTTGTGTGGGATGATTTTTTCCATATAAACGCTGGAAGGTGGGATGAAGCTGGAAGGTGGGATGAAATCGTTAGTTGTGCGCAAGTGCACCTTCTTGTGCAGGAATTCGAAATGGCTGACCTTAGTAAAAAAGATTTCAGCAAGACGAAAAGGCAATCTGTCTCTAATGAAACTCAAGACAAAGCCAAACTCCGTGAAAAGATCAATAGCTTGCTGAAATTTCTTCAAATTTGCCTACCAAGGACTGGATTTCGATGTCGATAGGGCACTTCAATACAGAATGTTGCGAAGAAAAATGAAGAGGTCTTCCATGCAAAGTAAAAGAAGGCAAACGATCTTATTTCTCGGGGCCATGCACGTATCCAAGAAAAAGTTAAGGAGATACGCCATTGTTTCTTCAAAGCTGTTTTTGGAACCAAGAGTGGGAGAAAACAGGAGTGGAACCCTTTTAACGGTTGGCGCCAAAACAAGCTTCGTTCCGGCTCCTCTATGCGAGATTGTGCAACAGCTGGAAGGTGGGATGAACAGCGGGAAGGTGGGATGATTTTCTTCATATACAGCTAGAATGTAGGAAAGAATTTGCATGTAAACAGGCCCTTAAACAACAAGCCAAACAACAGGCTCCTATTAAAAATATCTTCGAAGGGAAAACTTACTTGTCTTCTAATGAAATAGCTAAGCTTGATTAAATGAAATTTAATCACGTTTAATATGTGACAGGGTACGTCTTTTCCATGCCCCTTGGGCTTCTAAAGCAACAAACGTGCAAGTTTAATGTTGGCATAGTTTAATCCTCACAACGTTACAAGACAACCTGAAGTTGGACTGTAGAGAGAAAGGTTTTCCATTTGCGACCTTGCCCACCCAACCCATGCCTAAATATTTTCAGGGTTTCTTTTTTACATGCATGTTAACTTAATATTTCTTTTCTTTGTGCATTGATTAATGGCCGTATGGCTTGCCACTTTTGCATGAGCATGAGCGCACCGACATCACAAAAATAAATGGTCCAAATGATGAGAGAACGCCACCTTCAGTTTTCAGTTATTGACAATGGTAAAATATACTGAGACCATCTTACCCTTATTTGCTAACGGATTTTGTTGGGTAACCTGGAACAAATATTAATGACTTTTTCAGCACCGCCTCCCTCCAGCTGGTCCATCCTACTATTCAAACTAAGTGAAAATTATGCATCCCTTCAGCAACTTCTAAACAAGTCAAGGACATCATTAACTAACTAAACAATTCCAAAGGGAACGGTTTGGATGAATAACCTATCAAAACTGTAAAAATTCTCTGCCAACTGACGGCTTTATGAAAGCTATTGTAAATATTATCAATTTCTTGTTCAGTGTTGGTCGTTTCCCAATCATCTGGAAAAGAGCAAGAATTGTTCCAGTCTTTAAATCTGGCGACGTTCAACTATCGCCCTATTTCAATCCTATGTAGCCTGAGTAAAATCACAGAGAGGATTGCATCAACCAAAATAAGAAGTTCCTAATCATGAAAAGATTGCTACAAAAGCTATAATCAGGGTTTGTAAATCTCCACTCAACTATTTCTGCCCTCTTACATATGTTAGCTACAATTTACACTGGTATGGGTAAGGAAAATAAGAGAATAAAAGGAAGAGGAAAAAGTCTATTATCTGCGTGCTAAAAGTCGATATTATTCTTTACAGAAAATTTTAGGGCTGATGTTTATAGTCAGTTAAAAAATTTCAAGAAAGTTCTGATAAGTTTCCTCTATCTTTCATGACCCAAAAGTTGAATTTATTAATATGTTAAAAGAGATTCAAAAAGCTATTATAAAATAATTTTTCTAACTTTAGAATGTACTAACTTTAGAATTTAGAATGTAGAAATTGTAAGGTTTGAAAACATGTTTCAGTATGGCCCTAACAGGGCTTGCCCCACCTACCCCCACCCCCACCAATATGCCAGCGGTCCTGTTGACGGTGAAAACTGAAGTTTCAAACTTCAGAACTTAAAAATATTAGCAGCTTAGCATCTTAGGTAGATTTAATTGATACTTAACTTTGCTCGTGTTCTTTAAAAAGTAAAGAGAGAAAGGACATACATTGCATATTAGAAAATAAGAATTTACTTGCCATTGTCGAGTTTTGCAGACATCCCTTGTTACAGCTTGCACGCATTGCCTATGGTTAAAAATGCTCAAAAACAATCGATTCTTTTGTTATTAAGTTGGTTGCTAGGGACTCTACACCCTGAGTACAAGAGCCCATGGGCCCCGACAAGTGGGGTCCATCGGAAAACTTAGCACTCACAACAAAAGAATTTGAAAAAGCTCTAATGTTTTGCAAAAATGTGAGGGAGCATGCCCCACGCCTCCGTCGTCGGAGGCCCTAGAGCCTCAGCGATCGAAAGCAGTGTAAGGTCTTTAGAGGGGAGAGGAGAATCATTCCCCCTCTCCCCTCTAAAGGCCTTCCATTGTATTTGGTTCTAGTACCCAGGGTAGGGACCCTAAAGTCTTCAGTATCATATTTTCACTTTTGCTTCCTGATATCTCGATTGTTTTCCTGTAGATGATGCCTGTTTTTCACTTGATAGAAGCCGGACTCGTTGCTACGTTGGTCTGTATGTCGGACTTTCAAATTCATGCGATAATGGATTTACCAACAGTACCAGGGAAAAGTCTACAATCAGGCTCAAAGTCACGATTTGATCATCCAGTGAGGTTTGATAACTGACGTATTCTGTAGACCTTTGTCATCTCTTGCAGACCTTGTAGTGGTTTCGCTCAAACACTCACCGTCGCCCTCACTCACGTCTAAGTATTGGCACTGATCTTAATTTGAATTCAACATCTTCTGAACAAGAGCAATGTTTTCTAAAAGCAGGGTCATTTCATAAGTTAAAAGGCATAACTTAGCGTTTCCTAACAGTTAAAGAGAAAACCCAAAGAGAGACATGGTCATTTACAAAAATGATACAATTTAGTGAAATATGACAAACGTTTATTGGATAAGATACCACAGGAATAGAACATTCATTTTAATCATTGCAATAGTGAAGGAAACAAAATAAATATAGCCTGTCCTCATACTACAGTTAAAGATTGTCGAAACTACGCTTTAAAACAACAGTTTACCTAATCTATACCCATCAGACATATGTAAAACGACCCCTTAAAATGATTTCAACTTAGATTTCGGTACAAACCTTAGCTCTAAAGTTTGAGAGAGGTTACGAATAAGGAACATCATACCGTGAAAGAATGAAATAAAATGTGAAATAAAGGTGAAATAAAATCACCAGCTAACTTGAAAATGATAAAAAAGCACATTTCTCAGTCTAGACAGTTATGTTTGCTGATGATACAACTATCCTGTCACATGGGCCCTCCCATAGTAGTATTACTCCCATCATTCAAAAGGACTTGGACATCGATAGTCTATACTCTTCTATTAACCACCTTGTCCCTCATTCTACCAAGACAAAAGTAATTATCTTCAGTAAGCCATTACAAGCAACAATGTTTAAAAACCGTGCCGTCCTATCCCTCAACAATGCAGAAATTGAGAATGTCAACTCCTACAAGTGTCTTGGATTATCATTAGAGCAAAACTTGAAATACTCTTTACATTTGAAGGTCTCAAGGATACCTGTAAAAAAATTGATTATTGCCTCTAAATAATAAGACGTGTTAAACCTTTCGTGCTGGAGGGTGACAGCAGGGCCGCCGCAGCCAGGGGGGCCACGGGGGCACAGGCCCCCTTTTTGCAAAAAGTATAAAAAGTGCCCCTTTTTGATAAATAAATTGCGTGTTTTTTTCAATGCCAGATATTCTGCCTTAAGAAACTAAGTAGAATAACATAACTCTGGGCGTTGTTGGAGGACCATTCACTGAAAATTCCCTAAATGTTTACTTGGTCTTGATCCAAGAAGCGCAAGCTCCTGTGATGAATGATATCAACTGTGAAGGAGACTGCCAACTGTGAAGGAGACATCCATCGCGAGAAAATTTCCTTAGTATGTCTTCAGCAACAAACGCATTAGTTAAAGTTCTGCATCAAGTCCCCGGCGGACACAGTCTGTTGGTGCAATGTATATCGTGTGTGTTCCTGAAGGTAGAAACTGGACCCCTATCTCTGATTCTCGGTAAAGTAAAATGTACCCTATTCTGCGACTTTGCCAAAAATTTTGAAACTCTTTTCACTGAGATTTTTCAAGCTTGAGCAGGAATTTTTTATGCCAATTCATGTTAGAACCATTCCTTTTCTTAAACTTATGTCTAGGCAAGTTAAAAAGCAGAATTCACTAAATTTGATTTTAACAACAATCCCTTATGTTTCTTAATATATGTTAACAAAATCAGACAGCTGTAAAACTATAACTGCAACATATTGCTTACTTCACAAAATTGTGTTAGATGTTTTTTTGAAGACATGAAAAAGTTGTGTCCCTGCAATGAGTACATGCTAGCAGTAGAGGGTTTTTAAACAAAGACTTAAATTTCTTATCTAGGATTAGAACAACATACAAGACTAGATGCTGGATTTGTTGTAGTTCAATATAATTCCTGCCCTTTTGTGTTTTCTCTGACTGATTAAAAAAGAAATCCTATTTTCAAGACTCTATGTCCCAGAACTCTAGTTTACAGACCACACTTTCTCAGAGCTTTTCGGAACTCACATGTAATACCTTTGAACAACTGACTGAGCCCGCCGGGATCAAGTCTAAGGAGAATTGAAAACTTGTTTCGTTCGTAAGACTGATGAGATGAACCTAATCAATGTTGCGAATTGAATTTTCTATGGCAGTGAAAAATGTGTCCGCACCTTCAGCCGTTTGCGTAAAGATCACTTAAACATAAAAATTTGTAGCTTTTAAAAAATATTCCGTGGAGGCGAATAAATTTTTGTGTTTAAGTGGCGATGGGAAGGCGCGAATACCAAGGGGAAATAATTGTATATGAAAGTAAGTAAATTAAAATCATTATTGGAATGGGCTTTCGAAAATCATAAAGAATGAAACTTTTCTTTGAAAGGAAGAGGGACTGGAATTGGCATTGAAGTATGACTAAGAATTCGAAAATTTCATTCAGTTCATAATTTTGATTGGATTCGTTGGTATTTGTTGAGTATAATTCGCCTGCCACAAGTATGAAAGAAGATTGTGTGCTTGCTTCTTACCCGGGGCCAAATTCACCTACATTGAATATTATAAGGAAAACAAGTACAGCTTATTGTAATAGAGGTATAAATCATAGATGGAAGGAAGATTTACACTCTCAAAAAAACTTGAAGGCCATGAGATGGGAAGCTATACAATGTCTGCTTTCAGCCAAGATAGTTCTCACTATGTCCAGCATATGTCATTATTCTTATAAAATTCCAAATTATCATGAAATCTGTACCATTTTTGGCACTTACTAATGTTTCGGAAAAATATATTCGTGCCCTTTTTTCGTTTTGGCCCCCCCCCACCCTGTTCAAACCTGCATCCGGCAGCCCTGTGACAGAAGGACGCCTAGCAAGCGTTTTAAAAGCGCAAGAAAAAATCTCACTCATTTTCAAAACTGAAACTTGACAGGTCTGTTATTATACATACATACATACATACATACATACATACATACAACATACATACATTATGCATGCTTGGGTGTCTACAACTGCTCATTTTCCTCACTGTTCTTGGAAAATATTCTAAAAGATTTGGTCGAAATGTTTTGGAGCTGCAATTGGACTAATGACAACAGCTCCTTGTTGCAACAGGATTCAATCAATAAAATGTATCAGAAATCATCAAATTTGTCTTTTCCAACCAATTGGGATGTTCTTAAGGGAACAAAAAATATTGCTAATTGCTCAAAACAACGTCTCGCCCTCTCATTGAATGAAAAGACCAAAATTCTCGTAACAAACATGTACATTCAAGTGCAACAAGAGCTCTAAAAGAGTCGGCATAATAAAACAGCTTAAATATGCCACTTTCCACAAAATAAAGAGCCAACAATGATCAACATGGCATTCTATATGTGATCTGACCAATATATTCTGAATCTACGATCATGACGCAATCAACAAAACCTGCTACAAAATTGTTTGATCTAAAATTTTAGCAAGTCACACAAAGGTTTTAAAGCTGCGTGGATGTCTGATGGAAAATTGTCATTTTTTAATTTTAAAGAAGAAACTGATTCCAATGTTAAAGTGATGCACATAGTTTGTGGTTTCGCTTGATTTGTTTCGGAATTTAAACTGACGTCCAATGGTTTCACAAAAGTGGTTTAAATTTTGATCGCCATGTTGTTTACAACGCGGTGGCCGTTTCTCATTTTTCAAACTGTGCAGTAAACAGTACATATGCCCACTAAGTGCATGCACATTTTAATCTTCCTTTTAAATAAATCAAGTTCGTGATACTAGATAAAGTACAAATTTGTTCCATGCACCATCATTTTAATTTTTATGATTCCCGTAGTGACAATAGTCTTCTATTACAGGGACATGTCAGGTGGACATGTCGTATATTAAAGGGATTGAAAGTAAATTTATATACATTTTAATCTTCCTTCAAAGTAAATCAAGTTCGTGATACTAGATAAAGTACAAATTAGTTCCATGCACCAAGTACAAATTCGTTCCATGCACCAGAATTTTAATTTTTATGATTCCCGTAGTGACAATAGTCTTCTATTACAGGGACATGTCAGGTGGACATGTCGTATATTAAAGGGGATTAAAGAGTTCAGATTTATATACATTTTAATCTTCCTTCAAAGTAAATCAAGTTCGTGATACTAGATAAAGTACAAATTAGTTCCATGCACCAAGTACAAATTCGTTCCATGCACCAGAATTTTAATTTTTATGATTCCCGTAGTGACAATAGTCTTCTATTACAGGGACATGTCAGGTGGACATGTCGTATATTAAAGGGATTAAAAGTAAATTTATATACATTTTAATCTTCCTTCAAAGTAAATCAAGTTCGTGATACTAGATAAAGTACAAATTAGTTCCATGCACCAAGTACAAATTCGTTCCATGCACCATCATTTTAATTTTTATGATTCCCGTAGTGACAATAGTCTTCTATTACAGGGACATGTCAGGTGGACATGTCGTATACTAAAGGGATTAAAAGTAAATTTATATACATTTTAATCTTCCTTCAAAGTAACTCAAGTTCGTGATACTAGATAAAGTACAAATTAGTTCCATGCACCAAGTACAAATTTGTTCCATGCACCATCATTTTAATTTTTATGACTCCCTTAGTGACAATAGTCTTCTATTACAGGGACATGTCAGGTGGACATGTCGTATATTAAAGGGATTAAAAGTAAATTTATATACATTTTAATCTTCCTTCAAAGTAACTCAAGTTCGTGATACTAGATAAAGTACAAATTAGTTCCATGCACCAAGTACAAATTCGTTCCATGCACCAGCATTTCAATTTTTATGATTCCCGTAGTGACAATAGTCTTCTATTACAGGGACATGTCAGGTGGACATGTCGTATATTAAATGGATTGAAAGTAAATTTATATACATTTTAATCTTCCTTCAAAGTAACTCAAGTTCGTGATACTAGATAAAGTACAAATTAGTTCCATGCACCAAGTACAAATTCGTTCCATGCACCATCATTTTAATTTTTATGATTCCCGTAGTGACAATAGTCTTCTATTACAGGGACATGTCAGGTGGACATGTCGTATATTAAAGGGATTAAAAGTAAATTTGAAAGAAATTAAAATAATTCTAATATGTTAATTTAAAGTTATTCTTCCGTTAAAATTAATTCAAGTTCGTGATGCTTAGGGCAAGGTACAAAACCTTTCCACACACCATCGTTTTACTTTGAATAGTTCCCGTAAGGTCTGTTTCCGCACATCAGCCAGGCCCAAACCGTAAACCAACGGGTCAAATATCGTATTTGACGTTCCAATAATCCCCAAAATGGAATGGATTCTGTTTTCAAATAGCTGGCCAGTAATAGCTTTGTTTAGATAACTCATCGTGAGGGGGAACAGGCATACGGTGTAGAAAGCGGCCAAGGCTGCTACTGATATGGTTAACTTGATTTGTCGCTTAACTGTATTAGACAATTCTGCTGGCTCACCAAATGATTGATGGGGGGTGATGCGATGCTTTTTTCGGTATACGAAGAACAAAATTACTTGAATGGTGATCAAGACAAAACATGTGAAGAAGATGATAATTATCATTGCATATGTGAAGACCAAGGATGGTTGTCTTGGCTCGACGAGAGGTAGGCGTTCTCCGGAGAAAAATGTAGATAACAATGCGAAACAAATGGCAATTGCCCATAAGAGCTTCAGACAAGTTATTACCCTTTTCTCGGTCACTATTGCATGCAGCCGAAGACAATAAACACAGGCCACATACCTCTCAACCGACAAGCCAATAATTGTGCCACTGGAAGCCACCAGTGTGACTGCTGACTGGAATGCAAAAGATTTGTGTATGACTTTGCACGAGACTGAAGAAAAAGAAGCAATAGGAAGACGTCCAATGGCAATGCTGGTTCCACCGACCACCAGTAACAGAACATCTGATATGCACAGACTTTTCAGTATGGTATGGCGAGGTAGTCCGTCAGCAAATTTCTTGAATAAGATCCACAGCAGAAACAAATGCACAGGTAATGCCAGTGCAAAAACATAGATCATGCCAACCTTGTTTCTTGAAATGCAGTCAACGGTGTCTGCGACTGTGTCATTCGCTTGCAAAGAAGTCATATTTGAGAATGAAAGAGCGCTCAGTAGAATATCCGCTTATCGCGACCGATGGAGTTGTGAAGTGATGAGCATATTGTTCTCAGGTGTTTTATCATTCGGTCGTGGCGTTTTGCGTAACGAGAAAAGGCAGGTGTAACGAGAAATCTGAATTGAAATCTGAAACATCAGTACGGTTACATGATATTTGCAGTTAGATGGAAGACGAACCTATGCAGAAAAGGCCAGTTACCCGTAGGCAAAAATACAGCACCAGTTAGAATATAAGGAGTGCAATCTCAAAAAGTTCAAATTATCTTTTGCTGTTGGCGATAAACAATAAATAGTGAACCCTTGAAAGCTGTTTATTATTAATGATAATTATAAATAGCTCCGTAGTTTTCAGGCCAATCCTAGATGATCTAGATTGTTTGTTTAATTAAGAATCATAAACATGTCAATCTTTTTCTGCAACATATTAAGCATTTCCATGATTACATAGTAAGGGTTGAAAATAACAATGTTGGATGTTTTGGTATCTAAAAATGACAAATAGTTTTCCACTACTTTGTACTGTAAAGAAACATTAACCAGACTTTTAACTGATTCTGCCAGTCTGTCCTCTGTTAAATACAAAAGCAATCTTGTGAGTGTACACTTTTACCGTGTCTTTTTGTACCGTGTCACATTTGTTCTAGAATGTCACATTTGTTTTAGAAATGAAAATTTTCACAAGAAACTTTGCAAATCAAACCATCCTTAACTATAGCTGCTTTCCTAAATCTTTGGTTGATAGGAAGATTAGAATCTTTTTTGAAAAAAACAGTTTAAACTAATTGATACTTCTTCTGACCTAGTTAGTAAACAACAGCCTTCCCGGTTTCTTCTTCATTACTTTGGACACCTTAGGCCTTTGAGTTTAAAAAAACATTATTAAATTAACCAAACAATGCTACCTTGATGTTAAAGGTGAACTAATACGCAAAACTATTTTTTGATATAATTTAGAAAATGATGCATGGAATCTTAATTTCAAGTTCTCGGTTAATCATTATTGTCCGTTTTGACGCAATTCCGCTCTAAATGTCATGAAATTATCGTCTAGTGCTCGGCCATTGTCGGTATTTCATGTGACCCAGCGCGTGTGACGTCACAAACACTATGTTTTTGTTGCTTGAATGCAACTCACGCACGAATTGGACAGTTAAGTTCATCTTACTCAGTAACTATTCAAGGAGATCTAGGTAGCCTATGATGAATGTGAAAATTTTATTATGAAAGGTTTGCAAAGGAGTCATAATCTATTTTCCAATCAGGTTGTCGAAATGGAGCCAAAACCTACTCAATTGATATATCCATGCTCTTCCGCAAAAATATAGAATTGCTGCCTTCCAGAATGTCGTGCTGCTCAAGTGATTTGAGCATGGTGGTTGTGACGTCACGATTATGCTGAAGGCTCGGGCAAACTCGTACGTGCTCGAAAAATGATTCGGTGGCTAACTTTGACGCCCAATAACTCGAAAACTGTGTTGAATATTATAAAGCTGACTATGTCTCAGGTATTCATACTCGATATGCTTTCATTTGAGGTCAATTAATTTTGCATGTCAGTTCACCTTTAAGTTAAGGTTTGAATTTATACCGCCAAAGTCTATATCTAATTCATTTGTCTTTAAGAATCGCCCAGTCTTTTAGGATCGTCTTTGTGCTCTAATGTTATTTGCAAGTTCAACGTGTAGTGGCTGCGGCGCCACGCACTTACAAGTGAAAAGCATCGTGCAATTTTTGATTCGCTTTTGATTCCGGCACTTGGGAACTAACAATCACGGGGAAAATGTTAGAATCCCCTTGCCCCCTTTTCCATCCATGAACATATTTGTAAAACTGGACTTGAAAATTTCACTATTTTCTCGAAAACAATTAAAGCTTTTGACTTGCTCATTCATAAAAGCCTTCTTATCCACTGAGCCGACATCTATTCCCATGATTTCATTCTGACTCCCTTCCTCTTCCATTGAATATTTTGTTCTCCCCTTGTTCCTTGTTTATTTCCCAGTAAGTTATTAGCACTACTTTTCTTAGTCTTCTTACATGTCCTGATTGTTTCTCCCACGCACTGTTAGGTCACACGACTAAAAATCCTTGTTGTTTAATCCTTTTCTACTTTTAGGGTCAAAATAGGCAGCACTTTATCAAAAGCAACGTCACAACATCTTTCATAGCTGGAAAAAATAATCAAATGGATTTCCACAGGGATCCGTGGTTAGCCCCCTGATATAATACTTTTATAATATTTAACTTCAAGAAAAAAACTTTCAAATGACCAAGCTAATTTCGCAAGCTGCTTGTTTATACCTTCCAGAAATAGACTTAAAAGTTGCAATCTGATGTGAATACACTTTTTTGGCTTCCGTGTTATATTTTTCTTGCAAAATAGAGAAATATTCTTATTCGGAACAAATTTCTCGCTTTCTTGAAAAGAAAATGGTGTGAAAAGTTTCCATGATCTATCTGCTGACCTCTACACTTGCTTACAGCTTCAAATTTTCCCAACCTGTAAAGTCAAAATTTATATTTCATCTACTGCAAGGCTCATCCTTTTGGCCTACTAGCACAATAGTTAGAGCATTTTAAGTAAAAGTTTTAGAGACCATTCTTTAGAATACGTATATGAATCATTCTACTATAAAATAAGTTTCAACTATGAAGTTTCATTTTATCTAGAACCCTAAAAATTATCTCATCACAAGAGACAAAGGTAATGAAAGAAAGAAAGTGCAGAGAAAGGTCATTACACTTTTTTTATAAGAACAAACTTTATAGCAGAACTTAGGCTTTATTTTCCAAAAAAAGAACATTGTATAAACCTCCTAAGCCTCTAATAGAAATTAAGAAAGCTATATATGTTATAAAATTGTCTCTCATGTCAACATAAAAATTTGACGTACTTTATCAGCCAATTAACAGTGTCTCTAAAAAATGTCTTGTAAAATTGTATCAAATGAACTGAGAAACAATTTTAGTATATTGTTCCTGAAAAGCCAATTGTAAAGTTAAAATAATATAACGGAGACTGGGGCCTCAGACTATTCAAAAGAAGAATATTGAGTCTTCACAATAACTAATCACTTTCGTCACAACAACTTCACAAACAAGATCATCGCTTTCTTAAAAGACTGTGATGTTGAAGGGCCTATGTTCTGTGGATGATCAAATCGAGCTTTTGTAGCTGCATCGGCCATCAAGCATAACTGAAATGCATACATAAAATCATAAATATTTTTAACAAAGAGATTTTCAGGTAATGTTTATTAAATGTTGCATGCGAAAAAATAAGAAGCAATCAAACGTCCCTTTTTATAATGTACTAAACCTTAAAACATGCGGTAGTTGTGACAAACTATGAGCTGTAATATTTTTAAAATATCAATTTATAAGATTCGATATTTAGAACAGGACCCTTATAAGCTGCAATCAGGAGACAGCAGTCTAGTCTATAGGGTGCCAAAGTCTGTAGAGAAACAATAAAAATAGCAGTGCTCATTAATAGATAGCAAAATATTCATCCCAGCAATCAAGATCGACAATGAAAAGAATTCAGAATGGCTCTGGTACCCAGGGTATTTCATAGTAGTCAAATTCAATGTTATCACTTGGATATCTTATCTTAGCTCTCAGCTGATTTGTACGTCATACTCTCACGTTTGTTTCGCACCTTCAATCTTTTGATTGATTATTTTGAGGAATATTTTGTTTTGCACAATTTGCTTCAGATAATGAAATTGTAACTTGAAAGAATTGCTCTATCTACTAGAAAAACTGTTACAGGGTCAATTTCATAAGACTTGATTCATTGTAAACAGATACTTAGCAGGCGTTAAATGTTACTATTTATGCTGAATTCAAATTGCCTATCTGTTCCATGTCACCACGCAAAATCACGTTTCCTCACCTAGTCGCACGAAACTGTGAAGTGTCATTTACAGAACAGGTGTTTAGCTTGCATATTCTTGCTTACTTCTGAAAAAACAAGCCTTTTGATCTCTAAAAGCTAAGTTGCAACATATGTTTTTGTCATATCCTATTATTCTAAGTAACATAATTTACTAGACCCAGTTCTCCTCATCCGGGACTTTTGTAGTTTGTGAGTGATTAAAAGATGGCCTACATACACGTGAATTACTAGTTGTTACTACAGGTCATAACAGTTTTTCCATGAGTATGCCTCTGCAAGGTAAAAGTGGCTGACCTCAAGCGGTTGGCCAATCATATTGCGCACAGAGAAAAACATGTGAACATTGTCTGTATATCAGCGAAAACCAATGACCATGAATAGAATCAATAGAGAGTGAACTCGAGGCAGCTTTGACCACAGGAAGTGAAACCGGGAGAAATCTCATTTGCACGGCAAGAACGGAGAAGTGCCGTACAAACACTTGTATGAAACTTGCGATATTAAGCAACGAATTCAGGCGAAAAATCATTATCAAGTGTTTATAAACTGGAAAATCTGAAACACCTTTGAACGTAAATAATTTTAATTTTAAGGAAAACGGGAAGGTAGAGCATAATCCTTGGCAGTAACAGTGATGGTACCGGTCGTTATTTTGGGGATCTATAGTCTGTTTTTTCAAACATTCTTGTGGTTGTACAAAACTACTGACGGTGTTTACTGGAAAACCCAGATTGTGCAAAAAACTCTCATGGCGACATGTTTTGGATTATTGGTAAAGCCCGATCGTCGTTCCATCTAGCAGTTTTGGAATCTATCTACAATGCCAGCCAAAAGTTCTTGGAACACCCACCAATTTACGCTGCATTTGATATCTTTCATTCCTTTCATGAAAAAAACTTGCTACTTCCGCCCCCTTTCCCCTAAAACAATGTTGATGATTTAGAGAAATATCATAAAAGAAGCGCAAAAGAAAGTGCTTCCTAAAATCCTAACCCGTTTGATAGTAAACCAACATTGTTCCGTGGGGGAGAGGGGATGATTGGTTTTGACCTTGGAAATTGAAGTCAGTGTTCCAAGACTTTTGGCAGGCATTACATAAGCACAAAAAAACGCTATCGTGAAGACAAAAGGAGTTCGTTTTCACCTGAAAACTCTATTGGTAATATTCTCTATGGGCAAACGGCACTAATTGGGCAACCTCAACAGTCATGTGCTCGCGTTTCTGATTGGCCTAGTTCAGGGGTACCAGGTATTTTATTTAGTGTGATGCGTGATCGGCGTATTTTCGATACGTGAATTCGTGAAACAAATTTTCATATGAGTGAATGCGTGAATATACATTTGCACGTGGCATGCGAATCGGCATTACTCATGGTGTAATTTCGTGAAAATGCTTGATGCAAGCAAATGGAGTGCTTACTATTTGTCACACACCGTATAACTTCAGATAGCACAAACACAGAAAGTTCACATACTTCTTTCAGCTACTTCAACTCATTCTCCCCCTTCAAACATTACGAGGTTTGTATATATACTTTAAGGATATATAAGGGTATATAATAAGAAAAACAGGAGTAAGTTTCATTAACGACATAAAATACGTAAAAAGTACGACGCGAAAACATGGGAATCAGGGCCGGCGAAACGTATTTGAAAGTGGAGGGACCAAAATATAAAAGTCTTGAAAGGGCTCCACCATGGCTGGCGGAAAGGAAAATTTTAGAATCATGGTGTTTAAGGAATGGCCAGAAACTGTATCTATTGTGATGTTGACTTGAAATAGAAATAATGAATTCTTTTTTAGATTTTAAAAGTACCCGAAATAAAATGGGGGAGGAAAATAAATGAAACACGGATTAATTAAAAACATCAACGTTGAAATATCAAAAGAAGAACTATCAACTAAAAATAAAAAGTTAAGCAATTTTGTACAGTTAAGATATAACTTTGTAACATCTGATCTTTACTTTTTCGGAAATTAAATGCTTTAACAAAAGTTTGAAAAGCCTTCAAACTGGGTTTGTCAAAATGAATTTAAATAGAATTATAATTGCGTCGATATTTTCTCTTTCTTAGTAGGAATGGATTATCCAAACGATCAAACTTCTCATATCCTCAAAAAGTTTTTTCCAGCTGGTTCTTTTTCTTTAACAGCTGATTTCTCTCCTTTTGTAATGTTTCTGAGAAAGTTTTCGTTAACAAATAGACCTTGTGTGCCAAATCTAGGCAATGGAAAAAACGAAACTCTTTTTGCTGGCACCAAGTTATTTTGCAAGCTATTGTCAATTTGTGCTGGCCCCTCGCCCCCCCCCCCGGTTTCGCCGGCCCTGGGAATGGGAGGGAAGGGCTGAATAAGTATGCTAAAACAAGCTTAAAGACGCCAAACTAAGCAAAACATATGTAAACGATATCTGTGATACAAGAGAAACAAAATAAACAACGATGACTAAACTAAGCATTACGGTCTATATCCCGACCTATGAGCAAAACAAAGAGACTTGCTTACGTGACTTGTATATCGAGACTTGCTTACGTGCGGCAAGGGGATGCCTACAATAATGATAAGCAAAACAGAAGATCTTAAAATGAATGAGCCTACGGGAAAATGTAAGCAAGCTATGGAGAGGGGCCTAAGGAGTAAAAGGAACATACAAAGTAGGGTTTGTGACATATTTTACCAGTAGAAAGTCTTGGATTGCAAAACCAAACCAAATAAATATGGGGGTGTTGCACCATATAGCGAGAATGAACAGTACGTCAGAAGAAGAGTTATCATTGTTTGGTAGACAAGAGTACTAGTTTTTCTGTCCATGAAGGCTCGCATTTTTTTCAGTAGGTGTAGTCTAGCAGAAGTCTTCTTAATAGATTCATTCAAGTGATCAGACATGTTAAGTTTGCATGTTAGATTGAGACCTAGATAATTGTAGGTCTTAGTGTTTTGTATTTCTTTGTTCCTATGCATTATTTGGATAGGTGTCTCCTCAAGCTTGTTGAGTTTTTGGCTAGTACCAAACACCATAACCTCTGTTTTGCCTTTCTTGGTTTTTATGATAAGCTCATTTTTGTCAAGCCAGCAGGCAAATGATTGAAAGTCGGCATTTGACTGTTTTTGGATATCGCCTACATCCTTTCCAGAACAAAACAAGACTGTATTATCGGCAAAAATCAGCATTTTGCAATGTGATAGTGTTTTGATTGCACTGTTGAAATACAAGATAAACAGGAGCGGTCCGAGTCTTGATCCTTGAGGGACGCCACAGAATATTGGTTCCGCAGATGACAGTTTTCCTTGAAACGAGACCTGTTGTGATCTTGAGAACAGATAGTCGCACAACAAATCCTGAGCCTTCCCTGAGATGCCATATTCAGGGAGAGTGTCGACCAGGATAGAATGGCTGATGGTATCAAAAGCTTTACTTAGGTCTATGAAAACTGCACCGGTGTAATGGCCGTTGTCCATTGCCTTTCGGATTTGATCAGTGAAGTAAGCTGTAGCAATTTCAGTCGATAGGTATTTGCGAAATCCAAATTGGTTTTCCGACAGCAATTTGTTTTAGGACCTCCGTTTCGGAAACTTTATTGAATTTGAATTCAGTGACATTTGACTCCGATGATTTGTTAAAACGCCATGAAAAGTAGACTGACGGGAACGATGCTTTTTTGAGAGTTGTTGCAAACTTTGCAAAAACGATCGGCCATCTGAAGGGAACGTGCTTTATTTTGCATGCCAATAATGCCACATTTTGAAAGAAATTAAGCTCATAATTCTGCAAACGTGATGAAAATTTTGGCCACAGTTCCTTTCCTAGCTAGTTCGTTTCCTAGACTGTCCTTTTCTTTCCTTTACTGTGTCCATTTTATCTCCAAAAGAAGAAAGAATGCTTTAAATTCTTCTTGTAATATGCAATGTGTTTAAAAAATCTACCCTACATGTTCTCCGCTTATTTACATACTTATTAGAATAAGCAAATCGGTTTTGGTTCCAACATTTTTCGTATAGAACTTATTTTCATAATTTCATAATGCCGTGTGTTTTGAGTCTATGTCCAATAGATCTGAACTTTCTCCAAATATGTCACCAATTAGCATTAGACAATTCTTTATCTTATTTTCCAATTTTTGAATTCGAGTCGATAAGAGACCAAATTCACAGAAACAAATAAATCACAATGCAAGACAGCATTTTCCAAATTTCTAACTTAGAGAGTTAGAAAATTTAAGAGAGGCAATGCTCATCAATAAAAAGATAATTATCAACTTTGGCAGAAAGTAAGGAACATGTGAGTTTTCTCTGTCCCTGGCTCCTATGCCAGTCCCTATAACTGCGGTCTAAACCTTGGCCGTTGTCTTTGTTTCAGAGTTTCGTTGATTCCACTCTTGATTAATGTCGTGCCTCTCGTAGGGCGTCTGTTTCAAAAGTCTTTCACCAGGTTTATCATGTTCGGTTTTGCACCATATCCAGGATACAATCTGAACCAATGCCGATCTGAACTTTTCATCCGAGAAACTGTATATGAGAGGGTTCATCCAAGCATGTACATTGACTAATGGAGCAAACATGTAGAGGATGAAGAATGTATAGCGTGCAGAGCGAAAAGAAGTTTTTGTTTTCGATGGGAAATTCAACCACAAAATCAAAGCTTGGTTCGGTGTTGTTGTGATTATGAATACGAGGAAAATGCCTATGAACGTCAGGAAAAGTTTTCTGTACTTTTTGAATGGGTTCACACTTTTACCTCCTCCTGAATGCATTTTCCCAGCCGTTTTCGGTACCCCTTTTAAAGCTGTGTAAACGATGTTAATTGACGATATCAGAATAATCAGTATCGGTATGGGGTATGTTACGCTGAAGCTGACAAGATGGTAGAGCTTCTTGTCGTCGTCTCCGAAGTTCCATGTGTATAAGCACATAGTCTTGCCTTTGCGCAGCACTATGTCTCGTTTCGTTGCAAAGGGAGCATGTATGCTGATAGCAAAAATCCACAACAAAGTGGTGACAATAATTGTCTTTCTTATCTTCAAACGGGGTCTAAATGGGTATACAATCGTTATAAAACGATCTACAGCCATAAAACTCATGGTAAACATGGAACAAGTGAGTGAGCTCGGTGACAGTAACATCATCTTGCATAGAAATCTCCCAAAGTGCCACTCGCTGGAGCGGAATCTACTGTGAACCCGAAATATTTGCATCACTGAATACAGCAAATCACTTATGGCCAGATTGACTATCAAGCATTTATACGAGGAGTGTATCTGTAACTTTATGTGGCAGACGATGATAAGGATGTTACCAGATGTGCTTAATATAATCGAGATCAACGCAATGTATTTAGAAATGGTATCGACCAGCATTAGCTCATCGTGCAGGTAATTCAGATCCACCATACTCAAGAACTGTGCAGATGAACTGTTCGGAGCCATTGTTCCTTTGAAACTCGACTGATTTGCTGCTACCCTTGATGTTATTGACGCCATTTGAATCTATGAAGCAGCAAGTAGAACTGCCAATTATTACATATGTTGTCGAACTTTGGCAATGTTAATTCGTAAAACTGAGCAAAAGGTTTCTTTGCACACTTTCCAAGAACTTAGAGAAGTCTTTTCTTAGATGTTTTTAACAAAAGAAACCCGTTTTCTTATGTTAAAAATGTCGTCTTCCTGTTAATTTTCATATTTTTCACTTCTTTCTCACATCCTAAAAATAAAAAATAAATTGTAAAAAGTGACAAAGATAATGAATACTTTTATAATGTGTTGCTTTAACCCTTTAAATAAACATAAACATTGAAAAAACCTTTTTAGAGGCTATACTAGTACTCGGATTTGTTTACGAATTGTATTTCTTTACAAATGAAAGGATACTCTTTTCTTCTCACAGCACCTACATTTTGCGTAAGTTTTATTGCATGAACGGCTATTTGCAATAGGTACTGATTAAATAGGCCAAAGCCCCCCGGGAGATAAATCAGGTTTTTCTTAGATTTTTTGAATATTACGTAGAGTTCACTCAAAAGCAGCGGTAATTTTTTAGTAAATTTTATGAAAATTATAAGTTTTCAATTTAGGCCGAAATTATCTCGAGTATATTTTTGTGGTGACCTAAAACTCTAGTAGTGCTTTTCCTTCACAGCTAAGGTTGCTTTTCGGAAAGTTTGGAACAAACTAGGCAAAATCGGCGAGCTCTGATTGGCAAAAAGAAATTGTGAACCATGCATCTAGTTAGATGAGGACGAAATTCCGCCTTGTTACCGTAGAAAATAATTTCCAGAGTTAAAGCAAAGTTACAAGAAATTGATAGCTGTAATCCATACGCTCCTTGTACAAGTCACTCATTGAACCTTTCTGGGAACGTGACTGCCGAATGTTGCTTACATGCAGTAGCTTTCTTCTCAATTGTGCAAGAAGTGCACACGAAGCTTAAATATAACAATGGGATCTTATAAAACTTGCCAAGTACATAACATGTATATAAGAGGGCCTGTATGTAAGACCCGCCGTTCTGCAAGGCATGCTGCCGTTAGGGCTTTCGTAACTGAACAAAATTTACAAAAGACTCATGACGCTGTAAGATGCACATTCAATTGCCGAGAAACTCGAGCTGTTTGTCCTGTTTTGATATGATTTGCTAGATAGAATTTACTAGATAAACCTATTGCTCCAAAAACTAACCTGTTGCTCCAGCAATAAAATCACAGTAGCCAGCAGTCATTTGTAAGAGAATTGCGAAGGAAGGAAAAATTCCTTGAACATCGTTAGAGAAGTTGTTCACTAATGACACTTGATAACATTTTCAGGACAACGTAAGGAGGAATAAAACACCAAGAAGATTTGAAGGCACGACAACTGGAATAGAATTCTTGGGGTCTTAGAGTTTCTACGGAAATACCAATCCTAGAAAGCTTGCAATAAGAACTTGAAAAAGAAAAGGCCAGTGAAGAATCCATTAAAGCAATGTTTGGATTTCTTTGCAGTTCTGAAGACAATTATGTTACAAAGCAATATAAAAACTTGACAAAAGCATACCCTGATCACTTTGATGAGGATATTGTAAATGAGGTTAGCGATTTCTTCAAGTTTGCAAGAAAACTTTTAAATAATATCACGTGAATATCTTTCGTGAATATCACGTGAATATCTTTCGTGCATATCACGTGAATATCTTTCGTGCATATCACGTGAATATCTTTCGTGAATATCACGTGAATATCTTTCGTGAATATCACGTGAATATCTTTCGTGAATATCACATGAATATCTTTCGTGAATATCACGTGAATATCTTTCGTGCATATCACCTGAATATCTTTCGTGCATATCACGTGAATATCTTTCGTGCATATCACCTGAATATCTTTCATGAATATCACGTGAATATCTTTCGTGCATATCACGTGAATATCTTTCGTGCATATCACGTGAATATCTTTCGTGAATATCACGTGAATATCTTTCGTGAATATCACGTGAATATCTTTCGTGAATATCACGTGACTATGTTTCGTGAATATCACGTGAATATCTTTCGTGCATATCACGTGAATATCTTTCGTGCATATCACGTGACTATGTTTCATGAGTAACACGTGAATATCTTTCGTGCATATCACGTGACTATGTTTCATGAGTAACACGTGAATATCTTTCATGAATATCACGTGAATATCTTTCGTGCATATCACGTGAATATCTTTCGTGCATATCACGTGACTATGTTTCATGAGTAACACGTGAATATCTTTCGTGCATATCACGTGACTATGTTTCATGAGTAACACGTGAATATCTTTCATGAATATCACGTGAATATCTTTCGTGAATATCACGTTAATATCTTTCATAAATATAATGTGAAAAAACTGAGGGAGAAATTGAACAGAGGACCACAAAAGTGAAAGACAAAAAATTAGGAAAGAGGTAGGAACAATAGAAAAACCAACTGGACAGTTCTCCTGGATCTTGCTGAAACCAGTCACACTCAAGTAGCGTTTCCAAAGATAGTGATTGCCTTAAGACTTCAGATGACAGTGCCTTGCAGTCTGGCTCCTGGATAAAGAAGCTTCTCCGCTCTGAAGAGTGTAAAAGACTTTTTCGGGACATCAGACTTGTGTTTCATGTCATGAAATATTGACATTTTAAGAGGTCTAGATGCAGAAAATCCTAACGGCAAGCTTAAGCATGCAAGGACAAGAAAAATAAAGATTTGAGAGTGAGACCCTTTTATGATTAAGGAAACGTAGGCCAATTTTTTGATAATTCATATTTAGGTAACAAAATGTTTTGTTCGACTCATTAACTGACGTTCTTGTAGCCGAGGAGACAAAGTTTTCAGCATTCACATAAGTATTCAATTTCATGAAATTTTCTCAGATTCTGCGATTCCCCATCTATGCTAAGGCCCGGGTGCCCCAAATATGTTAGGGTTGCCCTGGGATGCAATAGGGTATGCAATAGTAAATCATAGGGTATAAATCATATTCTTTCGACTGATCAATCATGATTGTCCCCACTAAACCTGTTTCATCTAGACATAGCTATCCTTTAACAAGGGTAGTTTTTTCTCCCATTGGATTCCCGTTTAAAAACATCGGTTTTACTGATTTCCAAAATTTTTCTATCATTTTCAATCGAGATTGCTTCTATCGACTGATAAAATTCATGTTTTCCTTTTCTGTTCATCTGAACCACCATGTTTTATTGTTGTTTATACTTCATATAATCGTCTTCTCTTTCATATCTATTTGCTTTGTTTTTGAGCTTTGTTCTCGACATTATAGCCCTCCTTATGTTTGCAGAAACATGTTGTTTGTTTATTACTCTTAAGGTGTTTCAAAGGTGCTAAACAGGGTTACCAAAGTAGAAGCCTGTGGCTTCAAGAAAAATGCATTTGAAACTAGTTTATAGTTACCTAAATAGAACCCAAAGAGTCAGTAGGATCAGCGTATAGCTCACCAAAGCGCGTCTCAATAGGGGTACAACAGGGCTCCATTCTGGGCCCCTTGTTTTTCAATATATCTAAAAACGATAACCACCCAAACCCTAGTTTCCGTTATTTCAGCCATATGCTCAATCTGGCCTGTACCCTGGGTACCCTGGACTCAATCTGGCCTATACCCTGGGTACCAATTTCGAGCGCGTAAACAGAATGCCAAGCAGAGAAGCGGAGGATCGTACTCCTATCTTCTATTTCCGCTCTCGAATTCATTGCTTGATTATAAAACATCCTTGTTTTATTTATGAATTGATATAAGTCACATTTTTCATCCGTGTTTTGACAATATGATATGAAACAGCAAATGTTAGAGACAGTGCAGTGGGAACGAAATTTATATTGGGAGGCGGGTGTTGGCGGCTGCCCATTATATCTATTCCCACTCAGTACACTGTTATACAGGATATAAAGCTTAGGTGGCAATTATTGGGGGGGGGGGCGGGGGCTCCAATGTATAAAGATAATTTTAAATTTAAAGCAGGAAATAAGAAAAGAGAAGATCATCGCTACCAGTAATGCTAGACCAACGAAGATTTGTTGACATGAAGATGAAGCAGGAGAGCAATAAGAGCTTTCTTTACAAGATTTCGCCTTTAGCGAATGTCAGCATTGAAATGCTCAGAGAAAACCTGCTGGCATTTGCAATTTGATGGCATCAGCGTTTTCATCGGCCAGGAGCGGATCTAGAGAAATTTTGAAGGAGAGGCAGTTGGTAATGGGGGCGCTGAAAACGCTGTATATAACAATTTTGGACCCTAACTACTTAAGGCCTCTTATTAAATTTCTCTCTAAACAGATAGATAAATTTTCCGGCTGAACATTAGCTGCTCCGCCATAGTGTCTCCAACTCTACTAGAGTACTCTGCAAAAAGGGGCTGACTTCAATATAATTTCCCGGTAAGGCCAAGAAAACGAAATGAGGTCCCAGAAAATTTGCCGCTTTTGGTTTAACTTTTAATTGGAGTATGGCTGTTTAGTTAGACAGTACTCAACGTCATTATTGCAGAAAGTAAGATTGATTGTTCAGATGACGGGGGCAGAAAAAGTTTTGCACCTATGACATTCTAGAGACAGCCGGAAAATGGATCTGGGATATTTACAACATCGACTGAGAAACAAAGGTCCTAGGCGCAACAGACAAACATTCTATCACAATCGTGCTCTATATTTCTATTGTGTCTGATTACGACATGAAGATTGGACAGCTTTTAAGCGGAAGAAATTGAATAATGTTTTAGTGAAGTCAGGAATAAACAACACAACTTTATGGATAGCCTCTGTTATCTTCCTGAGCGTGACCTTTCTAGCAAAAATTGATCCATTTTTAGAATGAACAAGTAATCTTTGAGGTAATCCTTGAAGTAGATTAAACTATAGGTCTCAGAGACTTTTTCACCCGATTCTCATTCTTCAAAAGCGGCGCGCAATTTCCAAAAAGGGGCACCAGACTTGCTTCAACTCTGTGAGAGAGGGGCAACTGCCCCTGGTTGCTCCCCCTTGAATCCACCACTGATGATAGGCAAGAAGAAGAATTTGAATATTCGTGTTTGAATTGTTTAAAGAAAAGGGTCTCGTGTAAGCATTGCATACCGTGTGCCTTCCAAATATTGTATCTGTATAGCCTACATGTTGCTCCCTTCCCTTTTCGACACTGTATATAACCTATTTAAATATGCGATGACATTAAAGTTGTGTAGTAGGGAAGTATCCTATAAGTGTTTATTCAGGTGCCAGTTACACTATACCGGATTGCTATTGGAGCGGAGTAACTTTGAAATCGGATAGGGGTTTGAGTTTCACTACGCCACACCAATCAGGTACACAACGCTCTGATACGAAAATCACTCCAGCGTCACTCCGTAGCGGAGCGTCGTAATGTAATCGCACGGATCCGATATGCTCTATTTCGAAACAAGGGTTTTCTTTTTGTTTTCTACTTGAAACAATTCGATCGTCACTGAACAATAGCGATTTCTGAGATTTCGTTGCTGTTGGATAATGCCAAACCGAAATCATCCCAACATTTCCGTATTTGAATTTCATCTCTTCCCAAATTTTATTGAAGTGGTCCTTGGACGTAAAACATACTTAAACACATCAGATAGCAACACAATCTCGCTATCCGTCCTACGAACCCCATCATTTATCTCTTAGTTTCATGGCTGTTTTCATCATTTTATGCATAGCTATTGAAAACGAATTCGCAACAGCACATAGATTCGAAAATATCACCAAAAGATTTAATCTGGTGGATTTTGTGTACCAGAAATGCAAAGGAATACAGGCTTATGAGCGAGCGAAGCGTCGCAGTGTAACTGCTACCCTAAATATCACTCCGGAGTAAAAGTTACTCCGCTCTGCTCCGCTCCGATAGCAATCCGGTATAGTGTGACTCTAGCCTCAGTAAACTCTCACCCAGAAACACTGCTGCTGATATTTTCTAATGAATAGAGGAAATCTCAAATCAATCATGCACAAATTATTGACCAATTCACAACAAGAATTAAAAGTTGTTGAAGAACTGTTGACTGTTTTGCATAACTTTTTTCGGTTGATGAATCTAGAAATGAAGATATTCTACTATACTAGATTTTATACTAGTCGTCATTAAACAGATTTGAGCAAATAGATCTCTTGGACTGTCGAATTCGATAAAATCGATTCTTCCAATTTTAGAAAGTCAAACTCTGGAATAATATTTTGCCAACGAATGGATTGAATTTTGAAAATCTCAAGTCAACATTTATGATACGCGGAATTTGGTTTTCTGAGTGATTACCCTTTTTTATGGCCTGGTCACACCCTATGGGCCCTTTCAGAGCCACATAGCCACCCTAGAAGAAAGTGTCAGTTCGCCCCTGGTCACTGTCGATTAGAAACGCAAACATCTGAAGTGAAGTTTCGTTTTCTATTACGTTTTCAACAGAATAAATCCAAAAATTAACTTTAAAAGGGACTTAAGTCATAATGATACGTACAACGGTGTCTTATCATTTCGTCTACTTGAAAGGAAGTTTTCAAAGTTTTGACTCTCAAATATTTAAAAAGTTATCAATCTGCAGTGACATCAAGGATTGTCGTTTTAAATGACGGAATAGAATTTTGAGTCTCGTTTTGTGGCTTGGTGTCTTCCGCTTCATTTGGTGCATCTATCTTGCTCAGTGCCGAAAACAAGCATTCAACGCAAACCAAAACATATTAGCAGTTGGATAGACTGGAAATAGTACTGTGTGCACTTGTGCACAGTCGATATTGGTTTTCACCATGAATGCACAGATGTACAGACTTCGTTGAGACTTCCGAATGATTGTCAAGAATAAAATTTTTCTGATGACTTCGGTAAGGAGCAAAAATCTCATTATTGTTCACCTCGGTTATAAACCAAACTGCTTATCAGGGCCCTAGCTTGTTAAATAAATGCAACAAAGATCGCATTGAGCAAAATGGTCAAAAAAACATTGAACATGGAAGAGAACGTCAAACTTATAATATAAACTTTGGTAAGAAACTGGGGCAAGCAAGGGGCCAGGAAAACTCTTGGAGGGACCATATCCCGTTTCTACTGAAATGAATTTTTTGTCAGTTTGATCACCGTGAAGAGTGGGGAAAAGCCTCTTGCTAAGATTCTAAAGTCGATGGAAAGCTTTTTCTCCCTCATAATTGTACCATATTCTTCAAAAGTTTGCAAAGGTTGGAAACTTTATAACATTTCTTAAGATGAAGATAAAATTTTGCCATTCAGTATGATAACGATGCAGCAGACCAACTCAATGAATTTTCTTACCTTCTCGAACTATACTTTGTAACATAAAGATGTTGTTGACAAGTTGAATTCTGTTTCAATTAGAGATCTTCTGCTATCTAGCGAATAGAATAACACTTAAATCTTAGTAATTTGACCACAGCCAGCAATCGCCAGAATGAACCATTCGACAGCTCTCTTTATTATTATCGGAGAGAAAACACCTGCCTCCTCAATTTTTGGCTTAGTGTTTTGCGCTGCTGCAGATGGCTTGCAAAAGTGTTTTTCCTAGATATTTCATCGAATTCTGGCTCAGTATAAACCTTTCTTGAACTATTTCCAACACGTTTTGCACAAGTATGCAAAACACTAAGGATCAGGATGGAGATATTTGGACTTTGAGGGCAATTCGAGCTTTTGGGCTATAATTTCCGAATGCTGTTGGAACTCCAACCCATCACTTTCAACTCATAATAGGCTCCGCAATCACTGCTAAAATTAATTTATAGGGGGAACTTTTAGGTGTGATATTACCCACGATTCTCTTTTCTCATTTCTTCTATTTTAGCTTCATTCAGAAAGAATATATTGCAATGTCAAGTTACCATCATGTACAGTCAAACGTAGGAACAACCGATATGTACATTCTCCTTCTTCGTTATGCGTGTTGTTAAATCGATCTTAGCTTGCAAGGTTTAGAGGGAGATGCAACTGCACAAAATGTAGGCTAAACAGAGGATGCTAAATGCACAGCCCAAATGGCTTGTGAAAGCTCTTGAGGTCTAATTATCTTTTTATGTCTTGTAATCTGTGTTGAGAAGTATTTAGGATCGACATTGCTCTTGAAAATTGTGCTGTACCGCATATCATAGTCTTTCACAAAATTTATTGCTAAGAACTGTATTACCTCTCGTAAAACAAGCCGGTACAGTTGGGCTTTTGATTTTTTAAAGCAATCGGAATTCAAAAGATCAGTAGAAGCACTTGCCAGAAGCTGCCATTGCTTTTGGCTTCCGTTCTTTTCTTGAATCGATGTTGTATTTAAAATTTGTGGCTAAAATTTCCCCATTAGAGGAGAAAATCAGTAAAAATTCTTCAGAGAATCTTTTCTCGTCTGATGAGTGCAAAATTGAGTTAAATGAGAGTAAATCTTCTCTCTTCTTTCTTTGTTGACAGTCATGATGTTGTGTTTCTCTACATATTTCCCCCTTGATTTTTTTCAATTTTATATTGATTAACAAAATGGGTGAATGAAGGTAACTTAGAACACCGCTACATAAGAGAAGGAAATCGTTAGAAAATGTATTCAAAATTTGATGAAAATTACATGTGGTGCATTATAAGGGGAAAATTACAAGGGGAAATGAGGAAATGGGTATGGTTGCCATGGCCCCTGCACTTTCTGTAAGATGGTAAGCATTTGAAAACCCAAGCCCATATTTGGTAACCTTTTGGCCCTTCAGTTTTAGAGTTTATTGCTCTGCCCCCAACAGTAAGCTGTGTGCCCAGCATTACTAACGAATTATTTCTGTATGCAGGTCCGTCGATAGCAGGCTCTTGGTCTTGGGCTTTAAACAACACGAACTTTTGCACAGGAGTAGTTGCGCAGGGGCAAGAGGGACCTTCAGTATTAGCAAAACATTTCGCGGGCCCTTCTTGAGACCCAGCCCCCGAGCATTTACCCTGGTTACCCCCTTCTCTTGTAGATACTGTTTGTCAGAGAGCATTCAAAAGATGTGATGGTTTCAGTTTTCAAAGAATTAGTAAAGAATAATGGAATATGCATGAAATTTATTTTGATGCTTGAGGTTTGTGTGCATACTTTTTAAACAGTCCTTCCATTTTGGAGGAAATTTCCAAACAAAAAGGAAATTTGAGATTTTGGAAGAAAAAAGATAGAAGATGAAAACTTGAATGCAAAAAGAATGAAAATTTGCAGAAATTGAAGAAAAAGGTCAAAATGTCCTGAATTTTGTTTTTCTATTTATTTTTGCTTGAAAACATCGCTAATGGATCTGTATAGACAGAATCACTGGCGTTGATGTTGTATTTTGACAACGACACCTACCAACTATATCAAAGAAAACTTTGTATGAAAGCGTGATGGCTACGAGTCTACTTAAATGAAAGAGGTTTTAAAAGGAAAATGTAGGAAGCTCTTGATGACAAGGGAAATGATATCATTGTTTGCTGTTTTTTCCAATTAAAAGTCCAAATAAAATACCCCAAATATATACATTTGGAACTGGGGGCACAGAAGGGAAAGGGTCTTCCGCTTTTCAAAACGAGTGGTCATGTTCCTATTTGGAGCCAACGGAACAGAGGTACCCTTTTTTGCCTTTATGTGCCTTCTACCCACTTTTATAAAACTTCCTATGACCAAAATCAATATTTTATTTCTGTTTCTGTGTGTTGCTGTGTGACTTGGTTGTGGGCGCAAATTTTGCTGTGTGATTTGGTTGTGGGCGCAGTTTTGTCAAGCAGGCTAGTCGAGCTCTATTTCACGATAGCTTGTTATAGCCAGGCAAGCACTGTGCAACCAATTTTACCATGTTTCTTGCGTTTTAACAGATATGAATGGGAGGAAATCAGAAGAACATGTCTGATTTTAGAGAAGGAAATTTCAAGATAAAGAAGGAGATAAAAAAGAAAAACCTAGTTTTGAAAGTTAGATAATGTTTTTTAACTAAGGCAAACTCGTACATTCGAAGCAGTTTCAGCTGCTTTACAAAATACTCGCAAAGTTAAAGTACATCATCAAGATCAATTACAATCGCTTTTTTAGAATACGTATGCTGTTTGTTCCTTAAAGGAAGTGGGATATTGACGGGCCTTCCTAGCAGAAAGATAGCTGCGTCGCTGTATTCTGCAATTTAAACTGTTGCTTTTTAGCCTAGAGTTCAATTTCAAAACAGTGACCTTGATCGCAAAGCCAAAGCCTTATGTAAATATTTCCTTGCCAATGGCTGTATTTCCAGTCAGCGGCTTTTTGTTTCAACTTTGCGAAAAACGTGGTTGTTCTTATCTGACCAAGTTAAATCAGGTGGCTCTCAGACAAAAGGCACGTCTTAACAAACTCTGCCGCTTAGCTACCTAGAAAATGTGAAATTTTGGGGTGAAGGCGGAATCTTCTTCTGTCTTTTTTGTATTCGACCAGATCTTGATGTTTGCACAATGTTTGTAATAAACAGTTCCTTTAAAATAAATCAGAGAAAAGAGAAGGAATTGAAGGTAAAGGATCGACCAACCTATTGAAGTAATCTAAAAAATCATTAAAATCTCACATGACCTCGTTTGTATAAAAGCCATTTCGAGACTGTCTTTGTTTCGCCTTACTTCCTATTTTTCTATAGAGAATTTGAATTGCTGCTCTTGATATATAACATATTCCTCTCGCTTTATAAGCATGGAAATTGATAATAGCTTCAATTATCCCCTAAGCATTAAAACTAGAGCCTTTTATATTGGAACCATTACGATATTCCAACCTGCAGCTCACGTAGTGACAAGCCACGCATTCGCTGTATCTGAGCTAAAATCCATTCTGATCCTGGAATTCGAAATGGGCTGGGTGTGGCTTCGTTTATAATCGGGTCGTCTGACTATATTCCCGTACTGAAATGAAATCCCGTGACATAAGATTTTACCTAAGCCTAAGTTGTTCATATTGTGTATTGATGCTTTTTCCGAAGCTTTCGCCATAATGATTGTGAAAATTCTTAAATGAATATTTTGCAACAGTCGTTCTTCCAACTGATCCTCAGCAGTGGCCTCATGTATGTTTTACTTTTTGCAAAAAAGGCATCTAAAATGATCGATATTTCAAAGACGTGTTTCGCTAAAATGATCACAACAAGCCCTAATTGCCCATTATCTTGGTCACAACAGGTGCAATGCATTTTTGACAACACGAGCTCTACAGAGAACACGAGCTGGCTCACTCACACAAGTAATTTTCCCTATCTAAAATTTCTCCTTGAAATTTATAATTTATGTTAGTGTCGTTTTCTCAGGTTTAGTATAAAGAATATTTCGGGAACAATTTGACGAGTGAATCATAAAAAGAAAGAATTGATAGAAAAGAAATGATTCACCTTCTTTCATTCAATCTTCAATTCATTTATCATTTAATATACTTGTTTATACTTTGATTCATTGATTTATTGATTAATTAATTGATTCATTGATTAATTCATTGATTAATTCATTGATTGATTGATTGATTCATTCATTCATTTTTCATTCATTGATTCATTCATTTTTCATTCATTCATTGATTCATTCATTGATTCATTGATTCATTCATTGATTCATTGATTCATTCATTCATTGATTCATTCATTCATTCATTTTTTCATTTTCATCTATTCATGTATTCACTGACTTATTCATTCATTTTGTCATTCGTTCATTCGTTCATTTTTATATTCATCTACTAATCCTCCTGTGCCATCTTGTTTGCGTAATTCCGCATTGAAGACATACCAGCATCTCTATACTACTATGCGCCTTTAAGATAGCTAACTCGCCTTTTCAATATCCAACTTACGATGGCACGATTGCCATTAATGGTGCTTGAGACAAGTATTTGATTGCTCTCTGTCTTATGAGTCAAAGGCTATTGTCATGTCATTTCTTGTAGCATAATTTATTCAATTTTCTCAGCAGAACAACAATGATAGATCATTTTCTTCTTTAGAACAAGTTAGCTTTCCAAGGAGTGGTGGTTTTAGGGACTTCGTGGCCCGGGGCCAAAAAAATCTGCGGGGTCTTTGTTGTTTACAATTTCTATCTTTTTTCTTAGGTGTGGGGCCCCTTTTGCCTAATATAAACGCGGGGCCTGGGGCCATGACTCCCCTAAACCCCCCTTAAAACTGCTACTGTTTCCAAGGTTTCATTATTACTAGAACCCTGCTCATTGCAGTTCTTTTCAGCTTCAGTTTGATTAGCACGAAATCAGCTTGTCTTTAATAACCTAGGCTGGCCCACGCTTCTTTCTTTGATGAGATCAATCAGGTTTACTTGAACCCCACAGATAGAAGTTTACTTGTTAAATTACAAAAATCATTATTCTAACGCTATTGTTCCAGCTCAAATTAAAATCGATTCGCCCACAAACCTTTTAAAATTGTTCGAAATGAACTATTCCAGACGTCTTAGAAGTTCGACTATCATTCAAAAACTGCTATTTTCCATGACCTTTTGTTTCTTTGTTTGTCCAGCCAGAAGCTTTTTACATAAAGAAGCTTTCGTGGTGGTTTTTTAAAGTGGTTTTTTGGTAATAAATTTTCTTCGTTAGTTTGGATTTCTTGAATTAAGAGGATTTTTCCCGTCGTTGCAAGAAGTGCATTGCTGTGTTTGTAACAGTATTTCTCGTGGAGAAGAAGCGGAAATTGTTTGTGTTTGTCCCCACAACAGATTGCAGGGCGATTAGTGGATAAGCAACGTCTCTTTGGTATGGTTAGGCGAATGTTTAATTGATAGAATTTTACAGTATTTAAAAAATACACATTAAAAGAGATAAGATTAAGTTACTCAAGCCACAAAGCGAAAATTTTTGATTTTCTCAATGCAGAAAGAGATTTTGATTTCGAGAGGTTGCAAGGCTATATCAATAGTTAACTTCATGGTTTAATTCCAGTATTTGTATTAGGAAAATGGCATTTAGTAACTTTTCTAATAAAAAAATCAAGATAAAAGTCGTTGGCCTGAGCAAAATTAATTAGCCAGTTATCAACTTAATTATCAGGATTGGCATTCCAGCTGACAATCATATCAATGGATTGTTTTCTTTAAAAAAAGAACTGATATCAGGTTGTGATTAAAGTTTCAAAGCGATGTCAACAAGGCTTTTTTCAACATACTGACTAGGGGGCAGCCACCCCTCAAGCCTCAATGACTTTTGTATAAATAGAAGAACAATAGGCTATTGTTCTTCTATTTATACAAACAAAGGCTTACCCCCGCAGCTAATTTCCCCTAGAATAGGCTATGGATGTCAAACCTTAGGAAGAAATTTACTAAGCCTATAAATCTAAGGATTCTACAAGATTCTACTAGCATTCGTGCAGTCTATATACAGTTTCGTTTGTTTAATGCTCAAGTACTAAGAATATTGCCTGATTTGCAAAAGATCGTCTTCCTATACCATAAAAAGAAACTTGCAAAAGTGTTACCTATAACATTAACTCCTACACTAAATGTATTCGTGTTTATTGTATTGCTCCTGTAACACTAACACTACCTGCTTTTGCATATTAGCAACTGACAGTCCACTACCATGTGAGTTATTTGCCACGAACGAAGGAAAAATACCCACACATTCAACGAAGACACATTTTTGCACTTCAATCTACCTCTTCTCTGTTGTGTACTTCGTCACTGTTCTGAGATGCCACTCTAAACTTTTCCAGCCAGTGCTTTCAACTCCTTTCCGTCTTGTGCTAGTTCTAGTTCTGTGCTAGTTTTCAACTTGTGGCAGAAACTCACTAGGACTCAGGCCACTTTTTTCTCATTAAAAGTGATCTCTGGATACATCTAATTTTTCTTCCAGATCTTTTGTGAGCGTCCATAATTCACCATTGTAGAGAAAGATGCTGGTGTAAAATTTTTCTAGGGTTCTAATCTCGATTTTCAGTCTGATATTACTCTTGAAGTTTGGTCCTTGTTTGATGTATGAGCATGACTGAGCCTTTTCTTCTCTCGATGTCTTCTATTGTGTTTAAAGATGCTACCTAAGTTTTTGTATATCTTTTATTTCTCTTCTTCTTCCATTTTTGCTTCATATTTCTCAGTTCTTAGCTTTTCACATTTAAGGTTCTTTTTCTGACTTTGTCTGGTATTTATGTTGCCAACAACATGGGATGCATTCGACCCCGACCCATGTCATCAGCATACAGCTGATCCAAGAACGCCTGCACCAGGGGAGGGGGAAGCTGGGACAGTGGACCCCCTTCTTTTCTCGAAATTGAGCTTTTTCTCCGCTTTGCTTTTTTTTGCCCTTTTCTTGGCGCTTTGTCCCCATTGCCCACTTCGAGTGTAAAGTGCTCTGAGCTGCTTAATGGCGATGTTAAATGGTTCTGGCTCTTGCATAGTTTGTAGGTATTATCTGTGCGTTCCTCTTCTTCTTCAGGGGGTATGGTATATGAATGTTCTGCTTCTGTTGTTCTACCTTCATACTTTAGAGCTTGTGCAAGGTAAAGTGTGAACATGATTGGTGACAATCTTCCAGAGGTTCGCCAATATCTGTTGTGAATTTCACATTGAGAACTTCTTTGCATCTGGTTTTAGCCTTACTTTCACTTTGCATCTACAGTCTCCAGCAAAACAGAAAGCATAAGTTAGACTTTTTCTCAAGCAAATCGCAATACGAGGCTAATACATAATAGAACGATTAACAGAAGCTTCCTGCTTGTTGAGTCTAGTAAACTCCGTGCTATTTTGGAAGGCTTTGCAAAGAAATAAGAGTAATAATTTTCAATTAAGGCTAAAATTCTTAAGTGTTTCCAGTTGATAAAGATTTGAAAATTTCTTAACAGTGTAAAAAACGTTGACGTATCTTTCTTCTTTGGTTTTAAGACATTGTTGTCTGATCATCGCATTAAGCTTAAAACTCGGTGTTGCAGCTTAGAACTGTCATATTCTTTTTACCAAAGCTGTACAGCTCTATATTCACGGTATGGAGCACTTTATGAGAGACCGGTAAAACAATCGTTTTCAGATTTACGTTGGTATATAACATTAAAATAGTGTGTTAAATTGATCTGGCGTAATTAGTGGCATTATTGGGTAGTGGTAACAGTAATATTTACTTGACATGACAGTAGAAAGAGCAAATGAAATCGGTATTTTTTGACATTTTGTTTAGTCAATCATCATCAAGTATAGTAATTAAAACAAGATGTCCCCTGCTTACATAGCGAGTCGTCTGTAAAGAATTAAAAGTGACATTGCACCCAAACAAGAGTCTTGAGGGACGCAAGAAAAATTTAAGATAATATGAATGCTATTAAATTGAAGATGACCCTGTCATTTGAAGAATGTAGAAACGCATCCTTTTAGAATTCATATGATTCTTCTGTTAAAATTCTCGATCGAAAGCATATTTCATTGACAACTGCGCAAACTAAATGACAGTGTTGATTGAAAACTTTGACAAGAATGTTTCAATTCATGTTTTATTCAAACCCAGCTTAAGCATTAGGATATGTCTTAAAATGTTTGAAGTCATGCTGGCTATTGAGGGTTATTGATGATTTCTTTGATTTGTTTTGGACACTGAAAACTTTCAGCGGTATCTCTTGAAAGTTTGTTTTCTAGGCTTGAGTCCGCTGCCATGTTATAAAGTCCACTGGCAATACACGTCTCAATAAAACATTAGACGCTGTATCCAGCAACTTTGTTTTATGGTTGCCCTGTCTAGCATTTGTCTTTTATAATGAACGTTGTATAACGGATGCTGTCTAGCAAATTTGTTTTATGGATGTTTTGTCAAGCACCTCTTATTTATAATGGACGTTGTATCTAGCTACTTTGTTTTATGAACGTTGTATCTAGCTTCTCAGTTAGGTACACTGCTCTTTCTGCAATCTTTATTAAAACTTTTTTTGAGAATAAAAAAGAACTGAAATAAGCATTTTTTAAAGGAAAGTCAAGAAATTTTGAATACTTAGATGTATAGAGATATTCATGGAGCCACTATGCAGCATGTTTACATTACAAAATTTTATATCAGAAATACTGATGGCAGTATAAAGCACCATGTTTTTTCCTCATAAATCATTGCACATTTCCCAGTAATTGCACATCCCTCGATTGTTTGTCTTGGTTTCGTTGTAGTTGATTTAGCATTATTGATGGTGATATGATAGATTTTGCGATCTTTCAGTACTGGAAGTTGATTGCTTTTCTATCAAGTCATTTGATCGGTGGACTGTTTATGTCTCATAGTCTTCTTCTAAAATGGAAGTTATGTTTACCATCATTTAGATTAACTATTTTATTTTAGCAAAAATTTGCTGCGCTAGTGCTGTTATCTTTTTTAGAGTAACCGTGGTAATCTCGCCAAATCGTCTTCACATTCAAAGAATTAGGACCATGATCCTGGGATTTGGAACATACCGCAAACAAATGAATTCCTAATTTACTTTATTCAGAGCTCAATACAAATATAATCCTAGTGCTAATGGTTTGAGACTTGAAAATCATCCATTTTAAACGACTCAAGTAGTTAACGAGGATCCATGGCAAGTTGGACGACCTTTGATAATTAAGAAAACCAACATCTGCTTGCTTGCCTAGTACACTTTGAATGAAAACACAAAAAGCATCGCTCCGTTGTGTCCATACTTCCAACAGAAAAATGTGGTTATGGTTTCTAGATGAAGATGTGCTGGAAGTATTTAATAGTTAAAACAATATTTTTTCTAAATTCTCTGACAACAACGCCCATAAACTCAGTAAAACAATAAATTCCTCTTAACGTTCGAAATATGCTTTTTATTGTAGAATCTATAGTTAATTTCTTTGAAGAAATTCAATAGTGGAAATTTCAAGCACCATGTTGATCGGCTTAGGATCTTAGGATTTGGTTGCACCTTTGCGGGCGTGATGAATCTTTGACGTACGCCGCCCACCCCGGTAATTACGCAAAATCCTTCTCATTGCTGTTATCGTTGCGTGCTTGTTCTAAATATTCAATAATCTTTCCTTCTTTGAATTAGTTTGTATATGATATAACCTTCTCCGACTGTGCGATGCACCGTGGCAGAGCTTTCTATTAGATCTTTCGACAAAATCAATTTGGAGATGACGTCGTGTTCCAAATAGATGCCGTCACAAAATTAAATTTTTAGGATTGTTTTTCTAGACCACATACCCTGAAATAGTATTATGCAATACATCTAAATGTTTACGAAATGGACCTCTAAACCAGTGGCGAAGCTGACCAAGAACAGGTGGTCCTGCTCAAAGGGGGTCTGGGGGCTACGCCCCCAGAAAAATCGCGTGAAGCCACGCCCTAGAGACCCTCGGAAAAGGGGAAAACGCCCTTCTGGATATGTTGAAATCAAGATTGCAGTGAAACATTCTTCACTGCCACATTTTGGAAAAAAGGGGATGAAGGTTCGGATCCTTGTCAAAAGAGCATCACAAAAGTTCTTTCTAAAATAAGTAACATTAGAAAATGTTTTCATTGATTGAAAATTTTGAAATCATTGACTAAAAAGAAATTGCTTGTACAGATAGGCATATACAGTTGTAATACAAACTGGAAACATAATTGATTCAAATTATTTAAAAAAAGTAAAAATATTTTGTCACAACATGGATATGTCTGATGCACGGTAAATAGGGTCTTGAATCAATTTGTTTTGAATATCAAAGGAGACCCCTGACATTTTGCCAGTACAATACAATCTGAGTCACCGAGTACAAAAGCTCCCAGTAATTACCATGGTTTTCCTTTTCATCCTTTTCAAAGCGTCCTTTTCATTGGGACCTCTGAATTGTATGGTAGTTCCTGTTTAAGGCAGGAGGACGAACTGCTGAAATTAAATTTAAGCAAGCCTTTTTTCTGTCATGCACACTTCATCTCCCCTCGATCTCGACTTTCCTGGTATAAAAAAACGAAGATTCTCTCTCGGCAGCGGCTGCTAACTTTTTCTACTGTTTATAATAGGCCTTCGAATATGACTTCCTTTGCTCTCTGCAGTCTGAGAGAAAACTATTAAATGTCAGGTTTCTCGCGATGTCTGTGATATTCTTGACCTATAACAGTAAATAGGACCAACAGAACGACTCTAAACAATTTTATTTCCATAAGTACCACTCGTCTTGAAACGATTGATTCTTGTATAAATCAAGTGACGACGGCCGAAGCTTCTAGCAGCAAAACTTCTTCAACAGCAGAATCATGACGGTTACAGTTAGTTTTATCCATGATTTCAAAATAGTTAAGCCTGACTATGGCCTGAGTGAAAATTCTTTGTGACCTGGGACCACGGTGCAGAAAATCAACAAATTATACCGAAACATAGGGCTCCAAAGTCTAGGTCCTGCCTTCGTGAAAGAGCAGGACCTGAGGTCTTGCCATTTCTGAAGGGCAGGAGTGCCATTGTTTTCTTCTATTGTGAGGCAGGACCAAAAACAGGGCTACAAGGCGTTTGCCCATTGTTGGGCAGGACCAAACATAGGGTTTAGTCCTGCCTACGAGTATTGGGCAGGACTGACCACAGACGATGACGATATCAATTTACGAACGGGATACTCGAAATTCCATTCCAGTCACCCTGTGTCTCAGAATTGAAAAAGGGCACAGCCACGAGGTATAAGCATTGTATAAGTGTAGAATAAGACAAGAAATGCCTTTGAATCAGGCATATAATGATTTCATAAAATGAATAAATTTTTAATATTTTAAAAATTGTTATCTTTGGAAATTTGTGGTCCTGCCCGGCAGGACAAGCAGGACCTTTGGCTTCGCCACTGCTCTAAACCTCTAAAGATCTACCTTCAGCCTTGAGTACACTTGTTGAATCATGAATCAGAACACAAGCCTGGTTCAAGCATGTATAGAACGACATTCTCGCTCTAAATCAGTCGTTTTCCCAATTAAAGTTACCTCCATATCCACCCCTCTCCCAGTTGATTGCAGAGACACAAAATTGAACTAGAGGGAAGAGGATGATAATTCTTACTACCCTCTGTCGCAGATTGTAGACACTATCTTGGCTAGTTGGTTACCTTTGTCAAAAGCTCCCGTTTAAATATGTTAACTCTCCTTGGTCTGAAACTGGATACAATTTGAGCTAAAATTCCACTTTTACCTGCTAACACCTGAATTGAAATTGAGTTAACTAGTGCAGTTGTAGTTAAGAGGATTGCAAGATTGTCTTCAAAGAGACAGAAAGATTTTTAGCTATGAAGACTCTTAGAACCACGAACTCAATTCGCAAAGCTCTCTTTATGAAAATTCTCAAATTATATTCTGATTTTGCCTTATTTGGGTTGTATGGAGGCTTTTTCTCATTTTTCTGAGAAACTAAGCAAAGAGACACAGAGCCTTGATAAATGGAAAAATGGATTGAAGATGAGACATACTTTGATGGCAATTTGTCTGATGTTTGCAAACACATTAAAATCTCGTATTAGCAGCAAATATGTCTCATTTTTTTCAAACCTCTAATACAACAATGGTCACATTAAGAGTGAATTTCTGTGCAGCAACTTAGAACCGTCCTGTTCTATACATCAAATAGCACATACAGTTTTTCCAGTTTTTCTTCAAATTATGGTTTTCTATTTTTCTTTAGTCTTCAGATTGAATCTTAGTTGTATGTAACTTGAAATGTTACTTGATAGCTCGTATTGGGTATGTCCCTGCATCCATGCGGGTACAAGCTTTCATACACGCTATACATTTATAGAAAAAATTCTTACAACGGTATTGTGATGAAATATTATCATTTTTAAATTCAAAATTAGTTCAATTGCCATGTTGATTCAAATTGTCAGATAAAATTTGAGTTTGAGTTTCACTCAAAATTTCAATCTGCTCTAACCAAGGAAATTTTTCTCTTCCAAAAAAGGATTTTTAAACGTTAAAATGCACGAAAGTTTTGCAAATACAACTTACAACCTAAATAAGGTACAAACAAAAACTAGTTTCATATCTTCACACTTCGGTCAATGTAGACATCCCCAATAAGTGTTTCGCTCAAAGGGAGTTTTTACTCCCCATTTGCCAACCAAATGAGTGCGCCATCCTTAATTTGCGGACAAGTGTAAAATTTCGCCGTCAAAGCAAACCTAGATGGCATAAAATTTATGGTTTTTGAGATGGGACTTTATAAAGGGATCAACGACCTTGTTCAAAGTTATATTTTACAGTACCTCAGCCTCAGCTTGTTCTTTATGTGTTTTAACTGTTGACCAATTTCTCGTGTTCTTATAAAATTGTTCTTATAGAAAAGAGTGTATATCTTTTAATGAGACATGAAATTGTTTAAAGTAGTAAAGATAACATTTGATACTTAATACTTAGCATCATTAGCTAGTTCTTTTAGTTCATTTAATTTGCATTGAAAACAAATAAAAGCGATTTAGAAACCAACAAAGTTACTTTGTATCGATGATTAATGAATTTTTGATGTCCAAAATGCGTTAAAAGGATCTATATCAGATACTTGCAAAGCGAATTTAATGATCTATATTTTTTAAGTTGAC
This sequence comes from Rhopilema esculentum, assembly GCF_013076305.1. Next base: position 11,495,155 of record NW_027019322.1, read on the forward strand.
TCACTTCATACTACTTAACGGTTATTTTGTAACTACAATAGAGTACCGAAGTGATGACGTCACTAAAATTAATTTTTAGAAGGTATTTTTGAATGCATTTTAGTGAATGTATCACAAATTGGTTGAGATATGGCTGCATAAGCAAAGGGCATTTTCCCATTGAACTTCGATGAACCAGGCTTGAATAACAGTAATCCGATGACGAACTTGAACTCCTTTTCTGCCATGTTGGGCATATCTCGCCCAATTTTGAACAAATCTAGCTGATTTTGCAAAATGGGATGTATTTTATGCCGATATTTCAGGTTATGTGGTTGAATGACCTTGAATGACCAATCTTGAGACTTGTCGAGTCTAATCGTTTGGAAACGGTAGCTGAGAAAAAGTGATAAATTGCTGAAAATGCCCTTTAGTGGAATTCCATGTTATTCAGATAAAAACCGGGCAGAAAGTAGTGAGGTTTTCACCCAACTCCTGTCACCCAACAAGTCGATATCTCTGATATAAAAAATAAACCGTTTGAGCATTCAGCAATAGGTAGGTGGCATCGATATTAACGTTGTTCAGTGTAATAAAGTCAAAGCTAATTACAAGTTACTTTGTTAATTCTATGACTAATTCATTCAATTTTTTTGCAAGGTTTTAATGATGACTTATTTCCCCTGGTACTGTTTGATCTTGTTCGGTTTGAGCTTAAAAGTAAAATAACTGCCAAGGCTAAACGTTTCCTAGCGCAAAGCCCAACAGTGTTCGCTCTTATAATTCTGAATATTCAGTAATATTAAAATGCTCGCCGTACTGAACAACACAGAACAAGATTGCACGTTTCTCGACTTTGTTATGTGAAATATTCAATACTAGACTTTGTAACTAGGCTAAGGCTTATGTCTTTGCTGTTGTTTTGGTATCCGTGTTTCGCCGATTCGACTGTTGGTTTGTGGTGTGCTTCTGGTAAGGACTTTTGTTTAGAAGTCCAACTCCAGATTTGTCATGTTCAGTTCTGCGCCATAACCAGGATACAATCTGAACCAATGCCGATCTGAACTTTTCATCCGAGAAACTGTATATGAGAGGGTTCATCCAAGCATGCACGTGAACCAGCGGAGCAAACATGTAAAGGATGAAGAATGTATAGCGTGCAGAGCGAAAAGAAGTTTTTGTTTTCGATGGGAAATTCAACCACAGAATCAAAGCTTGGTTCGGTGTTGTTGTGATTATGAATACGAGGAAAATGCCTATGAACGTCAGAAAAAGTTTTCTGTACTTTTTGAATGGGTTCACACTTTTACCTCCTCCTGAATGCATTTTCCCAGCCGTTTTCGGTACCCCTTTTAAAGCTGTGTAAACGATGTTAATTGACGATATCAGAATAATCAGTATCGGTATGGGGTATGTTACGCTGAAGCTGACAAGATGGTAGAGCTTCTTGTCGTCGTCTCCGAAGTTCCATGTGTATAAGCACATTGTCTTGCCTTTGCGCAGCACTATGTCTCGTTTCGTTGCAAAGGGAGCATGTATGCTGATAGCAAAAATCCACAACAAAGTGGTGACAATAATTGTCTTTCTTATCTTCAAACGGGGTCTAAATGGGTATACAATCGTTATAAAACGATCTACAGCCATAAAACACATGGTAAACATGGAACAAGTGAGTGAGCTCGGTGACAGTAACATCATCTTGCATAGAAATCTCCCAAAGTGCCACTCGCTGGAGCGGAATCTACTGTGAACCCGAAATATTTGCATCACTGAATACAGCAAATCACTTATGGCCAGATTGACTATCAAGCATTTATACGAGTAGTGTATCTGTAACTTTATGTGGCAGATGATAACCATGATGTTACCAGAAATGCTTAGTATTATCGAGATCAACGCAATGTATTTAGAAATGGTATCGACCAGCATTAGCTCATCGTGCAGGTAATTCAGACCCGCCATACCTGTGAATTTTGCAAAAGAACTGTTCGGAGCAACTGTTCTTTGGAATGCCGAATTATTCGTTCCCACACTAGATGACATCAACGCCATTTCAAGCCTTGTTCCAATTAAATTCAATGTCTCTCCGAAAGAACCTTTTTCCAATTAAAGAAGCCTTAGTGTGATATTCCTTGTTAATAGGAAGATAAAGGCATTTCGATGAGATTTTCTTAGCAATGTACGTTTTTCAGCTTTCTTTATCCAATCGATTCGATCGCACCTTGCAACATTGATCGTTCCAATTTGTGTAATTACCTATAATGTAACCAAGAAATATGACCATTCTAATTAAAATATATCAAAAGCTAATATATTGAAAGTATCTACTACTGGCGGAATCTACTATTGTAACTGTAATATCAAAAGAAAGCTAATGTATTGATAGTATCTACGATTGTAATTGAAATAATAAAAGTTAACATATTGATAGTATCTACTTGTGTAAGTGAAGCGATAAAAGTCAATATATTGATGGTATCTACTATTTTTTTTTTATATATATATATATATTCGGTATAAAAACTTACACAACAAATTACCTAAAACAGTACGTACAAACTACTAAACTACATTACAAGGACAGAACCCAGGAGGAGCAATATAACATGACTGCCCCCTGGGATATGACATGTATATAAATATAACTAATAATACTACATATATATAAACTAGATTATAATAATACATACATAGTAAAATACAACATATACATAATCTACTATTTCAATCTCAATATAAAAAAAACCTAGTATATTGATAGTATCTACTATTCTAACTGCCATATTAAATGAAAGCTAATATATTGATAATATCTACCATTGGTGGTATCTCCTATTGTAATTGCAATATTAATATAAAGCTATTATCTTGATAGTATCTACTTTTGTAACTGCAGTATTAAAAGAAAGCTAGTATCTTGATAGTATATACTATTGTAATTGAAATAATGAAAGTTAATATATTGTGGTATCTACTATTGTGATTGTATTATCGAAAGCTAATACATTGACGGTTTCTACTATTGGTGGTATCTTCTATTTTAACTGCAATATTAATAGCTACTGTAATGATGTACCTAATATTGTAATTTTAATTTTTAATTTAAGCCATCACAAAGTTTTCTGAGTAAGCACAAAAAATGTCGAATTTGCCGAGTAAGAAACGGATTCATAACTCTTGGGTGTCACACCCCCCACACACCGCCCCCCTCTAGTACCGCCCCTGACTATTTGAAAAGTAAGGCTAAGGCTGCAACCTCGCTGGTGGAAAAAATATTGCAACCTTTGCAAAATTTTAATATTTACAATATCGATCTAGAACCAAGGATTCAATGCACAACGAAGAAACATTTTTTCATGATTATGCCCTATAGTTTTATCTGGTTTGATTTTACATAAATATGGAAAACTTTTAAGCGCAAGAATTGAATACGGTTTTACTATAAGCACCAAAAAAGATCTGCCATGGGCAAAAGTCATTTTTGTTTAGGAATGCTAAAATTTAGAAAAAACCAAGGTATCGAAGCTACTCTTGCAACATCTCTGATTAAATTCAAAACTTTCAACTAAATTTTTTTGCTTTAGTATCATATTTTAGACTTTCAACAACTGAATTGGCTACATGCTCGAAAATGGAAGGAATGTAAAGTTGGGGCATTGTTCTCCAAAATCCAATCGAAGAATCTCCCTTAATCCATCCTTTGTGAAGTCAAGCAAGACAGTCAGCTCAATCGTTCCGTCCTACAGTCACTCCCAACCCTACTTTCTCCCAATTTAACTATCTAGATTCCCAACCCACGCCCCCTTCTCCAAACTTCCTTCTATAACAACCTGTCAGGCTTTGTCAATTCTGCCTGGTTCAGTCGATCTCGGTGCATCCTTATACTTTACAATACAGCAATGAATACCTTGTGTCAGAAACTTGACATCGCAAAAACACCGTCCTTAACCTTGCCCGACGCAGAAGTTTTGGTCCAATCCATTTGGCTTATCTCCCAATGTTTTTTCCCAGACACCTATATCTCTTCTTTTGCCTTTTCATGCTAGGTCAGAGAAACATCTTCATCTGGTTCTCATTCATCAAATTGGGCACATGCCCCCCTTTCTTCGACCATTCGGCAATTTGTTGAAAAATTCATATTTTTACAGGAAATGGGAAGCTTGCCAATTGGTATTATTCAATGCAAGGGCACCTTTATAAAGCTCGCCTGTGTAAAATACAGACTGCGGTCACAATGGGCCAAGAGAAGTTAAATAAAGGCTGAGCTTGACGTATTTGGCACTCAGTTATGATGAGGTAATCGGCAGGTTTGCTGACACATTGTTAAGGAGACTTCTCATGCACTAAAAATCATCCAGCTCGGTTCTTAAGATTCTTAAGATATTTGTCACTCACATCAGTTAAGATATCAGTCCTATTGCGAGTTTCACTGTTCATCACAGAGAATGATTACGGATGATTTTGACTATCCAATGTTTGAATATGGATGCTGGCTATTCTCTGATCGACTTATTGAAAGTTAAAGTGACGCTGCAAAAGATACATATTGTTTGCCGTGTCTTTCTGCATTTATAAAACTGCGCATGCGCTTGATGACGTCATAATTTTATTTCAAACCTGTTGTAGGAAAATTTGCAAGCTTTGCCCCCTCCCTTAGGAGTCACTACCCACGACGCCCCTGCGTTGTCATGAGATGATGCACTATATTCAACAGTAATTTGTAGACTGAGTTTTCTTCGAATCTGGTAATGAATTTGCAAAAAAAATTAAAACCATATCCTATAATCTGTTCAAAGTTGTGCTGTCAAACAGCTGGAACTTATGCGTTGAGAAATGGCTGAGGCGCCTTGCTGTTTGAAACCTTAAACTGACGTTAAACCTTGTTTTTGTCGAAACTGTTTGCTGTAGGTGTAGGTATAGGTTTGAGGAGTTGCGGCAGGTAATATAATATAATATAATATAATATAATATAATATAATATAATAATATATAATATAATAAATATATATATATAAATATAATTAATTAATATAGATATAATATAATATAATATAGATATAATATTATAATATAATATAATATAATATAATATAATATAATATAATATAATTTATATATAATATAATAATAAATAGTAATTATAATATAGAATATAATATAATATAATATAATTATAATATAATATAATATAATATAATATAATATAATATAATATAATATAAATATAATAAATATAATATAATATAAATATATATAATATAGAATATAATTAATTAATTATAATATAATTATAAATATAATATAATATAATTAATATAATATATATAATATAATATAATATAATATAATATAATATAATATAATATAATATAAGAACAGTCAACTTTTTGGCTAATTTTATATGGTCGGCTGTCCTATGCAGAGACTCACTCTGGCAATGAGATAGCTTGTTACACTTTACTTTAATAATCACAATCCATGTGATTATTAAAGAAATCTGTTTGGGAATCCCTAAGCCCTAACTTGGGAAACCCTAACTTGGTTGGCAATCCCTAGCCTACGACTTTGGAGCAGACGACTCGTTCTTTTTTACGAGATTGTCAACGATATTACCCCTGATTACATAAGATACCCTATTCGACAATTACCACAAGCTATTTATTTCTTTCGTAATGCAGATGTAGGGCAAGAACGACAAGATTCAAGAACAGCTTTTATCCTGACGGTCTCTCTGAATGGAACACACTTGACCCAGAGATCAGGTTATCACCCTCACTGCATATTTTTAAAACAAAATTATCGAAACTTATCCGACCCACTCATAAACTAATATATGGTATTCATGATCCAAAAGGTCTAGCTATTCTTACTTAGTTACGGGTAGGACTGAGCAAACCAAGTTGTCATAAACTTAGGCATAACTTTGGAGATACATTCCACCCTTTGTGTCCCGCAAATGATGGGGTAGAGGACAAGGAACATTTCCTGCTGCTCTGTCATTCGTATAACCGGCTTAGATCTGACCTTCTCAATAATAAGAATGCAATATTGCTCCGTCATGGTTTTTCGTTTCTTTCAAATGAAGTTTTACTCTCAAATTCATTTTGTATGGTGATGAGTGATTAACCATTGACACAAATAAGAAGCTATTTCAGGCAACGCTCAAATTCATTCATGCTTCAGAACGCTTTTAAATGTTCCATTGCTGCACATTCCTATAGCATCTACTTTTTGTCTGTTTACTCTGTATTCGTAATTAGTTTACCTAGTTTTAGTTATATTTATTTCTATCTTTGTTTAATGTTATGTGTTTTTATGTATCGGCCATGGGGTGGTCATTGTCTTTCGCTCCTCAAGGTATCATCCCCGTAGTGTAGTACAGTAATTAGGGTAGTATAGTCAATGTAAAATTGTATTGTTATTAATTTATATGAAAAAAAGAAAAGAGTTGACTTGATTTTCTACAAAATGCACAAAAGTTAAGTTTTTAAGCAGCATTTTTTTAAGTTTCTATGGTGCAGTTTTTAAAAGTTTCATAAACATAAAAGTTGACGAAAGCTTATCACGATGTTTAAAAAAACAAATTTAGCTTCATGACTTACATACCTTGACGGATGACACCCAAAGCAAAAATTTCAACTGCTGGCACAAATTCAACTGCTGGCACAAATTTCAACTGCTGGCACAAATTTCAACTGCTGGCACAAATTTCAACTGCTGGCACGAATTTCAACTGCTGGCACAAATTCTTTTTTGAAGGAATTTCGAGTCTCCAGAACTACATCTGACAAACACAAATACTCTTGATTTGCAGTGGCTCGCTGTCTTTTATCCTGTGAGCCACCTGTGTTCAGCAATAAACCGGGTTCTACTACTCCCTCTACTGCGAATGATGTGCAGATGTTTTAACCGCACTTTATGCAGATGTTTTCGCTCACTTGTATATGTACTTTGCCTTGATTCCGAGGGACCAACTACACAGAGTCCCTATGGTAATTTTCCTCATTTCTACCCACCCTTTTGTTGTTCATTACGACCTTTCTTCGAACAGGTCTGGTATAGTGGACATGAAAATTTTCAAATATTCAGTACATCCAGAAAACCTTGTTCTCTATTTCTAAATGCTCGGAATGTACGAATATCCTTATGAATGAAATGCGTAAGACAGTTTGAATTTTTCGCTCTCAGATGGTCACGGCTTGCCTAATTAAATGGCAGCTTAGATTATATAATCTTACCGGCATTAAAACTGCATGTTCAGATCCAAAATAACTGTAGAGGCATTCGCATCTGTTCATCAGTTTCAAAATAATTGTTTTTTAGTTTTCTCTTGTTACGTAAGGAGAGGTAGGTGGCTGTTAGATTATCGAGCGGGAGTTTTTTCCGATTAGGTCCCAGTGACCGTCATTAAAAGCTCAATATTCTTGTCATTGTAAATCTTGATTAAATTGACTACCTTTAGAGCACCTCAAAGCTTAGAAAGCCTAATCACTTGCCAGGTTGAAGATTTTTGCAAAAGGGCAATAAAAAAGCAAACGGTACAGTTACAGCCTGAACCGGCACCTTGTTTGCCGTAGAAGGGTGGGGTAAAGTTCCAATTTTGACGCTTTCAGTTCATTGGAATGCACTAAAGTTTGAATAACGCAACCTAACTATCCTAATCGATTTTCTTGTGTCGTTGTTGTATAAGTTACCTCGTGCAACATATTGCATGGATATTTTTCAAATTCGAACTCAATATATCTTGGTGACATTTTATTATTTTATCTTGGTGATAATGAGGTCGCGGGAAATATTATTTGTTTTTTTCAAGCATTGCTGTTGCGTTACTTTTTAAGCCAGGTATCCAGCAGCTCTAGCTTTTTATTAACCCCTATTCCCACCTTGGAATTTCAGGCAAAAGAGATCTTGACATTGTGAACTGCAGCTGACGCTTCTTCCGAAAAACTGTAGGGAAATTTGACACAAGACACCACGAACAGGGCCGTAAATCCAGAGGGCGGGTGGGACTGGACCCCCCAAAATCTGGATCAAATCGATTTTTTGAAAAATTTTCGTCATTTTCTTTTAAAAAAAAGGAATCCCCGGTAACTGGGTTAAAACGGTAACTGAATAAATTTTAAAAACGACTTGTAAGAAAAGATCGTTTAAGTCGCCATAAATCTCGACAAACCTGCATTACACTTATCTTTAGTACACCCCTTTTTATAAAAATCCTAACTCAAAACCTAGGTTCTAAAGTTCCTAATTTCTGAACCTCTATTAGTCGAAATGCGGTACCAAGACCTCCATAATAGCTCCTAAAAAGTTTTCTACCACGTCGGCCCCAACCATGGTGGATCCTCCTACGTCACTAAGCGTGATTCTCAGCCCCCCAGGTTCAATTTCTTCAAGCTGTCTCTGAAAAATGTTATACACTTAATTATAAAAAAGTGAACATGCTAAGAAATATCTGTAAATACCTCCTATAGAGCTGAAAAAACCTTGCTAAATCTAAAATATTTTTTTTGTTTTCTAAGTCGTTTGCCCCTCAAACTTTTTCCATAACACATAATTTGTGGTGCTATGACCCACTGCACACTTCATATTCATTCGCTCTGCTGAACCCCCCCCCCCCCCCCCCCAATTGACATGACAGATTTACGGCCCTGGTGGTAAATGATATGTTTGAGCATTCAGCAAGATTTCGAAATACTATTTCCATTATTTTGCAAATATCTTGATGCATTCGAAATATCATCAAAAAATTTAAGCAAAAAATTTCTTTCCAACGTCTATTCACTGAATGAATGGCATTTGAATTTCTAACAAATATACAATGCAGATTAACTTCCGTTTTCTCTACTAATTTCAAATTGTTTTAGAATGGCCTTGTCATTTGGTCTGCTATCTGTGAATTTTGCAAGGGAATATTTTCAGCTTATTAGAATACAGCATAGAAAAATTTTTCTTGAAGAAACCAATTTGTATGGACCATCAAAGGAGCTGCCCCATCGTCATCCTCCGCACTTCGGAGGGTTTTATCTACTGGTTTGCTTTTATGAGCCAGAAGCTTTATTCTTTATCATTCGGTTTCAACTGTGATCTTATGCGTGGTTTCTCAATCTTCATTCTGAAGAAATTTTTCGTAGTTTCTATGGTTGTACTGCTGAGTTTCTATCCATATTTATTGACATAATGGGGTACCAATTTTGTGCCCACAACAGATTGTACCGAGATAAGAATACAAGGGACAGATGTCATTGACTTACCGTAAATCCTAGAATTAGCCCCCTGGGGGCTTATTTATTTTTGATATTGTTGGATGGGGGCCTATTCGAGGGGAGGCTAATACGAGGGGGGACCTACAAAATTATTGTAGACATTAAGAAGACATTATTAAAAGACCTCGTTTATTTCGGTAGGAATTTCTTTATGAGTATTTAATTAATTGCTACCAAAAGTATGAATTTGGTTTGGGAATTCAATACAACGCCATATAGGCAACCTCAGATGGCAACAATCATCAAATGAAGGGGTCCAATTTGACTATTTACGGTAGCAGTGGGGGCTTTTCCGAGAGGAGCTTATTGACAATTTGTAGTTCTAGGGTGGGGGCTTATTTGAGAGGGGGGCTTTTTCGAGGGGGTCAGTTCGAGGATTTACGGTATAACAGAGAAGTGGAGAAGAATCATTCTAATAAGTTCAACTGGTAATCAAATTTTTTTATCCAAAATCTTCACTGAGATGTTTTGCAACTCAATCTAAGAACACGTAACAAACGTCAAAAAGTAATAAAGATAATAAAAGCGGTAAACAGTTTTTCACTCGTTATAACTCGATAGTCACATCTCAACCATAAAGCAATATTTTTTTAATGAAGACATATGAGCTTGCAAGCTGAATGGGAGTTTAGCCAAAAGAAACCATTGTTGAAGGCGACGACACATCAAAACAATGTTTAGGCCATTAATGTCTGATATTTTGTAGATCCGTTAAAGAAGGCATAGGGCATGCTAGATTTGTCACCAAGACCCGTGTGAATACAAATCCTGTCTTTGCAGATTTTTTAGCCTTGAAGATTATGAAATAAACCGCTATTTAAAATAAATTGCAGATTTTGTCAATGTTTTTGTGCTCGAATAAACCCCCCCCCCCTCGAATAAGCCCCCACCCAAAAATTAATTTTTGCAAATAAGCCCCCGGGGGCTTATTCGAGGATTCACGGTACATTTTTACTTAGTCAACACATAGTACAACTTCTGCCCCAATCTTGACGTTAATGGGTTGGATGAATTAATTGCAAGTAAAAAATGCTACATTCTTAACGTGCTGTGCCATTTTGCAGTTAAGGTAATTTTACAGCAAGTGGAAGAAAGGAATGGTTGAATCTGAACGAATACAAGTTATTGAAGATGTCTTCACTCGTATACATATGCCTGCATGTTTTCCTTCATAACACATGATAATGCTAACAATTTGCTGTAAAAAGATCCCTCAGAGCTAATTAAAACTATTGTCTAGAAATCTTAAACATTTGCATTTGACCAAACCTCTATTTGGATCTAGCAAAGGAAAAATTTCAATTTTTCGCTTCTTTTGAAACATTTCAAACATCTTTTATTTGATTTCCGCGTGCATGCCTGCATCAGCTTAGATTCTGGTTAGTTGTTTTGCGATCAATTTTACGATGAAATTCTTGCTGGCTAATCCAAGGATTAATATTTTTGTCACTAAGGCATCAGAAACACTCTTTCCATGTCTTCATCTAAACAACTTTGAGCTCCGAAGCTTACCATTCCTTGTCCTAAATATATCTTGTATACTGATCTTCTACTTGTTTTATTCCTTCCACAGGTGCTATGTTAAGTGGATTTGACCACTGAAGCAAAAATGAAAACTCTTTCACTTTGCATGACGCTCTATATTGTTCAATTACCCGTGCCAAAGTCTTGACCAAACAACTCGAGCATGTGGAATATCACCCATGGGTGTCTTATGAAACGCTGTATGAAATATTTCTTACATTTTCTTCATCCTTAACAAACACCATAATGAAATTTGTAAAGAACAGTTTAAAAATATGTGGCGAAATTTTAGTTCCACAGAGAAAATTATTGTCTTCTTTAAATCAAATCATAAGAGAAAAATACAGAAGAAAAAGGAGTCGCTGACTCTTTATTTTCATATCTTCTTCATTGATTGCATTTGACCTGACCTGAAATTATTTCCTAAGATTGGCTCGGACTTCAAAGTATAGCCTAGTAGCCCCCAATGCCAATTCGTATTCCCGCAGTAACTAGTTAACCTGAACCTGTTGTAGTACAGTAAATCCCCGCATATAAGAACCTACAAAAATAAGAACCTAGAGGCTGTTTTTCCTAAATTATGCACCTTGTAATTAAGAACCTGTTTCAGTATGATAAAATATAATAGGTTCTTTTCCCAAGGGCAAAAAATAGAGTTTTCAATGGTCCTTATTTACTCCCAGATTTTGTAATGTTGCATTAATAACATTGCCAAAATGAAAAAACAGGGTTGAATGCATCTCTTGATAATGAATCCTAAAATTTGAAATAAGGGATCCTTCGAATAAGAACCTTCAAACCCTGAAATTAATCCAAGTACCTTGCCAATAAGAACCTACTTCAGCCTGAACCTCAAACAAGTAGGTTCTTATATGCGGGAATTTACTGTATTGAAGGGAAAATTAACAGCGCAAGAAATGTTTTGGATGAAATTTTTTGCGAATTGATACCTCAGAAAAATTTGTCCTCGTATTGTCGGCGAAAGTGCATTGACCCAGAACCGGGTTTTTGAGAAGTCTTTGCATACTTTTAGAAGAAAATTTGGAGTTTTCTAACTTAATTTGGATTTTTCTAAATTTTTTCTAATCATCTCAGTTTGCCTTTAACATTTTTGAAAATACATGGAATTAAGTTACTAAGGATATTTATCGCAAATAGTTTTAGAAATCACTGATTTGGCGATGGACGGGCTTATTTCTCATTATAGATTCATTCTTTAATCATTGCAATAATCACATCTGCAACCTCCGAACCAGAGGTTTATAGCATAAAAACGTTTACTGCATGACAACAAACTGCACTCAGATCAAGCTTTTTTAGGTATATTTTGTCAATTAAGCTATCTTTTTAAGTACAGTAACAAGATGATGGTTCATTAGAGATCTGAACACGACTTATCTCAACCCTAAGCTTGCTTTTGAAAAAACTGTGGCTGTCAATGCTTTCTTTATGGTTGCTTCATGCTTTGTAATTTGGAACATCTGCTTGCAGTTAATTGCACTTCTAAAAACGATTCATTATCCAGCAAGATTTTTCTTCAGACATTCGTTGACATGACTGTATTTCAAGAATCTTTATTTGTTATTTCGAACTCAAGCAATTTCGTTATTGCCAAAGAACCATACATACTCAACTTGTACTTTCCTTACAGCTAAGAAGAACTTGCTACGGACCTTCCCTGAACAAAGCCTGAAGTTTCAGACTCACGTAACTTTTTATGATAAATAAAAACGTTATTGTTGAAGTACAACAAGGGAGCTATACAAAAAATCCTCGAATTAGCCCCCCTGGATGCTTATTTATTTTTTCATATTTTTGAATGGGAATTTTTTTGAGAGGGCTTATACGAGAGGGGAAGGGGACTTTTCTTTATAAAACTTTAATTGATTATTACCAAAAGTATATGAATTTTTGTGGTAATTCAATAAAATGACAAAGATAACCTAAGATGGGAATGGATTTACGGTAGCAGGGAGGGGGGGAGGATTTATTCACAATTTGTAGTTCTAGGTTGGGAGTTTATTCGAGCAGGGGCTTTTTCGAGTTGGGCTTTTTGGGGGGCCAATTCAAGGATTTACGGTATTACTTGTCACAGAATTCCCTGGTAATAAAATCCATCAAAAACCTATTGAAGCAGGAGAAATTCAAACCAATGAAGACAGTTTAAATTAAAAAAGATTCTGCAAAACAACAGTAAATTGAATCAAACTGCTAATTCATTTTCATTAATTACTTTGTTTTCCAAGCCCTCTGTCGGTAAATTGGTTTTTCTCGTCAATCTTTAATATTTCCGCCAAAATATGTTTTGCTTGCATGTTGAGATTTACAAAACTGCTATCTTTTTTGCTTTTAAAGTAAGTGCTCTGCGTTTCATACTAGGCATTCAAATCAGTAGAGCATCACTATTAGCATATAGCTACATTAGCAATGAGTGTTTCTCAAATACCAGCTTACTCGATGAGACCTACAGCCAATTTTAGCATATCACTTTGGCAACTCAGCAATGCGGTTGATTTCAATCAATTTGTTATCAATTATCAATTATCAAACCAATTATTTTTGCTTAAATTGACTGAATATTAAGACCCCGTTTACACTGTCCCGTGCAAGTTTGGAAACGTGACAAAACTGTCGCGGTCCGCCCTTCCGTGTACACTAGCACTGTGGAAATTTTGAAGAAAAAAGAACGACTTCTAAGATCCGGACAGTTTTGTCTTCGTGCCTTTTTTTTATTGTTTTCCAATCAAAGACCTGATTGCCTCAGTTGACGAAATATTGCCTCCTTTAAAAAATGTTCTACAATTGAGTTTAGCTAGTACCAGTATAGTGTAAACGGAGCGGCTAAACGGAACAATTTGGAACCGCGATAGTGTAAACACTTGCGAACCGTAACGGTACAGAATTGTCTTGGGAAAGTGTAAACGGGGTCTAAATATACATTTAAGCAATTCGAAAGTTTGAGGAGAGACTTTTCAGGAGATAATTCAATGAATCGGTGATTTCTTCGAAAAATTTCGACAATCACATATGGAAGAAAAATGCAAATTTCCGAGATTTCCACGGTCAACAAGTCGAAGCAAGACAGAAGTGACGGTCACTGATTGGGCGAATGTAGACAACACTTCTCATCTGATGAACAAAGACTTTCCTTTACTTTCGATGCATCCCAGTGCAAAACAGCTACTATACTCATCAAAACGGTCACATGTGATTTCTTCTTCTTCTGATCGTACAGGGGGGGGGGGGGGCTGGCTTTTGTCTCAGCCAACACCCGGTAAAATGATCAAATGCAAATATTGTACTGTTATTCATTCCTCTGAATTTTTCAGCTATCTCTAGACTACCAAGTCAGTTCACCTGCATTTTATCTTTTGAATACCACTCCCTCCAAGTTGATCACCTTCCCTGTTTAAAAGGAAGTCATAGAATCAACTCATCACTTATTTCATGCACTTTGATTTTAAGAAGATCTGATTTTGCCCTCGCTTATTGCTAAAACTACTTGTACTAGGTTACCTATCAAGCAATGAAAACTATTTCTTGAAGTAGCGAAGGCCTTTGCGGTCGTGCACAAAAGCAGAACAAGACTGCCGAGAGAAATTTAGGAACGAGATCCAACGGCTGGGGTTTTTCTGAGCACGTTATAAGCTAAAACCCAAGAAAGTTTATTGACTGATAACTTGCAGTTGGTGGCATGATGAGCTGATGGAAAGGTTAGAGGATCTTGGTTTTCCCTTTGCAAGTCTAGTGAACAAAAAAAGAAGTGTCAATGAACGTTTCTTGCAAATTTTCTGTGTTGCCTCCATCCATAGCTATTATGTCCAGTCAGAAAACAAGCGACATGTTGATCTTCTTCTCATTTTGATCTTCCAAGCTTACCTCACTCTCAGTACAAGAAATATTTTCCGAAACAGGAAAGGGAATTAAACAGTAGCCATTTTTTCTTCTGGCTATCAGACAGATGCTAGACATTGTCTTTCTGATTTTTCATCTTTCTATGCCCAGGAACGTTGGCCATAGTGCGAAACCATTGGACAGAGTAGAAAATGTTTACACAAATCTTAAAATATTCTTCATGGTTGCAAAGCTTGGTATATTTATTAAAAAGACGAACTAAAAATTTTCATCACTTATTAAATAAGCTATTGCTTGAAGTTTTTTTTGGTAGAATTTTAACAGTTAATACACTCCGTGAATATCCTTGTCTATTCCGAAAGTTGTGAAAGTCAAGGGGATGTGATCACAGGAAAGTTTAGAAAGAATTTCTTATAATATACGCATACCAATGTTTATCACAGCACACTCTTCTTTCTTTGGCTAAGTGAGAAGGAATTTCCTTTTTGCAAACGTACGACTTGATGCACGATCTTTACAAGAAACTAACACTTGGTACAAAACAATGGTACCAGCGCAGTATCATAACTTCAAATGTTGTCAAATTAACGAAGCGGGCAGGAAAGGACAGTTAAAGATAAATAAGAAAGACCGAAGAGTAACTTCTTGAAAATACTTTCCTTTTTTCTCACACAAATACTTCTGTATCCCAAAATATTTAAATTTTTCGAGCAGGTGAATCGTAAGAGAAATTTCGCAAGGCTCTTTTCATGCAACAACGGACCATGCAGACTGTCGCTGGTGAACAAAATAGTTCATTATCTTAACCTCTGCAGTTTATCTTTTGAGCTCTCTCTTTCAACGAGAATGTCGCAATGTGATATCAATTAAAATTAATGAAGAAAGAACAGTCAACAGAGAAAATTCAACTATTGCCAAACCCTCTCCTACACTGTTATTGTCACTCACGTGAATATCTCATACATGGATTTGAATAATTTGCATGGATTATTAAAATGTTCCTCAGCCAATTTGTTCCTTTACGCACTTAAAGCTACTTTTCACGTTTTAGGCTCTGTTCTGCATTCTCTATGATGAAGAGACCGGGGTTGATACGGGTTGTTACATAGAAGTCTTCTCTGTCCAGCCAGTTAGGCGATTATCTCAATATCTGGGATGGCTTTGGTTGATACACAGTGCTTCAACCACTGATCTATAAAAAAGACTGGATCGAGCTTCCTATTGTCTTGAAACACCAAAGTTTGAAGCCTGTTCAATTTCGAAAGGAAGAGGGCCCCAAACAATAGCGGGAAGCCATTCCTCAAAACCAATACTTGAACGATATGAATTCGTAAGAGCTGCAATGCTGTGTGTATGATTGCTGAAAAAGAACAAGGCCAGAACAGCTGAAAACATTGCTAGGACTGACACTTAAGGCTGTCTCCTAGCATAGGCTGTTCTGGGGCCCTCTTCTCGGATGGCGACACTATGGTCACATTAGAAGCTCGATCCAGTCTTTTTTATAGATCAGTGGCTTCAACTTCGTGACAGCAACAACAGCAACAACAACAACAACAACATCCATAACAGCCACAACAACAACAACAACAACCTCTAGCCCTCTAGCCCTCTTCTTGACAGTTGACTTGAGAACAACGCTTTGATTATTAATGGAATCTTGTTGCTATAGTTACTGTTTATCTTTCCTTATATTTATGTTAGAGCCAATGACATTCTGATGAGCAATGAAACTCCTGACAAAACTTTTCTTGGGCTATGAAAAAATCATATCCTTCTTTGTTGGACCACAAAGTTATTCTTAAAAATGATATGATCTAAAATAGCAAATTGTTTCTAGAAATTGGCACACTTATTGATTTGGACAGGAGCCACAGATAGAATACAGGAACCTTTGTTTGAAACCAGTGACCCCGGATCACGGAGCTGCGAGACCCTCTCGAAAAATTAAGCAATTTTGCTTTTGTTATACCCTTTATCCTGGCGCTTTACAAAACGGTTAATAAAAGGGGGTTTGCGTTCTTGACCAAATATCAATGCGCTTTTTGAAATCATTTTAACTTTTTCAAAAAGGCCCCTTTGATAGAAAATCAAAACTGCAAAAAAATCAAACTTGCGCCCAAATCCCTCCCTTTTAATCCCCAGGGAAGCCCCCCAAGGCCCAACGTAGTCGGTGCCTATGAATTCAAGCTCATGTAGCATCAGTATTAAAGAATGAGGCCGAGGACCTTTTTCAAGCTGAAAATTTGTTCAAAGAGACAATAGGTCGAAGAATGGCAGCAAGTTGCATGCAATACCAATTTGAGTTAGATCATATCTGCCTAGACTTGTTACTCTTGTAGGTCTAAAAACACAACAAAAACTAGTGACTCTCTCATCGGATAACACCTTTTAGACTACCCAGATTGTGCAAAACTCTATAATGTCGACATGTTCCAGATAATTGACAGAGCTCGGTCGTCTTTTTCTCGAGCGGTTTTGGAATCGATCTACATACACACGAAAAAGCCGCCATTGTGTAGACAAAAGCCGCCAGTGGTTTCTATAGGCACGCAGCACTGATTGGACAACTATGCCGGTCATGTGCTTGCGTTTTTCTGATTTGCCTATTTCGATCCACAACTGGGTATATATTTGCCATCGAACTCTCTTGGACCTTTATTCTGACGTTTTGTAATGTGAGGAGTGTCAGACGAAATAGCTTTTGGTCAATCAATCAATCAATCAAAAACTTTATTAATGTGTAAAAAAATATTTAGCTTACAAGCTAATTGGGGACACAACGAAAAAAGTATATAAAGTTAAATTAGAGCATAAAAAATGAAATTACAGTATAATTATTAAAACATAAAAATTTCTAAAAATTCTATGTACAACTAAACTAAAGTCTACAGTCTAAAAGAGTTTCTAAGTCCATTCTTCTTATACATTTCTTGAATTGGGTTATTGTTGTCACCTCCTTGATAGCTCTCTTTAATTTGCTCCACAGATATGGGCCAAAGTATCTTACTGAATGTTTTCCTTCTTTTACCGTACGAAATTTCGGAATTACAAAGTTGCTGTTTCTTAATTCATAGGGAGTTTCTTTTACTGCAAACAAATCCTTTATAAAGTGTGGGGCTATGCCGTTTTTAACTTTATACATAAGCATAACTTTATACATAATTTTGGTAGCATGTTGTGAAATGTTTGCTCTTTTCAAAGCCGTTTTGGGTTATCATAATTAATTCCTTCCAGATTGACCCCGTCATTTGTCCTGATTTTACTGAGAGTTTCTTCACTATACAAGTTAGGAAAATCTGGTGACAGAACACAGCCATGTAGCACCACTCTATAATGTCTACCCATTCACCCAATTCACCCTGAATCCTGAAGGCAGCTTTCTGATAATAATTTGATCATAATCTCTAATCTTTCTAGCCATTCCATCAGCTCCCATGTTTCACACAGCCGAATGTAACATATATACAAGTCCTTTTTGTTTTCGATAGAATTTTCTACAGTCATTCTCAGTCACAGAATTACTCTCCTTGCTCCCTTTACAGGTTTGTATCCAAACTGTTCATCCGATATACTTTTACTGATAGTAGTCTTATTCCGATTTATCATTAATCGTGAGACTATCTTTGTTACGTCACTCATTAGACTTATAGTTCTGTATGTTTTGCGATATATTGTCCCCGACTTTCCTTGATAAGGCAATAAAAATTGATTCACGAATTTCATCGGGGATGTCTTCAGAATCATACACATGATTAGCAATTTCAGGGATCTTGTCCAGCTCGAAATTTCTTAAAGCTTCTATCAGCTCAAATGCTATCTTGTCATTTCCTACCGCTTCGCCATTCATCAATATTTTCATGGCATCTCTAATTTTTTTTTGTTATCGGTTGCCCCGAGTTCTTTAACCTAATTGAAATCTTTTTCCAGACTTCTTTCCTATCTTTATTTGAATATAGACTTCTGATGTAGTTCGTCACCTTGGCTTAACTTGATCTAGCTCCATCAACGCACTGTCACCTTCATGACACACAGGGCCGTCGAAAGACGGGCCGGGCCCCAGGGCTGGGACTGTCATGGGGCCCCACAGTCGAAGGCTGCAAAAACCTTTTTTGGATTACGCCCTTAGCAATGCAGTTAGATGGACTGTAAAAGGCATGAATTTTGAAATCAACGCCCCTGAAACACTTGAATTTGTATTTTAAGGTCTTTAACAGAACATGTAATTAGTGACTATATAAAACAAATCATTAAAACAAATCAGTTTAAAAATCAGAGTTAATTTAATGTTTAAAAAACTGCTTTTCTTGCTTTCCTCATGGCGAAATCCTTAATCTTTTCCCACAATCTTTTCCAGCTGTCGTTCGCTCCCCAACCATCAGGAGAAGCCAATTTTGATTTTGAACCATTATTAATAGTGTGCATAGCAAACAATAGAGTGCAGCCTTTGTAGGACTGAAAACAAGCCAGCTTCTTCTTACTACCTCCCAATTTTGCTGCTTCACATTAAGGACCGTTGTTGGAAATTTGTGGCCGTCGCAATCTTTGGGAAACTCTGGAGGATGAGGCAAATGACCAGTTCTAACAACCTTTTCTAACTCCTTTATCGTTGGAAATCCGGTCAATGTGCCGACATCAAAACTAGATGATCCACTATGAACAGTATCTTGATTTAATGATGAATCAGTAGTGCTTTCTCTACTTTCTGGGGTGTCATGGTCTACCGAAGCAGCCAAGCCGTTTGTGTCTTCTTCTTCTTCAGCGGTGCTTTGAACAGAGCTTTCACCAGGTTTATTTAAAGTTGAATCACCTTCCTTGTCTCTTTTGTAAGCACCTACCTCAAACAATGTGCGAGAGGCTTTCTTTGCTTCTTTTTCTCGCATCTTTTTTCCTGCCTTTTCTGAGCACCAGACTTGTGCCTGTAAGATGACATCGCAGGGGTTGGTTGGATCGTGATCCCGCTTAGTGATTTTGATAAAGACTTTAATAGCGTTTGGATTTGTCTTGGTTCTTCGCATGTGCTTTTTCTCTGGTGTACGCCGTGAATGGAAGATTTAGTTTTACGTTTATAGGAAGTCCACACAAGGAATAACTAAAACATTTGACCTAAAAGTAGATATATGTAAGTGCAATCGAATTTTTCGGCTTCCGGAGAAGTATATTATGATCGTATCGTCAATGTTTTAATTATAAACTATGGCCCTCATCATAGACCAGCTTGTTGATTCCGTGTTGAAAGATTAAATTTCGAATATCAATCGGGTCATGGGCCCGCCCTGCCAATGCTGCTAATTGAAAACTCATAGCCAAAAATACATACCTTATTTTCTACGGGCCCCTCAAGGCCCCGGGTCCCCTGGTAACTACCCTGGTTACCCCCCCCCCCCTCTCGACGGTCCTGATGACACAACTAGACACAATATGTTTCTTCACTGCTTTCACTTTTTCATGCATCATTTAAACATTCCTCTTCTCCACATCTTCTATCTCCACAAACCGCTGCTCAAGATACTCTTCTTTTGCTGTTCTACACATCTTCTGAACACCTCTATTCAGCCTTTCATACTCATCCCTTTCTTATTCTCTCTACGCCTCAATTCCATCTGACCCAGAATCTCTGATGCCATCCTTTTCTTTTTAGCTGCCATGCTCTTTGTTGGAATACACTGTTCTGCGCTTCTTAATAAAGCTCTTTGTAGGTTTTTGCCATTTCTTATCATCATTTCCACCTTGTTTACATCTCTCTTCTACTGAACTCGGCCTTCACATTTGCATTCTCTTTTAGCGTTTTCCATTGCGGCTTGAGTACATTCTTGCCTTGCTTCAGCTCGTTCAAGTTTACTTACAATTCACCCATCAACAAAATATGATCACTATCACAGTCAGCTCCTGGATATGTTCTTACTCCTTTCATACCATTCTTAATGCGCTTATTTATAATGATACAATCTATCTGATGTAATGTCAATATCAACTAGGAAAGATAACAACTTGAAGGATTCCAAATACAATCTATAATCTTTAATCTATAATCTATAATCTATAATCTATAATCTAATTCAATCCACGATTAATAACTGAATGCGCAAGGAAAGTCTTCTTCTAAATGGGTGCAAAGATTTTTAATGAACTGCCACTTGCTGCAAGGATGTCTGCTAATGCAGTTGTTTTCAGGAAGATCATAAATAATTTTTATGCGTAACATAACAACTTATAAACATCTATATTTCTAAAGATGTAATTATCATCCAATATTTATTTTCTTTTTAAGTATATTTTATTGGTATCTTGACATTACTTCTTTCCTTGATCTTTACTTTATATCCCATACATTCCGTATTATTCTCGCTGTTCCAAGTAAATATGGTCTCTGTAACACTTCTACCGTAAGACCCAATCCTAGCTGTTTCAACAATTTAGCAAAATTCTTTGTCACTGTCCATATGCTCCAAAAACTACTGGTATAACATCCACCTTTTTTATCTTCCATATTCTTGCAATTTCATACCTCAGCTCAATGTAATTTGTGCATTTCTCTACTTCTTTCTTTTCAATACGGGTATCGAATGGGCAGGTTGGGTCTATTAATTTACAAATCTTATCTTTCTTTTCAATTACCGTAATATCAGGTCTTTTATGCTCCAACTTTTTATCAGTCTGTATAGGAAAGTCCCATAGAATCTTGCAATCCTCTAACTCAAGTACTCTCTCAGGCTGATGCATGTACCATTTCTCGGCCTTTTCAAACCCCCACTTTTCGGACAGCTTCCAGTGAATTACTTTTGCCACATTGTCATGCCTCCAATTCTTATACTCCTTCTTTGCTAGCTACGGACATTCTGAGACAATGTATGCCACTGTTTCATCATTATTATCATTATTATTACTATTGGTATTATTATTATTATTATTATTTTTGTCTGATTTCTATGCCTATCTTAAGGATTTTTCCAAGTATACAGGCTCTTCATATGATGGAACCAAGTATTTGAGACAATCAGTCTGTTAGCTGTACATCAGTCAATCAAATTTTCACCCGTCTCATTCCGCTGCCCTAGACCAAAAGGTCTAACTGCTTGGCCTTGTTTGCCCTACTTCCACATTGAAGTCACCTATCAAAAAACTCATATCATGCGATTCACACTGATTCATTGCTTTTTTCTATTGATCGTAAAATTTCTCTACTTCCCCTTCAGTGTTATTGGATATAGTTGCATAGCATTGCATCACTGGAAATGCAAATAGCCTCCCTTTTTGTCTCACCAAATATAAATCTTCTTGAGATACACTCTTTTTTTTATAAGAACACGAGCCTCAAAACTGGTCAAAAGTTAAGAACAAATTAAGCACAAGCTGAGGCTGAGCTTCTGCAAAATGCAACTTTGAAATACTTTTTTTCTCAAAATCGAGGATTTTTAGCGATACGTGGGTGCTTTTTCGGTGAATATTCAAATTTGTCAGCAAATTAAGGCTGCCTCACTTACTTTGTTGGCAAATGAGGCCTGAACACCTCCTTAGAGCGAAAAAGCTAGAAATAGCACTGCTTACACCCTCTTAATTTAAAAACAAATTAAGAACAATCCAGCCTCAGATTTTCGAAAAAATTAAGAACAGTCAGCCTGAACTTAAATTTACTGGTTCTTATAAAAAAAGATTGTTTACCAGAACCTGCATAAACTTTTCACACTCTCTTCATCCAAAAATGTTCCAACACCGCGTTTATGTTCCGTTCCTCCCGAGTATATAAACGTGATTCCTTCAAATACTAGTTTTCCAGACTTTGTCCATCTTACTTCACAGACTCCTAATACTTATCTTCAGTCGTATCATTTCCATTATAATGTTTTCCATCTTTCAACTTTGATTCATTGTCCTGACATTCCAGGTCACGATTCTTCTAGTAAAGTTAGTATTACGGTATACAATCACAGGGAGGCGGTCGGGTGTCACCCAGTGGCGTAGCGTCCGGGTATTCAAGGTATTCAGTGAATACCCCGAGATTTCTCAGAAAAAATATTAATACGACGTATAATTGTAATAAGTAAAAAATGTTTTGGGGCTATTGATTCTGTTTGAATTCGTTACCTCCGATATTCTACATTTTGTACAAGTACAAAATATCATCAAATTCATGGAAACAATAACGCTGCGAAGCATAGAGAAGCTGGGAGATCTTTGAAGCTAATTTTGAAGATTGAGCTACTTCATGTTGTATGGAGATCGGTCATGAATACGCAGTGAATACCCTAGCCCGTACTTTGACCAATCAAAATGCTCCTTTCCATGAATAATATTTGCCGTTAATCAGCTAAAACAATGGTTCTGTACGCTGCGAACTATGCAGCGTACAGCCTCAAAGTTGGTTCAAAATAGTCTCGTTATGAGATCGATATAAACAGTTAATGAACGTCGGAGCGGTTGGAGTGATGGAGCTGCATCGAAAACAGTAAACATGACTTAATTAAAAAACTATTGCAATGTCCGTATTACTGTTTTATAATCATTCTCTCATTTGACCACTAAACTTAATCTACCAACAGCAAAGTGGAAAGGAAAGGTAGGCTGCTACATAATACTACACTGACTCAGATCTGTTCCCTCTTGAAATGCCAATTTGTTATTGCTTGCCAATCAGGGATGTTTCTGTTTGTATTATGTGATCCTTTTCCGGTGTTCCAGAAGGCGTGGCCTCAAAAAATTTTCGACCACGCCCTTTTAAGCCCTCCCACATTTAAACTGGCGCGCGGTCCCTGGTATCTCATTTGCCTTCACCGCCAGTCTTCTGCTGGTTCCGCCATTGGCTATCTCTCGTACCCCCGAGTAAGGGACTCCATACCAGGTACTACCAGCCGGATCAGCTGGACCAGGAGCTCACAAAAAGGGAAGGGTCGACCTCACACTTGAACAAATCCATTGGACCCGCTACCCGTAAATAGGAATCTAAGATTGGCTATTTATTGTTCCGCTATTTTTTGGAAAATCAATCCACCCTTGATTGAAGATACTTTATGACCGCTCGCTTAGCCTCTGCCATCATGCAGTTTGCATTGTTCCATTTTTCACTTCTGCATGAACTATGTGGCGAAAATAAGAATACATTAAAAAAGGCACCATCGGGAGGTGTTCGACTTCTGTTTTCAACATTTTAATAAAGCATTTTAATGAAGAGAAAAGTTGCGCATTTTCCGGTAACATTTTGTCTCTAGATATGTTTTCTAAAACAGTAGTGACTCAATCTTTACAGTAAGGCAGTACACTTAGAACCCAAGGTATATGGTTGCCTTCTAAGCATCGCCTTTTATCTTACGATTGAAGTTTCAACAATTTTTTATAGTCTATATAAGTTGGTACAGATTATTGAGAGTAACATAGTTTTATGACAACAAATTCTCTGCCCCGAAGCGACTTTCCTTGAAAAAAGGGCGCCTTTCCTTGGACAAATATTTTAACAAAAACTGGCGTGGGCTTTCGGCTAACTTGCCTAGAAAAACTACAGTCGACGAAATAAGTCTAAGAGTAATGTGAAGCTCATTTCATCATCTTTTTCTTCTGGAGTAAATTCCTGCGAAAAACCTACTCTTTCAAGAGGTAGACTGCTCCTTGCTCTTTTAGGAGGGTGCATATGGTCATTTTTAGGTTAAAGGTCCTTATTGCAAGGGGAATATTCTAAGGGGCATTTGAGGTACATTTTTTGGGGAGAAAAGAGCACATATATCTTGTTAGCATAGAAATACTTTGCACCAACTTTTTATCTAGTACTAAAAGGTTTACAAATTACCGACACAGAGTTTTGGGGTTTTCTGCCCAAAAGTGCCAACACGCAGATAAAAACATAACGACTTAAAAAACTTACATATTTCTCAGCCTAAAAAGGGTTTTCAAACGCAAGCTGCTTGACAGAAAAGGTCAGCCTGAAAATAATTGAGATCCAAGGTCAGTCTTTGTGGAGGTCTACCGTATATACAGAAATAACGAATTCTTTTTATCGGACACTGTCCTCCAAGACTAACTTTACTTCGCCTCTTTTGCCTTGCAAAGTTAAATAGAATATATTGAGAATCAGTATAAAAGGCCAAAAGTCATAAGAAATTTAGTGTATTTCTGTTTGATAACCAATGCTATAGTCTTGACGAAAGTGATATTTCGACAAAATTTAAATAAAACAAAGTGCTTTGAATTCAATCAACTGTAAAAAGCCACAGTACTTTTTACCCAAAAGGCGAGATCATGGGCTTGCAAAAGAAGTTGCCAGAGAATGATTACTTGTTCTGAGAATCGGTATCGGAAAAAGTCATTTGGCATAAATAGAGTTCTCAAGTGTGACGTCACAAAAAACTATTTTTAGAGTTTCGAATTTTTACCACATAACATGAAAGAACACCATAAAATACTCTCATTTATGCAAAATCAGTTAAATTTGTCAAAAATCGGATGAGCTATGGCCAATAGAAGATTTGAAGTTTGCTAACGGATTACTGTTATTTTGGCTCAGTTCATAAAGTTATGAACTGAGACCAGATTACCGAGGTTTGATGGGGCCAGAGCTTGTGCTCATCTGGCCATATCTCAGCCAATTCGTAATACTTTTAACTGATTTTGCAAATTTAGAGGTACTAAATGATGCTCTTTCAGGTTATGGGGAAAAATTTTAAAAATTCCAAAACATATTTTTGTGACGTCATCACTTGACAACTCCATTAGTTGAACAAACTTATCAATTGGCCTCAAAATAAATATATAAAGTAAAAAAAAAAATTAATCAATCATTGAACAAAAGCATAGTGTTTTACAATCTTTGTTTTTGCAAATCAATTCATCAAGCCTTACTTAGAATATGGTTGGTGTCATTAATGATGATTGTGAAGTGATAAACTCAAACCAACTTTTGTTGGTATTTTTGCACTCAACAGGTGATCAAAATAAATTATTATGCATAAAAGTATGCTTAAAATCAAAACAGTGATTATTTTCATCCAAAAAGTTTCATCTCTGTCCAAATCTGCAATCTCTGCTCAATGAAAGGAGTCAAGAACAAATGAGAACATTTATCTAATATTTAAAATTGATATTAATTCATCTATGCATGCTGTTACTGCTCCGTTTAAAATCATAATTAAAATGTCATCCTAAAATGAAAAATTATTTTAGACTCAATTTACAATACTTTTTTCTAAAAAGAAGTTATTGATGCAACTATTAGCGTCATATAAACAGTAGTGAAGAATTTTATACAGTGATGAATAGAGAATAACCCTGAACGTCGAGCAAATAAAATCAACTAAAAATGACCATAGATACTACACTGTTAAATTTCGATATTTCAAGGTCTATAACTTGTTCTATAAAATATTATGTGATATCCTATTTTATGAAAAGCCAAATAGCTTTCAGGATTTGAAATATAGTATTCTCATTTCAAATGTAAGAATTTCGATTGGAGTCATTTAAAGAATCGTGGAGAAGGTGAAAAATCTGGTTCGGATATCCGATTAACCCCGAGTCATACACGTCAAGGAATTTTTTGACTGCATCAATGAGTCACAGGTCGCCTAGGGTCAAGGATCGGTCTCCTAGAAGTATGACATCTAGCAATGAGAAATGTGTCACTTTTTAGAACAACTGGGGCATTTCTATCACCTAACGGGACATTTCTATCTATTTATCTAATCCACCCAACATCGCGGCAATAGCCACTTTCTACTGTACTCATGTTTTATATACATAGCTAGGCAATGCTACCATATTCTAGTCCATGTCCTAACAGACAATATGCAATGTATTCTGCTAGAAGATCATACGCTATACAATAATTGCCAAGGTATTCAATAGACTGTGGCTGTGGAATGAATGATGGTTTAAGATGTTGGTTGCAGCACTAAGTATTGTAGCTAGGCCTAAGGGTGTTCCTCACTTTCTCTACAAGTCTACAGAACTAGGTAGGTAGAAGAAGTTTGTCCTTTTAATTAGAAACAAAGGTCACTACGACTGTTAGGCATTTGTTTACAACACGAACTAGCGATGCCTGCATAAGCAGAAATCGTTGCCTTAGGCATTGCAAGACATCGCGATGTGAGCTAAGGTTGAGGAGGAGATCGAGAAAAATAGTCTAGAAACAAGAAATAGTAGATTATGTCTGCACACTTGCACATATGCACAAAAATTGGTCCTTTGGATGTACGCATGCGCATTTGTACTTAATGATGGACTATGATGGTACGCATGCGCATTTGCATTAAATGATGGGCGATGATTGTACGCAAGCGCACTTGCACTCACTTGGTCAATAAATTTACAGGCATGCGCACATGCACTTAATGATTGCTTAAAAATGTGGGCATGCGCACATGCACTAATTGGTGGAAGAAATTTGTTTCATTATCGCTATCGAGCCAAATATAGGGACTGGCTGAATATGTTACATTCCCTTCCAACATGAGGATATAAGTGACATTGTGTTGATTATCTGAAAGAATCTTTGTCAAATTACTATTCCAAGTAACAAAATCAAGTAACAAAATTGTTTGAATAATCATGCGAAGCTTGAAAAAAACAGAACTTGATTAAGGCTTGGGTGAAATGTATGATAAAAAATCTACGTAATACATTAAATTATTAACAGCATATGAATGTTTGGCAATAATCATTTAGAATAAACAACTAACAAAATGCTAAAATTACATTATAAATATTTTAGGGAGACTGCTCCAAATTAATATTGCAAAAATGCTGCTGAGGTCGAAAAGCTCCTGAAGAACGTGAAGTGGGTTTGTTTAGGAAACAGCTACTGTATAACCCGCATTGGGTTTCAGAAAACTAGAAAAGAATTTAGATTTCTTTCGAATTTACTCAGTAATCATAAACATACTACAAAGAGCACTGCTTTTAGATATTTACAATATTTTACAATATTTTGTCATTGTTTTGACAAATGCAAAGTTAGCCCGTTAAAACCTCAAAAGGTGGCACGCGGTAGGAGCATTTCGTTGATCTCTAGTTACTCTGGCTACCAACTGGCATACAGCAAACCGTTGCTATACGGCTAACCATTGGCATAGGCTAAGAAGTTAAATTGACTGCCATGATCAAAACTATCTATAAATACCAACAAATACGTCTTTTTAGATTCATGAAGTTCCCAATCTCCTTTGCATTTCCATTTCTAAATCTTTTCGTGAGTATAAACCATTATCTTTTATTTCCTAGAAAAATTGTTTGCAAAATATTGAACATCATGTGGAAATAGATACATCTTAAAGATAAACAGGTATGATCAAACCTGAGATGCGAACAGGGTCAGTCAATATTAATCTTTTTTGCTCTGTAATACGGATTCACTTACGCAAATATTGAATCACCCACGCGTGGGCAGTATTCACATATAAATTGCTTCTAGAGTATCAAAAACCAGGTTGAAAAATTGAACCAACAAAAAGAGGTTTGCGAGACATCATATCTGCAATAGTTTGCAAACAGCAGGGTTAAGATGACGCACTTCTGCTCGAAAGCGTCAATTATTTCAAAGGACCATTGAAAAAACTAGAGGTGCTATCTCAGTTTGCTGAAAGTACAGTTTAAGGAGGAAATGAAGGTAACCAATTAAGGTGGAAATGTACCTTTGCAAGGTCATCCAATTCAATATCAGCAATATTGACCAAACAAGACAGGGAGTCTTTGATGAGGAAATCATTCTTGTGGATTCCTGTAAAATTAATTTTGCTTTGCTTAGAATAAATATTAACTGGTAAGGATGTCAAGCATTTGAATCAATATATTCTCAGCGCAAACTGAGCTATAGTTTGTCTTTAATAGAGTATGAGCGTAAAAATAATGATAATATGCAGTTGTGACAGCTAAAGTGGAAGGAGAAATACAAGAAACAAGCAATCAATAGCACTTCAGTAAAAGGAATAGAATGTTTAATCCAAATAAATCTTTGGTACCGCAAAATGCGAAAATAGCACAGAAGGGCCGAAATATATCATATCATACTAAAGTACTTTTCGTCTGACACTCGTCAGATTGTGAACGTCGGATAATGTCCAAAGGTGAGCAGAAGATTTACATCCAATTGCAGATTGCGGTACCAAAAGCTGATTTGTTTCTTTGTTATTCTTATTATCACGGTCCAAGAAGAACCTTATATTGCGCATATCAACAACCACAAGATCGTCGATTTTGCATCACTTATTTGCCATGTCACTTACGTGCAAAGACTACGACAGGTTATCTTCAGGGTACAAATTATTATAGGGCCTGACTATACACCCTGTCACTTCTCACCCTATCGTCGTAGAGTTCGGTACGTTTCTGGCATATGAAGATGCAAACAGGAACTTACCATTAGCGAAATTTCTTTCGAGCCAGCTGTTGATGACTTGTAGTTTTTTAACTTCACTAACCTGTGAAAAATTTAGGGTTCGTAAAGCAAATTGCAAGTGATGAATAAGACGGAATGGAGCAATAGCAGACATTTGGCGTAGGATTGAAATGAGAAAAGTACTGAAATTGTCAGTCAAAGTTTTGACGTCCACATCCTGTGGAAGTGACATTCAGGAATCATGGTACCAGAAAATCGCTGACAGGTTTAGGACGATTGGTACAAAATCTTTTACCCAAAATAAAAGTCTGCCCAGGCCTGTGTAGAATAGCTAGAGACCAGTCTATTAGGGGACAGCAAATTCGCCATCGTTATGGAAAATCAAGGAACCATCGAGGAAAATATTAACATGGTAACGGGTTGATATGCATCTCTACTAGAAAACCTCCCTTCAGTCTAATTTGTTATTTAACCCCTGTATTACAAAATCAAAGGTTAAAAGAAACAGCTCATGGAAAAGTTCTGTAAACTTGTACAAAGTGAGGAACACAAGCAGTGTGGGTTGAGTTCAATCCACCTATAGATCAATGGTCATTGGTCCTTGAAAAACATTACTTTTCTGATTCAATATTTTTTCCTTGCATTAAAATTTCAAGAACTCAAAAAAACTCTCTTTCTAGTTTTCTATAATTCACAAATCTTTCGCCATAACACAAAGTGACAGGCTAACTGTTTAATAACCGTACACGTTAGTTAAATGGAGATAAACAACATCTACCTTTATTTTTGAAAACTTTGAGAATATGAATTAAGTTTTTGAAAAGTTACATAATATTTTAATCATGCAAACATGCGGAATTAAGAAACATAACAGTTTTGAGCCAACATAAACCTTATGCAAAATAAATTGGATTGGATTTATATCTCATTGAAAGGCCGAATAGCTGAGAATATTGAATTCATAAATTATTTGAGAGTTTGGAGAAAAAGGTTTTGCGGGCACTTATGAGGCATTATTTAATTATCTTTACAAGGCCAACGCGTAATCTAAGGCTTAAGAAGAGTCAGTATCAAAGAGACATGTTTGTATCACAAGGTCAAGTTCACGCCGTATATTGTTGAAGGAAGGGGAGGATAATTATACATGTTTGCTCACGGGCTATGTCGTTTCGATTAATTTCATACTTTCTTAAGAGGGAGAATAACGAGGTATCGATTGCTTCCTATTCAGTACAATTTGGAACATAGCTTGCAATTATCAAGGGGGCATCACCTACTCCAAACCCCTTGCTTCCCACGGTCTGCTCATAGTCCACAGTGCTTTTTGATTCTCGACGTTTTCATTCAAAATGAAATAGGAACCCCAAGTAAACACAGTCCCTCGTTTGTTTATTTAAGATAATAGTCAAAGATCTTTTAACTCTGTTTAAAACTTTTCCCTGAAATAAGTGCTTTGCCACAAAAATAGCTCCGACTATGAACAAATATATATATAGAGTTAAAAAATATATACCTAGGCATCTGTTGCCTGGTGATCGTATTAAGCGTGAAACTCGGAGTTGCAACTTAGAACCGTCCTGTTCTTTGCACCAAGGCGTAAACAGCCCTGCCTATACGGCATCGAGTACAATATGACAGACAGGCAAAACTGTAACTTTGATTACCTAGTTGAAACATACCTAACGAATCAAGAACCCAGTCTTTCGCTTCAAATATATCGAAGGTGAATTATGCATACATTTTACTACAGAAACAAATGAATTAACAAGAAAAAAAACAAAAGAAGCCTTCAGAAACGAACCTTTAGCTGTAGGGAAAGCACCATTGACAAACAGTCTTCTGATAACGCAGCGACGTCGAATGATTTGAAAACCTCTTCTGAGTTACGTTCTATGTACTGCAGAATCTAGGAAAGAATAGATAAAAAATAACGGAAATCTGCTCCAAAAAAGATCAATTTCTAACAAAGCTTTTGGAAGTGTTAATTATTAAAAGCAGCAGTCTGGTCCTCTTTAAGGTATTATACAATGCTCTAGGGAGGGAAGGCATTTTTCCAAGCTTCAGTCCCAAAGAAAAATACAGTTCTCATTGTCTTATTGTATATTGCTTTATTGAGAATATCAATAACCATCGATATTAAAGAAAATATTTTCTCTTTACATTTACAATATTCATTCAATTCTTTCGCTATCCTTTTTAAACTTATTTTAAAGTTTCCAAAATTATTCAAAGAAATCTTTGATAACAATAAAGGACATTTTATATCTTCGAAATTTACAACTGATCGTCAAGAAAACCTAAGCAGAATTTCACGTGAAAATTTGAAAACAAATTGAATTGAATGAATCTTTGCAAAAAATATCCGTAAACGGTTAAAAAATACAAAATGTGTTTCAAAATTGAGGTCTAGAGTGTGAAGAGCCATTATGAGGCAAGCCGACATTTTTTCTTGATAACTGCTGTGAAAATACTGACCTAGCTGAGTATGAAAATGTGTATAATACCAAAACATAAGGGGAAGATTGTTTACATTTGTTATGATCAATTGAAGCGGTTGCTCTACAATTTGAAAGTTCTCATCAACACCCAAGGTATTTCATTCACCCTATTTTTCATAGCTCCCGTGAGCAACAGCTTGATAAAATGACTGCGTTCAAATAGATAGATTCTTGGCTATGAGAATACGACCAAATCTATAAATGTATTCACCTTTAATTGGATCTCTTGTGCTATCGTGTAGCTTCTGGTGTATTTGCGCGTGGAAACCAACAGCAGACATGCCTATGAAAATATCTTGTAAATAACGGCAATATTTTCTAATTTGAGAATGTGAGCTAAGAAATTTTAAATTCTGTATAGGTCAAAAACTTTCATTTTTGGAATATGAGTCAATAACATGCAAAAACGTACGAAATTATAAAAAGTTATCGATGAAGCAAAGGTAACTCAAAAAGGCTTGCTTACATTATTTGGATAAATAAGATCCTCGAATGAACGCAGACAAGACTGAGCAAGAGGCTCAACCTCGTAATGGTCAGCAATACAAAGCAGGCTTGGAAGTATTTCTGGGTAAATGATGCAAGTTCCCGTATGTAAGTATTCCAGGAAGACGCTAAATTCCTCTGGTTCAAATTCTGTAACAAGGCACTAAAAAGAAGGAGTATAAAAAGATTTTGATCTCATTATACATACTAACAAATGTCTTCAATGCCTACCAAGAATTATGCAAAAATTATAAGTAAAGTTCAGTCAGCCCCTCTCCCCCCATTTAACAGTGTTGGTTTACAAAAAAGTTATGTATTATGCCAAGAAGCTTGTCTTCTGCGTTTGGCCAAACGATTTAAATTGTGAAGCGATCTAAGAATGTTTTTTTCATACGACGATTTTCATACGACTAAAACTGGAAATATGTTTTTCGTCCAGTACAAGACATTATTTGCAATCAGTTCAAATGGTTATCGATAAATTATACGCGTTCGGTGTCATATAGGAATACAACACTCAGAAGTTGTAAACAATTGATGTACACCGCTACTCTCCAACCTTTAAACTTTATTGGAGCCTCTGGATGGTTTGATGCGATAGTTTTCAACATTATGACCTCAAAATTAGGCGCCGACTTTTGATATTCCATGGGGTGGCGTTTGAGCCGAAATGAAGATGTTGTTATAACAAAAGGTTTATATCATTCGCAAAGTTGGAGCGAAAGAAGCAGCGAAAATTTTCACACATTGAGGTAATTTTTAGTTTATTCAAATATCTATTTGACTTTTGCAGTACATATTTTGTTTTTAAAAATGTTTAATGCACTTGTCTTTTTTCCGAGTATGATAAGAAAATATTTTCTCATAAGATATAACTAAAAAATTCCACTTGGAGTGGCTTATTCGGTTTGTAAATATCTCGAGATACCTCAGTGACACTTGTTCGTGTGGCGGCCTCCTCTTCAATGTTTTTGAAACTCTGACTCCTCTTTTTCAGCCTCTCAAACGACAGCTTTTTCTTCAAACCGGATGGAACAGATGGTGATGACGTAGATTTATTAAAAATGGCCTTCTTTCCTAATTTGGGTGACGAATTCGGCGTGCTTCGCGTAGAGCCGCTGTCGTAAAACATCTCCTGAAACACCCTGCAGAGAAAGAGTTTAAGACTAGACAGATTCGACACCTTCAAATGTCACGCGGATAAACATATTCGCCAAACTAAAAAGCAAAGCTATGTTGCAGCTGCAAAAACGGAAAAGCTCTTAAAGGCACTGTCCCGTCAGTCAACCGCTCAGAGTTAACAATAACAATTTATGGTCGAAAAGACATCGAGAATTAGCCTTATATTGCCGATTAGGTTCGGAACAATAGGTCAACTGCATAGTCAACCCAATGGGAAATTTAAATAGCCATTGAAATGCGTCGGGAAATAGTGCCTTCAAGAAACTCAAAACGAGACCAAAAGAGACACAAGTTGATGTATGAATTTTGCAACGCTGATGTAAAAATAATTTTTTTTATTTACCCTTATTTCCTATTTAAACACAATACCCTATCAGCTATTTAACAAATTAACTTAAAGAAATAACTAAAGCTGCTCTTCCAAGGGGTCGTGTTTGCATCGCTCTACCTCAACAACTCCTTTAATCTTACTTTAAAGGAGCTCAATGAGGCAGTATCTCGTATTCTAACAGGTTCTTTGGAAGCTTTACGTCTGCCTGTTTTTATACATGAACCTGGTCTCATACAAACCCAATTAAAGTGAGTTTTTAACTGATGGAAAATGTGAAATGGTCCGGTATTGGAACACTACACAAGACCTAAATTGTCTTGGGACCAATCTATGGAACAGTCATCACAAACAACGTATTCTAAAATAAACAATCCTAACTGTTAGTAAGGAGCTGTATTAGTATATAAGACTCCTTAAGAACAATGACTCATATTGATATGATGTTTTTATAATGTTGGTATTTCATTACAGTAAAACCAACTAACTTGCTTTTGGCCGCCAAAATCGCTTTCACTGCCGGAAGGGACTTCTGGTTTGCCATTCCTAAAAAGAAGAAAATTACGAATAGTTTTCAAGAGAAGGAAATTTATGGCTTTAAAAGCTGGTCCACATCAGCCCACGATCCAGTTTATGGCAGTGTCTCTCTGATGGCAAAGTCAATATTTACTCATTTTGTAGCAATGATTTTAGAAGACAAAAAACTTTTATAGTCAAAAACTGGGTTATCATCGACTTGCTGTTCTACTTATAATGACCTTCATATTGCGATACTAATTAATTTTATCGATATTCAACAACTTATATAGGAAATATAAAGAACGCTTGGTGTAAGGAGTATGACGGTTCTAAGTTGCTACTCCGAGTTTCACGCTTAATGCGGTCATCGGGCAACCGTCCTGCTCTATGCACAAAATAGTGTGCACAGCGCCAGGGAGCACTTCATGACAGACCGGGGGAAACAAACATCTTCATGATATATCAAGTATATAAAAGGCCTTACCAACGACAAAGCAAACGTCACAGGCATAGCTAATACTGCCATTGAATGCGGAAATCAAGTCTTTGTGGAGCTGATCAGTGTCATCAAATGTCTGGTGAAACCAATCAGGAAAAACCTGCAGCCTGTCGAAGGAAAGATTCCAATAACTTCATGTTTAATCAAAATCAGCTCGTATCCAAGTATTACTATAAAGGCAAACATTTTTATCATTATCTTTTCTTTCTATTATGTGCTACGTTCACAACAGAACCATTACAAAACTACTCGTACTAGCACAGCCAAAGATTGGGACACAGGAGCCAGATTTTCGAGGCGGATTTCGACCAACAGTCCACTCTAACCTTCCCACTTCAAATAATTTTGGTTTCCTCCCAACTATACTTAACTAACGACTAAAAGGTGGTAAATCCTAATAAAGGTTAAAAAGGTTAAAAAAAGTCGTTCATTGAAGTTTGGTGTAATTTTCAAAACGAGTCCATGAACTGGTAAATGAATCCCTATGGAACACCACAAAATTTGCGGAGGGACAGGTGTAACATAAAGAAAACTAAGTACTTGCCTTTTGTTATTCCCTTCAATTGCTGCTCTTCCATTCGATTTACTGATGAAAACAAGAAATATTTAAAAACAACACGTCATCGTCAGTTTCGGTTTTAACAAAATCTTGAGGGTCAATACAGAAGGGAGTGGTTCATTAGCCCAACAATGTTGATATTTGCTAAAATTGGCTGAACATAAATTGAAAACAGTATCAGTGTTTGTCTGACACACTATATGGTTTTGTAAATAATTCCAAATATGTATAATTTCAACCAAAAAAAGAAAATTAACAACATCAATTCTGCACAACTTTGTAGCAAAATGATTGAGTTAATATTTTTTTGCAGTCCCCTTTGGGTTAAATGAAAAATAATAATTCCGCTTCAAATCAACATGATCAGTAAATATCTTATGCAAAAACTAGCTCCTGGTCGAATATTTAGTCATTTGATGTCACTCGCGTCATGTTTACAGATACAAATAAATCAACATCTAAAACAGTTCAATGGAAAGAGTTGGCTTGAGAGAAACGGCAGTCGCTGCCACTAAAAATAGTTTAATGATCATGTCCCTTTTCATGCTGAATCATGCATGCTGCTGACATCTCCTGATGATCAAGAGATTGTTGATCTTGGCTTTATAAGCATAGGTTCCAAATCTTGGATTGGCTGAGCGACCAAAATTCTACATACCCTATTAGCTCTAGGCTTCATATACAAAGCAAAGAAAGTCTTGCGTCAAGACAGAAAAAAACAACACACCTTTGATTGAAAAACTTTTGCAAGGGACTGTTTGCTTTATCCTTTGGTTTCATGGTTAAATGGTCACTACTCACTTCCTCTGTAATCAGTTCATCAAGCATTTGCCTCCTTGTTCTTTCCTATATACAAATATATCACAGATCAGGTGGATGCCAGCATATCACAAGTCAGGTGAATCCAGATATACCCCAAAATATTTTAATTAAGAGAAAAAAGGAATTGGAAAGTCAAGGAACGGGCAGTTAACTCACTATTTAGCTAAAAACACAAAACATGTCTAAAATTTTAGCCATATGCATCAAACATTTCACGAAACGATGTTAAATTTTCAAGCGCTGAGGGAATTCTTACTCTTTTTTCTTTTTCTGCCTTGCTCGGTGGTAAAAATCAGTTATCAAAATCGGTGATTAAGATCATAATAGAAATTGTATGCAATTTTTTGACGTGTTTTTCGCTGACTTCTAAAACATTGAAACCCGGTATTGCTCTCAAAGTTTACTAAGATTTTCAATGCACTTGACCACCCTACCAAACAAATTATCGAACCTTGTTACCCAAATTTCATTTCTTCTCGCTAAAACCTATTATTTTCAAATGTTGCATGCACAACATAGAATTTTGCCTTAGCACAGGAATTCTTTATACAAGTACAAATGTTTTCTAATTACAGGCGCCCAAATTGTAAGTATATAATGAATTCGCATGCCACAAGTGGATTCAGTTTTATACATTTGTTCAAACTCATACATAGTTTAAGTAACTTTGCCTATTCAATATATCAATAGCACTTGACAGGATATCAAAGTGTACTGTTAAAACTCACACGAGCGACCTAACCCCCCTCCTTCCACCCCATTTAGAAATTTGCGGTAATCACAGACCGAAGAACAACAACAACAACAACAACAACAACAACAACAACAACAACAACAACAACAAGAACGTGTAGAACAAACTTAGCCTCACATATACCTGCATTGCTGCGAATTTTGGCGATCTGTAGCTGGCTCTTTCACCATTAACAATCTTGGTCATCAGCCAGTTTTTGAAATCTTCATCCTGATAAAAGTAACTCACTTATTTCATAAAAACCTCCACTGAACATAGGCGAAGACAAGATTTTAGCTAAGAACTGTGTAAGACACTTACTCAATGGGAATTTACCTCTCTAACGGAAATATAATTAACGTTTTCAGTGAAAAGGACTCAAAGCAGATGAATTTTTCAAATAATCAAATAATCGAAAATTGGACACATTGCACAGTAGACTCATATTAAAATAATATTAACGGCAAAATTACAGAATGTCTTCGGTGCCATAAGGCTTTCAGAATTGAGAATAGTGAAACGATTTTAATTTGAGAATAGTAGTCTTTTACCCAAGTCTGTAAATCTGAAAAACACACTTTCTGAAACTATTTATACCTATACCACTTCCAAATGTCGGCAAATTAGGAATATTAATAAAATTCATATCCTCTGTAATTGTAAAATATATCAATAAGATTTTAAATCATGAAAGAAGGAAACGCTTTTCAGCAGTCTATTGTTGGTCTTATCTTGGTCTTATCTTGGTCTTATCTTGGTCTTATTGTGTTTCAAAAAAGATTTCAAATTAGTGGCGAAAATTCAGGCTTTCATTTAGGGGGTGGGGTGTTCAGATCCACGATGTACCGACAAGTTAACATCTTAGATGGGCTTTCGGCACTTTAAACATTTGTCAATTATCCGACGAAAGGCCGAATTCTCCGAAGAGAACGCTGATTGGGGGGCCTAAGCCCATCACCCAACCCTCCACCCCCGTGCCATCATAATTTCTGCCACTGTAGATGAACATTCTAGACACATACGGGATGTAGAAATTATAACATTATTCAGAACATGACTGAAGAAAGACTGTATATTCATATCCAAATACTGAGATGCGAGTAAATCGATATTCCTTTTTTCAAATGTCGTTTTTTTCATGCACAGATTTTAAAGATATATGTTAAAATGCTAGGCATAAGAGCTTTCAGTTTCAACTTTTCTTTTATTATGCGAAAACATTTATCCCGGTAGAGGCAAAAAAGGAAACAAATGTGCCATAAAGACATTAGAAACACCACAGCTTCCTATTTCCTCTAAAATTCTCTTGATAAAGAATCCATGCAATTAGATCTATTTCAATGAAACCGTATCAGAGCAAACTCAAAGACCAGACAGTCTGAGACCTCCATACTTGAAAGAATGTAGAAACTAGAGAAAGACAACCCTCGTGGCAATGGAATAAAATATCATTTTCTACTATACCCAACCGAAAGCCCGCCGCCATAGAACTTAAATCTCAAGTTTAGGTCAAAAGTATAAAAAAGAGTGCACGGACTGGTTTACTACGAAAGATGAGCAGAGCAATCGAATTTTACCAATGACAACTGATGCTTCTCCAAATTGGTAAACGATATTAGAAACAGCCGCTATGAAAAAAGTTACCTCGTTAAAGCATCCAGAAGTGGGTAGAGGTGGTCCAAACGGCAAAACCAAACCTCGTGAAATGACAGCAACCTGTCAAAAAAGACAGGAACTCATTATCGACAAGCCAGAAAAAAAATTTCAGCAGCAAAGAGGTAACTGTACACCTGAACATAACTCTCCTTCTGTACATGATATAAAGATTTCAACGACATATAGTTAGTTGAAGGTTTGCTGAACAAAGGTTTGCAAAAACAGATTCAAATCTCGTTTAAACATAGGAATAAGCAAGATATAATCTGAGAACAACTTGAACGCTAAAAAGGAATCAACAATAGATGTTTACAAAGAAAAACATGAGAGTTAAGATCCATATTTATATAGAGTTAACCCAAGTACGAATATAAACCAATGAAATATAATTACATCACAGAAATTGTACATGCTCACATTATTTCACAGGGACCGTCAATAAAAACATTTGATAACAAAAAATTATGAAGCCCTGAAACATATCAATCTGTACCCTAAAGGGGTTGTGTCACAAGGGACATCCCGCGTGGCACCACGCCAGTTGAGCGAAAGTTGTTTAGGTGAAACAACCGGCGTTCAATAAAAAAACCAATATGGAATAAAACAGTTTTTGTATCCGTGATCATCGTGCGAAGCTTTTGCATTTTTGGATGTTTTATTAAAGGAAACGGATAATAAAGGTTCTTTCTTTAGTCTTGTCACCATATTTCTTTGGATAAAGGATGGCGATGCAGAAAAACAAAGGCTACTTTTACAGCCTTGATACAGCAACTCGAAGGGAGCAGTTGATAGAAATGGGCCGAAATGACACCAAAAAACCTACCTTACCGGTGCAAATTATGAGAGGAAACATTTTTTAAAGTTTGCAGGACAATTTTGGAGTTATCGCTTTGTAGTACAGTGGCTAATGCCATCGAAATTCACAAAGAGAAACGAAATGTCTTCGCCATTGATTGAATAAAGCTTCATTTCCTTAGCCTAAACCAATTGCTTCAAGCATTTCGTGTCGATAGTCAGGACAAAGATGGAAATAAGCAAGTGTCCATTCCATTTTCGTTTAGTACTCTCAGAAAATACAATTTATCGAACTTATTGAAGCACCGGAGCAACATCCGCCATTATTCCAATGTGCAAAAACGCACAATGTCCCGTGTAGTTAGTTTGTTTACAAAACTGTGACACTGTTCGAAAAAAATACTTTTCAAGATGGGGTATAAATAAGTTCATATTTTTTCGTTATTTTTTCATATGTTTTAACGACTGATGATTTTTCGTTATATTACGCTTTTGTGTTACTTCTTACCTAAAAGTCAGCTCTTTAAAACAATGGTATTGCCGAAACCTTTTAAAAAGTTTAAGGTCTTTGTGCAATTGCAAAAATAATAGAAACAAGTTGTATTGTGCAGATTTCGTCTCTCCCTGTTGCAAACGTTTCACCCTGAGGAAAGTGAGGAAGCAAGAAAAACATAATTAGAAGAAAAGAAGGGAAGACAGGAAGAAGCTAAATGAGTGAGAAAAAAAGAGAGGAAAAGACCGGAGATAAAGAAGATGAAGCAAAGAAGAAAAGAGAAAAAGAAGGAGGACGAATAATTTGAAAAGAAGAAGAGGTTGAAGAAACGAAGAAGATCTTGAAAGGAAAAAAGATGGGGCGGCGATGGAAATATCGAGAGAAGCAGAAGAATAAGCAATGAAAGCGGAGAAGGAAAGAAAGAAAAGAAGGAAAGAGAAGGAAGATGCAGGTTAACAGGCAATGAAAGGAAAGAAGGTTAAACAGGAAGAAGTAGGAGAAAAATGATTGGTAGTAGATAAGGAGAAAGAGTTCCAAGCGGAGAAGGAAAGAGACAAAGAAGAAAGAAAGAGAAGATGAAACAAAGATAGAAAACAGGAAGAAGCAGGATAAAGACAAGGTAAATACAAAAGGACAAAGAAAACGAAGCAAGATTTGACTCTTTGCTCTAAGTCGTTTTTTAGCTATATGACCAATAGGAAAGAGAACTGATCAAGAACAAAACAAAAAAGGTCTGGAAAAAGTTTATACAAGTAACTCTATGCAAACCCAAAAGAGAATGTTACACATAGGCCAAAATATCAAGAAGGGAAAGCGGATTGAAACAACAAACCTGGTACTGGCTGACTTTGTCGTTGTTGTTGATGTTGATTATCGGTCTGATAACAATATAAACATGAAGAAAATTTGACTTGATTGCGCTTGGCCTGAAAATGGCCCTTGGGGAGGAGAGAAACACCAAACACACAATGTCATTGCCAATATGCCTTTTTCGTTGCAACTAAAAGTGACAAGCAGATTCGTAAAGAGAAAAATTGGCTATAAAACCTTAGATTCTATGTTAAAGGTAATGTGTCCAGCTAAAGAAAGCGACACTGTGGGGGTTTTTAGAAACATGTGATTTTTCATGTCATCGCCCCAGCCATTACGGTCGTTTGTTTATCTATACTGCTGCGAGGTTAGCTTTTCATGTAAGCAGTTTTGCATCCCAAGAATACTAACCAATTGCAAACCGTTATTGTGATGGGTGGCTTGACAAGTTGGGTATACGCAGTTCTTTTATATGGACACATTACCTTTAAAGGAAGTTTAAAAATCACAAAATGTTATCAACAACCCACAAACAGCTAAGAAGTTTGTAGTGATCTTAATCAAGACTTTCTCTAAACCTAACTTTAAGTGTTCCACATACATTGGCCGTCATGCTTTCGCAGCCCTTTGTCACCTTGCTATCTTATTGAACGCAAACGAAGGTTTTTTTGGCCCGCCAGAAAACGTCGTTTAAGGATCAACTAAAACAAACAAACTCAACAGAGGATTGCTTAATATTTGTGGAAGATGATTCTTTTGGTAATTCCCCAGTAATAGGTATCCTGTATAGAACCCTTTATTAGGGTGATTCCAAAACAAAGTCTTGAAGTTAGTCCACTTTTAGGCTAACGTCTTCTTCCTCATTACGCTAGAATTTTCACACTGCAAAGAAATGGGTAAATAAACTAAAAAAGGGACAACATCAGCGTCACTTAGGACTGCTTTCTCTTTTCTTTGTGTGGCTACATTCTTTCTTTACAAACTAGACAACTCGGCCCTCATCTGAAGACTTAAAACATACCTTTTGGTCATCGTGTTCATCTGTTGGTAATAGAGTAGAAACGTGGAACATGAACTCATTTTCATTCCATCTAGAAAACACGGCTTTGTCCCCTGTTAGATCGAACTGCGTGTCGAGTCCCCCGCTAAAACCCGTGAATCCTCTCAATTGGATCTTTTCGCCGAGGAACTCGAGGAAATTTTCAAAATCCAAAGTGTGATCGTTATTGGTGAAGAATTCTTCCTCTGTTTCTTGGCCATCCTTTATGAAGAGTAATCCAACTTTGAATTCACTCTTGTGCATTATCTGCCAAAATAATAAAAAATAAAGGCTTTGAGGTAATCAGATATTTTTGATTCAAATATTACTTCTATACAGCCAATGAAATATTAACTTGAAGCTTGTAAATAAGCATCTTGGGGATCCTTTTGCATAGTATGTCTCAGTTACCAAGTAGCAGTGTCTTTTTAACTATGGCAGCATACGTCTGACCTAGCCATGATGAATTTATCGATCTGCTCTAGCCAAAACACACACAACATCACACTCATAGAATTCATAAACTGGATTTCAGGGCTTGATCTAATGAAACACATCTAAGCAATTACAATTGCCTAGAATCTGTCTGCCGGAAGACTGATTTCTAAGGTAACTTAAACTGATAACAGACTTCAACGCAGCTTAGTCACAAAAGGTGTGGCTTGATCGACCTAAAAGCTCTACAATTTTAAATTTCCATCAAAATCAAACAGTCTGGCGAAAAAAAATTGATGTTGGTGTCTTTCTTTTCGAGATACATTGGCGTCGGTTCAATGGAAATTTAGCCTTGAAGGTGAAACAGAAATGAATCTATTGTTTGGAAGCATCTGGACAGGGCTAAACCACATTGCAGAGATACAAGCTCGTCTTGTGCCTATAGTTTGATTTTGCTAAAAATACTGCTATCTATCAGCCTAAAATTAACTGGGCTAGTTTGAAAAATATCGATAATTATGTAGCAGATTTTCGTTTGCCACCTGCAGATTTTCGTCTTGTGCTAATTCTGCCTCACATTATCACCTTTCTTCCAGCTTAACATAGTTACTATGAACAAAAGACTTGATACTTGAAAAAAGATTCTGAGAATTACTTTTGAATTCGCGCCCTCTTTGAAAGAGTACCCACTTTAAAAAATCAAAAATATAACAATATCCTCCATAGCCTCACGAGCAACCTCCCATCAACTGTGCAACTGTGTGTTCTGATGGAACAGGTGATGGTCATGATTATGATGGTTTCTTAGCATGGAGATAGGTGAGCTTTATAAGCAGGGGTGGATGGCAGAAACAAATAATTAGAAAATAAAGGCAGAGGGATGACAGGATCTGCTCATGCTGTATATTAAGGTGACAGATTTTACTAAATGAAAAGTTAAAAATATAATAAAAAGTGTCCTTACTGAATACTCTATGATAGTAGAGCAATAGAAGACAGATGAGCATGAAAAAATATTTAATGTGTCCAATAACAGACAGATTTCCTGGCACCTCACACAAAAATATTGAGGAAGTTGCAAAGTTCAAACATTGAAAAGAGAG
The DNA here is from genome assembly GCF_013076305.1 of Rhopilema esculentum. The sequence continues at coordinate 11,538,047 of NW_027019322.1, forward strand.
GTTGTACCTATGGGTGGTGTATCTGAAAAAGCTTGATGCATAAGGCTTTCGGTTTCAACCTTTGTTGTTTTCAGTTAACTGCATCTGTCATGTTCCCATAAAACAGGTGCCTAGGCAATTGTTCACATAATGAACATGAAATCTTAATGAAATTTGATCTTAATATCACCTGGGTCATGCTAAATCAACATTAAAGACTATTTATGGAGAACATGACACTATTTTGGCAGGTGACTTGCAAATATTTGCTATCATTTAACTGGTGGGTTTTATTATCAACTGCCTTTGCAGATTCTTGCCTCTGATGTTATTAGGCAGGTAGAGCTAGCAAACGCTACACATTGAATTGCTATAATAGGTTTTCTAGGTATGAATATATTAATTAAGAAATGACTCAAAAGAGCTGGCATTGACTTAAACCTGATAAATCAAAATTCTTCTTTATGGGTGTTTAGTGCTTCAGGCTAGCCCTTTGTTAAAAAGAACAATTTCGTGAAAAATTGGATATGTCCACAGAATGTAGTTTGTGTAATGCATCTATTTTGTAAACATCCTGAAGGTACAGACTTGAAGGCATTTATGATTGCTGAAGTAATCATTATTATTGGTTACTTAACCATTATGGCAAGTATCCATAACCACACAATCAAATGAATTAAACCAGCAAAGTAACCTAAGTACCCCATCTGTCACAATGCTGACAACATATTTAAGCTATGAAAGTTTTGTTGGTCAATGCTTTTTAATAGTAACATGAAACTGTTGTCAAGCTTTAGGCTCTTGAAAACATTTAACTATGAGCCTCTGACTTAAAAGCCAAGAAAGTTGAGAAGTTCTGAGAGATTCTGTAAGGTGCATGAGGACCAGGTATTCCATCATAACATTAAACAGCTGAGATGGCTTCTGGCTCTTAGGGGATCAAAAACTGTGAGTGGGAGGTTGTGCGATGTTATTTTTAGTTCAAAACATGCAAGGAGTGACAAGAGAGTTGCCTTAAATATGCAACAGAACTACTCCACTTCCAATGCTTTGCTTAAGTTTCAAGTGGAGTTGCAATGATTTAATGATTTGAGTCAAAATGATCACATGACTTTATCAGATTTTTGCAAATACCCTGCAGTACATCAATGTTGATTCAAATTCAAAAAAACCTTGTTGCACTGAACTTATCTTATTATATAAAAACTTCAAACTTACCCTGTCAAGTCTACATAGCTTTTCTTCAGTTTTATCATCAAGAAACGGTTTAAAAGAGTCTGACAGTCTAAGCTCCCTTCTCAGTGCATCCACCACCTCTGATTCATTATACTTATTTGCACAGATGCAAGATGTTGGTAGAAGGCCTTCAATGATATGCGATGATGATCTTACAAGAACCCTGAAAAATGAATTTTAGAAAAATGAAATTCCAGAACTTTACTACAGTAGATAATGTAAAAAATTCATTTCAGTGAGGACAAAAAATTCTTCATCAACTCAAGCAACATCTGAATTCCTGTAGGTCAAACACATGAAAAGAAAAAATTAAGACTTTAATTTAGCTTTTGCTTGAGTATTTTATAACCTAGCATGGGTACATGTCTTTCTTAAGAGTTTTGGACTGAGCAAGGTTACTGCTATTTATTGGAATATCAAAGATACCTGTTACACTCTTTGTTTTATAAGAGCCATTACATTTAAACTTATAGGATTTAAGAAGTGTCATTGTCACCTTTCTCGCTCTAGGGATATGATCAGGCCTCAATTGCCAACAATGAGAGTGAGACAACCCTCATTTGCCAACAAGTTTGAATATTCACCAAAAAAGCACCCAAACATGGCTAAAAATCCTCGTTTTTGAGATAAAAAGTTGTTCAAAATTGCATCAGTAGCTCAGCCTCAGCTTGTTATCAATTTGTTCTTAACTTTTAGCCAATTTTGAGGCTTGTGTTCTTATAAAATTATTTTTAAAAAAGAGTGTATTTATAGCCATGCTTTAAACAGCTTCATAAAAAGCTGGCTATATAGCTATCATGGAGTAAATCCTTTTAAAAACTTTTGGTCAAAATGCTGCTAATTGTGAGAGCAAAAAACTGAAAAGAGTTTTAGAGATCTTTAAAAATTGCCAGCAAAACTTTCAGCTGCAGATTAGTTTAAGACCAATCATGCACAATATTTTTTAAAGTGTTGAGACTGCTTTGTAACATAAGAACTCCCACAAGCATTTGTCTTACCTAAAATACTCCTTATCTTTTAAGTATTCTTGCTTCAAACTCAGTATGACAGTTTTCAAATCATTATCAAAACAGTAATAGTTGTGGTGCTCTGTGTCCTTAAATGACATTTCATACACTTCTTCATTGTATTGTTCCAACTCAAATGGCTGATCAGCAATTTTATGGGGAAAATCTTTTATTATCATTATATTTCTGTGTCTTATACAATTGTTTTCTTTGCACTCTTTGGTGACGCACTCTATCCAGAAACTGTTTGTTGGTACAATTATGTCATTGCTCTTACAAAAGCAAAACAGCTCGTTTTGTAATTGAGGTTCTTGGGCTCTCTTCATTTGTTTTGGGGGCTGATAATGGCCCCTAGGGGATGCATATGGACTTGGATTTTGCAGCAGTGAGGTCAATCGTTCTTTTGAGTAGCCTTTAAAAGCCTTTAACTGCCTGGACATGCTGCAGTTGTTGTGACCACTCTCAAAGTCGCAATGCAAGATGCAGTAGAAGTGTTTACTCGAAGATAGGAAATAGTTCTGGATAGAAAGCTGGCGATGGCAGACGGTACATCTGAAGCAGTTTTTATGATACAAACAATTTTGTATTCTTCCGTGCATTCTGTTCAACGAAATCTTCTCTTCGTATGGTTTGAATAAAACACCGCAAAGTTTGCAGGCATCTTCGTTTGCGCTCCCCTCCATTATTGATAACTCCTTTCAAATCAAGTACATCCAAACTTTGTTGATTAGGTCTCCTTACCGTCAGCTTTTTGCAACTATTAAAGGCTTAGAGCTTCACGAGCTCTAAAATCAACACAACAATAACTCAATGAAGCGACACTCTATTTTGACCCATTTTCCGCCGGTTCATTTTGTAAATAAGGAAAAGATTGTCCCAGTAATGAATAACTCTTGACATACTGCCTAGGCCGATAGCGGCAGGCGGAGCTCAGGCAGACACTCCATGGTCAAAGGAATGTTAAAGCATTTTCAGGTCACCTTATGTACAGAAATGCTCTGTATGCATTTGAAATAAATGCAGCAGCTTGCTCTCAAGATCCAAGCATATTGTAAATAGCTCGATTTTTCAAAGGTGTTACCATGTTAGCAAATGGTCACCACCTGCAACCTGGATACAAATCCAATTGCTTTAAATGTTGTTATTCTGGAGGAGGTTGCCTGTGAATTTCCCATTCATAATAAGCAAAAATAAACATGTTACAGAAATGACATTTGCGGTAAACCATGGCAGATGTCGAGAAACCTTCATGTGATGTCAATATTAGCACATTAAGGCGAAATGATGGTTCTTCTGTTCGTACAAAGCACGAATTTTTCAAAATCTCCAGGACACAATGTAAAAATACGCAATTTCCACACTTTTCGAGGTCATTCTTATCACCCAAGGATAAAGCTTCGACTGCCTACTTATTAAAATGTGAAGTTCCAGCTCAATTCTATTCAATTCAATTCATGTATATTTTCAGCGTAATTAACTAAATACAGTATTAAAATAAAATTTTGATATTTTAAAGCTACATCAGACAGGCATACAAACAAGACGAATAACAATACATCAATTTAGCATAAGATTGCTGAAAGACATATGGAAAGAGCTCTGAAAGAGCTTTCGGGTCACTGAGAGCTCTGAAAGACGTCACTGATCAATCTTTTTTGAAGTTATGACATCACTGAATTCCAAGGGAAAGAAAGCAAAATAAAAAACTTTTTCAGGAACAAATCAATTAATTACATAGTTGTTAGGATACAATCATTAATAACAATAAAGATTACATTACAAGGCACAAAATAAGATGTTATTAAGATCAGCTGATGGATACATGGAAAAAACTCATGAAGAACCATGTGCCCAATTTGACGCGAAATGACGATAATTCAATATTAGTTTTGTTTGAATAATAACAGTAAGAATCAAAAATAACAATTTAAAAAAGAAAAACAGAAATCAAATAATAATGGTTTACAATATGCACAAATAATTCAATTGTGGGTGGATCTAAAAACGCCAAGAACGCTTTTCAAGTCGGTGTTCTCGTTAAAAGCTCAAATCTGTGAATACGGAATTTTACTAAGTTGATGAAGGACATGTTCATTCATGACAGCGTTGATATCTCGTGCAAACACGAACTGAACATTATGTTACGTCCCTCGAGCTTCCTTGATGTCCTTTCCTCTGATGGACATTCATCCAATTTTGACATCCGATGAACAAATGGCTCTCATTTTAAGGGCATTTTTTAACATACTCAGTGATGGGAGAATTGCCCCACCAGGTCCTCTGACTTCCCCCATCACTGACGGCCAAAAAGTTCCTTTTACCCCAAATACCTAGGCCATTGTGGGGCCCTTTCAAAAGAACTATGTGCCCAAAACTAATATTGAATTATCGCAGTAATGTAATTGTGCTAGTAAATATATCAACGAGGTGTTTTGGCGAAATGGTGCTAGGGGGTTGGGCCATAGACTATGGTTGGGCGCACTAACACTTGAAACATGACAAAATAGTGACAAACGTAATCCCTATTGTGTTTAAACAATCGATTTGTCACTTTTGTCTAATTCCTGAAGGTTCCGTCGTCCTGCCTCAAAGACGTAGGGACCGGGAGGGACAGGGGGCATGTCTCCCTCACTTTTCAAAACTTCAGGTAAAATGCCCCTTTGCAGCTTGCCAAGTTGCCTTTTTTCCGACTGCATAATCAATAATTGACCGTCAAATACTTAGGTGCTATACGAAATGAGCAAAGAGAGTGAGGGTTACCTCTTGGCATCATGATCTGAAATGTTTCTATGCGATCTGCATTTAGAAACACAAAAACCTACAAACTCACAACTAGGGCCACAGAAAGGTGGGGGCGGTGGCAAATTGCCCTAAGGCCTTAAGGATTAGGAGCTCCCTCGAGGCTTCCAGTTTAAGAAAGAAATAAGTAAGAGATAACAAAATTATGCCAAAAATTTTTACAACATTTTAAACAATTGCAAGAAAATGTCTCCAAAAATTTTCTGAAATGTATTTTGAGCTAATCTAAAAGGCATTTTCCCCAAAAAATTTCTGCTAGCCTCGTTCGCAGAAAGCCTCATCTTTTCATTTTGTCACAGGGTTTCAAAACCTCTCGACGACATCATTGTAGCCATGCTTCCAGAAACAGTCATTTTGAACCTTTCTGAAATTGTCGATTTCCCTCAGCTAATGTCTTTTGTAAGAGCAAATCTTAACAGAAAATATGTCTTCAAGAAATATGTGTGAAACATCCCATTTAGCTATCGCATCAATACCTGGATCACCTCGTTCTTTTAGAGAAAACGGAAGCATATGACAATTTGATGCACCGTACAATTTTTTTTGTGAGCGTGGCCCCTTTTTGAGAAATGCCCACTGCATAAAAATCCTTAAAACATGCCCTTTCTCGTTTCCTGACTTTGATGCAATGCATATTCAAAAGGTGCCTATTTTGTCTTTTGTCTATTTTCAAAAGGTGCCTATTATGGTCAAATTGCTTTGCAAATCGATTTTTAGTTCTTATCAAAATTGAAAATATTGACTTTTGTCTTGTTATCAAGGTATCAAGAGATGCTTGAAAACCTAGATTTTATTTGCATTGAAAATATTTATATGAATTAATATTGATCGGAAATAAATTTCTTGAAAAGGGCACTTTGCTGCCTCCGCTGCCCCCGTGGCTCCAGCGCCCTTGGACGTTATGCTTCTTAAATGTTTTTGTAAATACATATATTTATTCATGTCAGCAGCATGGCCATTACATAAAATGTGCAACTGTGTGTTCTGATGGAGCAGGTTATGGAACGCCATGACTGCCTTATGTTATGCACTAAAATTGTGTTGTGTCACCTAATCATTGCCTTCTGTCCAGGGGCGGCGCTTAGGGGTAATCAAGGTAATCGCTGATTACCTATTTTTTTCCAGAACTTGAAAAAATTATGCTTAAACCTAAACTGAAGTATTTTTATATTACGACCACAATGAATGTTATAAAGTCTTGATTGAACCTGTTGTGAATCGAAATCCATAAGGACAAGCTCGTCCAGGGGCTGTTTTACGGCGTGTTGACATTTAGATCTTTATTTGTTTTGGCTTTTGTTTCATGGCAGGCGATAATTATTTCTTAATCCTCTGACGCATGTTCTTTTTGCTCAAACGAACGCCAGAACTACGAGAACCGCGAGGGCCGAGAAGCTGCAAGGTAATCAGATCCCTGTTTGATGACCTTTTCGTTGTTTCTGTACAGAGGCGGATCCAGCTGAAAATCTGAGGGGTGCTTAAGGGCGTTGCCTTAATAGCCATAATAATGCCACACCCCACTTTTACTTAAGGTTAAATGAAGGCAACACCCATCTTGATAAATTAATCCTTTTTAAATTCAGGTATTAAAGCATAACTATATAGAAAATTATATCTTTTGTTAGAAGCCTATTTGCTAGCAATGCTAGTTAAAAATAACACTGCTACCTTCGCAGTTTTTACATGACATTACTCAATGAATGACATTTTAGGTCGTTAGTCAATATTTGATTGCTCTGCAATATTCAGACGCTGGTTCGTTTTTGTAAAAAGGCAGCTAAAATGTTTCAAACAAAAAAAAGCAAAATGAATCATTGCTACGTTAACTTACCATTACTATACGAAAATTGAGTTAAATATCATCTATTATAATTAAATGAGCATACAAAATGTTTGCCAAGCAGCTTTCGAAAAATCTAACAAAATTTTAACGGATGATAGGTAAAAGTTACGATGTATTATGATAGCATTGAAGAGCTTGTTTCCCTGTACTACAAAGGCTCTGCGTTAAGAATGTCTAACAGCTTCATTCGCCTAGGATGCATTCGTGCAAATATATCAATCACTTTGTCTCTATCAATGTGAACAGCTCTATGGACATAAAGAAGTGCAAGTGAATTAAGCCTCTCCTCAGCCATCGTACTACGCAAATATGTCTTGAGACGTCGAAGAACGGAAAAAGACCTTTCACAAGAACAAGAAGTCACAGGTAAAGTAGCCAAGATTTGCATTGCAACGTAGATGTTTGGAAAGGTCAGCTTATCGATCATGGGCATAAGAGATTCTAATGATGAAGGTGGTGTTTGCTTGTGACCTTTCCAAGTTTCTTCCCACATAGCTAGCTCGGTCTGGAGGAACCGTGGTTCTGGCAAATCATCGATATAAAACGAAAGGTAGGCTTCAAATTTGGACTTCCAATCTGGGTGCGCAAGTACATTAGAGGGTACGGCATAAAAGCCATCAAACGCTGCTATATTTCTGTCGGAAAACCGGACAGATATTTGATTTATCAAATGGTCCAAAAATGGAACTGAAAAGGAGAGGCGGTAATATTCCGTAACAGTGTCAGATGGCATATTGTTGCGATGGATTTGCTTTGAAGCAATCCTGGGCTTATTTGGGACAGTTCCGAATGACAAAGCAATTTTTTCAGCTTCCCTGTACCACACCTCGTGGTAGTTGATAATATCTCTGCGCATCTTATTTAGCATCGTAAAAAGAAGAGCGATTTTCTCTTGGCACTTAACAACGTCCATTGTTGGAGTTTGGAGCTGTTTTGTTAATGGTCTTGTGACCTCTAAACATCTCGAAACAACAACTAAAGATAAGATGAACCCGAAAGAAGTTATGGAAAGCACTAAGGAAGAAGCATCTCGCATTGACTCCGGGCTCCAAGACTTGTCAGCATTGTCCTGGATTGCTTCAAGAGCAGCAACAACTGCTGCAAAAATCTGGATGAACACATCAAGCCCGTCAATTCTAGCAACCCAGCGCGTACGACAGACATCAATGAGCCTAGTATGTGATGCATGCGGCAATAAAGCTCTCACCTTATTCTTCAAAACGCCGAATCGTTTCGGATGACAGTTGAAAAAGTCAGACACAACACGCACATTTGCCATCATTTTTTTTGCTTCTGGAAGGTCACAAGTTGATGCAACACATAAATTCAACACATGTGAGCGACAGTGAACATACTTTGCCTTCTGGTAGGTCTGCTGTATCCTAATAGCAGCACCCGAACACTTTCCTGCCATGTTCCCCGCACCATCATAACCCTGACCACGACAATATTGCATATCAAGGCCCATGCTTAGAATCCCATCTTCGATTGTTTTTGCAATAGATGCGCCAGAAAGGCCATTGACACAAGGAACAAAACCCAAGAATTCTTCCCTTATATGCGAGTTACTGTCAACAAATCTCAAAACCATGGCCATCTGTTCAACATTACTTATATCTGCTGCTTCGTCTGCAAGGATGGCAAAGAATTTTGACACTTTGACCTCATTTAAAATTTTCTCTTTGATAAGAGAGCCACATATCTTGATAAGCTCATTCTGAGTTGTCTTGGACTGGTATGTGGCATTAGCTGGTGGAAATGCAAAATGCTGATTGAAGGTAGCGTTTTTACCACATTTTGCTAAAAGTGCCAGAATAGCATGCAGATTACCAGGGTTATTACTTTCTACAAGACAATGCTTCGCATCATCTCGATGGCCCCTCAAACCAAGATTTTGTTGCCCACAAGTAATAACCCCTTCCAATATAATTTTCAGTATTTCCCTGTTAATGGCAATTTGCTTTGATACTAGGGAATTCAATTGAACATTAACTGGTTCTTGCTTGTTTTCCATACAGCTGCGAAACTGTGATAACCTGAGAGAAGCAGTTAGATGGACAGGTGATTTGATATTGTGCTCATTAAATTTTTCTCTAGCCTTTTGCCATGTTTTAAATGGGCTTTTGAATAAATTTACCAGCTTGTTGGCATTGTGGCCACTTTCACCCCCAAAAAGAACACAATTAATGCAGAAGGCACCATCAAGCAAAGGAGAATATGTTAGCCATGGATAGAGGTCAAGCCATTTGTACTGAAAGCTTCGATGAAATTCATTCTTGGGAAAACAATGATTTGGTTGTGGTTTCCAGACATTGCAGATGATATCATACTTTTCAGCATCAGTTAATGGCTCTTTCTTTTGAGCAACTACACCAATATCCTTCTGGTTTACAACATTAGCACTCTGGACATTAGTTGTTTTGGAACTAGTTGCACTTTGAATTTGTGAAGAAGATTGTGATTTGCTCAAAGTATTGTTATGGTCAGCAGAAAGGCCTTGAAAAGGAGAAGATCTTTTAAATACAAAGTGATCCATTGTCAGCATTTTGTGTTTCTTTGGCATTTTCCATAAGTTTGACATTTTCTCCTGTTGCAATGTGGATGAGGAACTGGTGGGTTTTGGAAGAACAGACACAAATTTATGTTTCTGTGCATCAGTTTGACTTTGAGACAAATTGAGAAGTGGAACATAATGGTTCTTTTTGTCAGGAATTTGACCTGTTTCAAGAAAACTTAAAGGTTGTGCAGCACATCTGAAGAGGTGAATTTTCTCAAATTCTAAATTAGAGCTAACTCTTGGCTTGATGGTGCCATTAAAAAGAATCTCTGCTCCATTCTTTTTCTCCACTTCCTTCCCTATGTCCCCATCTGCATTTCTGACAGGAAAGTAAACTTCAACGGACCTACCAATGACTGATGTCAAAGCAAGCAAACATAGAAAAGAAGAATAGGAAAAGTCCTTTGCAATATTAAAGGCCTCAGCTATTACTGCCTTTTTGCGATCATTTTGCTCTGAGAAAACCTTAGCTGCATCTAGAGACAAGGCAATATTAAAAGCATTTTTCTCAGAATGAAATGCTCCATCGTTGTGCTTTGAAGTGATGAAAGGATGACCAGCATAGTAATTCACATTCAGACACATTTCAATAGTTGTGAGACACCTCAAACAGCTTGATAAAGATTCATTGCCAATAAGAGCCAAGGAACAGGCATTGAATAAGCAGTTTCCATTGCCATTTGTTCTAAAAGCAACAGAAACAGAGGGCACAATGAAGCAGACTTGACATTAGGAGTCACATCAATAACCTGAAGACTTCAAATGATAAGCAAAGTTCTATGTATACATAGATGGAATCAAAATAACAAACAATGATGCCAGTGATGTATGTCTGAATAACAAAATGACAGAAGCAGATGGGTTTGTAGGCATACATATAAGTGCAAGCCAGCCCAGTTTAGACTGAAAAGATGCTAGATGGTAACAACACAACAACCATGATCCTTCCTCATTTTAAACTATTGACTGGAAACATATATTTACCAAAACTGCATTTTTTATTCATCAACTAATTAACTATAAAAGCTTGAGCTAGAACATTGTATTATAGAGTAGTTTGCTTCTAGCATGAACTCATATTTTATTCAAGAAAACTGACATAAAGTGGAAAATTCTTGAAAAGACAAAATCAGAAATATCAAATTCTTGATAGACCCTAAAGAAAGTAAGTTTAAGTAATTTTTAACTTTAAGCAAATCTTGTCACCCTATAGAGTATTGCAAATGCACAAAAATAAAAAGTGATACCATCTTGCAACATTTTGTTGCTTTCTATAAAGTAACAGTCTTGATTTTCCAATACAGTTTAATATCAATTATTGCCTTGTTAGTGGTTTTCCTTATTAGCCCCACAACTCAGATCAGTTAAGCTATTTTTTTACGTACTGTTACATTATTTTGTTCTTGTTATTGAGATTTTGAAGTTGCTTTTATATGATTTTCAACTAGAACTCTCACTCTCTTAAAGGCATCGAGTCATGATAAAATGGATTGGGGATACCCTAAGTGCCAAATTCCAGTGAGTCATGATTTTCATGAATGTCATGCTATTGGTTGACCTGGATCTGGTCACATGAACTCACCTCCTACTGATTGACAAAACAATTTCCATCAATAGCAAGTTGTCAACAACGGGTGCAAGTATCACATGAAACAGCAGCGATCAAGCGGAAACCAAATGACCCCCTATAGAGAAGGCCTATTTACCATGACTCAATGCCTTTAAATCAATACTTGTAAGAATTTGTTGATAAAAATTGATTGTTTTACTAAGTACCTTGTGTTGAAGTAGTACGTTTTTGGGGTCATCTGCATTTGGCAAGAAATGGGTATCGAATTCATTCTGGTAGTAATTACCATACCACCCTAACAATCAAAAATCCTTGGCACCACTTTTTTGGGGTTGCGCATTTTTCTCTGTAAAATTCGATATTTTTGTCGAATTAATCCAAGAAATATTCTGCTAAAACGTTTTGCATTTAAAGCCTGGTAAAGGAAACTACCAACCTGATAGGCCGAAGGTCAGAACTTCCACGGGACAGTACTTGAACCTTTGGCATTTGCAGTTCAGCGAACTCATCGATCTGTGTACTCCCACAAGTTACGACACCTTCCACCACGCTCTTATCAAAAACTTCTCTCACGATTGACTGAATTCTCAAAAGCTCGTTTTCCGTTTTAATTTCTTCAGTCGACTGGCAACCAATAATCGAGAACACCTGCAACAGCAACGACTTTATGTCCGCCATTGCTGCTACACGAACAGGTTTAGTCGTTTCAGTGACGGCATGCACCAGTGTATATTAAATGATTGATAGGGGTGCTCAGATGAGCCGAAATTTGGCAAACGGATTGGTTGAAGCCTTGTTTTGATTGATAGGGGTGCTCGACATTGCGGAAAAACATATCAGAGCGTGATGTGATTGGCTCAGTTGCAACTTTGACCTTGGAGGTTGATTGATAGGGGTGCTCAAGCACCCGTAGAATCGAAGTAGCTCATTGGCCGAGAGTGTGGTTTGATGGACAAGTAAAAAAATTGGTTCCAGGGCAGCTCAACATGAAATTTCTAGCTATTTTTAGTTTAAAGCAGATACAGGTTATGCTAACTAACGTACGACAGTATGTCATCAGTTTACTGGAAAATTCATTTACGGACTAAAAGGATTCAAGACGTTTTTCAAAGATTAGAGAAAATGCGTTGAATGTTATATCTCCGAAAATTCTGACCGGTGCTCAAGCACCCATAGCACCCCCCTAGATCCGCCTCTGACATGGAAATCAAAAATAAAGGTAACAGAATAAAGTATCAACATTTAAAGCATTGCAAAATTCTTGTCCAAGATTGTAGCTGTTTACGAAATTAGCTATTTGGGGCCTTAAATTTTACATTTATCCACGCAGATAAATTTTACATTTATCTTCCTTGCATGCTTCTACGAACATATGAAAAACATGAATATCATCATCTTCAGGGACGCCGGAACGATCAAGGGGAAAGGGGGAGGGGGGCAGAATTTCATTTTGAGCTTGAATACTCCCAGAACATTCTAAGTTTTTCAAATCTGATTTGATTTCAGGGAACATATTTAATGTTATTTCAAGAGTTCTCAAAGAAAAAAGCCGCCCTCGAATGAAACAGGGGCACCGGAAGCATTCTGACGCCTCGGCAGCTATTCAAAAAGGGCACATTTTCAATGACTAATAATAAAATAATAACAAAAATATATAACATAATACTTTGGTATCGATAAAACGTTTAATCTAAAAGGCCTGACAACATCAAGATTTTTGAGACCAACACAGAGATGAAGCGGGAACTGAAGAATAGGAAGAGCCTCGCCCAAGCCGCCTCTTCCCAGCACCACCACACGCTGACAAACGGGAAGCTAGGAACATCTACCCGAATGAAAGAGCTTTCAAGTTCAACGTGTATGTCAAGCCTATTTTACTCTTCAACTGCCAAACATAGAACTTGAGCGAGGCTGAGCAGGAGTCCCTGGATACCTTTCATCGCCGACTACTACGCAGAATCCTGGTCGATGTTGAGTTCTCCAGTTTCGTAACGTTCTGGAAATTTCAAGACTCATTGTTTCTTAAGAGTTTCTTAATTATGATGTCATGAATGATGTTATGAAATGTTCATGACCTTTTTTATCACGTCAAGAGATTCGCTTCCGTTCCGATGCTGTATCTAGATGTGGGGAGTTCATTTTTATTCCTTGTGTCTTAAGTTCTAGGCCAACAGGGCAATCTTGTTCTTGGATTTTTCAAAATTTCTTTGTTCTCAGTTTTATCACGATTTAATAGTTTCTTGATTTTTTTGCTTCCAGTACTGAAGTTTCTTAATTTTTTGTGACTGTCTTGTACTCGTTTCTAATAGCCAGTTTCTTATAAAAAATGAGTGTATTTATTATTTCATTTATCATATTTAAACACAGAAACCGTATCAGCTACTATGTCTAAAAAAGGTAAAGATTAATTTGCTGGTCTTGCTTCGGATCGTGCTTTGGGAAAGGATGCTAATTTTGCAGGAATTCCTTTAATTTCTTTTTGACCGTGGTAATTGTGGAGCTCATTCTTATTTGTAATGAGATTTCGTTACACGTCTGTTCACCACAATAGAAAAAAATTCCTTTTGGAAAATTCTAGGTTTTGCCTTGGGATGTCTATGTGAAGGCAATTTCTTGTTGTGTAGTTAGATATTTGGGACCTAGTGACAAGTCTTCCTTCAAATTGTCGGGGCAGAGACCATTAATTATTTTATAGATCATAACTGCCCTGTCAAAATTTATCAAATTTGAAACCGAAAGCCAATTGCAGCTCCACCCGTCCTTTAATCTTGAGCCTTCCATTTGCATGCGTGCTCTGTTTTGTAAACGCTGCAGATGATCGAGCTTTGTGTTTGACAATTTGCCCCATAGTTCATCACTGTATCTCAAATGTCTCTCAAACAGTGCCCTATAGACCTGATCCAGTTTCAATTGCGAGAGTATGTTTTTTAGCTTCCACTGGGAAGAGAGAACATTTTTTAATTGACCTTTAAGGTTATTATATTGCTCATACCATGTCAGGTTTTCGTCGGCCGTTATTCCAAGGTATTTCACAGTTTGAGCTCGTTTGATTGGCTCTCAATTTACATGACCAATAACAATATATTCTGTTTTATCAGAATTCAAACTAAGCTTATTCTTACGTAACAATTCTGCAATAATGTCGATCTCAGCTTGCAGATCATTACAGAGATCGTAGATATCTTCAGGAGAACAGGTGACACTGGTATCGTCCGCATACATGTATGAGGTGCATTTTTTGAGGCACTGCTCAAAGTCATTGACATACCGGATGGAGAGGAGCGGCCCCAAGCACGACCCCTGGGGGATACCGCAGTTAACAGTTTTCCAGCTAGATCTATGGCCATTCATTTGACAGTACTGTCTTCTGCCTGTTAAATACGATGTGAACCACCGAAAAGATGTCCCTTCCACTCGTGTTTCCAAATCGTATTTGGTTAGTTTCGATAGAAGAATCCCGTGACTCATCGCATCAAACGCTTTTTTAAGGTAGAAAAATACGCTTATATAAATTCTATGCTTGTCAATATTAAAGAACTATGAATCTGTTATGGTTAATAATGAGGTCAGGGTGCTATGCATCTTTGAAAATGCATGTTGACCTTAAGCACTGAACAGTGTTAAAAAACCTTAATTTACAGAAAGTAAAGCTAGAAATGTCATTCACATTTTAAAATGATTATGAAATAAATACGTTTTCAATCCTGTTTTGAAAGTTTGGACGCTCTGAGATCTTCTAATTTCAACGGGCAGTTTGTCCCAGAGCCTAGGGGCTGCAGTACAAAATGCTCTGTCCCCACGAGATGCAAATTTTGTCTTTGGAACTAGCAATGCCATAGATTTGTCTGACCTCAGTCTGTATCTATCACTGGTTTGTAGCCTCAACATATCTTTCAGGTAGGCTGGAGCCATGTTGTTAAGTGCCTTGAATGTTAATAACAAAATCTTGAAGTCAATCCTTTCTTTTACCGGTGCCAATGCAGTTCTTTTAGTACTGGAGTGATATGATCGTACTTGCGAGTCCCAGTAATTATCCTTGCGGCAGCATTTTGAACACGTTGCAACTTTTGCAACTGATACTTCGGCAGACCAAATAGAAGACTGTTACAGTAGTCAAGTTTACTTGTGATAAGAGCATGCACGATCTTTTCAGTTAGGTTCCGATTCAGATATTTCCTTATGTGCTTAATATTATAGATGTGATAAAATGCAGCACTGCATGTCTTTGTAATATGATTTTCCATAGACAGATTGCTATCAATAATTACTCCCAGATTTCTGACACTGGTTACTGGCTTTATATCTGAATCACCGATTTTGATAGAATCTATCATGATTCTATTCAATTGATGTCTAGAACCCATAATAAGAAACTCTGTTTTTGAATCATTGATCTTAAGCTTGTTCACTAGCATCCATTTTCTAACATCGTTCACACAATTCTGTATTGCATGCAGTGCTTCTTCTTGTGATGTTTGATTGACTGGTTTGAAAGACAAATATATCTGGTGGTCATCAGCATAAACCGTGAGCGTTTGGAAGGTGCTGCTCAATTACATTAAATAAAGTACTGGCGTAAATAAGAAACAAGATGGGACCCAAGCAGCAACCTTGGGGCACCCCATATTTGAGCTTTTCTCTATCTGATACTATATTTGAGATCTGTACACGCTGAAATCTGTTACTGAGATATGATAAAA
>NW_027019322.1:11553837-11563867 GCF_013076305.1 Rhopilema esculentum
GAGCTCAGATTTAAGATTCAAGATAAGCATACATCTTTTTATTATGTATTTTAGGTATTTATTTCTACACAATCGCCGTATTTGCTATATTTTACTCCGTTTTGCCTTTGCGAAACATTTTTAGATCTTCTCCGATGAAAAACCAATTTCTCCTTCATTGAACCTAGTACCCAGGAGAGTAATAAGAGGCTGCGCCGCGTCCTGTATCTAGGCATGATTTTTAGAAAGTTTATCGACTGTTGCCATGCATTTTGAGAAGTTCCTTCGCATTTTTAGAAAGTTGCACGCAGTTTCTGCATGCGCACGCAGAGAATTTCAATTCATTTTTGTCCCTTAGAAGAGGTCGACCTGAAAGATTTTAACGAGAGGAAAATTCGCCAGAATGACGTATTAAACCCATTCACTTTTAATAGGGTATATCTGGCATATGTTTAACATATATTTTATGAGGTCTTGCCTACGTCGCAGTTTGAGAATCTTGAGAAGTTCGTGGGCTGGTCCACAAAGTAGCGAAATTTGACAGGGAACACCAACTTCACGTGATCACGAATCCACCCACACTCGACTCCAGACTACAGTGGCAGTGGCAATGGCAGTGCTTGGTAATGATATGTGTTTGTGCTTGATTAGAGAATAATTTCGCAAGAACCCATTGTAAGTATGGATGTATTGGAAGAATTGAAACAGTTATTGACCGATTGTGCTTTGGATACCATCGAGGAGTATTTTTTTTCGCTGACTAGGGAATGGTTACTTACAAGTCTGCCGGGAGGGCCTAGGCACCAGAACCAGATCGTAACACACAACCTTCGACATTTATTGTGGCAAAAGACTTGTTTCATTTTGCTGACTGAACGTTGTTGAAAGAGAGAGGGTCAGACTTTGAGGTACTGCTGATGAATTTTATATAGGGGTTCATTTTGTGCTGCTGCTACTGGGCCTAGAGGCTCAGGTGGTAAATTCTGCAAAAAGTTTGTTTTGTTTGCAGATTGGCCCCTCTGGATGCTGCTAAAATACTTAATTTAACACCGATACCTTACCATTTTCTTTCTGTTTTTGTGTAATGTGATTTAAATGTAGAATTCACAAAAATTACACTGTTCTGAATTTAACTAGAACTAGAATATTCATTCAATGATTAAATGGTTGCCTATCTTTGTAATATAATGTTTATGGATACATTTTAGTTTGTTTTAATATTTATTTAATTTGTTTTAGATAACATGTTATTTATTTGCAAGTTGAGTTTCACTTTTGCTGAATTTAATTTAAAGAACTAGCTGTAAAAAAGTAAAGAGAGATTTTAACAGTTAGAGAAGTCATTACTTTCTTACAGTCTTGTTACTGATATCGTTACCAAGCAGAATAGGATTTGTTGTCACAGCCTTTGGTGACAAGTTTTATGCTATGGTGGGCTGTTGTGTTCTATTTTGAAACCATTTGACATGTTGCATCTTTGGAAATTTTATGTGGTTAATCATATGAGCTACATGGGCCTATTGTCATACACTGCACTCTTGTTTTGGAGATGCATCTCCTTTTTTGTTTTATTGATACTAAGCCAATAATGAACAAGGTTTATTGAGAATGCAACACAGAAGTCAAAATCTTGAGATATATTTATTTGAGCAAGGTAGTACTAGGAACTGGAAATGCTGTCCATTAAAGTATGTTTTACATTAAGTTAGTACACACAGTAAAGGCAGATATAATCTGTTTTTAATGCATGTTAAAATGCAGTATTTGGTATGATGTAATCTAGTATGACAGGAGTTGGAGTAATGGAGTAGTCTTTCAACAAGAAAAAAGATAAGAAATGCATTTGTTTGCTTATTTTAGCGAGCCTATTACCAGACTAAGTTTCGATGGAATTATGGTTTGGATAAAAAGCTAATTTTGGTTAACATTCCTGTGGAAGGAAATATTATGAAGGCAAAAAATTATATTCATTTTCTTTGGCAAAAGAAAGTGCCTCTGAAAGCTAAGCAAAGGGAAGTTTAGTATAAAGTGTCAGGTCTCAGATGATTCAAATTTAAATTTGATGGATCTACTAAATAGACAGTCATCCCAAATTAATTCTTCTTCCATGTATTTCCAAACGATGAACAACAGATATACAGACTTTGACTTTGATGCAGAAATATTTTACTCTAAAGCAGTGCAATTATCAGATGCCAAAAGATATGATGCATTTAAGAGAGTTAGCATCCAGAAAGAAGTTGACTAGCCTTAGCAGTCTACTTTTGTTACTAGAAAAGGTTTTTGCGCATTTCTTTGTCCAAGTTTCTATGGCTTGTATACTCTGAAAGTGCCTGCATTTTTAGTAATTTCATTGGTCAACTTTCGTTAATAATTCTCTTCTATGAGGAGTCTTGTGCCCTTAAATTTTTATCAATAATTTGGATGTCCACAAAACTACACTTCTTTCTATAAAATTCCACATGTTAAACTATTAGAAAACCAAGCACAATTTGCCACACACATTTTGTCGTGATCTTTGTGTTATTTTTCCCTGCATTACCCAATTTTCAATTACTAGTGTTGCTATGCTTATTAAGTAATTCTTTAATGTTGCATCATTGTTGTTTTTTGGGCAATAATATGAGGGGGCAAGCCTATTTTTTTGATAAGATGACATCACATTTGTCCATTCTTTTAGAATAAAAGACCTCTGTCTTCCCAAAATGTTGGGGGACAACTACCTCCCTTCATCCCCCTGGGTGTCTGTCACTTCTTATTGTTTGCTTCTATTTCTCCTCTTAAAATTTCAATAATTTTAATCATTGCATCCATAAAAGACAGAAAACAATTTCTTGTGCGTTTCCGGGAAATGGGCGTGGTCGGTCGGTCATAATGGGTTTTGAGAATGTCAAATTTTTGTCTGGATCCGCCCCTGATGACAACTTAATCCGACGGCTAGCAATAATTTCGCAATATACAGTAGGTGTCCCGCAAATGCTCAGATAACACCAAAAAGAATGAAAAGGTCGACCCGTGACTGTCGAATTTCCTTTCCATTGCTCACTGCTACAACTTTTCTTTTCTGTTGTTATAACCTTTCAGTGCGAAAACATTTTGATATTTGCTGCCTATATTTTCGCCTTCCAGTCTTTTGAAAATTGAAACAAGTAGGAACTGCTCTCTATTTACAGGTCTTGCCAAGGTCAACTGGGCTTGTTCTGAAGCGGAGAGTAACACCTATCTTTCTGGACTGGTTATCACCTGCTAGGGGTCTGAAAAACCATTGTAAAGCTGTTTGAATTGACTAAGTTGTATGGCCTCCAATGAAAAGAAACAAGCATTTGAGCGTGATTTCAGTATAGGAAGTGCGGTATCCTGCTGTTTCCAGTAATTTTAC
This sequence comes from Rhopilema esculentum, assembly GCF_013076305.1. The sequence goes on from NW_027019322.1 coordinate 11,557,196, forward strand.
TTAAGTACAAAGGTTAAAACCATGTATTTCTCTCGGATCCAGCATACGTCATTGCTCAAAATGAAATATATAGGCGTAAAATTCTTCTTATCTGACGTTGTATTGACTTGACTGATATACTAGCATTGCTAATTTAATCCCGTAGATAAAATGCTACTGCCAATCGACGAAGAGTCGCTCTTAGTAACTTTTATTCGTCAAATTTGCGGGATTTGTGGTGTACTAACAGAGGGTGGAGCATCTCTGCACGATATTACCCAACAATCGACGATTCTCTCACCTGTGTCTCCTTTTGATCGGTTATACTCTTCTATAAGTGCTGGAAATATCGTTCCTGAAGAATTCTGCAAACCAACTGCAACAAATTGAATTGAAAAGCCACAGAAAACGACAACCCATCCATATCCTCCATCTGGATGTGTTTTTTCTTTTTCTCTGTAAATTGCTTCGGTTTCTAACACTTCCTTGTCATCCATGTTAAGTGGCCTGAACTCATAAGGCCAATCATAGGCCTTCCTGCTTCCCGCGGCCCGTTCAAGTCTTGTCCTTTGCTCTATTTGTCTGATGTAAACACTAGAACATTTTCTATGGAGGACTGAGGCGAGCCTGCCGCCTGTCAGCTGGTCGACACGTGAATCCTATTGTTAATTGTTCACGCGATACACATGTTATCACGCACTCGTCACGCAGAACCTGCTGTGCTTTAGGACTCCCAACAAAGAGTAGATCTGAATAAATAACAATGGGTATTCATTTCAATTTCCTAAGCTACGGGATAATCTGCAACGTTTGGAAAACAATTGCCCTAAAACTTTTCAGGACAGGAGATTCCCAAACAAATTGAAAATGTGAAATTTCCTGAAAAGTTATAACAGATAAAAATTCCAGTGGCGTGATGAATTGCCAAAAAGACAAATAATTAAGGAATGTACCACCATTCAAGTTCCTTTTTTCATTCGGCTTTAGCTTCCTTTTCATCAGTTTTCCGCGGTGTCAGGCATGTCGGTATCAAAACTTTGTGCGAACATTCCCAGTAAATGACCATATAATATAAGTGTCCCCCGCTCAATAAGTAATTTTTATAAGGAACCGCACATTATTTTTGCCGGGACAGCAAGAAAATTTCGCAAATGCTTTATTACCCAACTCAAGATGGTTGCAAGTCAGGCAAACAACTTTCTGATTTGAAATTTTGTGCAAATTCTTTTCTTTACGATTCTAAAAATATAGCTATAGCTAGAATAAATTAGTTTCTTCAAAGCAAAACCCGACAAAACAACACAGCAAACATTTTGGTTCCTTCACAGTTCAAACAGCTCAGTTTTCAATCATATAAATAAGAAGTTTATGCATTTTTGTACTATGGATATCAGAGCGACATAACTTCGAGCATGGAAATAGAAGATAGGAACGGAAGGATAGATGCGAGGATTTGAGGAGGTACCCTTCCTTCCAGATTGATGCTCCTCCGCTTCTTCGCTTCCATCTTCTTTTTCCTCGCTCGCTGGTACCCAGGGTAACATTTTTGCCTTGCATTCACGCTGCTCTGCTATCAAAACGGAGGCCTTTGTAAACGAACAACAATTTCAAATTAATGTGTTTATTAAATACACTCCATTTTTAGCCTATACCCAAAAACAGAGAAATTTGAATGCGCTAATAACAGCATCAATTAACGTGCATTTTAATAGGTAAACAGTCACTTTTAAAAAGTTTTATTCATGACTATGTCTTTGGAGAATTTGATTGCAATTGTTACGGTTTAATAGGGCCTCTGTTTTGAAATGAGGCTAGCAACAATTGTTTTGTCTTGCTGAAAGGAGCCCGTTAAAAGAAACATGAGACTTGTCTCTCTATGTCCAGTTACGAATACGACGAGCATCTTCGATATCATAAAACCGAGGTTAACCCAAGTGTCAAAGCATAGGTGTTCACCAATTCACACTCTTAAAGGACACGATGCTTGGCTGGATACCTATTCTTCTGTTAGAGCTGGCTGACAGAACACACATGCACAAAATTTATTTTGCCTGATACACACATTTTGTGCTTTATCAAAATTTATGACGTGGGTATGTTGTTGGATTGGGCTTGTCCCAGGCTACTTGTCCCGTACGCGATAAGATGGATTAAAATCGCTGACGCTGTAATTAGAGTATATCCCTAAATAATCGTGATCTAATTGTGTTTGGTTAACATGGCTTGAAATACCCATCGTTCTTATTGTCTCCGCATAAACTTCACAACAACATATTTTCGTATATACAATTTAATATGCATTCACTTTTTTTAAAACAGGATTCACAAAACTCAATGAAATTTTGCTGCAATGGCGAACCATGTTGTGTGGCAATAGTTTGCGACTCTGGGGGTGGTGCATTAGTTCTGCACTGAAACAAGCGTCTTACCCTTTCACTTTCAGGTAAAAATGGGGTCTTGCAAGCGTGATATAAAGTTTTTTGCTCTCCTTTTTTCTCTTTTTTTGCTCTTATGTGTGATTTAAGCATGGGTAGTTAAAGCCGCTTTCTGGGAAAACGAAACCTTTTGTCATTTGCTTCAAAACAAATCAGTCTTAATCAATCAGAGTTGCAAAGTCATGGCACATCCGCATCAGTTACAGTTTCCAATCGAAATATTGTGCTGTGCTGAGCATCGCAATTTCTGTGCTGTGCTGAGCATGGCTTGTGGTGATTTCAAACGATGGAAAGATCTGCAATATTTTCTTGTTTTAGGGTTTTGAATATTATGGACTTTTATGTATGACTTTTATTTCTCACAGAGCCGTGTACAGTTGATTTGCACGGCAGTAGGTAAAAAAGCCTGATACTCAGTGAGCCTGGTACCTAGGGTAGGCGAGAGGCTACAGGGAACTGTAGTGTTCAATTTGCCAGTGACAAGGGCCGAACCAACACAAGCAAAAAAGTAAAGAGTTCTGATTTAGTAGTTAACCTAAACAAAAACTCGGCGTTAACTATTTCTTTAACTCAAGCCAAAGCATTAAGATAATGCAATGCTCATATCAATGACATTTCAAAGGGAATTGCTAAATTGTCTTGAAGGTTCGTCTCCCGGACAATCTAGTTTTTTGATTGGGTTTGACTGTTGAGGGTGAAACACAAAAAAGGTATTACCGTAAGGAAAAAGAAGAATGGACTACAAGAAACATGTTCTGAAAACACTCAAGAAAGGGTTGAAATTTGACTTAAAAGCGCTAGATTGTAAATATAGAGAAAATTATAAAGGGGTCTGGGTGAGAAACCGATGCAATACCGTACAAGAAATCGCACTCGTTATTGATAACCAAGTCTGACATATTTTAAAGCCTCAATTGAAGGTTTACACACATAAAAGTTGATTACATAAAAGTTAATTTCAGAGTGGAGTTTTTTTGGTAGCAATGGTTTTAAACTCATTAATGGGGCTTCCTTTGTCCATTTTATCAGCCACATCTCGATCGATGCTAATTTGAACAAGCTTTTTCAACATTCGTCTAACATTAGGGCCAAAAGGTGATGCAGCTGTAACAGGTGGGGCTGCAACTATACTATCCTTACAGCTTAAACAAGTTTGGGTTTAAGCTTTAAAGTTAATTATTGTCCAAAACCTTTATCAAGGAAGAAAGGCAAAGACCACGCTCTAAGAACCAACTGTTTAGCACGATAAAACTGTGCTTTATAGATCATCTTCATTTTAGCTCCTCACTATTTATGAAACTGATGATCCAACACACCATGCTCTATGTCAGCTAATAATTGAAGAGAACCGTAACTGACCATCAAAATGAAAAAGTTCCGATCTCAGAAAAGAAAGCTAACATCCCCCCTTATGATTCTAAATCTGTTTTGGAAAAATTAGAAAGTCAATCTTAAAAAAAGTGGAGATATGTCCACCCCAGGACATGTAACACATGTGCAAAACTTGGAGTCACAAGCAGGGCCGCGGAGAAGATTTATAGGGCAGGACGAAAGATAGATAGTAAAGCATGCCTATGCTCCTCCTGGAATTTTTGAAATTGATGATTGCTTAAATTGCTCTTGTGGTTAATTTAGTTGAAAAAATTGCTATGTTGGCTATTTTATTTACTAAAATTGCTATGGTGGCCAAACTGCTCTAGTGGCATTGGCGTAGATTGAGAGGGGTTCAGAGGGGGCAAAAGCCCCTTGTAGAGTTTAACTGCTATTTTGTCGGGAAACCTTTGGTCTTGTAGAAAATTTAACATGGTTTTCTATGTTTATTTAATAACTATATTTGATAGGAAAGAATTTAAAGCTAAATAAACATGAGAGTATCTAAATACATCAAATGATTTATTTATTTCAGTTCCGATGTCGTTATGTTATGTTAAAATTGACGAAGAAATATAAATACTTGTTAGATTTTTTGTCAGAAGATATAAGTTGCTCACCCCTCTTGTGGATTTCTCTGTCTACACCATTGTCTAGTGGCCATATCACTTTTTTCTGTTGTTTGATATAATTCAAGCATAACTGATATCTTAACACCATAATGCATAAAAATGAAAATTTCCTAGAAACTTTGAAAAAAGCAAACATTTTACGACATACTAAAAGCTTTTTCGTCTGACACTCCTCAGAGCATAAAACGTCAGAATAGGTTCCGAAAAACACGACGGAAAAATATATACCCAGTTGTGGATCGAAATAGGCCAATCAGAAAAACGCAAGCACAAGACCGGTATAGTTGACCAATCAGTGCCGCGAGCCTAAAGAAAAATTACCAATGGAGTCCAAGAGGAGAAAACGAACTCCTTTTGTCTACACAATGGCGGCTTTTTCGTTTTTATGTAGATTGACTCCAAAACTGCTAGATGGAAGGACGACCGGGCTCTGCCAATTATCCGTTTTATGCTTAGAGGAGTGTCAGACGAAAAAGCTTTTTGTATGTCGTAAAATGTTTGCTTTTTTCAAAGCCATATTGCTGTATGTTGCCCTGTTGCAATCAAATTTGTTTGGTAACATTCAGAAGCTTTTAAACTCCTTTATCCCAAGTCCACAAAGACGGGAAGTTCTTAACAAAAAATATTTAACGATCAGGCAGTCAAAGACTCAAACTGCTTCTACCTTACTTCATTTATAGACTCTTGTTACTATTGTCTCTACTAATGACAATTTCTGGTAATGGAGAGGCTGGATTATTACTTGGCATTTTTTTTGTAAATTTTTATTTATAGGCCCCTATAGCCAAGGGCCCCAGGGTCAGTGACCCCATGACCCCTCGACCCCTCTGACCCCCCTGGTCCCCCCTCTCCTCAGCACTGGTCGCATGCGGTTTCAGAGAAAAAAGTCAACAAATTTGAAGCAATTCACGAAAGAAAAAAGGGGACAGGACCGATCACTTGTGTCTTAGCAATAGAAGAAAGTCAACAAGCCGAAGCAGTTTGTGGAGAATATCGTATGAGGTATGTGATCCCTTTATAAGTCTAGAAATGAGAACTGACTTAGCAGCTGATAACCAAAACTTCAAGGAAACCGTCTTATTATCATTTATCTATAATATTATGATAAAAATATGATTTTTTTCTGCATTTATATAGATAATAAATTTAATGGAAGCATCTGCACGTTGGCAACCTCTGTTCCTAAATCTAAGAGATGAGCTGGACTGTTTTACAAAATTATTCACTAAATGCGAAATTGGAAAGTTAATTTTGCAGAAGATGAAGAACAAAATATGTTTACTTACCGAGCCAGTAAAGATTGCTTGCAAGGACAGTTCAATGTATGCTATCGAAATATCGGTTGAATGAGGGAACTACAACAACCTTTATAATAATAATAATAATAAAAGAATCAATTTATTTAAAGTTGGCGCTACATAGTTATTTACAGTGAATGAGCTAACCCAGCCAACAACCTTTGCTTGGGTTACAAAGTTTTATGCTCATTCTAAGTCACTTAAGTCACTTCAAAGCTAAAGATGTTAGAGTATCGATTAAAAACACTACGAAGAAGGCAGGTTTGAAGTTGCTTTCAAATGCTGATAAGTACAAAAAAGATAGGCTGAACGGTTAAAAAATGAATACATCGTAAATCGCTTGGCTCAACCACTCAGGAAACGGCACAATTACTTTTAAAAAGTAAAAACTGAAATCCCACTAAAATTTCATTTTGGTGGATAAACGCTTATTGCAGGGCCGTAAATCCCGGGGGGACGGGGGGGACTGGACCCCCAAAAAATCTGGAGCAAAACGATTTCTTTGGAGAAATTACCATCATTTTTCTTGAAAGAAAGAAAATCCCTGGTAGCTGGGTTAGAACCAAACTACGTTTTCTGTGTTATTGCAACAAACCTCAGCCACTAAGGTTATTTTTGAAAGCAGAGTGGTTTTTATAATTTTTACAAGATAAAAACTTACCGTTTTCTACCGTTTTTTTACCGTTTTCTACTGTTTTCTACCGTTTTTTTTAAACAGAGTATGAAATAAAAAGAGAGCAATCTGTCATTCTATTTGATCTCTTTACTAATTTATTTACGTACATTTCCATTATTTGTCTATTATTTACTTTTATTTAGTAAATCACTTTTTGTATCATTAAAATGTATTCATTTTTGATGTGTAAACATGGCCTACTGAAATCAGTCAAAATAAGGAAGACGCACATTTCTGTTCAGAAAGTAAATTTCTACCAATCAATACAACAGCGTCCCATA
>NW_027019322.1:11563967-11643732 GCF_013076305.1 Rhopilema esculentum
GACGTGCACTTCATCACATCTGGTGTTTCAGTTATGACATCACTGAATTCCAAGGGAAAGAAAGCAAAATAAAAAACTTTTTCAGGAACAAATCAATTAATTGCATAGTTGTTAGGATACAATCATTAATAACAATAAAGATTACATTACAAAGCACAAAATAAGATGCTATTAAGATCAGCTGATGGATACATGGAAAAAACTCATGAAGAACCATGTGCCCAATTTGACGCGAAATGACGATAATTCAATATTAGTTTTGTTTGAATAATAACAGAAAGAATCAAAAATAACAATTTAAAAAAGAAAAACAGAAATCAAATAATAATGGTTTACAATATGCACAAATAATTCAATTGTGGATGGATCTAAAAACGCCAAGAACGCTTTTCAAGTCGGTGTTCTCGTTTAAAGCTCAAATCTGTGAATACGGAATTTTACTAAGTTGATGAAGGAAATGTTCATTCATGACAGCGTTGATATCTCGTGCAAATAGAACTGAACATTATGTTACGTCCCTCGAGCTTCCTTGATGTCCTTCCTCTGATGGACATTCATCCAATTTTGACATCTGATGAACAAATGGCTCTCATTTTAAGGGCATTTTTTAACATACTCAGTGATGGGAGAATTGCCCCACCAGGTCCTCCGACTTCCCCCATCACTGACGGCCAAAAAGTTCCTTTTACCCCAAATACCTAGGCCATTGTGGGGTCCTTTCAAAAGAACTATGTGCCCAAAAGTAATATTGAATTATCGCAGTAATGTAATTGTGCTAGTAAATATATCAACGAGGTGTTTTGGCGAAATGGTGCTAGGGGGTTGGGCCATAGACTATGGTTGGGCGCACTAACACTTGAAACATGACAAAATAGTGACAAACGTAATCCCTATTGTGTTTAAACAATCGATTTGTCACTTTTGTCTAATTCCTGAAGGTTCCGTCGTCCTGCCTCAAAGACGTAGGGACCGGGAGGGACAGGGGGCATGTGTCCCTCACTTTTCAAAACTTCAGGTAAAATGCCCCTTTGCAGCTTGCCAAGTTGCCTTTTTTCCGACTGCATAATCAATAATTGACCGTCAAATACTTAGGTGCTATACGAAATGAGCAAAGAGAGTGAGGGTTACCTCTTGGCATCATGATCTGAAATGTTTCTATGCGATCTGCATTTAGAAACACAAAAACCTACAAACTCACAACTAGGGCCACAGAAAGGTGGGGGCGGTGGCAAATTGCCCTAGGGCCTTAAGGATTAGGAGCTCCCTCGAGGCTTCCAGTTTAAGAAAGAAATAAGTAAGAGATAACAAAATTATGCCAACAATTTTTACAACATTTTAAACAATTGCAAGAAAATGTCTCCAAAAATTTTCTGAAATGTATTTTGAGCTAATCTAAAGGGCATTTCCCCAAAAAATTTCTGCTAGCCTCGTTCGCAGAAAGCCTCATCTTTTCATTTTGTCACAGGGTTTCAAAACCTCTCGACGACATCATTGTAGCCATGCTTCCAGAAACAGTCATTTTGAACCTTTCTGAAATTGTCGATTTCCCTCAGCTAATGTCCTTTGTAAGAGCAAATCTTAACAGAAAATATGTCTTCAAGAAATATGTGTGAAACATCCCATTTAGCTATCGCATCAATTCTGATGGAGCAGGTGATGGTCATGATGATGATGAAGAAATGCAAATTCATATTGATCTTGCTTAAGAGAGAACTAACCCTTTACATTTCAATTATATCAAACTGATTTCAAAAGAATCTAGTTTTCTTTTTGCCAACAACTCCCTTCAAATGAGCCTGCCCCTTTCACCGAGTAGAAAATTTAATGAGTGCTGGATTTACAGTTTCAAAGTAATAATATGTACTTTATACCCTGCAATGTTTCTGCTTGGATTAAGACTCATGAGTTGGCTAGGTGAGGAGGGTGGTTGCTGAGTATGCAGAGGGGTGAGCTCTTTAAGCAGGGGTGGATGGCAGAAACAAATAATTAGAAGAAATAGGCAGATGGGTGACAGGATTTGTTCATGCTGTGTATTGATAAAGAAAGGCATTACTATAAAATGCCATTGCAGCATCTAAAACAAAGACGAAGATCACAAGTTGAATAAATGTTTACAAGGGCGACATCACGATTCAGTGGCTTATCGAAAAGGTAGAATAAAGGACTTTATCAAAGGACTTTATCAAATTGACCAGTTTTATTACTAAAATGTAACGTAAGCTCGAAATTTGCTGATTCAATGAATCAGGAGGACCCTCATTGCCATACAATGGAAGTTGTAACAAAAATCCATTTGAAAGATCTACAGGGGATCTGAGCGGTCGTACCAGCGAGAAAGCCTCCGGCCTTGTCTCTGTACAACAAAGCAAGGGCAGAGCGACAAAAAGTTCTCAGTATTGTCAAAGTCATCATTTGCATGACATATTTATATCAAATATTCATTATTAGTATCATATTAGATTTTACAACGACATACCAAGCTTGTTTGATAATATAGCAAGTAAATTGATTAGACTTAAAATACCTTTCTCACCCACGGTTTGGGTGCACAAGAATGTGATTAAGGTTATACGAAAATCTCACTATTGCATTTTTGACAATTTCTTATGTAAATTGGGCATGAGAAGTAAAAAGGAATAATTGACGGAGCCATATCATAACTAGCAATAACATTTGGTGTTGAAACATTAAAACTAGCATTAAGTGACATAATATAACAGTAATTCTAAAAATAAATATTGAATAATTTTTTAGAGTTGGCAACGAGATCTAGCATTAAGCAAGCTTATTTAATCCAACAATTTACAATGAATATGAAAAGTAATTATTTGTAAAAACCAAAATGTACATGGTTTTTACACTCGAAGTTTTCTAAAGATTTTCTGTTTCGTTTAAAAATATATAGTGATGTGGACTTTTCATTTCAGTAGGTAGCTTTTGCCATATTTTTCTGGCCAATAAATCTAACTGTTTCTGTGCCTCGAAATTCTGGAAACAGCAAAATTTTCCCTCGCCCTCCAATATCTCCTTTGCAGCTTAGACTTGCACTGGCAGTAGTATGAATGTCTTGAGGATTTAACAAAAAAAATTTGGGAAGGTTTAGTCCAGCAGTAATTATCACTCGCTAAAATAGCACATTGTTGATGGTATTATGGAGTCAACGATTTATACTATCTTAAAACGAAGTCTGATAACTTCATCTTGGTCAATAGCTGGCACTACCCGCAAATTAAAATTAATTTATGCTTTTAAACGTGAGCAGTTCCACCTAGTAGCTATATTTCTTTGTCGTGAATTTTAATGTAATATTTTAATATATCGTAACTTTTAGATACCGGACCCTCGTTAATAGCAACACTTCGCGTTTTGAAGAAGTTTGTAAAACCACTTGAGAGAGGGTTTTGCAGGCGTAAGTTTGCTGTAGAGCCGAGACAGGAGAACAACTCGGAGTATGATGGGTAACTTCTTAATTTCGGCTTTCTTCACGACAGACGACGGCTTCTGGCATACAACACTAAGATTCAGTTCGACATTAAATGGCACGGCTGCAACAGACAAGACAAAAATAGCGTCAGGGCTTCTAATAACGCGGCTAGAGTTTCGACAAGACCAAATTACACCATGATGTGACCTACACTTTTCTAAAGCTTTGACCACACAAACATTTATATCATATGATGAAAGAAGTTTTAATTTATAATATTATATGATATGATGTAGTCTCAAAACCTCGTGTTCAATCTAAACGTTATGGGTGTTGTCCCTACTTCCATCAGCTCTTCAAACTCATTTACTGGGCCCGGGGCTTCGACAGCTACTAACTCCAGTTTCATCAGTGCTGGACCTTTTAGCATCAATGGGTTTTCAAGAACCGGAAACCTCTGGAGTATAGTTAGAAAAGAAAGAAAGCAAAAGCCAGACGGTCGAAAATGTAATGGTATGTATTCCAGTGTTCAGTGGACAGTGTTCCAGTGAAAATTGAACTCGATCAATTTGATACTCACTTTTCTCTGGACAGGATTTCTTTTTAAAAATCCTCGGATCTTCAAAAAATAGGAGGCATGTACGCCCCATGCTTTGAATCCAGCCCTGTGGGATCACCAATCGTCATGGTTGGATTGGAAAGTTAGTACTCACTCACAATTATGCGCAAATTTTAGGATCGATGTCACACCTCCCATTGAAAATCATAGTCTAATGATTTTGAAGGGTAGTCAAATGATTTTGAAGGAAAGTTATAAGCAAATGAATCAACGGGTAAGTGACGGACACAAGGGGGTAAGGGGGACACTAGGGGGAAAGGGGATCTTGACCGCCTCCAAAAAAAAATTTAAGCAAAAGGAACAGTTTTCTGTTCACCTTACTCTCATATGAATCTTTTTAAAATTCTTTCTTTTTTAACGTTTCGATCTTCTTCTCGAAAAAGCATCATCAAAGTTGCTTATAGCACAAAAATAGTCTATGTTTACATAAGTGAAATAAACTTTTTATTAAGTGAAATGAATTGTTTACGCATTTAAACAAATTTTGCATGCATTCGAATGAACTTTATAAAGCACAATTTGGCTTTTGTAGAATTCACACTTTCCTCTAACGAACCTTTCTCTTCAAGACTGCTTCTGCTTTGGGCTATAAGACTGTATGTTGTATCCATCATACATTCCGTATTTCGTTATATTTAGATATATTTATGATAATAGTTGCCTGATGACCGCATGAGACTGGGAGTAGCATCTGAGAAGCGTCCTTTTTTACACACCAAAAAAGTGTACAGTTATGCTTATACGGCATCGAGCATTATAGGACAAACCGATAAACAGTCATTATAATCCTATAATTCATCTATAAATAAACTCTTTTTTGTACTGTAGCTACTTACTCTGTATATGCCTACTCCTATTTTGATTCATATCAATGACTTGCCGTTTGCCTTACAATGAACTAAGATCACAACACACTGAAGGTGCACTTGCTAATGACTGAAGATACTAATGACTGAGGTTTTTAAAAGAAATATGAGATCTTAACCCAAGCTTTGTGAACATCATTTTGATCGAAACCAAATGTCCAATAATCATCTAAGAAATGAGAATTTAATAGTTCCCCATAAGACGAACAACCACATATGATTTGAAAAGTAAATTTTTGAAATATTGGAATAAATTTCCCCCAAATGAGACAGAAGAATTAGTCAGCCTCCAAATTTTCAAAGTTCGTATAAAAAATGGAAAGGTGAAGATTGTAACTGCACTGCAGGCTGTGTAAGAAGTATGTCGCAAAAGTTGGTTTCGTTATTCCCATAAGAAAAAATTCAGAAAAAGCTGTAAATACTTATCGTTGCCGTTTATGTAGAAAAGAACTATACCGCCCTGAAGATCTCTCAACATTTCCTATGTATCTTTTTTGTATATATAACTTCACTTTATAACTCCAATGGCAGTATAGCATAATTCCAACTGTGAAACAACTAAAGAAACTTATGAGCATTAATTATTGATTTACTATTTACAGTAGATTACTCGTACACCCAAACGAAGCCATATGGAATCGAACCGTGCCATATTGAGCCACACCGAGCCAAACTGAGCCAAATGGACCGAAACAGAGCCAAATTGAGCCAAATGGACCAAAATAGAGGCAAATTGAGCCAAAGAGAGCCAAAGAGAGCCAAATTGAGGTAAATGGACCGAAACAAAGCCGAACAGAGCAAGTTAGTTGAGCCAAAGAGAGCCAAAGAGAACCAAAGAGAGCCAAAGAGAGCCAAAGAGAGCCAAAGAGAGCCAAAGAGAGCCAAAGAGAGCCAAAGAGAGCCAAAGAGAGCCAAAGAGAGCCAAAGAGAGCCAAAGAGAGACAAAGAGAGCCAAAGAGAGCCAAAGAGAGCCAAAGAGAGCCAAAGAGAGCCAAAGAGAGCCAAAGAGAGCCAAAGAGAGCCAAAGAGAGCCAAAGAGAGCCAAAGAGAGCCAAAGAGAACCAAAGATCCGAATGGAGCTAAAATGAATTGAGTAATTAATCACATCAATTTCAAACTAACAAACTTAGTGAAAATTTAGAAAGACCTAATTTTGTCTAAAACTGGATGACTGGAATAAAATTCAATGTCTAAATTCTGTGTCTAATAGCAATCCCACGACCCGTACATAATTTACCTAGGGGACGCATCTGACCTTGGTGGATGCGTGTCAACCTGCCATCTGAACATTGAAACATGATCTACATCTACTTGATTCCTCTTTAAAGGCTGAGAACTATACTTTGCATTTTGAAGAATAAGAGTGCTTCTGTATTTGCTTTAACAATCATCAAACTGGACAAGCAGTTAACCTTAAACAACTGGTTACCAACAAGCGCTCTTCGTGATTTTAACAAAGGAGGAGAAATGTGCAACTGTTCGATAGTCTTGGAGTGGTTGACGCACTAAGTAATCCTGAATCTATGACTCGATATTTGTCTTTTAAACTAACCCTTGTCAGTCGACAAGGCCAGCAATTTGCTTTATTATGTTACATTGCCTCCCAATGCAAATTTGCATTTCGAGATATTTTCAGATTTCACGAATGTCTTTTCACGCCAGCTCCTTTCCTTTGTAAGACTTTAAAAATTTCTTTTAGAGCTATTTAAAAAAAGCTTCTTTTGCCAGGTCATATTTTACCCCTATTTTGTACCCTTGCAAGAGCAGTTTCAGCATGCCGGAACCTTAATTTTTGGTAAAACGTGGCCACAACCTAAAACGTTGCATTATTTCGCTTTATCCATATATCATGTGAATCACTTAACAAAACGAAACTTAAAATGAATTTATCGAAACAAGATATACAGTCTTAGTTAACTAAAAGGTTGCGCAAAAAGAACGATTAGCCTTTACATCTTTTAGGAAGAAATACTAAATATTGCTACTTCAAATATAGGCCGTTAACTTATATCGGATCAATTAGGGTTCAGATTGACAAAATCCCAACAAAAGCACACCAGGAAATCTGATTTTATTTAAACGTCGTATCTGCAGTACCGGATTCAAGAAGACAACTAGGGGCAGTTGCCCCCCCCTCGCCGAGCTGAAGCAAGACTGGTGACTCTTTCTTGAAATGGCTTGGCACAATTGTTGTGAACATTTATTTCAGAACGTGAATAGATAGCCTTCTGTCAGTAATTAGGGTCTGAAATTGTTGTATACAGCGCACACTCGTCACCAATTTCTGAAAAATTTTAAACGCCCCCATTACCAATTGTTCCTCCTTCAAAATTGTTCTGCACCCGCCCTATGCATTTCTGCCTCTCAACTTTTTCAGTGCTCATTCGTAGGGCTTCGGAGAGGACTTGGGGGCCCGGGTGAGAACGAAAGAAAAATGATAGCAAGGCACGCCAATAGCATAGCCGGAAGTAGGCCGTCCTCCAGACCCCTAAATTGTAAGTAGTTGTCTGGAACCTCTATTTTCAAGTTAGGGGTCTGGAACACAGGCTAGCCGAAAGCGGACCCATCTAGGACCTCCGGGCAAAATGTTTGAAACGATTTATGCTAAAATTACCCCATTGGCTATTTCAGTTGCTGAAACTTCTATTGTGGCTAAATTGTGCTGGTATATATTACTTACTTGCCCATGTTATTATACCTTAAACTTAACTGGTATGTTTACGCCATAATGCATACACAATTCTTGGCTACAAAATATGCAATTCTTTATACTTGAAAGAAAGTGAAAAACGTTTGATTTCTAAATTCATGCAAAACGTTCCTATAAAGTTATTTTTGAGTTATTATTTATGGCCTTATGGTCTTGGGCCCCCAGGTCAGAGACCCCCCTCTCCTCAGCACTGCTCATTCGATTGATACAATATGATATTTTATGTGCATTTCATAATATAAAAGTTAGCTTCTGTTTGTCATGTATTGGCAGCTAAGTTACCAAATACACGTCACATCCTTGGCTAGCAGACCCAATATGATAGATAGGAAGGTAAAGTAAAAAGAAACCTTTCTTTTTTATGAATTTTTCCAAGTTTTTTCAGTTAATGGCCAACAACATGAAAAGCTGTTTGTTTGTTTATTGAAAACATAGGAGTCCCCTGCATTGCATCTATGTTTCGAGGCTATTGTAATTACTACTGAAAGCTTTTAATGTATACAAAATACTCCGGAGTGATTTACAATTAAATTTGCAGTCGTACGATTTCCAAATAAGGAAAGGCCATCGTACGATAGTTCATTAAATTATTCATCACTCTTGAATGATTATATCACATAATTTAATTATTCAAGTTCTATCAATATGAAAATGTGAAAGTGTTTTGTAATATTTTGTGTTTGTATTTTTGTATTTGTATTCATTTCTACCTAGCATCCGAAGGTAGTTTTTAGGACACTTCAAAACTTATGCTTATCGAGCAATGTCCTGGTCCTTCCTCTCGATGTGACCACACCTCGTGATTCCTACGCCTTGAATTACAGAGAACTGGCGACTCTCCTCACTCTGGGTGGACGTTTGGTCATGTCAGGGACTCGAACCACGGACCCTTCGGTCTGTAGTCAACGCCTCTAACAACTCAGCCATCCTCGCACCATTTTATCCCCAGTATTGTGGAAATTTTTGAATTATTTATTTCAGTGGTTTTTCAAAGGTTTAGCCAATTCTTTCTTTCTTGTCTGATGCCCACAGGCCACAGTGCTCTCTTGTAGGGGAGGCGAACGAGCGAAAATCTTCAAATCTATGAAGCAACCCTCCGCCCTAGAATAAAAGAACATGAAAACTTCGATGGATTTGCAATTACATGACATTTCTCCAACCAAAGCGAGCCCTTAAGTAGCAACAAGCCTGAGGGTTTTGGTCAGCATAGTTTATGGCGTTGCTAGGTTTACAAATAAGAGATTGTTCATACAAGAGATAAACATAAGGTAACCGGAGATAAACATAAAGAAGAATAGGGCCTACTACAAAGCCTTGGGGGACAACAGATAGTTTTTCTTACTGATTGATCGCACTGTTTAAGGTAGGAGCACATAAGAACTAAGGATATTTCGTCTATGCCTTACCTATTTAAATGTGTTTTCAGAAGATGATGTGGGATACAATGTAATTTTGTTAATGAGTCCATCAATACTGCATCATAAAGTTTGGCCTACCAGTCTCTAACAGGTTGTATGAATACGGGCATACAATTTGCCTTTTTTTATATGATTAAATCAAAAAAGAGGTAGTTGCTGTTCCATAGCCTTTCATAGTTTCTAAAGAATGTATTCAGAAGACTGGTAGAGCGAAATTTGTTTAAGACTGTGCAGTTTGTTTCGTCCTTGTCCGAATGGGAAAACTGCTGCAGGCAATCCTTTATCGGGAAACTGTTTCTGTACTTCATGAAATGAGAACGAATTTGAGAATTCAATACCTTCCCTTACGGCCAGAACACTAAGGTGGTATTGAAACCTTTAGGGAAGTGCCTAAATAATTGTCGATCGTCATTTGCTTCAAAAGCCCACTTGTTGCCTTGACTGTATTGATTTAAAAAAATCAGTATAATCCAAGAGAGCATCAATGGAGAGAGGAGACGATGAAGAATTTCGATGATCGAGTCCATTACTGCATATTCATACGACAGAGCTAAAGATTCTCGGCTGCTCAAAACATCATATAAAAAACATAACACAGTTTAATTCCTATTTGATTCAGCAATTTGTTCTGTTGCTTTGGAATCATTCGCAGAAATCGAAAGAAATACTCTTGATCGTGTTTTCAGTTTTCCGAACAAAACTACTGAAATACCAAATCAGTCTCTTTTGAAATGTTTTGAACCTAAAATATCGGTGCATTTTCCCAAATCCCAAAACCCCGCACTGATAAACACTCCTAAAACCCTGCACAGATCAACACTGTTAAGATTGCGGTGGGAACCGAACTCAAATTCTTATAGCTGAGTAACCCTTAAACAAGAACTGCAGGATGGGTGCCCAACCTTGGAAGTTTAGAATGAAATTAGATGGCATTGAATGATCACATTGGCACATTTAGACCCAAAAGACACCACGGAGATCACATAAGAGCAGAGAACGGCAGATCAGTGGCGAGCATGACCAATCAGAGCAGGGCGGATCACTGATCTACCTTGGAAATTTACTTTGGCGAAAAATGACGGGGCTGTGCCTGCCAGAAAAAAAATTATGAACCAAGGGAGCAGAGGTTCCTGTTGGTTCAGATGAGAGCAGAGAAGCGCAGAGAAGAGCGGGAAAGAAAACAGAGAATACTACAGCAGAGAAGGAGCAGTGAGTACACAAAAATTGGAAAGATGAATCCTTATTAGAAAACAATTCGACAAATCCGTTATTTTCAATTCTACAAAAGCATAGCTACGTATGGGCCGTCCTCTCGTCCACAAAACACCTGACAGTTTATACAGCAAATGCTATCGTTTCGCAAAAACCACGTGTCAAGGCGACTAAAAACATTGCGCCTATACGCTCAGGCGACAAAAAAACAAGACAGGTGTTTTGCGGACTTGTGGAACCCATCATTTACGGTTAAACGGCGTTTGCTGGTGCGTCAAAATGGCATTCTGAAGACATTTTCGATAGAATTGTTCTGCAATAGTATTGTGGCTGCTGCCAATGTAACATGCCTCATCTTTAAGGCTGGCTTTTTGTTTAGGGGGTCAAACAACCTGACAATTTTTCAACGCCGTTAACACAATGAGCTCCAGACATATTGCATAATGTTCACCAAATAATACTATCCATACCTACAAAGCACTGGTAGTGGGATGCCTGGTAAGAAAAACGACCGAACATGGGGAGGACAACGACAAATGCCTTATGTTATAAGTGCTAATGCGGAGGGGCAAGAAATGCGAAGGGTCTTATATCAAATGCATTACGGGTATGGATCTCAGTATTAATCCAATTGGAAAACCAGTGCTCCAGAAAAATTGTATCTTAGCATCATAACAACGGAAAATAACTACAACGACTCTTTAACCCGCCACTTAAAATCCTTTTTTGCCAGCAACATACGCGTCTGTTCTAACATAACATGCTAACAAAATCTCTTTTTAAAATTTTTACCTCGCATAGATGTAAGCATTATATATCTGTGCAATCCCGTAATATAACTACTCCAAAGACATAAACCGGCCTACATTGAAAACTGAATCAATACACATTACGAATAAGACCAACAGTCTGCATAAAATCGTAACTAATTTAATAAAAACGAAATATACTCTTTGAAATCTTAGTAGTGTTGGGCTGAAAGCTAGGTTGCATATAATGCTTTACAACGTAATACGACCCTGGAGCTAAAGGGAAAGTTTAAACGAAAGTCATCGTAAAGGGCAATTTAAAGGAAGTCAAAACCCTTGATTCAACTTTCTTCAAGCACCCAAGAGAACTCCAAACAAGTCATCTCTCTATTCGCATTCATATCCATTTACTTTACTTTAAGACACAAAATCCCAGCAACGCAGGACCAAGAAAGCGGTCTATGTTACATTTCATAACCCTTTGTGTTCCTTCGGCCATTAGTGATACACAAGGTCACAGACTAAGCATTGAATGGAAGCGAGAATTTTTTCTTCTGTTTTTATACCACATTTCATTTCAAAAATTCATTCAAAGGAAAAACTTTGGCCATTTGAGTACAGATCTGTAAATTGGCATAGATTTTGTGGGTCAAATTTCCTTAAGCCAAGTTCAATGAGTGGTTACCTCTTAATTCAGTGACTGTAAAATAAGCCCTTACAAAGGCCTAATTAAACAGATCTGAATTCAGCCTTTGAAAGGGCAAATCCTATAAATAGGTAGCCCGGATTATGTACCAGAATATACTTAGTCATCAAAAAGTAGGAAAGAGACATTTTTTTGAAATGAATACCAAAATCATATGAATTAAATAATAAACTTTCAGCTTAACAGTGGACTATGGACAGAAATTTCCCTTCTCACGAAGTGCTATGACATTCATTGGGTTGCATGTCGTGTGTTAAAGAGCTTCTTTGCAAATGGGAAAAACAATTCTAGATGGAAATTTACAGGATGGGAAAATATGTATACACCAAAGATAGAATGTATATATATATAAAATTAGGAATCTAAAGTATCAGCTTTGATGATCTCTTAAAATAGCTGATTACTGTAATTAAAAAGAATGAAATATTGAAAATAAAGCTAATCCTATACAAATCAAAACCAAATTCTGTACAAAACAAATGGAAAGTGGGAGACAAACAGAAATGGGGTTGAAAGAACAAAGCATTTGGAAGTCAATAAACAAAACATTCCTAAATGCTTTATAGAGAAAACAATCTCTATCTTGGTTATTCTTAAGTGCAATTCAAAGCTAAAGACCAGAGTATTTATCTTATAAATGACTGTTAACCTTAAACACATTGAAAAAGACAAAGCAAGTACTTATTTATATTTATATTGATCTTCATTAAACATGAACACTGGCACAATTTACACAAAAACATGATAACCACTACGGACCATAATTTACAAAAGAAGCTACTAGAATGAAGAGTACAAATAGATGTGACTGAACAAAAAAATGTCAGACAATACATATGACACAAAGCAACAACAAAAACAAGAAAGATATTTTAACACATGGAAATTGTTTAAGATTGCCATGATTTAAAACCATGCACAAATCATAATCAGAGTGGACGTCACTCGACTTCTTAATTCTAAAATGTAGTAAAATCATCTCCAAAGCTACTTAAGGTACAGACATAAAATTTTTAAGGATTTTTTGGTGTGCAAAGATCAATGTTGCTCCATATACCTTAAGCATACTTTCCAGGGCAATCTGAATCCATGACTTCAGTTATACAACTGAAGCTCTATCACTTTGAACGTTCAAGGCTAGAGAGCTTAGGCTGCTTCTTGGTATGACCAAAGACCGCACACTGCCAATTTCTGCCATGGAAATTCTTTTAGGCATATCAAAGAACCTATGCAGGGAATTGACTGACTGACTTTGTGCAATACGTGGAATATTTCTTGTAACAGGTGGCCTACTTTGCTTTTTGGCCATTGACGACTCCGAGGATGAGCTTGATGGTAACAATTTCTTTTCACTTTGTTCACGTCTTGTTATGGTGTCTTGTCTTTTCCAATATTTGTGATCAGGTGGCGGCATTAGGAATGGAATTGCAAACATGAGACATGCAGCAAGTGTAGGAACAGCCCCAGCAACATAAAAAGCCACTTGATATGAATCTGATATATCATATAGGAAACCTAACATGCAAACAGAATAGTGTTAAATGATGCCAAAAAGTTGCTTTCTGAGTTTCATTATCAATGTGATCCCTGGACAAGTCATCACAAGTAGAAACCTAGAACCACATTGTTCTACATACCATTTAACAGAAAAATGATTGCTGCAAAATTTTTGGTAAAATAATTATTGAAAAGTTACAGTCTATACTTCAAAAATTTTAATTCCATACATTTCATGTTGAGTGGATCTTGATTCACATTATGATACACCTCATTAATAGGATTCTTGTTCATTTTAATTGGCAGCAAACAAAAAATGTTACAAACAATTACCTGCAATGGGAGGTCCAAGTGTGAGAGGGATTGATTTGATTCCAAACAATGTTCCAACACCAGGTGCCATTTTTTCACGCCCCACAATATCACCAGTGAGAACTGCACACTGACAAACATAACAGCCTTCAAAGAATCCAAATGCTGCACAATATACAATCAATCCACCATAATCATTCATAAGAGGACAAAGGGTATTCGAGATACCCATTGCTAGCATTGCAACTTGATAAAGGTACAATCGGTTAACTCTTGGGTGATCAGATATTTTACCAAAGAAAAGTCTTCCAAATGTTGACGAAACTGACATGAAACCAACTAGCAATGAGGCTTTCTTTCTGTCAACACCATACTCAATAGCCATCTGGCCCTAAAGATAAACAAAATCAATTCCTTTAGATTGGTTTATATGTTTCATACATACTCAGGGTCCAAAAGTAAGGACATACAGTAGGCCAAAACAGTAGCTCAAAAAGGTCAAGTGCAGAGACCCTGGACTTGGTAAACAAAATGAGGGGGTTAAGGAGCTTGGTAAAAATCATTTATGATTGGAAAATACATATGCCATTTTACAGTAATTCAGTTCCAAATAACATTGAATGTTTACTTTGATACAGATATTGACTTTTTGGCAGAAAGTGGGAATTTTTTTGGGCAGAAAAGAAATTTGGAAAGTCTGTGGCCTGATAATTTATTAAGTCACTTTCTACTTGATGTTCCAAGTTACAATGAAATTCAATGAGATTCTTTTTCAGCCCTTATAACCTCTTTTGGTGAATTCTTGTCCGGATCTTGTAATTAATTTGATTGACTAAATATAGTATGTTCTGCCCTGTTTTATGATGTCTCCAATCATGTGACATTTTTCAGTGAAGTATATTGATCGTTTGTTGTAGAATACCAGCAAATAATACAATTTTGAATTTAAAATAAAATTGTACGCAGAGAGAAAGGGCAAATTATATTAACAACATTTCAACAATGACATTTCTCTTGGTAACAGGCTATGCTAAAAATATTGTTAATATATCTCACTCTTCCTTTGTTAATATATACAATTTCAGTTTGAATTCAAAGTTATATATATATATAAATATATACCCTAATAGTCTGTAATACATAACAAAATATTGAATAGAATATACTTACTAAATGAACAAAAGGAACAAAGTATGCCAACATGAAGCATGAGAGTGCGATAACAAACAGGATGTATGCCTTGTTTTTGAACACTGACAAGTCAAAGAGTGGTCTGGTCTTTGCAATCTCTGGAGGAATTGGTGGGATTCTTGGACGGTAAACCAAACTGACCATAGTAACAAGAATCATCAGTCCACTGCAACAACGAATGGTGTTCACCCATCCTATTTTTTCAATTAAGACTTGCATGACAGGTCCCATTACCATTGTCCCAACACCACTGCCACAAGAGACCAGTCCATTGGTGAGGGACAAATGCCGGTGAAAATATTGTGGAAGAATAATGACTGATGGAAAATAACACATACTTGCACCAACTCCAAACAGAAAACCATAAGTCAAGTACATTTTATAAATGTCTGTTGAAAATGATGCTAACATGGTGCCAAGAGCAGCTATTAATCCTCCTAGTACAGCAACAGGTCTGCAGCCAAGTCTCTCACAGAGAGAAGTAGAAATGGGCCCAGTGAGGAACATCAACCCATATGTAATACTGCCAACCCATGCTAGAGAAAACAAAGAGATTCTTTGAATATAAATTGCACTATGGGCCCCTTCACCTTCACATACAACTTGGGTTATACACAGGGACGCCATTATGCAAGGGTTATGCAAGGGCTGAACTCACATTTGCCCCCTCTGCCCCTCCTTGTGAAAGGCAAGGAGGGTGCTGCCCCCTCATGCCCCCCACTGTAGGGTTCAATGCATTAAAGAAAATATTAATCGTCTTTGCCAACAACCTTTGGTGTTAACCCATCCACCTTTAGGCTAACACATGTTTTGCCACTTTATGCCAGTAGGCAAAGAAAATTATGAAGTCCATGCCGAATATCTCTGGTGTGAGTTTCATGGATTCCACCCTAGTACATTCCAATGTGCATTATGCTTTGATGATGTCAAAAACTATAAGAACAGAATTTACTGAAGCCTCGCAAAAACAAAAAGTATAAAAGGACATGTATTTGTAAAAAGTTGCATGTATTATCATTTAAAACATATCATTGTTGGCTTATAGAGTTCACTTTTATATATTTAATGCCCCACCTAGCTCATTCTATTGAAATATCATATAAAATCTGAAAGGGATAGATTGCTATATATATTTCATACCACAAACAAAGCAGACTGTCAATAACATAGACTACTTTATTTTAATGTCCCTCAAAAAAGAACAATTACTTTCAAAAGTTTGAATAGTGTACAAATGACACCGCAGATGTCGTCAGAAAGAATTTATGGGAAACGAGAACAAACAAGGGCAGTTTCACAAAATCAACAGCCCTTGTCCTTTAACCATTATCGAAGAGCATAACATAACAGGGCTTAGGCCTAACAATGGTTCGGAATCGAACCACTTTCGCCGAATATCAGCTCATGGTATGAATAAATAATGTAGTCTAGAAACGATTGGTCGACCATACCGGCATTTGAACACGTGAAAAGCAAACGACCGGTGAATATTTAATGTTTTTGTTCAAATTGAATGCGAGCCAAAAATTTTTGCGCATGGAAAAACAGCAACAATACAAGAGAAAAGTCACAAGACTTGCGCGAGAAAAGTAACATCGAAAACAAATATTACTGCGAAACTGAGAAATAATAAAGACTTGATATGAAGAAAGGAAATAATATTTGAGATCAATGAGGCATCTTTGACAAGGGAATTTAACAAAAGTTGCGTAAATTCTGCAAACAAATTTTGGCGTCCGTAAACGGAACGTCAAGTAACCCTGAAAAAATTCTATAAACAGCGAACGAAGCATTAATGTGTCTACCAAGTATAGAAGGGTATTCCTGTATTAGATTTGTGCAGAAAAATTTAAGTAATATATTAAGTACATTAGGCCTAAATATAAAAATTTTTAATTATGATGCTGGGAACAGTGCTAGAAAGCTTCTATAACAAACTATCCGTAGTTGCCAAACCAATTTTGTCATGTTCTCGATCATAAACTAGCTTTGCATAATTTTACACTTTAAGTGAGACAATACATAACCAGGGTAAAAATAGGATGCATCCCACAGAGCGATTGACTCCAAAGGACCTGGTCGCAATGTTTGCCCGACCTTTTGTCGGTTTCAACACGAAGATAAATTTCCTTTACAAAAATCGTACCTGTTTGGGATTTGCTTCGCTTGAACTCCACAAGCAGCTCTGAGAAAATAACACCAAAATTGTTCATAACACCTAGCACGATAAACTGCACGCAAAAGGCTACAAAAACAACGACCCATCCGAATCCGCCGTCGGGTGCACCCGAAAGATCGAACTCAACACATTCCGCCTCCAGTGGGCCTTCGATAACCCCAGCCGCTTCTAACTCTTTTTCACGTTCCTTCTCCGACATTTTCAAATGCCTTATTAGTAAAATTAATATCTTATCACTTTTTTAATTGTTATTAAACATAATTGAAAACTTAAAAGTCTTGGTAGGCCTTGTCTGCATATGTGGTGATGAAGCGGCCTACCGTCAAGAAGCCCTGTACAAGCATCTCGATATTTGGCAAGCCCTGGCAATGTAATGGCTACGTCACTAAAAAGCGTTAATTTGATTGGTCAAAAATTGACGTTCTTCTGCAAATTTGCATACAGAGGAAACAAGCCGTCCATTTGCATCATGTGATGGGAAGTAAACCAATCAAAAATCATCGCTGGCGTCTTGGTCTTCCATTTCTGGGGTGGACTTGTGAACTCGTGACTCAAGGAGGATTACTCACCAGCCAAACCGAAAAACGAGGAAAGCCAAATATGGCGTGTTCGAAGATTCCGTTTGTCTGTGACTCGTGCAAATAGGTTACTTAAAATTTAATGAATGTACATTAATTGATAAAATCAACAGCAATCTCAAAAGGTTCAGTATTCGTGCGATCTCAAAATGTTCGGTATGGAGACTGCTTGATCGTATTTAACTTTGGCAAATGGGGTGGACTGGGGGTGGGGCTCGTGATGGCACAAAAAGATATGACTTCAAAACTTACTACTGGCTGCTTTAGGATAATCTACGAAAAACCATAAATTGCTCGCAGCAACATTATTGTCAAACTATGTTTATTTAAAAATTTTAACTATACAGCGGAAAAAATAATTTGTAATAAAATGTTCCTGAAGATTTTTTTCACGGAAGGCCTTAAAAAAACCAGAAAGGAAGGCGTGCACTTCTGTTTCTAGGTATTCAAGCGAAAACTTCGAGTGAAATGATAGGATTAAATGTCAGTTCAATTCGCATGAGTCATATCAACCAATATGTCACTTTGTTTCTATGAAATGATGAAAAACTCTTTTTTTCTCTCTGATAATCTTTCGTTGGTTTCTATTCAAGGCAGGGTATTAACCTGTTTTCTAACGAAATCACGTGGACGTGCAACCGGTTAGCCTAGAAATGGGGATTTCTATCCATTACGTCATTTCTGGTTCCCAAGCGAACTAGGCTGTGATATGAAACTTAGCGACTGTAGAAACCATAACAGGCTTTATCTTTATGTCTTGTCTGATGCAACATCACAAATATTTAAGCCATGCTGATCTCTTCTTATTGTCTGCTTAATAATTCATTGTGCATTCAATTCAATTCCTTTAGGGATAACAACAAAACAGTTATGGTTTGAATGCCGCTAGAACATGGGACGTTTTCGAAAGAAAACCAACATTACGCGCAAAAATATGCCTAGTTCCATGAAAAGGTTTCCTTGTCTTTTCTAAATTCTTAATAAACCAGGAAAACCCTCATATAAAAAGTTTTAAAACGTCGATTTTGCGGTTGCCAACAAGGATGAAAAATGTTTTGAGCCAATTAGACTGTTTGTTTACAATTTGAACCAGCCAATGGTATAGCGTCAAAGACAATAGAAATCTGGAGAGAAAATAGCATCGAATCAGCCGCAACAGTAATGCTCGCACCTCCTATCCAAAGCTGTGGGGAAAAACCGGCGCCACAAAAAGTTAACGCTGAACGCGAAAATTGTCATTATTGAAGTGCTTCATACAATTATGCATAGCAAAGGAGTATATCTAAAACTTTGCCGTCCCCATTTTTGAAATTCGGTCGTTAACCAGAGATAAGCGATGAAACGTTTAGCCCATTATTGCCCTGATTGAATCTGCTTACGTTGGTTATGGTTGGTTGTACTCCAAGAAAACGGCATCATGTCATTTTATTGAAAAACAGGTCATTTTTTACTTACAAAGTATGTACGTCGTATATTTTAAAGTAAGACGGAGAGATGATTACCAAACTTGGGTTTTTTCCCTTCATTCTGCCTTTTTCTTGCATGTTCTTAACCCTAAGACAGTCCGTCAACTTTCTTTCATTGAGTGCGTTCTAGAGTGTTGCGTATAGAAGAAATGCATATCTTGAGAAAATAGCGGCATTGTTGCAAATATTTATTCCAAAATCATATTTCTATTCCTGATTTTGGTATTTTTGTAGGTGCAAGCAATGGTTCTTCTCATGGCAAAGTTTTTTAGGACGATTTGTCAACGAATTTTCTAGACACGAATTGTTATAAAGGCTTCAAAACGTTAGACAGTAAACGATAAAATGTTTTCTCTATGCACGCAACGGCCCACGCTATCTGTCTCCACTGAAATAAATCCCCTGGTTTTTTTAGTGACTTAAGTACGGATTCATTTAAGAAAAAACTCAGAAGTACTTACGAAGTGCTTGAGGGTTCAAGAATTGTATTCGTCTTTACTGTAAAATGTAGTGCGTCTTTGTTGAGTGAAAGGTTCAAGGTTTCCCAACTTTGCATGTCAATATATTCAAATATTTTTGCAAAGTTTCATTAAAAAGAGTTGGAGAATGTACCACTTTACAAAATATAAGCTCAATAATGACCCTGATCGTTGTATTCCAATAAGATAATGAGAACTCAAAAAATGTAGCTTGTTATATCTCAATAGCTTTTTCAGTTGAAGGTTTGATTCAAACTTTTGCAGGTCATGCAGAGGTTTCAAATTTTACTTTACAAATTTTTAAACAAGCAATTTTTGAAATAACAAGTAAAATGTGCACAATTTTTCAAGGTTTATTTGTTGCTTAAATTTTATCAACGACCTGTAAAAAGATTTCAAAATGACCTGTTTTTCAATAAAATGACATGATGCCGTTTTCTTGGAGTACAACCAACCATAACCATCGTAAGCAGATTCAATCAGGGCAATAATGGGGTAAACGTTTCATCGCTTATCTCTGGTTAACGACCGAATTTCAAAAATGGGGACGGCAAAGTTTTAGATATACTCCTTTGCTATGCATAATTGTATGAAGCACTTCAATAATGACAATTTTCGCGTTCAGCGTTAACTTTTTGTGGCGCCGGTTTTTCCCCACAGCTTTGGATAGGAGGTGCGAGCGTTACTGTTGCGGCTGATTCGATGCTATTTTCTCTCCAGATTTCTATTGTCTTTGACGCTATACCATTGGGTGGCTCAAATTGTAAACAAACAGTCTGATTGGCTCAAAACATTTTTCATCCTTGTTGCGGTTGCCTCCATCAGATGGTTTGAAGCTAGCGAAAGTGGAAAAAACAAAGAAACAAAATACAGTGGGGACATGAATATTTATGATTAAATTGTGCATCTATTAGAGTTGACAATGTTTTGATAGGTTTTGTGACGTTCGGGTTACGATTTTAACACAAAATCTGAGGCTATTTTGCACAGCTCCGTTTTCGTTTCTCTTATCTCCATTTCGTTCCTGGAAATACTTTCCTTGAACGCTGATCCGATTTGAAAATGAATAGAGTATGTATGTATTAAATCAGTGGCTGATTGGCTCAGAATGCTTAACCGGCCACGAAGAACTGAAGAGGGCCCTTGTAGGTATGATCTAAAAAGGGCGTAGTAAAGTAAAAATTCCATCGTAATCTAGCCACTTCTGAGCAGCACAACATATGTAGCACCCCCTTGGATTCCAGAGCCTCAGTGAAAAGGTGGGTCGGTGAAAAGGTGGGTCGGTGAAAAGGTGGGTTGGTGAAAAGGTGGGTTGGTGAAAAGGTGGGAAGGTGAAAGGGTGGGTCAGTGAAAGGGTGGGTCGGTGAAAAGGTGGGTCGGTGAAAAGGCGGGTTGGTGAAAAGGTGGGAAGGTGAAAGGTAGTTAGGGGTCTGGAGCACAGGCTATAATGGAGAAGCTGCATTATTGATTACAATAAGGGCTTATCGATCAAAATGAAATTTAACATGAAGTGAAATTGATTGTCTGACTTGGATTTCAGTTTTTTCTTTTTAAAAGTAATTGTGCCGTTTCCTGAGTGGTTGAGCCAAGCGATTTACGATGTATTCATTTTTTAACCGTTCAGCCTATCTTTTTCTGCACTTATCAGCATTTGAAAGCAACTTCAAACCTGCCTTCTTCGTAGTGTTTTTAAGCGATACCCTAACATCTTTAGCTTTGAAGTGACTTAAGTGACTTAGAATGAGCATAAAACTTTGTAACCCAAGCAAAGGTTGTTGGCTTGGATTAGCTCATTCACTGTAAATAACTATGTAGCGCCAACTTTAAATAGATTGATTCTTTTATTATTATTATTATAAAGGTTGTTGTAGTTCCCCCATTCAACCGATATTTCGATAGCATACATTGAACTGTCCTTGCGAGCAATCTTTACTGGCTCGGTAAGTAAACATGTTTTATTCTTTATCTTCTGCAAAGCTAACTTTTCAATTTCGCATTTAGTGAATAATTTTGCAAAACAGTCCAGCTCCTCTCTTAGATTTTCTTTAGGAACAGAGGTTGCCAACTTGCAGATGCTTCAATCAAATTTATTTTCTATATGTGCAGAAAAAAATTCATATTTAATCATAATATTATAGATAAATGATAATAAGACGGTTTCCTTCAAGTTTTGGTAATCAGCTGCTAGGTCAGTTTTCATTTCCAGACTTATAAAGGGATCACATAACTTATACGATATTCTCCACAAACTGCTTCGGCTTGTTGACATTCTTCTATTGCTAAGACACAAGTGATCGGTCCTGTCCCCTTTTTTCTTTCGTGAATTGCTTCAAATTTGTTGACTTTTTTCTCTGAAACCGCATGCGACCAGTGCTGAGGAGAAAGGGAGACCAGGGGGGGTCAAAGGGGTCAGGGGGTCACTGACCCTGGGGCCCTTGGCTATAGGGGCCTATAAATAAAAATTTACAAAAAAATGCCAAGTGATAATCCAGCCTCTCCATTACCAGAAATTGTCATTAGTAGAGACAATAGTAACAAGAGTCTATGAATGAAGTAAGGTAGAAGCAGTTTGAGTCTTTGACTGCCTGATTGTTGGGATAAAGAAGTTGAAAAGCTTCTGAATGTTACCAATTGGATTGCAACAGGGCAAGATACAGCAATATGTATGTCCTACAGATTTACACTATGGCATGCGCATCTATTTGCAACAGTGCGTAGGGTTGTGATCGAATTAAGTTAACGAATTAAACGTTTTCCATTTTCTTCCAAACTTCCAAAGTTTCTGAGAAATTTTCATTTTTATGTATTATGGTGTTAAGATATCAGTTATGCTTAAATTATATCAAACTACAGACAAAAGTGATATGGCCTCCAGACAATGGTGTAGACAGAAAAATTCACAGGAGGGGTGAGAAACTTATATCTTCTGACAAAAAATCTAACAAGTATTTATATTTCTTCGTCAATTTTAACATAACATAACGACATCGGAACTGAAATAAATAAATCATTTGATGTATTCAGATACTCTTATGTTTACTTAGCTTTAAATTCTTTTTTATCAAAACATAGGCAACCATGTTAAATTTTCTACAAGACCAAAGGTTTTCCGACAAAATAGCAGTTGAACTCTACAAGGGGCTTTTGCCCCCTCTGAACCCCTCTCAATCTACGCCAATGCCACTAGAGCAGTTTGGCCACCATAGCAATTTTAGTAAATAAAATAGCCAACATAGCAATTTTTGCAACTAAAGTAACCACAAGAGCAATTTAAGCAATCATCAATTTCAAAAATTCCAGGAGGAGCATAGGCATGCTTTACTATCTATCTTTCGTCCTGCCCTATAAATCTTCTCCGCGGCCCTGCTTGTGACTCCAAGTTTTGCACATGTGTTACATGTCCTGGGGTGGACATATCTCCACTTTTTTTAAGATTGACTTTCTAATTTTTCCAAAACAGATTTAAAATCATAAGGGGGGATGTTAGCTTTCTTTTCTGAGATCGGAACTTTTTCATTTTGATGGTCAGTTACGGTTCTCTTCAATTATTAGCTGACATATGGTGGTGTGTTGGATCATCAGTTTCATAAATAGTGAGAAACTAAAATGAAGATGATCTATAAAGCACAGTTTTATCATGCTAAACAGTTGGTTCTTAGAGCGTGGTCTTTGCCTTTCTTCCTTGTTAAAGGTTTTGGACAATAATTAACTTTAAAGCTTGTACCCAAACTTTTTCAAGCTGTAAGGATAGTATAGTTGCAGCCCCACCTGTTACAGCTGCATCACCTTTTGGCCCTAATGTCAGACGAAATGTTGAAAAAGCTTGTTCAAATTAGCATCGATCGAGATGTGGCTGATAAAATGAACAAAGGAAGCCCCATTAATGAGTTTAAAACCATTGCTACCAAAAAAACTCCACTCTGAAATTAACTTTTATGTAATCAACTTTTATGTGTGTAAACCTTCAATTGAGGCTTTTAAAATATGTCAGACTTGGTTATCAATAACGAGTGCGATTTCTTGTACGGTATTGCATCGGTTTCTCACCCAGACCCCTTTATCACCACTACCCCTTCATTGCCTAACCCACAATTTAGGGGCTATTTTCTACTGTTATAATTTTCTCTATATTTACAATCTAGCGCTTTTAAGTCAAATTTAAACCCTTTCTTGTGTGTTTTCAGAACATGTTTCTTGTAGTCCATTCTTCTTTTTCCTTACGGTAATACCTTTTTTGTGTTTCATCCTCAACAGTCAAACCCAATCAAAAAACTAGATTGTCCGGGAGACGAACCTTCAAGACAATTTAGCAATTCCCTTTGAAATGTCATTGATATGAGCATTGCATTATCTTAATGCTTTGGCTTGAGTTAAAGAAATAGTTAACGCCGAGTTTTTGTTTAGGTTAACTACTGAATCAGAACTCTTTACTTTTTTGCTTGTGTTGGTTCGGCCCTTGTCACTGGCAAAGATCTAATTGAACACTACAGCTCCCTGTAGCCTCTCCTCTACCCTAGGTACCAGGCTCACTGAGTATCAGGCTTTTTTACCTACTGCCCTGCAAATCAACTGTACACGGTTCTGTGAGAAATAAAAGTCATACATAAAAGTCCATAATATTCAAAACCCTAAAACAAGAAAATATTGCAGATCTTTCCATCGTTTGAAATCACCACAAGCCATGCTCAGCACAGCACAGAAATTGCGATGCTCAGCACAGCACAATATTTCGATTGGAAACTGTAACTGATGCGGATGTGCCATGACTTTGCAACTCTGATTGATTAAGACTGATTTGTTTTGAAGCAAATGACAAAAGGTTTCGTCTTCCGAGAAAGCGGCTTTAACTAGCCATGTTTAAATCACACAAAAGAGCAAAAAAAGAGAAAAAAGTAGAGCAAAAAACTTTATATCACGCTTGCAAGACCCCATTTTTGCCTGAAAGTGAAAGGGTAAGACGCTTGTTTCAGTGCAGAACTAATGCACCACCCCCAGAGTCGCAAACTATTGCCACACAACATGGTTCGCCATTGCAGCAAAATTTCATTGAGTTTTGTGAATCCTGTTTTTTAAAAAGAGAATGCACATTAAATTGTGTATGCGAAAATATGTTGTTGTGAAGTTTATGCGGAGACAATAAGAACGATGGGTATTTCAAGCCATGTTAACCAAACACAATTAGATCACGATTATTTAGGGATATACTCTAATTACAGCGTCAGCGATTTTAATCCATCTTATCGCGTACGGGACAAGTAGCCTGGGACAAGCCCAATCCAACAACATACCCACGTCATAAATTTTGATAAAGCACAAAATGTGTGTATCAGGCAAAATAAATTTTGTGCATGTGTGTTCTGTCAGCCAGCTCTAACAGAAGAATAGGTATCCAGCCAAGCATCGTGTCCTTTAAGAGTGTGAATTGATGAACACCTATGCTTTGACACTTGGGTTAACCTCGGTTTTATGATATCGAAGATGCTCGTCGTATTCGTAACTGGACATAGAGAGACAAGTCTCATGTTTCTTTTAACGGGCTCCTTTCAGCAAGACAAAACAATTGTTGCTAGCCTCATTTCAAAACAGAGGCCCTATTAAACCGTAACAATTGCAATCAAATTCTCCAAAGACATAGTCATGAATAAAACTTTTTAAAAGTGACTGTTTACCTATCAAAATGCACGTTAATTGATGCTGTTTTTAGCGCATTCAAATTTCACTGTTTTTGGGTATAGGCTAAAAATGGAGTGTATTTAATAAACACATTATTTGAAATTGTTGCTCGTTTACAAATGCCTCCGTTTTGATAGCAGAGCAGCGTGATTGTAAGGCAAAAATGTTACCCTGGGTACCAGCGAGCGAGGAAAAAGAAGATGGAAGCGAAGAAGCGGAGGAGCATCAATCTGGAAGGAAGGCTAACTCTATCCTCGCATCTATCCTTCCGTTCCCATCTTCTATTTCCGTGCTCGAATTTATGTCGCTCTGATATCCATAGTGCAAAAATTGATACGCTTCAATTTCTTATTTATATGATTGAAAACTGAGCTGTTTGAACTGTGAAGGAACCAAAATGTTTGCTGTGTTGTTTTGTCAGGTTTTGCTTTGAAGAAAATAATTTATTCTAGCTTATAGCTATATTTTTGGAATCGTAAAGAAAAGAATTCGAACAAAATTTCAAATCAGAAAGTTGTTTGCCTGACTTGCAACCATCTTGAGTTGGGTAATTGCATTTGCGAAATTTTCTTACTGTCCCGGCAAAAATAATGTGCGGTTCCTTATAAAAATTACTTATTGAGCGGGGGACACTTATATTATATGGTCATTTACTGGGAATGTTCGCACAAAGCGGTTTCGATACCGACATGCCAGACACCGCGGAAAACTGATAAAAAGGAAGCTAAAGCCGAATGAAAAAAGGAACTTGAATGGTGGCACATTCCGTAATTCTTTGTCTTTATGGCAATTATATCACGCCACTGGAATTTTTAACTGTTATAACTTTTCAGCAAATTTCACATTTTCAATTTGTTTGGGAATCTCCTGTCCTGAAAAGTTTTAGGGCAAATGTTTTCCAAACGTTGCAGATTATCCCGTAGCTTAGGAAATTGAAATGAATACCCATTGTTATTTATTCAGATCTACTCTTTGTTGGGAGTCCTAAAGCACAGCAGGTTCTGCGTGACGAGTGCGTGATAACATGTGTATCGCGTGAACAATTAACAATAGGATTCACGTGTCGACCAGCTGACAGGCGGCAGGCTCGCCTCAGTCCTCCATAGAAAATGTTCTAGTGTTTACATCAGACAAATAGAGCAAAGGACAAGACTTGAACGGGCCGCGGGAAGCAGGAAGGCCTATGATTGGCCTTATGAGTTCAGGCCACTTAACATGGATGACAAGGAAGTGTTAGAAACCGAAGCAATTTACAGAGAAAAAGAAAAAACACATCCAGATGGAGGATATGGATGGGTTGTCGTTTTCTGTGGCTTTTCAATCCAATTTGTTGCAGTTGGTTTGCAGAATTCTTCAGGAACGATATTTCCAGCACTTATAGAAGAGTATAACCGATCAAAAGGAGACACAGGTGAGAGAATCGTCGATTGTTGGGTAATATCGTGCAGAGATGCTCCACCCTCTGTTAGTACACCACAAATCCCGCAAATTTGACGAATAAAAGTTACTAAGAGCGACTCTTCGTCGATTGGCAGTAGCATTTTATCTACGGGATTAAATTAGCAATGCTAGTATATCAGTCAAGTCAATACAACGTCAGATAAGAAGAATTTTACGCCTATATATTTCATTTTGAGCAATGACGTATGCTGGATCCGAGAGAAATACATGGTTTTAACCTTTGTACTTAAGTAAAATTACTGGAAACAGCAGGATACCGCACTTCCTATACTGAAATCACGCTCAAATGCTTGTTTCTTTTCATTGGAGGCCATACAACTTAGTCAATTCAAACAGCTTTACAATGGTTTTTCAGACCCCTAGCAGGTGATAACCAGTCCAGAAAGATAGGTGTTACTCTCCGCTTCAGAACAAGCCCAGTTGACCTTGGCAAGACCTGTAAATAGAGAGCAGTTCCTACTTGTTTCAATTTTCAAAAGACTGGAAGGCGAAAATATAGGCAGCAAATATCAAAATGTTTTCGCACTGAAAGGTTATAACAACAGAAAAGAAAAGTTGTAGCAGTGAGCAATGGAAAGGAAATTCGACAGTCACGGGTCGACCTTTTCATTCTTTTTGGTGTTATCTGAGCATTTGCGGGACACCTACTGTATATTGCGAAATTATTGCTAGCCGTCGGATTAAGTTGTCATCAGGGGCGGATCCAGACAAAAATTTGACATTCTCAAAACCCATTATGACCGACCGACCACGCCCATTTCCCGGAAACGCACAAGAAATTGTTTTCTGTCTTTTATGGATGCAATGATTAAAATTATTGAAATTTTAAGAGGAGAAATAGAAGCAAACAATAAGAAGTGACAGACACCCAGGGGGATGAAGGGAGGTAGTTGTCCCCCAACATTTTGGGAAGACAGAGGTCTTTTATTCTAAAAGAATGGACAAATGTGATGTCATCTTATCAAAAAAATAGGCTTGCCCCCTCATATTATTGCCCAAAAAACAACAATGATGCAACATTAAAGAATTACTTAATAAGCATAGCAACACTAGTAATTGAAAATTGGGTAATGCAGGGAAAAATAACACAAAGATCACGACAAAATGTGTGTGGCAA
The DNA here is from genome assembly GCF_013076305.1 of Rhopilema esculentum. The sequence continues at coordinate 11,591,625 of NW_027019322.1, forward strand.
ATTGTGCTTGGTTTTCTAATAGTTTAACATGTGGAATTTTATAGAAAGAAGTGTAGTTTTGTGGACATCCAAATTATTGATAAAAATTTAAGGGCACAAGACTCCTCATAGAAGAGAATTATTAACGAAAGTTGACCAATGAAATTACTAAAAATGCAGGCACTTTCAGAGTATACAAGCCATAGAAACTTGGACAAAGAAATGCGCAAAAACCTTTTCTAGTAACAAAAGTAGACTGCTAAGGCTAGTCAACTTCTTTCTGGATGCTAACTCTCTTAAATGCATCATATCTTTTGGCATCTGATAATTGCACTGCTTTAGAGTAAAATATTTCTGCATCAAAGTCAAAGTCTGTATATCTGTTTCAGATTTGTTGTTCATCGTTTGGAAATACATGGAAGAAGAATTAATTTGGGATGACTGTCTATTTAGTAGATCCATCAAATTTAAATTTGAATCATCTGAGACCTGACACTTTATACTAAACTTCCCTTTGCTTAGCTTTCAGAGGCACTTTCTTTTGCCAAAGAAAATGAATATAATTTTTTGCCTTCATAATATTTCCTTCCACAGGAATGTTAACCAAAATTAGCTTTTTATCCAAACCATAATTCCATCGAAACTTAGTCTGGTAATAGGCTCGCTAAAATAAGCAAACAAATGCATTTCTTATCTTTTTTCTTGTTGAAAGACTACTCCATTACTCCAACTCCTGTCATACTAGATTACATCATACCAAATACTGCATTTTAACATGCATTAAAAACAGATTATATCTGCCTTTACTGTGTGTACTAACTTAATGTAAAACATACTTTAATGGACAGCATTTCCAGTTCCTAGTACTACCTTGCTCAAATAAATATATCTCAAGATTTTGACTTCTGTGTTGCATTCTCAATAAACCTTGTTCATTATTGGCTTAGTATCAATAAAACAAAAAAGGAGATGCATCTCCAAAACAAGAGTGCAGTGTATGACAATAGGCCCATGTAGCTCATATGATTAACCACATAAAATTTCCAAAGATGCAACATGTCAAATGGTTTCAAAATAGAACACAACAGCCCACCATAGCATAAAACTTGTCACCAAAGGCTGTGACAACAAATCCTATTCTGCTTGGTAACGATATCAGTAACAAGACTGTAAGAAAGTAATGACTTCTCTAACTGTTAAAATCTCTCTTTACTTTTTTACAGCTAGTTCTTTAAATTAAATTCAGCAAAAGTGAAACTCAACTTGCAAATAAATAACATGTTATCTAAAACAAATTAAATAAATATTAAAACAAACTAAAATGTATCCATAAACATTATATTACAAAGATAGGCAACCATTTAATCATTGAATGAATATTCTAGTTCTAGTTAAATTCAGAACAGTGTAATTTTTGTGAATTCTACATTTAAATCACATTACACAAAAACAGAAAGACAATGGTAAGGTATCGGTGTTAAATTAAGTATTTTACCAGCATCCAGAGGGGCCAGTCTGCAAACAAAACAAACTTTTTGCAGAATTTACCACCTGAGCCTCTAGGCCCAGTAGCAGCAGCACAAAATGAACCCCTATATAAAATTTTTCAGCAGTACCTCAAAGTCTGACCCTTTCTCGTTCAACAAGGTTCAGCCATCAAAATGAAAGAATTCTTTTGCCACAATAAATGTCGAAGGTTGTGTGTTACGATCTGGTTCTGGCGCCTAGGCCCTCCCGGCAGACTTGTAAGTAACCATTCCCTAGTCAGCGAAAAAAAATACTCCTCGATGGTATCCAAAGCACAATCGGTCAATAACTGTTTCAATTCTTCCAATACATCCATACTTGCAATGGGTTCTTGTGAAATTATTCTCTAATCAAGCACAAACACAAATCATTACCAGGCACTGCCACTGCCACAGCCACTGTAGTCTGGAGTGGAGTGTGGATTCTTGATCACGTGAAGTTGGTGTTCCCTGTCAAATTTAGCTACTTTGTGGACCAGCCCACTAACTTCTCAAGATTCTCAAACTGCGACGTAGGCAAGACCTCATAAAATATATGTTAAACATATGCCAGATATACCCTATTAAAAGTGAATGGGTTTAATACGTCATTCTGGCGAATTTTCCTCTCGTTAAAATCTTTCAGGTCGACCTCTTCTAAGGGACAAAAATGAATTGAAATTCTCTGCGTGCGCATGCAGAAACTGCGTGCAACTTTCTAAAAATGCGAAGGAACTTCTCAAAATGCATGGCAACAGTCGATAAACTTTCTAAAAATCATGCCTAGATACAGGACGCGGCGCAGCCTCTTATTACTCTCCTGGGTACTAGGTTCAATGAAGGAGAAATTGGTTTTTCATCGGAGAAGATCTAAAAATGTTTCGCAAAGGCAAAACGGAGTAAAATATAGCAAATACGGCGATTGTGTAGAAATAAATACCTAAAATACATAATAAAAAGATGTATGCTTATCTTGAATCTTAAATCTGAGCTCATTCATTACTTCTAGCATTTTATTTAGAATAATCAAACTGGGAAAATCTGACATTCTCAATTGAGAATGTTGAGAATGTCTCGATCCGCCCCTGGTTGTCATCACTCTGTTTGTAATAGACATTTGTCATCGCTGTGCTAAGAATTGTCAAGGTAAATGGCTTCTTGCCAAGAGCGAAAACCAGATAAGATCCGATGGTCAGAGGGGAAGTGGCAAGAGGAAGAGAAAATGCGAATAAGTCTACATTGATGAGTATATGTAATCATAAAAAGCCCCTACTTCATAAGGAACTGCATCTAAGGTTTTTTTAAAGACAGCGTCGCAGATCTTTAATGAACGATTAAAGCAATGCACCTAATTTATTGGAACATTTCTCTAAAAGAATGTTAGATGGCGTTTCAATCAGTGTGATGATGCCTTATCGACCAACATTTATAAATCAATTCAAAGAGTATTAATAAATTTTGAGAGAGTTTTATTTGAATATGTGGGAAAATAACCCAAGAAGACTTTCACCTGAAAATGAGGTAGTATTTCGAATTTCCCTAGGGTTGTAGCCCCTAGCCCCTCCCTCCTGCTCCAGTCAGATTTTTCTCTGGACCCGCGCCTCAGACGCACTAGAATTTGCTTTGTATTGGACATCCCCGCGCTGAAACAAATGAATGAAAACTAGAGACAAATTGATCATATTTCATCACTCATTCTTCTAGCAAGGAATGAGATTCTATTGTCAATAAGAACAGATTGCCCATTTTTTTATATGGCCCTGCGGCGCTTACTTCTCAAGGCTGTTTGCAGTCTAAAATCCCGGACAAAAATAGTTGAGACATTTCAAGAAAATTTTATGTTTTCTCTTTCCTTTGAGAAATAGCTCCCCCCTTCTCCCATTCAATATTGAGTGCATGATTTTGAAGCAAAATGATAGAACTACAAATCTAATATTGTTTCGTGGGAAAGCGGGATTCGAATTTACAGGGGCAAGGTAAAGTAGAAAATTATAAAAATTGCATTTTGTCTCAACTTTTTTGTCCGGGATTGTAATTACTGCATGCGGTGATAGTTCTTTCTGTGACCAAGGGTGGGCAAAGTGAAACAAGCCGGATGTTACAATATCGTTGTATTTTTTTATATACATGGGCTCAGACACAGATTTTAAAGTAGTTAGAGGGCAAAGAAAAATTTAACACCAATAACAAAAGATTTGGCAAAAACGCTATTATTGTGCAAAAAAGTGGGAGGGCCATGGCCCCCCGCCCCCTTTCTCGGAGGCCCCACTATAAGGTTTCTTGTATCTGTTCGCACCCTCTTATGAACAGTTTACAGTGGAGCCTACACCCAAGCCATCTATTACTATACCAATGTTTGAGTTCTCAAAAATAGCTGTTTAAGTCCTCCAGCGGGCCGTCAGTCCTTGAAAACATGTGATTTATCTTCATTGGCATATGTTTATTTGGCATTATTTGAAAGTGTAATAGTGCCTCAAAAAGGAAACTATTTTGCGCTGTTTATATTGAAGTGCGACTTGCTTCAACAGTGGCGTATTCAAACCCCACTTTTAAAAAACATGTTGCATAAAAAATAATTTTTTTCCAAAAACGCAAAGAATGCACAATTCATTAAACCTTTTTTGGCACTGAAAGATGCTTGGTTGCAATTTAAATTAAAAAGAGTGTTTGATTCTAAGATAATGAAAGGCCTCGCTCTTTTCCCCAGAAGTACAGGGCATGGCGTGGCTACATAAATTCTTTGGGGGCGTGATTTTTTCAAGACGCGACATTGTGCAGGGGCTTTGTTGATTGGCGATGTTAGTTTGTTCCAAGAAAATGTTTTGCATGGAAAGAACGTTTTGTTAAAAATTACATATGTCCAATGAGCCTATTCTTAGATTTATTCATAGACCAGGGGGGTAGTGCTATCAAAATAACAAGGCAGAGCTCTTGCGCAAAACACTGTGAAAAACAATAGCAAAAGTTGATAATTGACTACTCTAAAAAGGCTACACCCTTGGATTTAGCACAAAATTGATTTCATTCTCATTTTGTGCTGTGTTAATGTGGTTAGTTCGTGATGCATCGGCACCAGCGGATCCACTATTCCACTTTGCGACAATGCGAAGGAGTTATTAAAGCGGCGCTCTTGAGTATGATTTGTGGTTTCTCCTGGCAAGGCAGGTATATATTCATTTTTGAAACACCGACAGATAAGTACACGTGTCTTTCGAGTAATGAGGAAGAAATAACAGCCTGTTTACTTGCTTTGCTAAGAGCATTCATTAAATGTTAATAAAATGCTGCATATTTTACTTTTGAAAAAATATCAGGAAACAAATGGGACCTTAAATATTTCATGTACCCTTTCGTCTAAGGTTGCGACTTATTGTCTATAATATAAAGAGTCAATATATTAAGAAGGTTTGAAGTTTTTATGGACACAGAAAAAGGCTACAGAATTTCAGTGGAACATGCTTCCATAAATTTGACACTTAGTATTCTAATTAAGATGAGAATGAGATTATTGCTGCAAATGCGAAAATTGTTTTTACGCGCGAGTCAAACCGGAATGAATTGTCTCTACTCCCTCAAGTTAAAAACTGGTCAAGTCACTGGGCAGTACCAACTTTTTGTTTTGACATCTTTCCGCTGTCCACCTCAGTAGAAAACATGCTTCTCCATTGTGGCCTACCCATCACTTTCTGTGTGTCAAAGAACATATTGCGTTTTTCAGGGGCCCAAAATTTTCGATAGGCTCTGGCAGGAAAGTTGTATCAGTCTTCCCAGTAGGACCAGAGCTTTCAGACGTGGCTAAAAATAAGGCTATAGTTGAAAATAATTATAATAATTATAAAAAGTTTCTAATTGAATAATGCTCATCTTTGCAAATACATTTAAGGATTTGTTTTTCCGAAAGAGCAAAGGACATGAACTGGCTGGTGCTCCTCGAATGTGATGGCCTAGACTGAAGGGGTGGCCTATGCCTGTTTCTCCAAGGATATTTTATATTGAAATTACGATAAATTATTCGCAATACATTTCTCAATGTAAGTTTGTCATTCATCGTTTTTACCTCTTTCAGCATGGGTTGGATCCCTCGGTATTGGCGTCATGTTCTTCTGTGGGCCATTGACAACAACATTATGCGAGAAATACGGCTGTCGTATTGTTGGCTGCATTGGAGCATTTTTGTGCGTCTTTGGACTTGTGATGTCATCTTTCGCACGGTCACTTGAAGTAATGTATATCACATATGGAGTCACGTGGGGACTTGGAGCCTCTTTCTGTTACTTTCCAACACTTATAATTCTGGTGCAGTACTTCGATAAGAGGCTGGCACTGGTCAATGGATTCGTGTCAGCGGGCAGTGGTATGGGGACTCTAGCGATCAGCCCTCTTGTGCAATACATTCTGCTCGAGCTTGGCTTGTTTAACAGTTTACGAATATTGGCGCTTATAAATGCCTTGAATTTATTGTGTGCGCTGACTTTTAGACCAGTGGCTGAAAAGTACGCTAGTTTACAAAAGAAATATCGTGATTCTCCCATAAATAGTTCTGGCAAAAAGAAAGGTCCAAAATCAATTTGGAAGGAAAAGTCGTATATTGCATGGATCGTTGCATTATCGACATTCATGCTTGGATATTTTGTTCCCTTTGTTCATTTGGTGAGTATGGATTGTTTGATACCCTCTTTTAAGTGCTCCTTATTCAGCCTGTTATGACAAGATAGAAGGTTTATAGACAAGAGAAAAAAAGGAGATAGTTGCAGAAGGAAGATTAATCCGAAAGAAATTCAGGAACAAAGCAATACGACGACGAAAATCCAATGTAATGATATCAATTTTCAAAATAAATTAAATGAAACGAATGCTAACGTTTCACCTCGGAATACAGGGCTTCATCAGAGTAAATGAAACGAACGAGTAAATGGATTTGAAATGTGAGATGGTGATGCCAGATTGGTTAATGTTGAATGGTGTGAATGCAGGGCAGTGGAGAAAAAATGGGATGATGGTAGTGAGGGAGGGAGGGGTGGTGGGTGATGTGAGGGAATGTGGATGTTGCTGTAGAAATAGATGTAATGGGATGATAATGATGACTGTGAATATCAATGTAAAAAGCAGTAATAATAAAGGTGGTCGAAATGAAAATAATGGTAATGTTGATTAATAGTAATGGTGGTGATAATGATTACAATGTTAGGGAAAATAAGGTGTGGGTTGTAAGGGATGGCATGATAGGTGATTAGTTGTGCTGTAAAGTTAATGGTCTGTGGTTCTGTTCATTCCGTTGGGGGTGAGGGTGTTTGCCAAGCCAATGGGATATTGATTTTTAGCCCAACGAACACTCTCTCTTTTGTGAGAAGGAAGATTGATTTCTCAATGAAACCGTTTTAAGAATTGTCTAATTGAAAGGAGGCACATTTGAAAATATCTTTTGACTCGGTCACAAGGACATTTACCGAGCAAGTGTAAAGACTCTAATGTAAATGTAAAGAACATCAACCTAATATAAAGAATATCAAAATGCTATTCTAGCTTTTTCCATTAGCGCCCTCCTAGCATCAATGTGTATCCAGCCGGAATTTACTATCTCAAGGAATTTAAATACCTTAGAAGAATTTTCACTGTACAGCTTTTCTTGTACAGCTTTTTTTTAAAGAGTAACCATGTCTGTTGTCTTGGCCTGAAAGCAAACATCATGATTTCCAAACTTTTCCACTAGAATAATGCAAAAGGCACACCCTGTATTAAGTTGTTGATCTGAAACACAATTTTTGTGATTTTTCATTGCAGAAACGACATGCTGTGTTGATTGGGGTTCCAGACGAAAAAGCCTCTTTCTTGATCGGTATCCTCTCTATCACTTCGACCATTGGCAAAGTCTTTGCAGGGAAAATCGCGGACATGAGACAAGTAAACATATTCTACATGTACCAAGCTGGACTTCTAACGATGAGCTTATCTACAACCTTACTGCCAGTTGGGCGAGGCTACCCAGAGCTTGTGTTGTACGCCTTAGTGTTTGGTCTTGGTGAAGCATGTTTTGTTGTGCTTATTCCGTTGGTTACAAAAGAGATCGTTGGTATTCGTAGACTTTCACCTGCATTGGGCAGTCTCTTCATGATCATGTCCATCCCAACCATGCTTGGGCCTCCTGTGGCTGGTGAGAATACAATCAAATTTCATTCATTGACTTTACCAGTTAGGCACTCGCGTGACGGGGGGCATCACAAATAAAAATTTAATGAGTAAACTTTGGAATCTATATCCAAAGAATGAGCTTTCAGTTAATAACCGTCGTTTGTTCTTTAGTATGGCACCTGGAACTTGATGGGCTTTTTAGGCTAAGAGACACCCATGTGCAATATACCATTGGTTCTTTTTACATTTGTGGTACTAATGAGATTGATCCACGATTTCAATTAAAACTATTTCCCTTTTTACAGAATATTTTGCAGCTTTTATTCAAGAAAATCTGATAAGTAAAGAAGTATATCAAAGGGCTTGTTAGAAGTTGGCATAATTAAAAGGTGACCTACTAATAACAACCAAGCCACATAATAATGTCATCTTTTAGATTTATTCCCTGGTTGGTGTGTCTGGCTTAAACTTTATGGTGTTCTGATGCCCAGAAAAACTCGCGTATATTGAAAAAAATTTTCAGCACGATAGCGCCTATTTCTTTCTCTTAAGAGAACTAAAAATTGCAGAAGAAATAGAAAAATGCTTATGAAATTAGACCGCCATTGATAGAGTTGTTCAAGATTAAAGAAGCATTGCTACAACAGCAACAAAGTCATTTGGCTCCAAAGACGATAGCTATCAGAGGCATGTAACTAAAATCAGAGTGTAGGATGACTGAATATCCCATAACGATTCTCTCTGATCTTTGAGTAAAAATTCCAAATAGTGAAATTTTGACTTTTTTTCAGGATGGCTGTACGACTTTGCGGGCAGTTACTCTGTGGCATTTTACGTCGCCGGTGGGTTCATGGCGGCTGGAGTTTGTCTCATCTTCCTGATACCGTTTTGTGCTGAGCCTTCGGGTGGCGATGAAGAGGCGATGAGAATTCTTACGAAGCCCATGGATAAAGAGGCCAGTGATAGCATTGACGAAAAAGTACAGGAGGACATTGAACCGGTCGTTAAAAATAAAAGCCGGTCTTTTTTCTCAAGAAAAGACCGGACTGAACCCGACCTGTTGTCGAGAAATTCCCGGTTTTGCATATTTCCGTGCCTACCATCCAGAAGCCGGTCGGGTATTGAGGAGGGAAAATATTGTCAAGAAGACGAAAACACTAATAATAGGGGATCATTAGCTGAAAAAATATCTGCAATATAAATTTTTTAATTTTAGTAGAAATAATAATTAAATCTATAGTTTCGATTTTAAAATTCCATTCGTTATAGCAATTAGGCCTAGCTTATATCACAAAATTTTCAAAATCGAGAAAACTGATTATATGTTTATTCATAGTATGATATTTACAATTTTTTAAAGCACAACTGGTAATCCATTTTCGACTATTTGTAGCTCTTACTGTAATTAGATATTGTTTTATAGGCGTATGTCTTGTGAAAATGTGGTATTATTATGCATCACATTAAGAAATCGAGTTTGGGAGCAAATTACCCAAAACCCTACTGACTCTTTCCAAATTGATCAATATGGGGTATTGTGTACAATATCGGAAATTGCCCCTTGCATAAGATGCAGAGAACTGACGGCCCTTCCGGACATATATAACGTTGCTCAACACTGACCAGAAATAAGGCGAACATAAGTCGCATGGGAATTCACAAATGAAGGAAGTAGATTTCAAACCCCCTCACGTTGACTTTAGTAAGCCGATGCTAGATAGTTAGATTATCTTCTCAGAGATCAAGCAGATTTACCGTGCTGTGATTTTTTATCAGTTGTTGGGAAATTTTTTCCAAAAAAGTACGACTCTTTCACGAAAAAGTGCGAGTCTTTTTGCGAATGCTCTGCGAATCAGAAATTAAACTGCGCATGCTTAGAAAGCTTCATTGATATACTTCCCTTCAAACTTTTCTCTGCGCAAGACTTCTCAGCATTTCCATGTTTTGCCTTTCTTTCTTAACAATGTCTTGCCTGCTTGCTTTGATAAAGCAATTCCTTACTATCTCAAGTTTCAAGAAAAATATCATAAATTGTTTTATAGATAAGGGTAACTTCGAAGCTTTCTATGTAGATATCTAAAAATATATGCACTCATTTTAAAAAGATCAATTTCTGAATGTTCAGTCTTTTCCTATACACAACTGTCTTCTTAAAATTTAATCAACTCATACTCCCATTTTAATGTATAATTAGCATTCCCTGTTGTTAGAAGAAAATATTTCTTTGATTTTGTTTATGTAGCTAACTGAGTCTGTATCAATCACACATTTCTGGTACATGGGAACATACTGCACCAAGATAATTAATCATAACTTACCAAGGAATTTTTCATTTTTGTATATCACCCAATTGATTTGACCACAGGGGCTTTTAAGAATAAAACATAAAGAAAATCGTGTTGCTTTGTATTTTAGAAAGATTTTACTAATACTAAATGCAGAAAGCAAAATAAGGATGCATCTATCTTTATCAATTCTTCATTGCTACGGAGGGCCCTTAAACTCATTTTCAACTATTTTTCAAGAAGGAAACAAAGAGCTAAGATCTGGACCTTTGATACATGAAAAAAAGATATGTTGGTGTACCTCAAGGCTCAGTCTTAGCGCCCATTTTATTTAATATTTACATTAATGATTTTTTCTATTGGTGAATGGAGTTGATATTTGCAGCTATATGGATAGTTCGAAAATAAACTATTCTGACTCAAAAGTTTTAAAATATTATCCACAAACTAGAACAAATTGCGACCAAAAGTAACTGAAACCAAATTACTTCTTTTAACTTTTGGTGTCAAAAAGACAAATGCGAGTTGTCTGTTGGAAATGATCTTATCCAAGGAAATGAGCAAAAAGAATCTCACATTGAATCTTTTTGCCAAAAGTAAAATAAAAACTAGGCACTTTGTCCCGTATACCAATATTTATGAACAAAGAGAAATTGAAACTAAAGATGAGAACATTCCCAATGCCCTTTTTAAGCTACTGCCTACTAGTCTGGATTTTTGAGAATAAAATACTGGATTGGATACTAAATAAGATACAAGAGAGAGCTCTAAGAATTCTCAGTTAATGCAGCTTGGAAACTAAACAATACAGAAAATTACATTTAAGTGAACTGAATGCACTAATAATGTCAGTGTCAGAAACTTTGAATACCAGATGTTAATCAAAAGTTAAGAGCTATACAGAACTATCCATGATTCAAGAATAACTAGAAAAACTATTTTGTTGACTGTGCTTAGGAAAAGAATAATGCAAATAAATAGAGAAACTGGATTGATTCGTTTTATTTTTGCAATAAGTATTTTCTCGGTGCCATTACTTGGTTAATTCACAAACAATCAAAATATTTGAAAAAAATAAAAAAATTCTTCTTCTTGCCCATCAGTTTCAATGCATATATAGATTTTATGAAGTTAAGAATTATAAGCAAATACTAAACAAAAATCACATTCTGGTTTTGAATACCAGTAAATTACATAAAATCTTGCAATGGTGTGCTTGGTTTTACTGGAGTTACTGGTTTGTCTTCAAGAATTGGTGTTGTTGGAGTGTGTGGCTTTGGAGTTCCAGCAACCGGTGATGCCCGTGGACTGTTTTGAAAGCCAGTTGGAGTTTTTCTTTGATCTGGTGAAGTTGTCTTCACCGACTGGACTGGAGAAGCAACTTGTATCTCTCGCTGCACTTCAATAAGCTTAGTTTTATCCTCACCTATTGGATTTCCTATAGGACTTCCATTTCGGTCAGGTCTCATCTTTGAAAAATCCTGAAAGACCTTGTCTTGTTGTTTATTGGTCAATGTTAATTCATTCTGTTTCAAATGTTGTGTCTTTTTTACTTGATTATTCAAGCAGCTGGTCCCTTCTGACTTAAGTGTTGCTAGAGTCTGGCAGTGGACTGTTTTTCGACAGTCCATCTCAAAGTCCCATGTTCCTTTAAAATTACCCCATGCTGAAGTATTTGCTCTTGGCACACCATCTAGCAGGTGTCCCCTGTCATTGCTTATTGGAACAGTACCACCTTTCTTTGATGAAGGGTGCTATGAAGAAAAAAATATATCTCACGTTTTTCAGGGAAAGTTGCAATCACTGATATTTTTCGAACCCTCCATAATTACAAATATCTAATGCTTCTTTCAGATAGACTTTACATAGAAGCAGAAGGATCTAGGATATTTAGGAAACATTGTGTATAAATTCCATGTTGTCTTTTTAGAAACTATTTAACTTGGTTATGAAATTGTGGCTTAACATGCTTACTTTTTATTTACAATGGCTTTAGGATTCTGTCCATGCTATTATGTTAAAGCCATTCCTTATAATAAGTTTGAAGTTTTGAAAAATGTTGATTCCGAGGTTTAAAAAAAATGAAAGCATAATTTGATGCCATGATATGGATTGATAATGAAAGCATAACTTGATCAATTTATCACAATAATGTTTTCAAGTTATGCTGATTGGACAGAACTTTCGACTGACCTCCCATTTCTAGTGCAAAAATCAGAGTTAACTACTAAGATGACAGCCTTAAAAACTTAGATTGATTTCAAAGATGATATGAAATCAGAACAAGATCTAGCATCGCGAAAAGCAGGGAAACAATGAAAACATGTGACAGCTACCTCCTTGAACTTTTTTGGTATTTGCCAGTTTTGGAGCCTCTGGGCAGCAAATGATTTTTCATACTGGGAAAGAAAAAACAATATATAAATGCTGTTATAATTATTTTCACGAAGAACTTAATGGTGTTTGCATGATAAATATAAAATACAAGCTTCTTGGAGCATGAAACAACAATTGCATACTTTAAGGAAATAGGATTAAATTTCCAAAAGAGATTCTCAACATATCATTGAGAATGTACCACCTCAGAATGTGGGAATACGCCGTACATAGTATTAGGGTTGTTAGTGAAAATTTACCCACGATGGTATTCGAATAACAGCAACGGAACATATTTGATTTTGCAGCACTATAAGCAGAATCGCACGGAAACTAATGCTGTTGGGGGCATATAAACAATCACATTGGCCTAAGTGTAGACGGTACCAAATAAAGTTCTAGATAGATTAACTTTTCCAAAGGAAGACAGCCCGCAAGTTTAATCCACTCACCTGATTTGCGCTGAAGTTTGTTGACATTTCAAACAAATATGTCCGTTCGTCAAACAAGTGCGGTTCGTAGCAAAGTAAAGCAAAGTATATTTCCTTTTCTGCTAAGTTTACCTGCTCACGATAAAAGTTTACACCAACTGTTGCTAATGACAACAAACAAAAGCGAAAACGAGATTGACGTAGCTAAGAGCTCGACCACCGTTACCACAACCGCAACCGCAACCAGTTGAACAGCTTGATTACGAAACATATTTTGATTTTCTGTCAGATTACTCCTAGCCTGACTACAGCCTCTACACTCTTTTCGATTTCTCGTCAATTTCGCTAAACTTTGTCTCAATGAGCACAATGTTCCAAATGTCACATTGAATCTGGCAGACATGCAAAGACCCCAAGATCTGAGTAACACTGTGTTTTTTAAAGTTAAATCAACAGTTTATTGTTGATTTTGGGGTGATTTTTCTCCTAATGTGTCCCTCATATCAACAAATCAAGAAGAACATGTTAGTATCGAATAACTCGCAGATCCATGAACAAGGCGAAGGGCTCGAGTAATCTCCCCTCCCCCAAAAGTTGCAAAAATCCTGTCTCCAATGAATGATTCCCTTTGTTCCTAATGTTTTAAAAACTGGGCCCCCTAAAAAACATCACTGAAACGATATGACCGATTACACAAAATCTATTTGTTTGGTTGATGAATAAAAAATAACAAGAATTGTTAATTTCTAAACAAAATTGCAAAACACGGCTTGTTATGTATCGTTTCGCGAAATTTCATGAAATGTGAAATTAAGAACTATTTCACAAAAAAGGATCAACAAAAATATTTCTACTGTTTTGTAAGTGCACTTGAGCAATTAAAGAAGGGAATCTCTAGTAGCTGGGTCAGAACTAAAATAAGTTTTTTTGTGTTACACTCTTTTTTTATAAGAACAATTTTATAAGAACACGAGCCTCAAAACTGGTCAAAAGAACAAGCTGAGGCTGAGTTTCTGCAAAATGCGATTTTGAACAACGTTTTTTCTCAAAATCGAGGATTTTTAGCTATGCGTGGGTGCATTTTCTGTGAATATTCAAATTTGTCAGCAAATTAAGGCTGTCTCACTCACTTTGTTGGCAAATGAGGCCTGAACACATCCTTAGAGCGAAGAAGCTAGCCTGCGTCACCATCATCACCACTCTCCTCCTTGGTGGTGATGGTCTGTGACGCAGGCTAGAAAAAGCTAGCAATAGCACTGCTTAATTTAAGAACAAATTAAGAACAATCCAGCCACAGATTTTCGAAAAAATCAAGAACAGTCAGCCTGAACTTAAATTACTGGTTCTTAAAAAAAAGAGTGTCTTATAAAATACTTCAGCCACGTATGCCATGATGTCAAGCGCAAGTTGCTTATTGTTGGTGGTCGTTATTCATGTCAGCAGAGTGGTGTCGTGTTAAGGCCAAGGCTAAGTCCCATCAAGTATGAAATATCATTTCAAACAATTTTGGTGGTATAAAAATTAAAGGTGGCTTTGTAACATGCTTAATATTTTCGTCTGGCACTGTTAAGTCCAATCTCCACTGACGCTTTTTTGCAGCATTTGTCTGAAAAATTCGCGACGACACATGCGCAGAAAGAAAAATCTCGAGAGAAAAGCGTTCGCACATCGAAAAATTCGCTTGACGAATAGTTGAACTAGTTTCTACTTTTCGTCAAGCGAAATTATTCGAGGTAAACATAGGACAAAGGAACTGCGTGATTTTCACAATAGGCCTTTGCAAGATGACATCCTCACAGCAACCGAAACTTAGTAGCAGTGAAACTGACTTGCAGTTAATTACGTACTTTACTGGGTAGATTAGGGAATAATTCTTTTCCACAAGCAAACATGATTTTTCAAATGCCGATTTTATTGGTATTCACCTTTCTGATTTCTGTCTTCATGTAATTTGCGTCCCCAATCTTTATGTGCTTTTTATGTTAATATAACTGAATTTCTTTTTTCTCATAAACAAAACTGGTTAATGACGGCCGGAAACAACTTTGTTGCCCTAAGATTCTCGCGCGCGCAAAAATTTGATCGAAATCAATGGAGATTGAAATGAGTAGAATTTTGTACGAGCGCTTCAGCGAACGCTACAAAACAAGCGTCAGTGGAGATTCGGCTTTAAAGGTAATGTGTCTAGCTAAAGCAAGCGACTCTGCAGGGGTTTTTAGAAACATGTGATTTTTCATGTCATCGCCCCAGTCATTACGGTCGTTCTGTTTATTTATCCTGCTGCTAGGGCAGCTTTTCATGTGAGCAGTTTTGCATCGCAAGAATTCTAACCAATCGCAAACCGTTGTTTTGATAGGTGGCTTGACAAATTGGGTATACGCAGTCCTTTTATATGGACGCGATTGGTTAGAATTCTTGCGATGCAAAACTGCTCACATGAAAAGCTGACCTCGCAGCAGGATAAATAAACAGAACGACCGTAATGACTGGGGCGATGACATGAAAAATCACATGTTTCTAAAAACCCCTGCAGAGTCGCTTGCTATAGCTGGACACATTACCTTTAATGGCACAGGAATAAACGAGTGAAAAAACTAAATCTCTAAGTATTTTTGCTGTGAACAAAAATCTCAACTGGAAGGAACACTTTTTAAATCTTCGAAAGGAAAAGTAGCAAGTGGTTTGTCTGCATTGAAAAAACTGAAGCACAATCTTTCAAAATCTAAACTATGTGAGGTTTATCATGCGCTGGTTGAAAGTCACCTCCGATATGGGAATGTTGTCTGGGGTAGCCTGTCAAACACGAAGCTACAAACGCTTCAGCATCTACTAGTGTAGTAGATAAGCAGAATGATTGCGCAAATCGCGACGAAAGCATGAAAATTTGTACAAACATACAATTAGACTTGCTGAAAAATGTTACGACTCAGAGTTCCCCTACGGACAATATCACGTGACAATTGCATCATTGTGCTGTGACTGCATCAGCGTCTGTAAATATGTTTTTATGCATTACGTAATTATTACTTCAAGGTTCTGCTAAGGGTACATAAAGGGTTGTTTCATAAGATAGGTTTAGTCTTGTCGAGACTTTTGTCGTACTGCTAAAAGCTCTATCGCTAGTTTTGTCGT
The DNA here is from genome assembly GCF_013076305.1 of Rhopilema esculentum. The sequence goes on from NW_027019322.1 coordinate 11,607,462, forward strand.
GCCTGTTGAAGCCGTGTCGTTATTTGTCGAACTTGTTGTTAGCCGTTAGTCGTATCATTGCCGTAAAAAGAAGAATTTTGATTTTATCCGCTGTTGCCGTATTTTTGAGCATTTCTGCCTACAATGAACTCACGTTGGTAAAACCCGCATTCAAGTGGTTTTACAAAAAGATGGGATCGGGACCCAGTCTGAGAAATGCCGTTGAGAGCTATTTTTAGAATGATTCATTGTTCCCAGATTTTGAAATTATTATCTCTTTAACTTTGTTGAAAATGAAATCAATGACATGAAAATTTGTATGAATACAAATCATAACAAGGCAATGTGATTTAGATTCACACCCACCATCAAAATGCCCCCAAATGCTATTTTTAGACCATGTACTCGTTCCCAAATCTCAAACACGCTTATCTCTACAACTCCACTAAGGATGAAATTAATAGCAAGCAACTTGATTTAGATACTAATTAAAGCACACTAAAAGGATTTGAATCGTCACGCATCTTCAAAATGCCCCCAAATGCTATTTTTAGAATGCTTAATTGTTCCCAGACCCTTGAATTGATTGCCTCTATAACTTTGTTGAAAATGAAATCAGTAACATGAAAGTTGGCAAGAATACTAATAATAACAAACAAGAAATTTAGAATGATTTGAATTCACACACGTAAAGGATTTAATTGATATCCATCTTCAAAATGCTACCCAAATGCTGTTTTTAGAATGTGTAATAGTTCCCAGATCTCTAAAGAGTTCTTCTCTGGAATGTCGCTAAAAGCCAACTAAATGCTATTAATTTTGTATAAATACTTATTTGAAAGCACGATAAACACCCCGATTAAATTAGCTTTGATCACAAATGATTTTGTGCTGGGAAAGATAGTCTTCAGTACTTAGTTGGACCAAACATTTACAAAAAGGCCACTCAGTTTAGGATGAGACGAATCTTTGCAATCACGAGAAGGTAGATACAAGCAAATTTTTGGTAGATTTTGTTATTATTGTAATTGCTAAATTTACATGCTTGAATATCGAAAAGTTTTGGGTAGAGTTATGGCTACTGGAAAAAAATTAAAGGGGATACCGATCCAAAATATTCTTTCAGGCATTGCGAGACACTGTATTCCATATTTCGGTATGCACCATCCGTTTTTGATGCAGTTGAATCGTTTGCTGGTCGAGAGAAGCCTACTGCATGGCAGACATTGAAGTCTTTCCCTTGTAGAAGTTTATTCTTTAAGCAGGCCATTAGTGCTAGCCGACAAAGACATTGCATTCAGGAGCAGATCGATGTTCATTGGTGCCCCAAGCAGTGGCGGATCTAGACAAGAATTTGAGTGGGTTCCAATATGGGCGTGGTCCCATATTTTTCTGGCAACGCCCTTGACTTTTTCCAAAATTGGGTGACGCCCATTTTCGCTTTTTAATAAGATTCACAATTGCAAGATTTGATTTTAACAAGATATATTATTTCATCATGATTCCAAGACAAGTAAAAAAATAAATCTGTAAACCAAACCAGGAATTGTAATTATGAATTCTAAAAGAATGGTTTCGATTTCTTGCCAAACAGAAGACCTCAATAAATTCCTCTAGCTGGTTACAGCAAGACATAAGCTTACTGAGTGTTGCAAGATTTGAGTGAAATTCCTGCTATAAATATTGCCAAATAATAAACAAGACAAATTTTCATATATTCACCAAGTTTGTCAAAAATTGATAACGATGGACGAAGCCTGTTATCATATATAGCAAACAAACCCAATTATTAAAAAAGTGCAAATTATGAAATATGAAATCATCTTATCCCGTTCTCAAAGTCTTTCATTTTATCTTAATAAAGTTATCTCACTCTATAGTTAAATATATTATGTATAGGGCTTCAAGAGTTCTATAAGCTTTCTACGTCAAAGAGAAAATATCTTCGACATTCCTGACTTCCTGCCAAGAATTCTCTGCTGCTAATTGCAACGCATTTTTTCGTGAACGCCACTTTACAACTATCTGAAATGGACTTTTCGCTAGATCCATGAGAAAAAAGCGGTGATCTGTTTTCTCCAGGTTGGCTAGGCCAGTCGAGAAAAATGAGCAAATAGTTGGCGAGGCGTGTTTGAAAAGCTTTCTTGAAAAATCATAGCACTCTTCCATACGATTATCAAATTTTATTGATCTTCAGGTGCTGCTCCCTTCCTGTTTGAGGGCTTAAAACAAGCTCTCGTCATCGTGCAGTCAAAGCCTCCACTCGCAGCTTCACGTCGCCATTATGACAACAGGAAGCATGTATGGTCAGCGGTTTAAATAAGTTCCAATGAGTTCGTGAGATGGGTTCCAAAAGGGTTCTTTTGTTTGTAGCAAAAACAATACAAGACAATTGATTGCCATGGCTACGACAGGGTTCCTTTCTTAAAAAATACAATATGGTACAAAGAGTTGCCTTGGCTACGACAGGGTTCCTTTCTTTAGAGGAATATAATATGTTACAAAAGATAACCATGGCTACGACAGGGTTCCTTTCTTTCACAATACCATATTTAGAGAGCAGCAAAGGTTTTGGTACAAGAGGCCATTTGACGTTGGGACTGGTTGCGATTAATTCGAAAGTAAAGGGAAAACTGATGTTATGTGTCTTTGGAAAATTTGACAGGGTTCCAGAACCCTTGGAACCCGGTCTGAATCCGCCACTGGCCCCAAGCACTCACCAATCTTGGTGCCCCCTCCTTTTACCAATGACTCAAGGCTAAGAAAAGGGAAGATGATATTATCAGGTTTATTGATTTTGGTTTTGAAAATAGATAGGTTATAAGAATCTGGGGTGCAAGAAGGGCGCTCCAAAACTTTTCAAAGTTTACAAGCTCTAGAAAGGAAAGACGAGGAAGATTCGGAGTATATCTTGGGGAATCATGGATGAAAGATCAGATCTCCTGGTAGCAATGTGTATGGAAATAACTGTGAAAAATGGATTGGTTAGCAATACAACGCCGAAGAGAATGAAGTTGCAGAGATTTGTAAAAGTTGCAGTTGTTGATGAAATTAATAGTATTTTACTGTAAGGACTTAGGTTTTGTGGAGAAGGCATAGAAAAGATTTAAAGCGCCAACCCAGGTATGACAGCAATACACCAAGAAATCATGACATTAGACCTACCAGAGATAATGCTGCCAATCCACCTAATAATAGTGCGTTGCAAACCAAACATATGGTTTTTAGGATGACGAAATTTCCTGCCAGACAAAATAAACAACCTTAGAGGTGTAGGAGATCACTATGCAATTACCAAAGGATTCGATAACAGAACACCAAACGTGAGCTGGAAAAGCCAAGGTAGACCTTGCTGATCTAAAATTTAGAAAACGAATCAAAGAAGATGGTTGGTATCTTCTTAATAATGCAGTGGAATATCACAGATACCGTACACATTGCATCTTAGACACAGAGTTTACAGGTAATATGTAACTTTGCTAAAGATCATATTGACCAACAGATGCCAGAGTGCAAAGCGCTAGCGGTCCTTATTTTGGTAACCTGATCAAGAAGCAGAAAATTTATATCAGTCTGTAATAGTTTTGTCGATTTATTTTACATTTACTAGGGAACATAACCTGACCAAGAAACAAAATATTTTGATCAATTAACATCAGCTTGCCAATTTCACATTGTTTACAAATTTTTCTTTTCTTGTCATCCATTTCTCGACAATGTGATGCCCCCTTTGGCTGTGATGCCTTAAAATACGACCCTGCATGCGTTGATACAATAGTTCGTTACCTAAATTTGCACATTGCTGGCAGTATACACAGCACATGGGCTCCGACAAAGGTTGAAAAGTGGGGGGGGGGGGCAAGGGAAAATTTAAAACCCATGGCAAAAGATTTTGGAAAAAACTCTATTGTTTTCCAAAAAAGTGGGGGGCCAAGGCCCCCGGCCCCCCCTTTGTCCGAGGCCCTGAAGCAGGGTAAGTGAAAAGTTAAGTTAAATCCTTCCCCAGTTTTGATATTTCATGACCACTGCCATGACGGGTGCGAATTAGGCCATGTTCACATTGCTCCGTATTCAATTTAATCCGTTTCTGTATCGATCCGTTTTACCTGTTCACACTGCTCCGGATACATTTGAAAACGGTATGAAAACGATGAAGCGTTCACACTGCTTCGCTCTGGATAAAAAGGAAAACGCCACGAACTGGTTTACAAAAATTTTTCAAATTGGTGCGGTCTAAGTATCTCGCTGTGTTGTTGTTGTTGTTGTTGTTGTTGTTAGCGTTTTCAAAAGTATCCGTTTTCGGTGTTCACAATACGTTTTTTGCGTTTTCAAAAGCCTCTGTTTTCAAAAGTCTCCGTTTTCAAAGTGCGTTTTCAAAAGACTCCGTTTTCAAGGTGGAGCAGTGTGAACGCAAGGCACAAACGGATTCTTTTTTATCCATTTTTATATGAATTCGGAGCAGTGTGAACGGGGTCTTAAAGTCTGTTTTGCATTGTTATCATTAGTATCTTAATCAAGTTGCTTGTTATTCATGTCATTTTTAGCGAAGTTGTAGAGATTAGCATGTTAGAAGTCTGGGAACGAGTATATGGCCTAAAAATAGCATTTGGGAGCATTTTGATGATGGATGTGAATCTAAATCACATTATCGTGTGGTATGATTAGCATTTGTACTAATTCTCATGACATTAATTTCTTTTTCAACAAAGTTATAGAGGTTATCAATTTTGGAGTCTGGGAACAATCAAGCATTTCAAAAGTAGCATTTAGGGGCATTTCTCAGACTGGGTCCCGACCCCATCTTATTAAGCATATCAAACTGTGTAGTTGTGCAGATTTTCATGATGTTATCACAATTTGCGCAAGATCGTCGTTTCAGAGGCCTTGGCTACTACACTGTAACGTTTTAGGATTTGTAAACTTCACTTAGGCCTGGTTCAAACGTCGCGCTTCTCATGTGCCGAACCTAACTCGAGAATTAAGTACATGAGGGGCGCGACGTTTGAATCAATTTGGTACGGCAGATTGAGTTAGGAGCGGCAGACTAGTTTGGATCAGCAGAGCTTGCCGAGCTGCACGACTCCAGCACGGCACGGTTTCAAGCGTCGAACTTGTCATGTACCGAACTCAATGCATAATTATATTTAATTTACTTTCCTTCCCAGAATTCATTTCTTTCTTGGAGGGCGCATGCGTTTCAAACAAATATTTGAGATTGCGCGCCTTAACCAAGATACTTCATGTAACAATCCTGAAACCCAATTGGCGCGACATAATTAAGTTCGACGTTTGAAACGGGAGTCGCGCTAAACATGCTCAAGTGTCGCTCCAAACAGAGTTAGGTTCGGCACATGAGAAGTGCGACGTTTGAACCAGGCCTTACTTCACTTATTGACTAGGTTCCTTGATTCTGTTGCGTGTTAATGTCACATGTTTGTTTGTCGCGCTGTTGTGTTAGTAACTCCCTTCCGGGAAATGTGCGTCACTGTCATCGTGTTATGTGATGTTTCACAGTGTTCCTTTGTTTGTGTTCAATATAATGTAATCCAAGTTAGAAACATCAAAGAAGTAGTATCTCTTGTATGCTATCTATTTGGGGCTTAGGCCCGTTGGCCTAGCCCATCGCTCCTCTAACGAGCTTGGTTTTTAACTGGTTCTTCACTTCACTGTCATAACAATAACCCTTCTCGTTACAACACTATACAACAGGATAGGACAGACTCAATTATTGAAAATGCCAAACAAAAGGACCCCTGGCTAAGCGTTGATCAGATCATCTCTTTTGATAGATCTATCATCACACACAAAATAGTTAATAAGCAGTGCCCTGAGAGCCTCTGGAACAAGTATAATCAGAGGACTGAAATTTCTAGTGATAGCACAAGAAACAATAGAAATCTCCACACCCCATAATTTAAGCTTGAGAGTACAAAAAGGGAACGAAATACCCATAGAACTAAGGGAGATCCCCTCGCTCTATAAATTAAAACGAAAATTAAAACGAAAATTAAAAGCTCATTTGAAGGGCTCAGGAAACCTCAGACGTCAAATTCAATTCATTCATATTATTAAATAAATTTTAAATTTTTGCCTTTCATTATTAGTTTTTATAGCTTATCATAACTTGTACTTAGTTTTCCACTGGGATATCGTGTTGAAAAAAGAATTTTAAAAAATTAAGAAGTAAATTCTCCTTCTTTTCCTTGTTCCCTTCTCCCTTTCTCTCTTTTCTTTCCTGGAAAATTGAACACTTTAGTTACCTTCCTGGCTCGACCACGCGGTTCTTCGAATTCATTATTTATCATCATTACAATGCTGCACAGCGGCGATCCTCTGTGGTCATCATACTTTGCGATTATCACCTGCCAACACAAAGGGCTGCTGGCGACTATTGTTATCAACGATCGTAAATCAGCCAGTAACTCCCCTGACCTTTGTTTTTGCCCTATCAACCGTAACACCGTATGGTTTGGTCAACAGAAAAACTTCGCAAAGCAGGTGTTTTTACAGCGACGTGGTTTTCAAATCAACCTCGGTTTTCAAAGTTTTCAGTGTTCAGCGTTACAATTTAACGAGAAACCAATGAGTTCAGAAAATAACAAGGATCATACTGTCAGCAACAGTGGGGGAAACGCAGGACAATACATGCCTCAGGTTTTTATGTGAGTATTAACGCGAGTCTTGTGTTTGGCACTGTTGTGAGTAGCGTCCTAGTTAATTGGGTTTCTTGCTGTTTATTACCTTTGTCGATAAAAAATCAAGAAGCATCTGTTTCAACATAGTTTAACTCATATGAATAACAATGGTAATAAAACAAGGTTAATTTCATTTATGTGGGGCAAATAACTTTATTCAAAGTTCCAAAGTTGCGCATCTCAGTTCAAGAAACCATAGCTTACTACGACCTCATTGTTTGATTTATTCAGCACTGATCCTAAACTCAAGGGGCTAGCAATGTAAAGCAAGCCTCCTCTTGCCCTCTCTAGCCTCACTGGCCAAACTTTTGCTGACGCTATTTTAGTTTTGGACTTTGGTCCAATGCAGGGCCAACAAATGACGGGGGAGGGGTCAGGAGGTCATGGTCCCCAAAATTTTTGCAAAACAATAGAGCTTTTTTCAAACCATTTGTTATGGGTTTTCAATTTCCCTTTTCGGAGGGGGGGGGGGCATGGTCCCCAAAGCTTTTTCAGGACAAAAGAGTTTTTTTAAAACTTTTTCTTGTGGGTCTTCAATTTTCCCTTGTCGGGGGCCATGGTCCCTCAAAGTTTTTGCAAAACAATAAACCTTTTTCAAACCATTTGTTATGGGCTTTCAACTTTCCCGAGGGCCATGGTCCCCAAAACTTTTACAGAACAATAGAGCTTTTTTCAAACCTTTTTGCTACGGGGGCTCAATTTTCTCTTGCCCCCCCCCACTTTTCAACCTGGGTCAGGGCCCATGCAATAAATTTTTTGTAATGTACAGATTTATCTATCTAAATTAATTAAAGCTGATTTTAACTTTTTACACAAATATTTGGGAAGGTCAAGTTTATTTGTTGTTCCGGTTTTTTATTGGTTAATATTCAATAAAAAAATTGCACTCATTCCTATCTCTACGGTTGCACTGAAAATTAACTTTTGCTGTTCGCTGAAATTTGCAATCTTACATATCGTGGAAAGCTTCACAAGCAATTGACCGAGTGTCGTTTACGTGTTAAAGAATTATTTCATGCGAATCTGAAACACGATACGCTCATTTTTCGCCATAAGCAAATATCGGCATTTTGTACTCCAGGTTCAGCAAAAATCAGCGCTCTTTGTTTCTTAAAAGTTTAATTTTATAACCTCTGTTTTCCATTTTGGGGTTGAATGTGAAATTTTTAATGCGGAAAATATTCTTATTTCATATTTTTTGTTTTCTCACACTTTACCTAAGATACTAGTAACGAATTTGTGAGGCATGTGAAATTTTTTTAGCGTTTGCGTGCAATAGCGTTTGCGTTGCGTGCAAAGAAAATCCACAGTTTTGGATATCTCATTTTACTTGTTTCTTATATAAAAAAAATTAACATAAATGCAATCGATGTAAATTCCACCGAAACATTAATTCGTTTTCTATCAACCTGCGAGAATAATGAGTGGTACAAACCCATCACATCAACACAACACCGTTCCAATGTCCTAGGTGTGCTTATAACAATTTGATACCTTGATGTATCTCTTTTCTGCTACAGGGTTCCATACTACGCCCCACATCCCGGCTATGGAGGCTTTTCCCAGGGGCAACAGCATCAGCCACCACCAATGATTGGGCAAGTACCTGCAGGTATGCATCCGAGCCCGATGCCAATGCCTGCAATTTCGCCAATGCCGGTGGCCCATGCTGCGATTCAAAATGGAGTCCGCAACATAGTCAACCCCACCGGGACTCAATCACCAAAACAAAATACTAATGACGTCACATCGAACAACAGAGAGAACCTGAATACACCCAGCAATGTAATGCCATCGCAGTTTCAGATTCCACGTGCGTCGTGGAGCTATCTTGAAGAAGACCTCCTCGTAAAAACATACGGACAACATACTTTGGGAAAGCATTTTAGAAAAATGAACAAAAAGATCTGGGAGTCGATTGCTGATCAGCTGTACAATGAAAGCAAGAAGAAATTACCCCAAGCTTCGATGAAGTCTTGGATGCAATGTAAAGACAAATGGAACAACATGATTAAGAAGCACAAGTATAACAAATGCGATCATCCTGAGAGGGCAGCCTTGTTTGAAGCCATTGAGAAGGTATTAAAGAACGAGGATAGCAGCGATTTGCCGATGAATGTTGAACAGGAAGGGAATCATCTGACCTGTGATGATGAAGATGCAAGCATATTTGTAGGCCAAAAAGAGCACGTGGGTAGGCAAGATGAGGCACAGATTGACCCGAATAGGCAGACGCGAAACGATCTAGGACAAGATTCTGCAAAAGAAACTGCCACGAATATCGAGGCAGAAATTGTAACTTACAAACACGCTGTTGAAACAGGGCCTTCGAGAAATGAAGACAAAAACAAAACTCCTGACAATTACATTGACTGTTACTCTGTACCGTCGCAGGCTTCAACTGGATACCGAAAGCGACAACTTGACGAAAATCATGATTATGATAATGACGAAAATGGAGAAGGTAGACAGAAGCGGTCAAGGGTGGCTGGGTCTACAGAAACTGTAAATGAGAAGCTGTGTCAAATTCTCACGAAGCAAACAGAGCTACTCAGTGAAATGCACACGCAACACTGCGAGTTGCTAGAGCAAGTAAGAATGTCTGAAGAAAACACACGAATGATGGTTGTTGAGGCAATCAAAGAGTTAGGGACAATTCTAAACAGATTAATAAAAGTAGAAAACTTTTGATGTTAGCATGGTGCCAAGTCATCTTTTGCTCAGTCCCTTATGATAGATAAATTTTACGTTTGTGTTTACAGAGAGGCTAACGGGTGCCTTCATTAAAACAAGATAATATATGAAATGATTTAGCTAATGAAATAAGCTGATTTATATATGTCAAATGTATAAGCCAAATCACACTGTATATTTTTAACCAAAACCGTGATGCAGAGTGCTGAAATATACTATTACAGAGGATTTTATGCTGATGGAATATTGGAGGAATTTTTTACAGCGGACGGAGCAGTGATTCTTGTTCTATCATACACAAAATCAAAACACATACACTTACAAGTTACTTTACTTTCATAATTTAAAATCATAAAAAAGAAGTCACTTTTCTTTCTTAATTTCATCATGTTAGATGAGATGAGATTAAGCCAATAACATCCAAAACCATTCAAAGCTTGGTCGCAACTTCTGCGGTAGACAAGCATCCTCGTTTCTCAGTTAGACAGTTCTGTCGTTGATGCAAAAAACACTAAGCATTGCAGTCACAGCTTTTTGTCTCAGAATAAATCTAAGTTCTGTCCAATCAAAATCAGGTTCCGTGCAGGTCACTTCGTCTTATTCTATGCAACTACTCGCATATTTGTAATTACAGATTTGTTATATTTGCCCTTTATTGCTTACTACTTTACTTTTGTCTTTTCTATTTAACTGAAGTTTTTATTATCTCTAAATACATTAAAAAAGTAAATAATGTTGTGTTATCAAAACTAAATACTGAGACGCAAAGAGAAATTAAATTAAATATGGTATGGATACACAAGACCTAAAAATGCCTTTAATGTGGAGAAACCACGAATTGTTTTTCCAAAATGTTGCCATTCAACATTAAAAAAGGAATCATGAGGTCCCTCTTGAAGGGATGGAAAACAAACGATAGCTCAGTGTTTTTAAACATTTGTTGTTCCACGGCACAACTTTTCATTGAAAAACCACGAGGCATACCATCAATAGCGAATGTTAAAAAAATGCAAGTCTGCGGCCTTTATTCACAATATCAAGATAAAATAAGGAACTAGTTCCTTATTTTATCTTGACAATATTAAGTCGGTCTCATCGAAGTGTCTTGAATAGAAACAAATTAATCCAAATAAAAACATTAATAAATATCAACGACACACCAGACGATATCGCTTGGCACAATAGTGTGCTGCGGTAAAGTGGTTGAAAAACACTGCAGTAACTAATACTTGTAGACCTGCCTAGCAGCAATATGAACACGCAAGCCCGTTAAATGTAGGTGGAGAAACAGCAGTTTAATATAGATGGAGGGAATAACCATTCAATGTGCATTGATCCCCAAAAATGCCGGACGGTTTAATTTCGGACGTTCCACTTTCGGACAAAAAAATTTAGACTAAAAAATCTTGATTTCGGACATAAATTTCGGACCAAATAGGCATTCTGCTGTATTCGTATTCGATGTCTGCAAACTACACTTGGCAGGCATTTTTAACAAACAGCCAACGAAACAAACATTTTCACACTTTCTTGCTATTTCTATTTAGTGTCTTATATGTTTTGCAATCCTCTTTCTAAACTTGAACACTGCGCTCAAATTTGGCAGTAAAAATTTTCGGATGGTAAAAAGGTTAGGATCGTGAATTTCTCCGAAAATGATCTCGTCTTAAATTTTGGTGATTAATGTAGGTTGAGGGAACGCCCGGGAATGACCGTAAAGTGTAGGGTGAGGGAACACTCGTTTAATGTAGATGGAGGGAATGATTGATCAATAAAGACGGGGGATGAAAGTATATTTGTGGTGGTGGAGTGACTTTTCAATGGGACTGAGGTTTTATCTGTTCGCTGTAAGAGCTTGACATCGAAACTCAAAACATATCCGGTAATTCAAGATTAATATCAGACTAAGTATTTACATTTGGAAAATTCAAAAACATAAAACCAAAAGTCATGGCTGCTGCCGAACTTAAAATAAAATACGCAATAATTACTTAACTTTAATAAGAATATTGACGAATATACAAATAATTACAATATCTTTTAGTGCTGCTAGTTGATAAAGAACGTGTTTTTAGATGTTTCAACAATAGTACTCTACCAAAACAAATTTCAACCATAGAAAAATCTCAAATTAATGTCTCTGTCGGCTCCACTTCTATTTTAATGAATATCGTATCATCGCGCACGTAGTTGCGAGCAGTTCTCAGGGTATCCAAGGAAACAAATTTCGGGCAACCGAAACCGAGGCTCTTTGAGCGATTCGGCCTTTTGAAGTAGTCGCTGTTGCGATCACATGACAAACGCCACACCTTGTTTTGTCGATTATTTGGGTCATCGTCTTGATCAATCAGGGTGAAATCGACACGCTGTTGGAAGGGCCATGGCAAGATGGCGTCGTATTCACCTTTCATAATTACAACATACAAAGACAAATGTGAGCCTTTTCCTTGACCTAAACCGCATAAAAATGCTTCTGCTCTCAGTTTGTATCCATATTGGCCGGTATAAAACGGCTGACTGCATAACTTTTCTTTTTCTTTCTTTGTCTGCGCTTGCTGTGATAGTTGCGAATAATTTGAAATTTTCCACAAAAATTTACCATTCATGCAGATATTTTCCTGTCTAACCTCGAGTTCTTTAATACGCACATGGGCCAAATCTAAATGCTGCTGAATCGTTTCCGAAACGTGCGTCTCCATGTCAACTCGACGACCCTAGACCCCAAAGGACAACCATTTAGATAAAAATCTCTATGTTTTCCAGTGTTCATTACAGGAAAACTCATACAATCTAGTTATATATCACATCACAAAGTTTATCCTTGTAAAAAAACTGCAGTGTCATACAAAAACAAATTCGACTTAATTGTTGACTCAGTTAATTTAAAGGCATTTCCTTATTAAGTTGTCTTTTGATCGATATTTGCTTGCATCAGTATTGGAAGATTTAATATGAAATCTATTCAAGCCACGCCTTTAATTCTTCATTTGGCTGAAGATGAGACAAGCTACGTCATACTCGAACTTTGTATAACGTAGTCACAGTACAAACATGTACAAACATGGCCTAGTCAGAATTTATTTTATTGGAACGTCTAGTAGAATACTTGATTGTCTTATTGCAATGGTACTTATATATTTTAAATGAAATTTTGTGTTCCTCAGCTGAAGTTTATATCCAACTGCGCATCTTAACCTACGTCTTAAAAACAATTATCTCATGTTTCGCTGGCGTCACAGCAAATTTTAGGCCTTAAAATACATATTTCTCTACAGCTTTTTAACATACACTCTTTTTTTATAAGAAAAATTTTATAAAAACACGAGCCTCAAAACTGGTCAAAAGTTAAGAATAAATTAAGAACAAGCTGAGGCTGCGCTTCTGCAAAATGCAACTTTGAACAACGTTTTTTCTCAAAATCGAGGATTTTGAGCGATATGTGGGTGCTTTTTCGGTGAATATTCAAATTTGTCAGCAAATTAAGGCTGCCTCACTTACTTTGTTGGCAAATGAGGCCTGAACACCGACTTAGAGCGAAAAAGCTAGCAATAGCACTGCTTACACCCTCTTAATTTAAGAACAAATTAGAAACAATCCAGCCTCAGATTTTGCAAAAATTAAGAACAGTCAGCCTGAACTAAAATTTACTGGTTCTTATAAAAAAGAGTGTAGTGTAAAAGGCCTATCCTTGACGGCATTTCGATGCAAAAGGAACATGAGAAATAACCACCTTATACTTGCAACCGAAATCATGATACTTGCAAGGAACTACAGCGAGCGGGCAGTCACCTTCAGCATCAATATGTGCTGACATCTAGGAAAAAGGCAAGGAATGGCTTAGATATAAAAAAGTTAAGCAGACAAAAACGTACAGGTGAGTAAAGTTTTATTCAAAATAAAAAAAGTATCTGGTTGACAATGGTCTGCGAAAAGCTGATAAAAATCACCTCGCAATCCCAGCTTTTCAGAGACCACCCTCCAGAGTCACTTACAAAACATTCTATAGGGGGTTTCTCTCTGACACTAGAGTAGAAAAATCCACAAAACGAAGCCTATTCTAACAAAAAGGGGAAAAAGAACAATATTCTAATGATTGGTTAATCGTTGGACAAAAACTGAAATTTGATCGACCGATCACGACCAATAAAGATGATGTAATAAGTAAGATCTGTCTAAAAAGTGACGGGAAAAAAAGAAACAAACACAAGAAAGAAATACTTACTCAAACCACAGAACAAAAATTGCACAGACATTCTGATACAATATATAATTTTGAAAAATCAAAGAGAAGATTTCACTTTTCGGGTTTAGAACTTCACCCAACCTCCAGGATAATTATAATAAGATAGACAAAGGAATTAAATCATTTCCCAGCATAAACATTTTCTGAAGAAATCACTTTTACCCAAGTTACTTGTGGCGCTAATCTAGAACAAAATGACATCGACTGGGCCAGTTTGACCCTAAGCGTAAGGTAGGTAGCTTCTTTGCTTTTTTTTTCAAATAATAGGTGATTGCTCTCCGCCGTTCGCATTCACGCACAACCCTTTGGGCACTTAATAGGCTAACCATTGTAGTACCTTCCTTTATTGCCCGCAACTCGCGCGCGAGTGAAGGGCTTATAGTCTGCTCCGCGTAAAAGTAGCATATGGAAGCTTCAATTCATGTTGTCAGCACTTTGTCAGCAGATTTTGTCACTTTTCTGCTGCCATGACAACTGTCAATCAATTTCATTGTCAATCAGTCGTCGAGGAGGTCGTTAACTGTCACCTCTTTATGCGGAAGGCAATTATCTTCAGAGCGTTGCTCTGCCAAGACTCTGCTAAAGGCCTTCGATTTTTTTGGCACGAAAACGGTGCTGCATCACAGCTCGGTTCTCCGCAATGGATGGAAGTTTTGATTCGAAGTTTTGGGAATCAAAACCAGTCGAATGTCACACCTTTTTCCCAAAAACTTGAGACCGTACGAGCAAAAGTTATGATTGTCATGATTATCGCCTGTACATCGCTGTACGAATCCTTTACCGCAATCGATTTTAGCTGTACCCGTTCTATCACGTGTCCATTTTCATACGTCTTTGTTTACTTCACGAAAACGAAAAATAAATATCGAACCCTCGAAAAACTTCATGATTTTCAAAAGGCAAACTGAACACCAAAAATTCTTGATAAAAAGAATAGTTTAGCCTCAACTAGAGCAGCTGTTTTTATAAAATTGCGAAAACCCAAGATGGTGTCTTCTTCGAATGTCCTGACCTAAATTTTCAAAATAATCATTATCAAAGAACTAATTGTTTGCGGGCAGTACTAGCAAGAGCTATTACTAGTTTAAATAGTACTTTTCATATACAAACTGATGTCACACTTTCCAACAAAAGCCGTGTGTTTTGCCTCTTTTCATTTCAATGGAAATTACTGATGTGGAATCACATATAATCACATAATGTCATTCGCAAAACCGCAACTCGCAATGGGAATTTTTAATGCCTTGGTGAGGTTGAGTAAAAATCAAATGACTCATTACACGTTTCCTTTCCAAATTTTGGGGAAGTGCGGGAAGCGTAACATTTTAGTTAGACCATTTGCGATATTTTTCCATCCACCTTCTGGCGCAAAGAGGTAATAAAATAGCGGTAATTAATAAGTATACATCTTACAACTATTACACTTTGGGTGCGTTGTAAACCGTTTATTCACTTTACGCACAGACTGATATGACCCACTCAAGACCGCTGGACCAGAAAGTTTAATTGGTTTGGATAGATATGGCACAAGACCAAAAGGGACATATCAGTTCGGAATATTTCTACATGTGACGTACCGAACCTTTCCTAGCACATGCTGTGAACACAATGCAATTCAAAGACTGACAAAATGTTTTTCTTTAAGTTAAAAAGAGTTTTGCTTGAAAAGATATGGTATTTGTTATTAATGAAATTCCCTGTCCGCCTTTCCTTGAACTCAATCAATTGTCGGAACAACGGACTCCTTTCAGAAACTGCGGAATCTTAGTTGGAACAAAAACATTGGTGTTTTGCCAGGCTAAACAGTAAATGAGAATTGAGCTTTGCTATATTATGATACTAAAAAAACATTCCATGAAAGAAAGCTGTGCACAATTCGCACCATTTCTTTTAAATAAAAAACCAACTGGTCCAAAACCCAATTGAAGTGACTAAATTGTCAAAGCATGTTCTTTCTAAAAAACCCCGAAACGCTACCATTTATAGCAAACCCACAGAAAGAAAGTATGCGGTAACTATTTTCAATTCTCTCTTCAACAACTGAATGCCTGTATAAAGAAGCACACTATTTCCGTAAATAATAAACCCAAGATTGCAAAAACCTTAAGTACAAATTACAGTGGCTCATGAATTGTGATTGCAAGCAGATTTGCTCAACTAGAGAAATAATACGACCTCTATCAAACTTTCATCTCTAAAAAGGCAGCATTTCTAGAGATGCCAAGGCTTCATATTTGCCGATCACTCCTTCAAAGGTTTCTACCAGATAGAATGTCGAAGATGATAGAAAAGAACAGACCGAAAAACGTGGCACATTTGCTGCCAGATTTGTTATCTCGTGTTGTTATGACAGAGCTAGTTTCTCGACAGCCATGTCTCATTTCTAATCGGATATTTTTATAATTACTCACTTTTTCAAATTTTTCATGGCTCGAATTTTTCAACCTCATTTGCAACTGAGCAAAGGCCGAATTCATTATTTCGGCTGCTCCATTTCTGCGAAATTTGCCATCTTTTGTCAGCTTCACCACATCGACCTCCAACGGCTTTGAAACTTCAACAGTCACAATATTCATTGCAGTTTGATAGAAGTTACCAAGAGCTAACCAGCTCAAACTCTGCTTTCCCGACTTTACCAGATAAATTTACAACTTAATATGTATTCATTATTAATCATCACCATTCGATTTACGTAAACAAAATCTTCAAACTGCAGCTCCGATAAAAATTGTGAAACTCAACCATGCAGAATAATCGTCACCTTACTTAGCGCATAAATAATTAATTTCTTTACGATTAACTCTTGCAACCATAACTGCAACTGCCGCATCCACAACTGTCCAAGAACTTATCATTGTACATTTCAAAAACAACTGGAACTCTTTGTTCCAAGTTTTACAACAAAAGCTTCTACTCCCAACCAAAGCAAGCAAAGCTTCTCCTAAACAAACCGTACATTCCCGGGAGGTTTGAGGCTGAACAGTCTCCCTGCTGATGATCCTTGATGAAGTAGGAGAAAGATGCCGGGTGTACGTCAATAAACACAGGTCGTTGATGCAGATAAAGCCATGCAACAACGAGTGGGGGATATATACGTATCTCAATTGATTTCATCTTAATTGTTCAACCATGGTTCAACAAACCGATACAGCTTCGCTATAAGAGAATTTAGTGTTTTCTATTATTGCATGGCTATATATGTTGCTTAATGTCAAAAGACATATTCTATAACAAGGTACAAAGATATGGGCGTAGCTAGCGAGGGTGTGTGTGTGTGTGTGTGTGTGTGTGTGTGTGTGTGCGTATGGGGGGGGCGTGGGGGGATGGTTCACACCTTCTTATTCTTCATGAGTTGGTTGGTAAATCTACAGTCCACAGAATCGTTACTTGGTCGGCAAAATCGCCCAACGTTAGGTGAAAATGCACATAAACTTGTCTTAATCTTTGTCTTTGTCGGTAAATTTCACTCTTGATGAACCCCAACCCTCGTAGTCTCGAACGTAAATCTACGCCACTGCCCAAATTGCTCACATTCACAGCAAACCCACAGCAAGAAAACATGCGGTATATATTTTCAATTCCCTCTTCAGCAACTGATTCTATCAGCTATCAAAATGAATAAGTCTCATCACCTACGAATTGCTTACGAGTATTTCTTTCAATAGAGATAAGCCACGAATAAGATGCCGAATTTAAAACGCTAAATATGTCTGGACCAGTGAAATTACATCGAAATAGGAATACATACCAAAGAAAAACGCAGTTAGGTGGTTTCCCGCACCATATTGAAGCAATTTGCTTATCTTTCGGAAAAGGACTGCTGAATTAGTGTCTTAAATAAAATATTGTTACATCAGCATGCAGGATTTAGGTCTGGAATTTTAGTAAGGTATTCAAATAATCAAAATAAAATGCAAAACAGCAGGTGGTATTGCGCCATTACTAATTAATATGTTTTGCAAATTCACAAACATTCTATGATTTTGCTGTTTTGCTAAGAACCATTCATTTTCTCAGAGGTTTCCAAAGCTGCTAATCAATGCACCATTTTGAATGTACGAAAAAGTCAGCATTGCAGTCAATGCATTCAAAACAACACACAGCAGCCCACGAGACGACGAAAGGTTACTGAGGCCAGCCAGACAATACCATAACACCTATATCCCTAATGGTTGAAATCTTAAATTGCAAATTTGAAAAGGCGTCAACAATAAATTAATCTTGCTGCCGCAGTTAAGAAAAACAACTTCCAGGAGGACAGCCTTTAATTTCTTTTTGCCACCTGCATAAAGGGACAACGATTATCTTCGAATAAAAGGGAAAAATGAATTGTCTTCACTCCGAGAAATATATGGACACTGACGCAACAGTGCCCTGAAACAAAAGCATCCCTCGTTCCTTTTGAAGCTGAACTCCCCACCTCATCATTGACTTTTCAAACAAAATGTGAATAAAAATAGCTTTTTGCTTGTTTATTTGTAGTTTTGTTTTTTTATTTGTTTTCTGCCGTTGCCATGACTGTTTTTTTCTGTACAAGTCACCAGCAATAGTCCTTCTTCTTGTTTGAACGCCTTTCACCCCTAAATTGCCGAAGCTAATTCTTATCAACCAAGAAGATGGCTAGTTCTACTAATGGTATTGCATTCGTCTCTAAAATTTTTTCCCAACTGAGTTTGTCTCATTGACTTTGGAACTGACAAGGAATAAATTCTGAAAATAAAATTGGATTGGGGTTTGAGAAACAGATTCGTAATGATTTTAATATTGTGAATAGACCACATTCTTACTCATTCACTGATCATGCCATCACCATGACATCTCTTAACGTCATTCACGGGATTGCATACCACATGACATCCCCTTTACAATTTTTTCAATTCTGCTCTTTTAAGTTATGCTGAAACAGCTTTCCCCGTTCTATGCCTAGATATCTTATTATCACATTGAATCATCCCCACTCATCATTAGTCAACACTTTGTTTTTTACATAAGAAATGTATATTAATTCGTAAGCAAGTTAGTTCTGATCAGAGTTCTACAGGGAAGCTACTGTCAAGCTACTGTCTCTCTCAGTGCCAATGTGTTTTCCACATGTTCAATAGGATCCTATGGTTTGGAAACAACATGTAAGTCGATGGATAGATTTATTTAGTGCCTACATCGATCGTTGATCCATTGCGCAGTCAATACAGATTTGTTTCGGAGAGTTAAAAGCTTACAATAAAGAAAAGTGCAGAAGAACCATATCATACTTTGCTTTAATAAGATATAATAAGCCAAACATTTACACCAAAAAATTGGGTGTTATGCTTTTATAGCAATTACCTGCAGTTAATGTTTATGGCTTGAACTCAAGAGTAATTTTTTAACCATCAAGTTGGTCCAGAGTCTTTCCCAAAAATAAACAGAGCAAGGTGCATTTCTGTCCTTACTATCAAGCAGTAACAGGCTTAAAACAAGACATTAGATAAAGCAAGACAGATAAGAAATTGCAATACCTGACTTCTTGGAATATCCGTTCTCCCACATTCATTTACACAACTGATTGGGATCTTCTGGCAGGGTTCTAGATGATCCTGTTGAAATAAGCATCCAATTACCACTTTTGATGAACAGAAACTGAAAATTTTTACAGTTTAAAGGGCAAGGACATTCCTAATATAAATATTTTTCAAACTCACTCTGTTGCCTCGGTTCATTCATTCAAATAAAATTGAAACATTGAGGATTTCTAAGTTGGTCTTTTCATGAATACTGCAAGTTAGCCAAATGACAATACTTGAATATGAATGGAAAATATTGTTACAAAAGAAGATTTGTGAAATATCAAAGACTCTACCACTAAAAAGAAACAAGAAATTCCAACAATTTTGCTGCCACAAATTCTCACAGCTATGTTAGCAATTTCTAACTTGTCATATGTTGATACATGCATGTGCACCTTGGCACCTGCCTCATTTTCCCAAGAAGTGAGGTAGAAATTCTTTGGCCCTGTTTAAACAATAACGTTTTTATTTGATATCATAAAAAGTTTCCCAATTTGATACAAAACTTTTGGCTGGTTACATGTTGCACTTTTGTGCATTCACACTGTTCCCAGAAGCTGAACACAAAATGTTCCTTTTTGTGATTTTTACTGTTCACGCTGCTTTCGGTTTTTGGAATTTTTTGGAGAGTTTTCAAAACCTCTGTTTTTTTGGGTATACATTGTTCCAGTATGTTTTCAAAAAACTCTATTTTGGAGAATATCCACTTTTGATAGCATTTCAAAATGGATATAATTTAAAAATCGGTAAAAATTTCAAATCTCGTTATTTTAATAAATGTTCATAAATACTTCATTATGTTTAAAGAGAAATAGCATGCAATTGCACCCCTTGACTTTCCAAGGAGTACAACTAACAGCATATCTGCAAATTTGGGGTAGGGCATAATGGGTGGGGCAACAATAAATTTTCTATACATTGGAAAGGTTCACTTTTTGATGTTTATCCCTGTTTAAGATTTTTTATTTCAAATATTATAATTTGATGGAGATGTTGGAAAAAAGAGAAAAGGTTTCAAATATTTTGAATCTGCACATTGTTCAGAAGAGGAGCAGCCCATTTACTACTCAGATAAGGTAGGGAGGCAGGGTTTTAAGAGAATATACTTTATTTTAAACATGGTTTAGCCTACTAATTGCAGGTAGGCTATCTTGGTATCCTAGTATGAGGCAACGCAACAGCAAATATTAAACACTTCACTAATGATTGAACTACAGCTGTTACTTTAAATAATGTGCTTCTTCATATTCAGGGATGAACACAAAAATTTGAAACTTAAAACATCTTTACAGCATTTTCACAGCATATATGTTTTTTATAATAGACTTGGATAACAAATACCATATCTTGACAATTCTTATGCAAATCGTAGGAATAGAGAAACCATCTTTCTAAAGATACAAGAAACAATATAACCCAGCAATAAATAAAAGTATGATTAAATGCTTGCTGCAAAAAATATAAGAGCTCATAATTTTTTGAAAAAGCATCCGGGAAACTTTGATTTATGGAATGAAACAAAAAGTGTTTATGCTTGGAAGCAGATAGCAGGGTAAAAAAACTGACCTGGAGATTTGCAAGTTCTCCTGTCCAGTTACAGTCATTCCCATAATTATAGCACCTCACCAATAATGATAAGATCGTTCGTTTACAAGCTTTATCTGGAAAAATCTATAAAGATAAAAATTGATGTAGAGTTATGAATAATAACAATAATTTAAGATATAAATTAATATAATTAAATAAACGTCTCACCTGTGTATTTACCTGTCATAAAAAAGCTCATTTAGAGAATAAATGGTATGCTGTTGCCTTCTAAACTGCTTAAATACTCAGTATAGTTCTTGTGAGTTGAAATTCAATTTACATAAAAACTAAGCAATCACAAAACATTGTTTTGTTTTAGTAGTCCAAAAGCATTCTTTAGAAGGTAACATCATACCATTACTGGCACTATGTCCCAATACCAACAGATGGTCACTAGGATTCCCATTGGTTGGACTATTACATATCAAATAGGCAATGTACAACTAATTCTGAATGCTTTCAAATCATAAACACACTGCAAAGCTGATTGTTAACTTCAGAGCTGCAAAATATTTTTCTTTCCTACAAGAGCTTTTATTGGGTCTAAAGAAAGTTTCCAATTTGTAATTTTGTTGTTTATTGCATTTTTTATCTTTGGAAAAAATCAACTATGCAAAAAAGTAAATAAAAATCAAACAGCTCTGTGACAAGCTATGAGTCTATCAAATCTAAATCCTACATTTAATGAGTTCACTCTGTTGAATTTTATTGTCAGATCTCCATGAAATGATGGTTACTAAGCTGTCTCATTGGGCCACTGACTTTTAGGATAAAAAAGCATAGCCTAATATCAAGCATCCAAAACAGAACTTTTCAAAACACATAAATTGCTACTTTGAGGCTACAGCTTTATCAGTTACTGAAGGTTGCTTCCAAGACAATTATTTTGTGATACTTTGACAAATGAGTAATTTTTTTTTATAAAGGTTTCAAAAATGAGAAACTTCTATATTTGAGCATTCTATAACACTATGATATAATTAACTATTAATCTCTTATGAAAAAGTACAGAAAAACCAAAGATGTTTTTAATCAAGTTTTGCTGAGAATTTTTCGCCAAACCAAACACTTTTCTCGGGATCTAGCTCCCAGGTTCTGATACTTCTTGCAGCTCTGGTTAACTCTAATTGGCTGACTGATGGGACAAAGCGCCTTCAAGTCACAATGGCATTGAAAGCCTTAATGTCTATTTAAATTATTAGTGTTACAAAGGACTGTTGTACAGTTGTTTGATGAAAGGGCACCCAGTCCCATCCCTAGCTATTGTGCTTAAGGGGATTTCCAAGTCCAATCTGCCAACAAAGTTGGTGAGCCTTCCTTTATTTGCCAAGAAATTTGGAAATTCTAAAGGAGGGTGTTACACCACACTTGGCCCCCTTTATAGCAACAGGCCTGAGGGCATCTTCCAACTTGATAACCAAGATCACATGGACAGTTAACAAAAAAAACTTGCAACCTCTTATATTTTAATAGGAAATTCTTTATTAACATTTAATTAAATTACCGAATGTATGAAAGTATGAATTTTTTGTGGTAATTCAATAAAACACCAAAGGCAATCTTAGATGGAAACAATGAACAAATCAAGGGGGCCATTTTGAGGATTTACAGTAGCAGTGGGGGTTTATTCACGGGGGGGGGGGCTTATTACCATTTGTATTTCTAGGGTGGGGGCTTATTTGAGGGGGGGTTTTTGAGAGGGGCAATTCAAGGATTTACAGTATATACAGTATAGAAAAATAAGCCGTTTATCTGGTTGCTGGCTAATAAATTTCAAGATTAGGATACCAATTGGTATTCAGAAACACGAGTCACAAAGTCTGGTTGGTTAAACCTAAGTCTGTAAAAAGAATCACCTGCAAGTAGCTCAAGCCATACATTTAGATGTTGATATTTGCAGAGCAAGCAACAAATAACTCACCTTGTCTCTAGATAAAGGTCTACGATCAATAGGGCAAAATGCAGGGGTTTTCCTGAAGAAAGATAAACATAGATTAACAGAAAAATAGCATTTATACTGTATATATATATATATATATATATATATATATATGTTTTTTTTCATTAAAACTGTAAACAGTTTTTTTCAAAATATTTTGAAACAGCAACACAGTGCACCTTTTCTCTTTTAATATCATAGTTATGACACTATTACTGAGATAAAATTTCAAAAAAAGAAAATGAAACCTTGTTAATTATTTTTAATTTACATGTGTTAGTAGCAATGCCTAAAGATTCTTTTTAAAAAGTAAAACTGTTTTTCTGTTTATTTTACATAAAATACTGGTGCTATGATATACAAAAATCTTGCAAACATCAAAACCCAGTGCAGCCTTCAATATCATACAATTGGCACTGATAACTGCAATGACAAGAATGATGACATTCTCAGCTAATTATAAGCAGGTCATTTTAGCTGCTATCATAACAATGCATTGATGATTGTATTGAATTGTAGATTATTTAATGTTAGTTTCTACAAAAGTGAATATACACCAGTGGCGGACACTTGGGGGGGCGAGGGGGG
Source organism: Rhopilema esculentum (assembly GCF_013076305.1). The sequence goes on from NW_027019322.1 coordinate 11,630,733, forward strand.
GCAAGGGGGGGCGACCGCCCCCCCAATACTTTAGAGAACAATGGTCTTTTGTTCTAAAACAATAGGAAATGTGACGTCATCTTATTAAAACAATAGGCCTGCCCCCCCCAATATTTGACCAAGTGTCCGCCACTGATATACACTAATTAAGACTAACATGAAGCAAATTCAAGGATTGCATAAGACAGTTCATTTACTGCAAAATGAGCATGCACACTTGTTTTCAAGGAACCAAGTTTTGATCAAATTCTTAAATTGTCTAGTATTTTGTGCTGTCTTTATTGATTCCGGGAGTGAATTCCAGATTTTAGGCCTTTGAAAACTTAATGATCTGATACCATTATTGGTAGTTCTGGCTTTTGGAATGTCAAGGGGGTTTTGTGTCGAAGGTTATGACCTGTTGATGATTTAATTAGTGATTGAGAAGTTGGGGGAAGGGGTTAAAACATTTACACTGAAAGGGCAAAATAATAAAAAATGAAGAAAATAACAAATTTTGCAAGGGCAGTCCAGCAGTTGCTATTTTTTCCTCCATGCTGCATGCGACCTTGATCATAATGATGATTTTAATCATAACAACAAGACAAATGACAATCTCTGCAACCTATAGAACACCATCATCCTATCTGCTACCATAATCAACATGGCAAGACTTTGTTTTGGCCCCACAGCCATTTTGTTTGCCACAACTTGTTACCATTAGGGGGCCAGGGTGCATTTCATGTAGGTAGGCCCGAATATGTCCGGCGTGGGCTAAGAAAAATGCCTTGGCGTAGAAAAAAAAAATTCTGTTTTTTAGCGTGTCAGCGACAGAAAACCCCGAATATCAATGACTTGTTTAGAATTATTGGCGTATCGTTGACAGAAAACGGCGTGACGGCGTGGCGCATCGCCGAGATATGATTTGATATGCTTAACTAATCTCCTCTGCGAGGTGTTTTCTTTGATTTCTATATTAGTTTCGTTATTCCGTGGTCCATGGTTCTGTGGTCCGTATTTCGACACAAAGAAGGAAAAATCATGTCAAGGAGCATGCTGAGTATTATATGCACCCTGGTGAGTCCATATAGATAAGGCGTTTCCCGACAGAAGTTGGGATGACACTTTCAAACGGAAGTACTGTCACAAAAAGGAAGTACTGTCACATTTTCGAACGTTTGTCATGTGGTCTCAATATTAAATGAAGAGGCAAAGCCAAGAACTTGCGTTCCGTTAGAATATTACATGGATTGAAATGGATATTGATGAAAACGGTAGGTTTTTAATTTTCCTGTGTATGTACTTGATTTTGCAAACTTTAAACAAGTGCAATAAGTGATAGATTCAAACAATCAAGAGGGGAGAAGTTGATGACTTAAAAGTATGTACTTACGCTCGAGGGAGGGGCAACCTCCAAACCGTACAAAAGCAAACAGTAGGGAGGGAGATCCAAAATCGATGGATATTGAGCACAAGTACTGTTTGAATGGCCCCTAAGGCCAATTAATGTGGAGGGGGGCTTTAGATTTTTCTCTATTTTGCAATCATAATAAACGTTTCGGTTAATTTGGTTTCTTACACCTTCACTTCTATGCTTCTATGGCTTCTTAATCACGCACATTTTTGTAAGGAATGAAATGCTGGCTAAGCAAAGACTAATTTTGGTTTAATCTAATTAGCTCATATTATTTTTGAATTGCCCAAGAAAAAGAGGGATCGCTTTTAATGAATAGCGGGAATAAAATGAATAAAATATAACAATTAACGTTTTTCAGATAATCAACAGAAACAAAGTCGACAGCAAAGTATAGGAAAGAAACAAGTGATTTTGTCCTGGGCGAAAGGATGTGCAAGTAGTAGCAAAGAAGTTATCCCTGAAAAGAGACAAAAAATCTCGTCAGAAAAGGGCAGCTTTACTTGCTTGCAATGCTTTGAATTACACTTGAAAGGAAAAAGGGATGAAAGATATACATCTGTATGCAGAACAGATCATTCAACTGTTCAACGTCATAAAAATAGATGGCACAGCATTCCTGGATCGAAGTTATGCACAATTGTTCCAACAGCTGCAAAAGAAGTGAGTTCATTGAAGTTAAAATATGCAAAACAGAACGTATCAGAAGTCACTACACCTGAAGAAAGAAACACCAGTACAACTTCATCACAGATTATTTCAATAGACCCGGTACATAGCACTGCAGCAGCTCAAGGCAAAAACAATCTAGAATTAGCTACGCCAAGCTACGAAGAATACCTTGATGAACTTGAATCAAATACTGAAAGTGAGGAAAATAAATTCATGGAGGCCCTATCACCCATAGAGCCCCTGGAACCCCTGGAAGCATGCAGCAACGAGCCTCAGTTGATGACAGAATCAAGTGACAAAGAAACATTGGATGGGATAGAAATATCTGGAATGGACACTCAAAGTACACTTTTATCTTTTAGAACTGAAAAATTAGATGCAACAAAGAAGAACAGCACCGTAGACATGGATGCCATTATGACTGAGATAAATAAATTAAGTTTAAAGGTGGATGATATTGGAGCAAAGCACAGAAGCTTACAGCAGCTTGTTTTTGAAGACCCAGAGACTGGAAGGCAAGTTGCTGCAATGAAGAAAGCCAACAATATCAATGAATTAGTTGAGGCATCAAAGCCAATTCAGTGGTTCTATGATGAGAAAAGTGGTTGTGCAGTTCTGAGATGTTTGCCATGTTATGAGCTTCATCTGAAAGCTAAGCCAACATTAGCCGATTTAACTCCATTACAAGCACAGCGAATCCTTAATCCAAGAAGCAGTGGAACATTTGCAACTGGAATTTTCTTGAAAAAGGAAATCGCGAGTCTGTTAATCAAAGGTCATAATAGGACTTGGTACCGGGAAAAAAATATGCTAATTGACCACATGTGTATCATAGGAAACGGCTCAGAGACACATAAAATTGCCATGGAAGCATACAAGCAGGCTTTGAAATCCAATAATGAAAATGCAACAACTGCAACACATTTATTTAGAGCGGCTATAGTGGATTTGAAACTTGGTGCAGCAGCAAGAAACTTTGAAGTGTTAGTGTCTTTACTCGCAAATTGCTCTGTAAATGTTGGAAACATTGGGCATGGCAGGAATCTGTTTAATGACATACTGTACTGCCTGGAAAAGTCGATGAACAAGAAGACGGCAGAATTCCTTAATCAGCCACTCCCATCAACATTCCTTCCTCCACACTTTTGGGTTACCATTGATAAAGCTACACCAGCCAGAACAACAAACCAAGCAGTATTGGTTGTCGCCAGAGATAAGAATGGGATACCCTCCCCAATACCTGTTGCAGCTCCTGCCATTTATACAGAATTTACCGAAGCCTCATATGATATATTGGCATTAAAACTTCTGGAAGCAATTTCTGATAATTTCTCCCCCCAAATTCTGGAAAGGCTTTGTGGTGTGGCAGCTGATGGCCCTTATCAGGCTTCTGGATTCAGAAGTTCACTTTTTCGGCAACTGGAGATCCCAGAGCATGTAGACAAAGTGATCGCTCTCCCCATAACATGGGATACAGCCCATGTTTTAAACCTTGCTGTTACCGAAGTAAGAGATGCTAACTCACCTGGTGGAGAACATTTCCGTAGATTTATCAAGAGATGTAATGTGTTCAATCATGTTTTGGCAAATGGAAAGGGGTTTGCCTTTTTGCAGATGGTGGACAGTACTGTGAGACGACCTGTGTCATATGCTACTCAGCGTTTCATGAGTTCATCGTATGAGCAGTGGCTCAAAATTGAACAGAGCTACCAATCGTACTGGCAGGCATTTGAATTGTTACATCCACGGAGGGATGAAGACGAAGAGTGGCAATACATGATTGCTGGAAGTGATTTTGTGGCAGATCTTTTATCCTTTTTGGATATCATGGATCCTATTATTGATCTGATGCTGAGAGCCCAATCACTTGACACTCCAATCTGGAAGCTACAAATGTGGTGGCCTAAAGTCAGAGAAAATCTGCTAAAAGCTGTAAAAGGGAACCCCCTGGTCTTTCCTAGACTGTCAAAAGTCGAACACTCTTTGATACCTGGCTTAAAATTCAAAGGAGTTGAATTACTTCAAGGTTGGCTCATAACGAAAGATAATGGAAAAAATGCAGATGGAAATTCTCGCTTTACGTGGCATTTGCGTGACAGTAAAGATATCGAAGAAGATCGCAAGAATTTGGCCAAAGAGCTATGTGAAGCTTTGAATATTAGAATTGAATCGCTTGCTGAAAAATCACCATCAACATTTGAAGTATTTGATGCGGCGAATCTTGTTAAGCTTCACTGTGGAAAAAGAGTTAATAAAGAAATAAAATATTTTGTAGATGAAGGTGAGTATGAAGTATATGGAGTGGAAGAATGTAAGCGCATATTAACAACGATTAGCGAGCTAAAACATGTGAAGGAATCAGGGATGAATTTCGATTCAAGAATGGCGTATCTTTACATGTCCAGAATAAAAAACGCTGTTAAAGCAGGCATCTGGAATGGCAAGTGCCCAGAATGGTTTATTATAAGCCAAAATAATGTTAATTTACATACTCAAAATGCAACACTTGAAGAGTTTGAAGAAGAAGAAAGCAATACATTAGATTGTCAGTTCAAAATGGTATTTTCAAATGGAAAAGTTATGAAAGTGCGCTTACATGAACAGCGAATGTACCAATCATTTTACAACAACGAAGAAATCTGTCACATTGCAAGTAAGCCATCTTGCGCTCTAATTGACATTCTTTTGGCTAAGGGAGGGCCTGAAGCAATAGCTGAAAGCTTTTACAGCTCAATGAGATCGCAACAACAGTCAGGAGGGCAATCGAACGAAACACTGGCTAGAAGAACGAAGCTGCAATGGGCCTTGCCGTCACTTTAAAACTGCAAAAATATTATCAAGGATGGGATTAAAACTTACATTCAGGGAGATGATAAATTGCGGCCGCACCGACAGAACACGTTTTTTTCCAGTAGAAATAAGGATTATGTTGTATCAAAGGTAATTGATCGTATTGACAGTGATAAAGGCCGTTGTCCTTTCCTGTCTGATAATTGAAAGGTACTCTGGTATGAATAAGCTACGTACTAATATCTTATATTTCATTAACTCAACTGTTTTGTTTCTCTGTGAGATATGTTTGTGCATGAATGTATTGCCAAATCTTTGAAATTAATTGTTTGAAATCCAGGTTTTGTTCTTTTAATTTTTTATTGCCCGCAACTCGCGCGCGATAGCGCGCGAGTGAAGGGCTTATAGTCTGCCCCGCGTATAAGTAGCATATGGAAGCTTCAGTTCATGTTGTCAGCACTTTTTCAGCAGATTTTGTCACTTTTCTGCTGCCATGACAACTGTCAATCAATTTCATTGTCAATCAATCGGCTTTGTCGAGGAGGTCGTTAACCGCCACCTCTTTGTGCGGAAGGGAATTATCTTCGGAGCGTTGCTCTGCCAAGACTCTGTTAAAGGCCTTCGGTTTTTTGGCACGAAAACGGTGCTGCATCACAGCTCTGTTCTCCGCAATGGATGGAAGTTTTGATTCGAAGTTTTGGGAATCAAAACCAGTCGAATGCCACACTTTTCTCCCAAAAACTCGAGACCGTACGAGCAAAAGTTATGATTGTTGGCACGAAAACGGTGCTGTATCACAGCTCTGTTCTCCGCAATGGATGGAAGTTTTGATTCGAAGTTTTGGGAATCAAAACCAGTCGAATGCCACACTTTTCTCCCAAAAACTCGAGACCGTACGAGCAAAAGTTATGATTGTCGTGATTATCGAAAAATAAATGTCAAACCCTCGAAAAACTTCATGATTTTCAAAAGGGCGTTGGACTCAAATCAAAGGCAAACTGAACACCAAAAATTCTTGATTAAAAGAATAGTTTAGCATCGACTAGAGCAGCTGTTTTTATAGAATTGTGAAAACCCAAGATGGTGTCTTCTTCGAATATCCTGACCTACATTTTCAAAACAATCATTATCAAGGAACTAATTGTTTGCGGGCAGTACTAGCAAGAGCTATTTCTAGTATAGCTAACTATTCTTTAAATCGTTTTCGTTAATTTATGAAATTTTAAGTGAAAATCTTGTTGTAGTTCTCTTGTCATTCCTCTCAAACCTTTATTATACGATTCTCAAAAAGAGGGTCACCAAAAATATTCGACCAGAAACGTTGGCTGTTGGCGTGCTGCTAGAAGCACCCTTTTTTAAGTCCACAAGACTTGGCGTAATTTATGAGTGCCAAAAAAAAGTGTCCGGCGTAGGATCAACATAGAATGCACCCTGGTTAGGGGGAGGGGCAAATCATAGTTGAAAAGGGCAAAATATAATAGTCTTCAGTAAAATGATTGGCATTGGTATTAAGAAGAATGAAGAATGGACCAGAAGAAAGACTCAAACAGTAGTTATGATAGAGAGGCAGCTGACAAACACAACAATAATGCTTTTAATTTTCCACCGAACCAAAAAAATGGTGGATGAGTCTAAAAAACCCTAGAATTCTTACATTTCGAACTACTTTAAATATTATACACACTACTTATTCCCAGTCACATAGAAGCTGTTCAAAAATTGTGCACCCTTCAAGTTTCCACTTATGATTTGAAGCGTCATAACAATGTTTGCAAATCGGTGTTACAACGCCTATTAATATTTTACAAATTTATTCCCAAGATGGCTGTAATGCATGATCTAGCATATTCTAAGGGTTATCTTTCATGCAGTAAAAAGTTGCTTCTGGCGAATGCAAGTACGCTGTTGATTTTTGAAAATATATATAAATTTATATCCCATGTGTCGCATGATGCTTCAGTTTTGTAGCTTGCAAGAGGTCCTCGTAAACCATCAATTAAACTGTTGTTAGACCGCTTGGAGATGGAAAACCTCAGAAAGCCCGAGGCGACTTTAAAAAAGTCTGCTTCAAACCGTTTATGAATAGATAAAAGCACCAGGCATGATCATTATTAGAAGAAAAACATGGGTCTTCTGGATACCTCGCCTTAGAAACAGAACTTACCTTAAAATTGGTTCGATGCATGTCTCGCAGAAACGATGCCCGCAATCTCTTGTTTGGACAGGATCTCTATATGCAAGGCGACAAATGGGACATTCATAATCTGGAGGCATTGTTGTAACAAAGTCTGCATCAATACCTCCAACACCTTGCCCGATACGATAAGCAACAGAACCTGGGCCTTGCAAATTGCTTCCAGACTTCACCGCCATCTTTAATTGAAATCAAAATGAATAAAGTGATGCACTTAAAGGCCGTATGAATAAATTAGCATAATTAGGCAACTCCCATGGAAACTGTGTGCTCTTTGTGACGAAATCAAATAACATTAATCAGAAGAATTTTATGTATACTTCTTGAAATTGTGTTTGTATATCAATATATAATTGCAGACACGCAGTTACGACATAAAAGTTTCACGTGGTTCCTGGTACTGGTGCTCTGTAAACTTTTCGACATTAAAAAATCTCTTATCGACATTAAAAAAATTGGGCAATTGATATCTCTTATTTTTCTTTGTTCTTCTTGTTTGTTCATAGTTATTACTTGGATGTATAGTCTTGCACTAAATACTGCTAGGCATCCAATAGTTCGTCTGCATCCTACAGTTTGGGATGCTCTACACTGAAGCGGCAACTATGATACAATGGAATCCCGATATAACGAACCCCAGATATAACGAACTTCCCGGTATAACGAGCCAAATTGTAGGTCCCTTCATCATAACTACCCTCGATATTATGAACTTTTCATAAATTTTTCATCTATTATTTTTGTTTATTTATTTTCGGTGTTCATTTATCACTTTCTCTTGGGGAAAAATCATTTTTGCAATCGGTAAAACATGCCGATGATACATTTCAAGCACTGGCTGCTAGACTCAGTGTACGACATGAAAGTTTGATTGCGTCAGAAATTACTGCGAATGAGTACATTAACACTAACGAATACCTTCTTACATATGAGACATTGGCAATGAGCGACGACAAAAATTGATTGCGAGACCCAGATGAAAAAGCAGGAAAAGGCAAATAAGAATGTAAAGTAATCGAAGACATTTTAGTTACCAACTAGAAGTGAAGTGATACCAGCTCTGCCAATCTCTTGGTCCCAAATTATAAAAGAAACATCAAGATTTTCATTTTCAATGACCAGCCAATTGTATTGTTTGAATTCAGATTGGTTTTTTGGAGTTGAATGTGCACAGAGGTTGGAGAAAGCCTAATCAAGCCCACCGCAGGTATTTTACGGCGTGAACTGCGAAAGGAACAAAAAAAACGTTATCTCTCGGTTTAACGAACTCCCGATATAGCGAACTATCTTCTGGGTCCCTTCAAAATTCGTTATATCGTGATTCCACTGTATTTCGATAATTTTGAATTACCATATCTTTTTCTGTGATTTACGCATGATTTCTTGCAGACTTCTACAATGCTTTAGAACTGTAGTTGTTAGTTTGGTCTTAGAAACACTGTTAAAACAAGTGATTCTACCATCGGTCAACATCTTTTAGATAATCCAGATTTTGCAAAACTCTATAATGACGACATGTTTCGGATAATTGGCAGAGCCCGGTCGTCCTTCCATCTAGCAGTTTTGGAGTCGATCTTCATACAAACGCCAATGTTAGATAGAAGAAGTTCGTATTCTCTTGGACTCCAGCGGTAATTTTTCTTTAGGCACGCGCGGCACTGATTGGTCAACTATACCGGTCTTGTGTTTTTCTGATTGGCCTATTTCGATCCACAACTGGGTATATATTTTTCATCGTGTTCTTTCGGACCCTTATTCTGACGTTTTATGCTCTGAGGAATGTCAGATGAAAAAGCTTTTAGCCAATATGTTGTAAAATGTTTGCTTTTTGCAAAGCCATTTTCAAGTTCTGTACCGCCAAAAGTTGTTAGTTGATAGCAATGATACTTCTCATGTTATAAACTCAGTTACTCTCTGTTCTGGTCATTTTTTTATCTTCACATTTGCCAAAAATGAATCATAAAATTTGAATCTTCATGTTGAATAAGTCTGTGCCGAAAATTTCATGCTATTTGGTTGGTCAGGCAGTGAATTACCCAAAAGTTTCTTATATTTTAAAGTTTTTGCACAACAGCGGCAAATTCCGGTTAAATTTGAAGAACGATCTATTCTAAAACAAGACTAAACTACAGAGAAAATACACAGATTTCATGGGCCTATCACATATAGTTCGAGCATGTTTGATTTTGTATCATATATTGAAATGTTTTATGATGTCCTTTTAGCCTGTATGGTCAGATATCGAGCATTCTAAAAATAGCTTTTATAACGTTACCACTTGACCAACATTGACCTCTCTTACTTTCGTCTGTCGTTATTACCTCCCTATTGGGAAGTGTATGTATTCGACCCCACCTTAGTTGCGTATGCGGTTTTTAAGCAACAAGAATTTTCCTCTACGTAACAAATTTTCTTCAGTGCCTTCTTTTTAAAGGGCTTTCCTGTGACGTCTATGAAATGGTAACATGGGACAAGCAATTGTCAGCAAATAACAGTCCAAATCCGATGCGGCATATTCTAGTGAATTAACTGGTGGCCATTTCAGTTACTTTTAAGTGAACTTCATTTTGCAAATGGCTGTGCAAAACAGATAGATTGGCAACTACAAATTTGCAACCAATGGTCATGTTTGTCAATATTTGATGTGACTGCTACCAACTTGAAATTGTTATTGCATTTATACATTTATACTATATACCTCTAATAAACGCCCCCCCTTTCCACATTTCACATGGTATAAACGCCGCTGTTTAATAAACGCTGCATATAACAGGGCAGTGAAAAGCTAGAAAAATGAAAGAAGAAGCTGTGATATTAAAACTGTCAGACATTTTTCATCTTAATGTGGAAATATGGAAACAAAATGAACTTGTTTTCTTTGGTCCTCTACAGTCGTTGTATTTTCCAAGCTCTGTTTATAAAAATTGCTTCAGGGTCTAATCAGCCAACTGATTAATCTCTGAAATAATTCCTCGAGGTAACATCTTAATTTTTCACTTTTTTAGCAAATGCCTTCTCCCTTTAAAGCTTTGAATATCTGATTATCAAACCAACATTTGATATTCAAATTAGATGTTCTAGCAAAGAAAATCACCGAAAGTTCTAAAATATGACTTAACTGTTATAAGGACATTGGGACCACAGTGTCATTTAAAATAAGCTTTTCTCTTCTGAAAATGAACTGAAAATAAAAACCGACATTGAGATTTCAAGATGAAGTAAGAGAAAAATCTTTACGACAAATAAATTGATGTTGAAGAAGATATCCGATTCTTGCTATTTTCATTATGAAACAATTTTCTTGAAAGAAATAGTTATCATGAAGTAACAAAAACTTGATGAAAATTGCCAATATATCATTCTGAACAGTATTATCATAAAAATCTCAACAAAATCCTGGACGATACGGTGTCATCTACTTTACAACCACTGTGAAAGGAATTGGTATTGGAAAACCTAGTGTGGAATTGGTATTGGAAAGGTTCGACAATAACAGCAAGGTTAATTTAGTTTCAGTCGATATCTAGGGGTTATCAACACTCTTCAATTCACCATTAGAAACAAACACTTATCAAAACTTTCTCGTTAAAGTTTACCAATGATTAAACCTTTCTGTAAACAAAGAAAAGTTTATTTTAGAAAGGTATCCAACATAAGATTGTAAATTATAATAAAAAATTAACAATTATATCAATTTGAATAGAAGAAATTCCTTAAATGTCAATTATTGAACTAAAATGATATTCGAAAAAATAAAACTGAAAGCTATGAAAGTTACTAAGCCGAACTCCAATTGGTACTCAAAGAGCTGTCTTGCAATCACCAAATCCTGTTGTATTATCACGTCTTGATTCACATTTTCAAATGTCTCCTATTCTGATGCTTGATTACCGTCTGGATGCATAATTTTCAGCTCAAAAGGTCCCTCGAGATGGTTCGGCGTAAGTCGAGATTTTTCGTCACTTTCAACTATCAAGCTCCAATTCTCTGATCTCCAGCACTAACTCCTTCTCCACTTTAATTTTATCAAGCTATTCGAAAATGAAAATGAAATAAAGAGTGTTTCAAAATACTTGTTAGATTGCTTTCTAACCAATATGAATGTTAAGCCGGGAAGTTATGAAATCTAGTTGAATTTGTAAGAAAATTATACGAGTAAATACATAAGAATAAATTGTTTTGTACCTGATTCTTTTCGAGAGTTTTCCCTTCCTTTTGTTTCTGTTTCAGTTCCTCAATTTGCCGAAGCTTCTACACAGAGAGTTTTACGACTTCAGTCGTCAGAAAAACTTAATATGCAAATTCGTTTACATTAACAAATTGAGGCGTTGAGGCAGCTAAAACTTGTCTCATTATACAAATTGCCAAAAACCTATTATTTTAAAAATCATAAATTGCTTTGCAAACACAAAACAGCAAAACATGAACAGTTGGATAATTAGAGTGAAGTGTAACCAAACCCCCTCCCTCCTACCCCATTCTTTGTGTCCTTAAGTGGATATGGCTTCGGTATTTCTCAAGTTAAAAGGGAATGGAAAAGGTTGCATTCATAAACCAACTTATTGTTTAGTTACGACAGATTAAAAGTAACTAAAAGATGATAATTTTTGAATAGCTGTTGCAAGATACTCAGAGCCTGCAGCATCATTAAATAGAACGAAAACTCATTATAAAGATCATCTCAAACAAACACATCATCTTAGACATTAAAACAATAATGTTTTATATACCTTCTTCAAATTTTTTATCTTCTTTTCATTTTCTGTCATTGGAGCTCCTGCGGCTTGTTGCTGCTGCTACGAGATGGGAAAATACTTGCTTATGAATAAACAAGAAACGTGCTACGGTCAAACGCAGACGGTTATTCCTTGATTAAGCAACGTGTGTCTTAAACTCTCCCAAGACAACTCTATTGCCAGGTATTAACAATCAAATTCATTATCTAAATACATACACCTTTAAGATAAGAATCATTGGGCGTTTTAAAGAAGAAAAAGATGTGTGAAAAAAGGTTATTTTCCGAAGGGGTTTACTATAGTAAAGTTGTCTAGAAGGAGGGCAGATATGAGTTGAAATCTAAAGCACGAAGAACGTGGAATTAAACACTTCAATGCGCAGTTTGCCTTAGACATCCTTTCTGTGCTACATATCACTTCGTCATGTCTCTATAACATTAATTTTACTCTCCTGTTTCATTTTCTCTTCAATATATTTGTTACTTTTTGATACTCGTCAAAGCCTACTGCGTTATATCTCGCACTGAACTACAGGCGCTGGGCCTAATTTTAGAGGTAAATATCCTTGGGCTATAGCTGTTTTGAACATAAACTCACAGTTGATGCAGGTATCTGGTGACTTGGTTCTGATTGCTTCACTTTGGCTTCTCTCTTCTTTTTGTTCTTCAAAGCTGCCCCTGAGAGCTCTGCTTGCTTTGCATTCTGGGCCGGTTCATCTTCATGCTGATTGGGTAAAAACGTTCGATTAGCTTTGAAAAGCAGCAGCTTTAAAAAATTAGATATGATATTTACCACCATGTTTCAAGAATGAATGACATCAGAGTAAGTTTCATCCTTTCAAGAAAATTTTAAGCTTATACAGAGCTGCTAGCAAAAAAGGCCAGCAGAGAACTCACTGAAACCTTCGGTTACAAGGATGAGCAAGAGATTACCTGGCTAATGTAAGCAACACAAATGTAAGCAACACAAATGTAAGCAACACAAATGTAAGCAACACCAATGTAAGAAACACAAAAGTAAGCAACACAAATGTAAGCAACACAAATGTAAGCAACACAAATGTAAGCAACACAAATGTAAGCAACACAAATGCAAGCAACACAAATGTAAGCAACACAAATGTAAGCAACACAAATGTAAGAAACACAAATGTAAGCAACACAAATGTAAGCAACACAAATGTAAGCAACACAAATGTAAGCAACACAAATGTAA